>OX104061.1:61568462-61873478 GCA_944474145.2 Dicrocoelium dendriticum
ATGTGGGGCAAGGACGACGTGAGTGGGGAGCGCATTCCAAGCACGGGACACACGGAGTGAGAAAGAGTTTCGTCGACAATCAAGTCGGCTGTAGTGTGTAGCCAGTTTGAGCTGATGACCTCTCAGGTTGGTATTTTGGCTCAGCTGCAAGAGACTGCGACATGGGTGATTTGGATTCATCAGTATTAAGTAGACCATGATGAGGTCTCCTCGGTGACGACGATATTCACCACTGTACAATCCCAGAGACTGCAGTCTGCGTTGGTAGGGGATGTGAAACAGGCCTCTGACGAGCTTCGTTGCTCTACGCCGTGGAGCTTCAAGTGCACTGATGTCGCGCTTGCGCCAGGGACGCCAAGCCTGGATCGCATACTCCACGTGGGGTCTCACGTAAGCGCTCAGCATTTGCAGAAATACAGATGGCTCGAAAATTCCGAAAGCCCTACGTAAGAGTCCGAGATGTTGACTGGCCCTTTTCGATGCCTATTCAGCTTGTCTGGAGCAGCCAAGGTCGTCCTGCACGATCACTCCGAGGTCGCATTTCTGGGAAGCATGTTGCAACGGCTGGTCCCCGAGTAAGTATTCATGGATGAGCTGGTGGCGTAAGCTCACGACTTTGCACTTGGCGACATTGAAGTGGAGCATGTTTTCGGATGACCAAGTGTACGCCCTGTCCAGATCGCTCTGCAGTGTTGTGTGATCGTCCTCTGTCCGGATGTCATGCCAAATTTTGACATCATCTGCAAACAGCAAGAAGTTCGACTGTAGTACACTGGCAAGGTTGTTAATGAATGTTAAAAATAAACGTGGCCCCAGTACTGACCCTTGTGGCACACCGCGCTGGAAGTCAATTGGGTCGGACATGGAGCTGTGGACTCTCGCATTCAGCTGACGTTGAGTGAGAAAGTTGGCGATCCAACCAAGCACAGGGTCACCGATTCCGTAGCCTCGAGGCTTGTGTAGGAGGATGCGGTGGTCCAAACGATCGAACGCCTTCGAGAAGTCCAGGTAGACAACGTCAACTCCAAATCTAGCATCGGCTGACTCCGTCCAGCTTGCTCGGGCCAGCAGCAAGTTTGTAGTGCAGGATCGATTTCGGCGTAATCCGTGTTGCTGTGGCACCATGATATTGTTGTTCTCCAGATATCCCATCAGCGCCTCCGCAAGTATACGTTCCATTACTTTGGATAAAACTTGGAGGAGAGTGATTGGACGGTAGTTCGACGGCTCCGCACGATTACCGCTTTTGTAAATGGGAGTGACTAGCCCATGTTTCCACATTGTGGGAAGCAGCATTTCGTCAAGACAACGTTGAAAGAACCGAGCTAATGGTTCGGCAATGTTTAGGGCCGCTGCCTTTAAAGCCTTCGGTTAAATATTGTCTACGCCCGGCGAGCTGTGCACACGCAACGACATTAGCGTTTTCAACACATTGGTTGCCGTGAACGATACGTTGTGTAAACCTGGGAACGGTGAGAGCTCTGTCAAAACCGGGTGAAGGGATGGTTCACTCCGGAAAGTATGGAGGAAGTGTTGACGAAACACGTTGGCCGCGTCCTGTGCAGTTTGCGCATGACCATCTGTTGCACGCAAGACCGAGATCCCGCGCTGCACTCTACGGAGTTTGTTGATATGTCTATACAACAGCTTTGAATTTTTGCTGAATTTCGCCGCTAAGTTCTGTTGGTGTTGGAGTTTGTCTGCGCGAATCAACTTGACGCAGTGGTTTCGTTGAGTTGTGTAGACTCCCCAGGTCAGATTACTTGGGCCAACTTTGTAAGCTTGCCAGGCCGAATCCCTTAAGGCCATCCATTTTCTCGTATGGCTTCTTAGGAACGAATCCACTTGCTTCGAGCGAAAGGCCTTGCGTTCTGATGCATTTGCCACTAGCTCAGCGAATTTGGTGACAAACACCATCCAAGCCTCATCGGGCGGATTCTCGGTCAGGAAGGACCAGTTGGTGTCTTGAACAAGGTTAGACAAGATGTCGTAATGTGTAACCATATCAGTTTCGTCGTCGTTCTCTCTAACCTACTCCGAATAACAGATGTAACGAAAGTGCAACGTCGCGTGATCACTACGACCTAGTGGTGTAGCTATGGTAACGGTGTCAATCATTTGTTCCTCGTTGGTCAGCACAAGGTCCAAGACAGAGGGGGTGTCACCCGTTCTGAAACGCGTGGGGGAGGTGACATTGTTATACAGTGGTACATCGGTAATCAGTTCTTGCAAATCAGCCTTGAACAGTTCGCTGCGCGATGCTGGAACTTCGAGTGCATGCAGATTGAAGTCCCCCACCAGAAGAACGTGACTGTGAGGACGTGTCAATACTCGTTTCATCGCAGCAGCAAGGCCTTGATCCATTTCCAAGGTAGAGTAGTGACTACTGCCTGCATTATTCGATGGTAGAACTACATGTTTCCCGTTTCCGATTACCAGAGGAGACAATGATGGACAACCGGCCACAGTTTACAAGCCACGAGTTTCTTTCGTTCGTTCAACTTCACGTTATCCGACACTCATTTACAACGCCGTAGAATCCAGCGGCAAACGGCATGGTAGAGAGATTCAATCGATCCTTGAAAGAAAGTATGCAAACTATACGTTTATCTGGTACAGGTTGGGAGGATGCAGTTCTACAAGCACTATTTTCTTACCGAATCGCAAACTACCGAGCAACAGATAAAACGACAGCTGAACTCATGCATTGCTTGCTCTTCGGACAAAGTTGAATGCCGCACTTTGGATTCCTGCAACCAATTATTCCGACGAATTAGATCGTCGCTATTTTTTTCAAACCACTTACCGGAAGCTTACTACTTCGCTCCAGCCCGGAACCTTCGTGCGCGTGAAGGTAAAAGCGACATAAAAAGGACAGTCCACGTTATCAGAACAGATTAGAACAACGCGTGAATGTGTGCCAGGGACTTACCGGCTAAAGGATGGTCTCACAGTCAACGCCCTGATATTATTCGCAAGTGTTGGACGAAAGGAGCATGTACCATCAGACTTCACTGACGAAACCACGCAAAGCAGGCAGCTCCGCAGGACGGGCCTAGAAATAAGACCACCGAATCGATATGGTTTCGAAGCATTAAATGATTAAGCAGAAGGACGATGTGTATTCGGCCAGCATGCTGCTGGCTAGTCTAGACAGACACGTGTATAAAACTAAGTATAAACACAAAGCGCCTAATTCTATACTTCCCTATTGGTTCATCCTTCTCCTTGCGAAACCTAGATATACTCACGTGGTTAGACACTTACCAGATTACAGTAGTTCGTTTATCGGAGCGTCCTACTTAATTAGGTTCGTACATTTGCGATTTCTTGCATAACATACACTTAGGGCTCTCTTTTATGTCTAGTATTACCTCTTTCCGCTGGTTTCAGAGTGCGTGTCGCAGAAGCTATTGTGTCCCAGGTTTGTTCATTCATGCGGAGACACAGGGCACCAGCCATATTCCAAGGTAATATGTCACATTAGAGAACTTCGGGTTTCCTAGGAACATAATGGACTAACACTGGTAAGGAGGTGAGAGCTAGTTTAGTTTTGAATAAGGCACTGCTTTGAAAGAAACACAACACCATATAGGTATTAATGGGGTTGCATGTGCAAAAAGAAAACAGTGAAAACGGTAATGAGAATGGTTTCCTAGAAAATAACGGAGCTCGTCTATGTATCTCAGTAGACGTCTTAATAAAATAGCTTTCTTTTTAACTATAATATGCAAAACAAACATAGCGGTGTTATAAACACGACTGCAATGATAAATGAATGAATTCACAACTAGTCCTTCACAACTAATGTCCGTTTCATGGCAATATTTCATGCAAAATGGGAACCGATCATAAGAATTTTGCGTCGGTGTGTGCGGAGAAGATAATTTCGTTTAATTGTGACCAATCAAATGTCTACATTTGAGAAGCAACAAAAACATATTGAACATTCGCTGCAACATAGTTGATGTTTCAATGTAAATGGGTATATTGACAAATTATATTCTGTATAGAAATTTTAATAAGTTTTCTATATGAATCATCGTGCACTATCTGTGAGTATGCGTGCTTGAGTTCCCGTTTGGTGAATTTTTAAACATCTGCATGTGTAGCACTCAAGTCTTTAATTTGAAGTGATAGATAACTGCCTCTATTGAGGACTTTTGTTAGGCATCTCATAGTAGCCGCAAATTCGCATGGTGCCCACGAGTTTGACCTACGGTAGTACTGACTTCCCCAGTTGGCAAAAAGCATAAGTATTCAAATTCTTAAATTTGTTAGCCACATCATTCCTTTGCAACCCTGGGCATTATGTATAAGGTATTGTTCATGCTTTGATGGATTTGGAATGGGCACTCCTTTAGTTTTTATCCTGCCCTAAATGATTTCAACCTCCCCAAGTCTTACACAAAACTTCTGCGTGTGTTCTTAGAATGCGCTTTATTTAAATGACTTCATTCACGTACTGCAATACATACAACTATTAAGAATGTGTCTATGCGGTCCTTCCAGATTAGAGTATATTACACTTGCTATGTTACTTACCCTGGAAGCTTGTGCGTCTACGCTCTATTTTGTGTATGGAAAGGTACTTGCCGAGAACAGAAATCGACTCACCTTTGTAGGTCTAAATGTTACAAGTGGATGATAACAAGACGAAAATCTTCATAGCACCTATCAAAATAGGTGTCACTACTGCTCTTATATCTATACATCAATACATTATGTTCTTAATTCAAGAGCTCCAAAGATTATGGCCATATATGTGTAGATTGGACAAAGCATTCACCCATACCGATTGCAACTGAATTCTGAACTGAATTCTAAACTTAATTCATCTCATTGATTGCTGTTGCTCGTCGTGTATGCGTGTCCCGTTTCAGGTTGAAGGAACTACACCCACGTTCCAATTGATCAAACCTCACACAATATCCGCACACGGTTGTCGGATGTACATATCCAGATGCGCCTTCATATTGGTCATAATATTAAAAAAGCACAAACGGATTATTCGTCCAAGGACCTTCCTTGTCCTTCTAACCAACTCCAATTTGTAGACAGAAATTGTAGAGTAAATGCGGAAAGTTAATGTTTCAACTACATTATTTGTAGAAGTAAATGAACAGACCGGGTCAAAAATAGGCACACGGTCAGATAACAAGCGTTGGGTAACAATATTTCTTCTAACTAAAGTGAATCAAACACAATGTCTAGGAAAAAAGGGATAGCCAGTTGTGTACAAAGGATGAACTAATTAAAATTCACACAGACACAGCAGGATGAAGACAGAGGTTGCAGGATGTCAACATTT
Source organism: Dicrocoelium dendriticum (assembly GCA_944474145.2). Taxonomy (NCBI): domain Eukaryota; kingdom Metazoa; phylum Platyhelminthes; class Trematoda; order Plagiorchiida; family Dicrocoeliidae; genus Dicrocoelium; species Dicrocoelium dendriticum. The sequence goes on from OX104061.1 coordinate 61,573,774, forward strand.
CGATTGTTCTCTTCAGTAGCAAAATCATGAGCAGAAACCCGCAAAAGCGTACATAAAAGGAAAATAAGCAAAAACAATCAAAATCTCACCGTCAAGACCATTGCAGCCAAATTAATTGCCTCAAAAGTTACTGCACCTATGGCACAGGTTGATGCGCCTTAAATAAAAACGCCTCACTAATTGCTAGCTTTGTCTCTCAATAACACTTTCAACCCTGTCTCAGAGTTCACCTGATTACGGAAGGTGTTGAGGTGTTTGCTGATAGATGATGCCGGGCTCCGATTAATTCTCAGATCCGTCCAATTTTGTTGCGTTAGCAATTGTCCCAACCACTTCGGCAAATGTTTAGCTGCACTCTGAGCTAACTGACGGGTTGTTTTGTCTATGTCAATACAACCGCCGTTAAACTAATAAACTACGTGGGAGGCTAAACTACCCGATGACATGCACCAACGTCTATGAAGAAGAAGTCCAGCGTGGTATGCCTGATTCGCAACTGGGCTGTCGCGTAGGTGCGCGTTATGGTGGACCAGATCTTGCGTCACCTATCATTTGCTACATTGTCCCCTTGAATGGAAAGAACAAACTGACATGCATTTTTTTAGACGTCAGCACCGGTGCTTTCACATTGGGAGGTCCGCTGTGTATTTGAAGAAACTTCTCCGGATATCCATTCAAAATCAACGTCTTGTGTAGAATTCCTTTTACGGCTATCAAATTTTAGGGCTGCAGATACGTCTAGACCGGTGGAACAGAGATTTCACTCAGCCGCTTTTATGTCCCATCAGGGCGAATATTGAAAAAGGATGGTACTGTCTACTTTAAGTCGATTTGCTGTAAACGGTGCGCTGCAATTTACTTTCAGCCCGACTCTTAATGAGTATCTTCAAAAACGTTAAGCAACTGTGTCGTTCCATTCCATGGGACACCGACAGATTAGCGCGAATCGAATTCAGGTTAGTGAGCAGCCAGGTAAAACGTTCTTCGCTAGTGAAGAATAAAATGTCATCCACATATCATTTGTACAATTTCCATTTATTAATGCTGGCAGCAACTTGCCTTCCTTTCAAGCGGAGGAAGATGTCGGCTAAAACTCTTTCCAGAGGGCTGCCCGTTGCGACCCCGTAGAACGGTTTGTGTGCTGTCCCCTGCAAAACAACATTTCTTTCAAAATAGAATTAGTACAATCCGCCATCCCACATAATTTGAATAAGGTCTGAGTTTCATTTCACATCTGAAAAGCAGTACCAGTACATCAAGATACCAATTAAATACATACCGTATTTTCAGGTTTATGATTGCGTTCTTGTCAAGCATTTTATATTCACCAAAAAAGTATTGAGCACTGGACTTTCTCAGTCGGCACAAATTGAATTTCTTCAAGTAGTTCTTGTCAAAAAAGTCTGTATCAAAAAACTTTCGGTGCATTAATATTTAAACATTATTTATTTCACTTTCTCAATTATCATCCTTTCAGTGATCAAATGTTTTTGACCACATCGCAATAATGATCATAATTGCACCCCGATGTCAATGTCATTGAGATCGTACTGCCAGACATGTCGGTTGTTAAGCACGACTGACGCGGCATGTGAGTAGGTCTTACTCAGTTTTTGGTCAAACTTTACAGGATCACATTGGGTTTCGCCTACGTTTAGGACTCGACTAAGCCTGCTTCCTGGCGGACTTTTAATGCCCTACTATCTCAGCTTCCGATATGGATTTATAGCTGGCATCCGCACTATGTCGTGGGATAAAAAACGTAAGCTACATTTTTATTACTGGCAGTTTTGAACTTCACACTGTTAATTTTCTGGACCCTCCAGGAGAAGCGTTCAATGCGAATCCATTTGAAGTTTTATGCAGATAAACTGATAGTCTATCTATACTAGGTCGGATGTTTCCCATCGACGAATTGATGATCCAGAATTCTATCGTCAACGTCCCATTTAAGCCACAGCAATCAGATGGCCACAATATTCCCGTAGAATCTGCTGAAGCAACGATAACGATTGTACGTAACGGAATTCCAGCTCGCTTGGCAAGACAAAACCCGAACCTTTCTGTCAGTCAAGGAACGGGCTGGCGGATGGCCACAGTACTTCAATCAGTTTAAAAATCTATTTTCGTTAGCATCTGAAAGTATGGGAGTTAATACCATAAACTTGGTTTTGCTAAAGCGAAGCTTAACAAGCAACTGTAAAACCGCGCAAAATTCGGCAAGGTATATTGGAAAGCTTCTTCCGTACATTAGGACCTGGAAAGCTCTGACCCAAGGTAGCCAATGTACACAAACAGTATGTGAGGACAAACCTACCAAACACAGAAGTTGGTACTACGTATGTTTTTGCATCACAAGCAGCTATATCATAATGTAAACAGTCTAGGTAACATGCAAAAGAAAATTTCCCGTTTTCACACGGAGGAGGGATTGTAATAGACACAGTAAGTTAGTAGAAATATCCTGTGCAACAATATACTCCGAAATTTCACGACCATTATCGGCCAATTAACCACATAGAAGGTTTTGTCTCACCCACAGAATAAACTCGTATATGCCACATAGCATAAACTGTAGTACAAGTCTGTTGAGTATGCGTAAGTAAATCTCTCCTGGAGTGGAAAATATTCACGTGAAGCCGCTTCCGACGGTAGAATAGAGTTTGGTCCACAATTTGGCTCTGCGCTTCCAACATTGTTTTGCTTAAGTTTATATGGCCTTGCATTTGAACACACGAAATAATTACTCCTTTTCACGAATGAAGTACTGGTTCTCGTAATCCTAATATAGATAATTTCAAAGTTCGTGAAATGTCACTGCAATCGAAACAGATTTGTTCGACCAAATCAGCTGTGGTGGCAAGGTGCATTCCTTCCAAATATTAGCAGCAGATAAACCATATTTCTTTCCTTATGGAAGTACTTATAATAAACTCAATATTTCTATTTCTACCGTAAACACCTTTAAGTCCAAAAACTGGCAAAATCTGGCTCTGAAGCTGATGTTATTGGTCGCTTGCCGTCGCAATTGTCGAAAACTTTACTATACACAAAAGGCCATGCTTGTGAACAAACTCAGGAGAACATTTATCCCAACAGCGCTATTGTTAACTTTGCAAACAGCCTAACACCACCCGTAATTTATCAACAGTTTAACCGCTTATATTCGTATGGGACATTCTTTATCATTAAAGACGCTGTTACAATTGAAATGAGGCTGCTCCTGTTACCATTGTACGTTTCCAATTTTACAAACGCTATTTATATCAGCATACTCTTTAGCCCACTTCGCATTCATTTTGGAATTACAGTTTAAACCACTTAGCCATATTGGGATTAATCATTTTGTCTTTACAGCGACATTCGATTGCTGCAGATGTAGCTGTGCGCTTTAACTCAGGAAAACAGACGACCCTAACTAGGTTTGTTATGTGTTTCTACAATCCGCGTTATTTAAAAATTTCGCGACCCTAACAGTGCCATTACGACAACAAAAAAGAAAAGTGTGTTTCACTTGGACGAGCGATCAGAACAAGTGTTTTGATAAACTGAAAATATGGAATGCATTTGCTCCTTTAATTGTCATATTTTGTAAATCATGCCGCATTTTGTGTCTAGTGCTGCCTCTGATGTTGGTCTCCGTGTTGTTCTGCCAAACTTACAAAAAGGAGCGCAGAAAATTAAATATTATGCATCTTAAAAACAGCTGCTGAGCGCCATTATTCATTTGGGGAGAAAGAAGCTTTGTCTTGTATATGGGTTGTGAAGAATGACATATTTTCTATACACACTGATCACACAGCCCTTACAATTCACCTTACCTATTAATCTAAAGAATCACTATCAAGGCGGATATATCGTTGGGATGCCCGTCTCATTAAGTATTATTTTAAGATTGCATACCGACTAGATTTGCAAAACCATACTATTGCTAGATGATCTTGATTACCCGTGAGGGTGGAAGATGATTGGGATAGACCCTGAGAAGTACCATTAGTTTCCAGCATTAGTTTGGCCTAACTGTCCTGGAGATTGAGGGAATTACGAATGGAATATCCCCCGTCGATCTTGTACTACATAAACTCCGCATAATATGCAGCAGGGTTAGCCTTAAAAGAAATAAGTCCCTGTTGAGCTAATTCCATATTAATCATTTCGAGATGAACCCTCAGTGCGGGATGGTGTTATGATGTATTGTGTGGTATTTATATCTCCACTTCAGTTTTTACACAGAATAATTGTTGAAAGGGATTCATCCCGGTAATTCACTAACTCCATAGCACAGCCTAGTCCAGAAAAGCACCAGACTTGTTTCGACCTATTGGTGCTCGTCAGTGGTGCGCATTTCCTTGATCACCGACTAGCAATCCAACCCCTGACGGATAGAGGCAGATTGGACTAGCCAGCAACTTAAGCCACTGATAAATGGGGAACATTGGCTAGGGCTGCAGAAATTTTAAGGTAACGGAGATATAACACCAAATATAGGTTCCATTGTCGCTAACAGTGGCTAGCCGGCGATGTGATGACGTCCTCTTACTAGACGGTATATCCATTGCATTTTGAATTGTGAGAGTTTATTTATGTTATATTATGATGTACTCATGTGTAGGGATTTTGATATAAATAAATGAGGTTCATCACAGCCAGCTTCCGAATAAGATAGTCGTCTAAATGCCCAGAAAAGCATTAGACTGCAGTTTTCGCCTGTTGGACATTATCAGTAGTGCACATCCATCGGATGCATCAGGGTTCGAACCCTATATTACCAGTGGCTTTCACCATCAGTCAGAAGCTTATGACACTGGCCCAAGGAGGATAGCTTTGGACAGTGATAATTTCCAAGCTAGCTGTGATGTAGCACAATGTCACAGTTAGCTTGTAAAGCATGACGATAGAAGCCTGTAAAAGCCTTAATATAGCCTGTTATATATCCAATTAAGCCGTGGGGTAAGATTACCATAGATATTAGGATCCATTTGCTACCGCTTCAACCAATAAGAGTAATTTACTTGTAGCTACATGTCTTTGCTATAAGTGGTCTGAAATACACATCTGCGAAAAGCGACTGCTTCGATTATGTTACGTTGGCTCAAATACTTGTTCAGTTGTTTCAGACTACCGCAAAAATAGTAACGGATAATGGAGCACAATTCTGCAGTCACGACTTTGCATCTTTTGCTTCTGTGCCATAATCGAAAACATTCCAGAACTGCGCCTTACTATACTGCGACCAACAGCAAGGTCCAGGGTCAAAACGCATCTATCGTAGAAGCAATAAATTCTATCCAATTAAGAGCGTCAGACTAGGAAGATGCTGTCATAACGGCTGTACTTTCTCACAGAATTTATGAGCACAGGGCTACCGCAGGAACGCTGGCAGAGCTAATCTCAGAAAGGCCCTTACGTACCAATCTTAATCCTACACATAACCTGCCATCTGCGGGATGAGAATAAGTTAGAAATCACACATATCTTTACCAAAATCTCAAAACTACATCGTCAATATCAGTGCAACCTGGAGCATGCTTTCTCGTTAAAAAAGCGGCTTGGATTAAATTCTTCTCAGGTCCATCCGAACGGTTGCAATACACCCAAAGTCTTAAGTACCAACAGACGTCGTTTGCCCTTCACCTATACAGCAGTTACTAAGTCTCAACAAATTATGCGTGAACACCAAGCGGAAATGGCGCTATCGCTAAATCGGATTCGCAGGTCCACCAGAACTTCAAATCCACTTGAACGATACCAGCCTGCGTGATACGGCACTTATAAAATGAGGTGACCTTTTGGTAGATTCAACATCAAGCAATCACCCATAGTTCATTAGCTGGCTAAATCCCAGCAACTTTCTTCTCATTATGTGAAATCCGGATGATTAAAATGGATTAAACTGGATGTTGAGTCTGTTGCTCCTTGCTTGCGTCCGAATAACCACGCTGCCATTTTCCGTTAACTTGTTGAAAAAACAGATCTAAAATTTTGCATCAAAAATCGTATCCGTATCTTTAGGCTGCTAAATTCCTCTAACAGTTCAAAATACATTAGAATGATATAAGGCAAAGAAAGCTGTAGACCTTGTGACTTAATGTAACATTGAAGCCCGCCTGTGCTAGTTAGTTAGGCCGTCGATAAATATAAAGCGTTTGGGATCTAGGACGATGCAGTGATGCTGTAAATATTGAAGCCATATGACGGCATTTGCGGTTTAGCTATATAGAAAATCCAAGGAAAACGCATCAGGAAACCAAGGTTCATTGTATTGGACCGTTTTCATTATGTAAGTATGTCCATGCCGTCTATTACCTGCTGGTTTGATAAGGACAGTGCATTAGGTCATCCTAACTGGGGAAACACACTAACTTAGACACAGTGTCTAAGAGGGATCGCATGCAATATCACACCTGGTAAGGAAAGGGGCGAACTGGTTCGCAATTTTTAAGTTTCCTCGTCGCCATTACGAGCTGGTGTGTTCGTTACAAAATTTGGAAAACCGACACGGATTGCTGCAACGCTGTGCTCTCTTGCGAAATATTTGGTAATACCAGTTAATGCCACGTGAACCACCAACAATAAAATTACGTCTTTGATTAGATCGAGTAGTGCGCCTTTGATTGGCGATGGTAATGTAGGCCAGGCGTTCTTCCAATGAATGCATGCCTTTTAGGAGTGGATAGTTAGTTTCGCGATGCAGCAACACTGTTTAGTAAAATATTATATTACTCTCCACTAACCTAACTATCCGGTGTCCCCATTTTTAAAATTAGCAACATGGAATGTCGTTTTACTTGTTGTGTAAAGTATTTGGACAATTTGTTACAGAGCATAACTGGGTGTTGGGTTCAGACTTGTGTTCAAGGCGTAATATTTCTGTTTGGAGTCTAGAGAATACATGGTATATATTTAATGCATACATATCTAGGCGATTATTTTCAAAAAGGATTAACATATCAGCAATAAAACTGGGCACGTTTTACTAAAACTGCTAGTAAACAACTACTAAATAAGTTGGTAACTTCTCCTGCTCACTGGTCGGTCATATTCGCATACAATAAAGTAATAACAAGCAACGAAACTGGACACGAATCGCCAAATAATGAGGTCTAAATCCGTAGCATCAAGCTCACATCTGGTTCACTAGTTTGCTGGAGCGCTTCTTTGGGGCTGCATCTAGAACTAATGCACCCGTGGTTCACAGATGCTAAAATGAATTAGTAGCATATTTTACCATCAATATATTTTTGATACTCTTGCACAGTAATATGGGTGAAACAGGAATACAAAGCCACAAAGGAAGGTTGCGAACTATTGATATGCCTTGATGTATAGTTTGTCACAGTTCTTCCATTGCTTGTATGCCAGTTGCAGGCATTTGAATGGTGATCATCAAGGCAAGTAAAACGGTCATTTGACTGAGTATAATATCTCAGTGCTTCATCAAGAACACCAGTCCGGAGCAAACAATTGTTCTGCATGATTCATCTACAGGCTAGTACAATCATATAAGGTTGAACTACTAGGCGATGGATAGTAATTGGTTCGGGGGTTTCTTCTGAACAGACTCGGTCAACGGTTAGATAGCGAAAAATTTGCCGCTGTCCCATTCACACAGATCAATTGAGGGTTAGGTAATCACAACGCCTGAGCTGATATCAGGGTGACGGCTAGGCCGACGGCTTTTCGTTTGGGGCAGTTATGGAGATTGAACATGCAGATATGCGGATCGCAATGGCCTCTGCATTGGCGAGCATCCTTAACCTCGTACCTTACGATTTGCTCATTGGAATCTGATAAATCAAAGTAAAGGCATTCTGGAGGTTAATCTGGTGACCTGACCCGAACAGATGTGACAGCTACCGCTCGTAAACACTCCAGTGGCCCCGTTTAACAACTTTTAGGGCTGTGTTCCTTAATGCGATGTGGCAGTTGACGAGCAATCCGACCAATGTATGTTGCCCTACAAGTGCACTCAAATCGATAGCTGACGTAAGTGGAGGTCAGCTTCGGCCGTCTGTCTTTGTTGCACAGAAGAAATATCTGGTTCGTGGCGAAGATGCATCGTAATTCCTCAGCGGGAAAGATTTTCATTATCGATTGCGTCTGCTTTCTTTTTAAAATTTCACGTACTGTATCACTTTAAAACCTTAAAGACCGGTGTTATTTTGGGCTGCATGCTGCGCTGAATGAGTCATTCTGGATAACCATTTTTACGCAACGTGTTCTGGATGGATTTCATCTCATCCTCCAGAGGGTTCTCTGAGCATTTCTTTCTCGCCTTTGAGGTGAGACAACGTACTAAGTTACGGTTGTATTTAAGCGGTACAAAACTACTGAAGTATATATACTGACCGGTCCACTGCCTTTCTTTTGGTAATATCTTACAAGACCTTATGTAGGAAGATTAGGTGCGGTAAATATTACTACCTACTTGCCACACTAAACGGCGTCCTCTCTATCGAACTTCGTAACATGGACCTTCAAATGAATACTGGTGAAAAGGATTTGTCATCTGCGTCCGGAGCATTTTTAAACGTTCGAATCAGACACAAGAACATGCATTCAACACTTGTGCTTCCAGCGGCGTCCAATTGGCTATTGGACTCTTCGATTTCTCATCAGCTTCTCGACTCACGCATTCGTCCACTTGTGTAACAAATGTCTGGGCAACATAAATGATGAGTGATCTCACCACATTCGATATATGACATTGTATGAAAGCGAGGGATAACAAGTATTTTTAAACAATTGCGAAATAATCTAAAACCGCAAATTAGACGAAAGCTTTATCAGCCAACACAAAAATTGCGTGGGGAACTTATGTTGAATTGCCAGAATTGTGGGAAACCCAATCAAACATGAATATCTTGCTAGAGCTTAGTCATAATATTATTCTGAGAGAAAATTTTCTCAAGTCACCAAAGCAGTTCAGTTGTTGGGTAATAACATAATTTCGTTTTCATACGCTTTCGCCAAGCAATAATTGCTAGTGTATTAAGTTGTCTGTGCTCCCACACTGTTAGAGATACAAGCACAAATTGACCGCGCATTAAAATTCGCTTCACCATAACGTGACTAATTTTCTTTGGTTAACCGGGTGAGTTGGGCAGACAGATCACTGCCGGTTAACTCCATAATACGTCCCAAAGTATTCACCTTTAAATATGTTTACTAGTTGGTGCACGAATTATAACCGCTTCGCCATTTTTTCATATTTATGAATTCAAAAATGACTATCAATTTATAATACACATACCGCTGTGAGTCTATCGGTTTAAAGAAAACTTTGCTTAAACTTGTTCTGTATTTCAAATTTTCGCCTCAAGCATTTTACGGGAACTATTAAACTTAAGATATCTACTTGTATAAAACCAATTTGCCGTTGTCCCAGCATCATTATATGCACCATGCACAAGATTTGACTAGGTGATGTGCATGGAGTTATCCTGCTTTTATAATTTGATTCAATTAAATGCCAATCTGATGGATCATTACATTGGCAGTATTAATTTAAAATATCAAGAAGTTTCCCGCGCTGCTTCATAAATCCTAACCTATATTGCTTTGACTTAGAACAGTGATCCACTGGAAATAATTCCGCGCAAGACGTTTGAAAAAATAAAGTAAACAAGTGCCATCTGAATGAGTGCAAACTGAATTTGAACTTGGAAGATGAAGACCAGAGACAACACCATAACTTAGGGAGCAAAACGAATGTGATGACAACACAAGTGTTGGGAAGAATATAGAGAGGTGTTTGCCACCTATCCAGCAGAATAAGCCACTGAGTCATGAGGGATGTTGGATTAGCTACGTAATTTGCAACATAACAAGGATTTATTACCACCGATATTCCACTGTCAACGATAGTATCTAGCCTGTGAGGTGATAGTGTCCTCTCGCTAGAAGCAATATCCATAGCATTTGAAATTGTTGAGGCAATTGTTTTATATTACTCGTAAGTAGAAGGATCTTAGACGTAATGTTTAAAGGTATTCATCCCAGTTGTTCACAAGGTACATAGCACAGTCTAATCGGGAAAAGCGCCAGACGCTTTTCGCTTTATTGGGGCTCCTCAGTGGTGCGCATTTCCTATGTCCCCTACTGACGATTAAACCCATGACCGATAGAGATAGATGCCAACTTGCCAGTTGCTTAACCCCCTGAAAAATGGGGTCGTTGGCTGAGCTACATATTTTGCAAGCTAACTGGCATATAGTTCTACATATCTTCCAATTTCACTGACAGTGGCTAGCAGGAGAATTGATGACGTCCTCTGGATGGACGTTATATACAGACATTTGAACTTAAGAGAGGCTATTCATTTTATATTACTCGTGTGTAGCAGGATTTTAGATGGAATCTTTTAACGCATTTATCCTAGTAGTTCACAAGCAATATAGCAAAGCCTAATCCGGAAAACTGCCTGACGCATTTCTCCCTATTTGCTTAGTCAGTGCTGCTTTTCCAGACTAGACTTTGCTATCTTGCTTGTGAACTACTGGGATGAATACCTTAATTGATTGCCTCTAAAATCCTGTTACTTTACGAATAATATAAAATAAATAGCCTTCACTAGTGTCAAATGCTATGGATATAGCGTCTAGCGCGAGGAACTCATCACTGATCGTGAATCGTTTCCTTGCTGACAGTAATTGAAAGGTTTTAAAAGTGGTTCATTTTCGAATGATAAAAAGTAATGAATTTCCCTAGCCCTTCGGTTGCGTGGTTCACAATATCTCATATCTTAATTTTCAAATTTACAGATTCGAAAAAATTATCCTGGAATTGACCGAGAAATTCATATTCTATCTGGAATTGAACTTACGGTATTTGGATGGTCGTCTAAGACAAATGAGGTTGAAATGCGGTATTCTGCAAGGACCACGGTTGTAGCCACACCTAATTTTAACATAGATTGATCAACTTGCGCGTATTTTCCAGTGTAATTTCATTCATCATTTAGAAAATATCGATTAATATGGAAAGACATGGTTTATCGTGATTTTGAGTGGACAGAGTGAAATATAATCGCATTCAACGCATATAAGTACAAAGTGGTTTGTATATTCTATCAACCACATAAGTGAGAGGTGTCTACCTTTTATGTACGCAACGAAATATTGCTAACTTTGGTTAATGCTTTAAAGTTAACCAGTAGTCGATTTGTTAAGGTGTTTTGCTGGCTAATTATTTCGTTGGCCGCAAAGTTCTTCCGCGTTTTTGTTACTTGAACGAGCTGATTCTAAATAAGCAACATGAAAGCGTAAACTGTCCAAAGGGCAGATACTGGGAACAAAGGAAGGTTACAGGATGTTGTGCTGCTTACTTACCATAAGGCTGGCAACCTTGTGGCTGCATGTACCTTTGATGAAAATATTAAATAGCTGAGTATATGACTGACTGCTCGTGGTGTAATATGAGACACAAGACAGTTTATATGTGGATATGAATATGTTAGCCCAATGCGAGTATATGGAATTTGTAATAATTAGTGGTCATGTGAAGTTAGTTATAGCGGAACCTCTCCGTCGCTATAAACTCAGGTTCGTCCCACCTTAGAGAAAAGCCGGAAGAGGACGAATACCTTGGAAATTTAGAGGTTCATGTCGAAACACAAAATCCAGCTATCTATAGTTAACAAAATGAGGTCCAAGCAAGACGGAAAACTTGATGCCAACGCATACTTCGCCAGCACCTTTTGTAGCGAAAAGCCTGAATTGCTTGAAGGGCGGTTCTTCTGGTATAATAAAACACAAAGACATCGCTCGAACATGCGGGCTCCTTACGATGCATGGATGTCAAATGGAACCACGTTCTTATAATAATTTATATATCGTACCCAGAAAGACGAAGGAATCTCCAGGGAAATGAAGGAGACCTAAGTAAATTCAATCTCCAAGCACAAGGCAGCAACCACACGCGGTGGCTACAATGTGCCTCAGCTTGCCAAGGAGCACGTGATCTGTCAGCTGTGTGTGAAGGACACGCGCACTATTTGTTCACGATGCGTTCAAATCAGCTTCGTATCTCCATTGCTTTACAGTTACGTAACAGTACGGCAAATCCACAACTAAACGAAGGATGGTTATAATATAATAAGGCTTGTTGGTACAATCATTTTAGTCAGTCGTCACTAGCATACGAGGTAATCCGAAGCGCTTACGCACAATACTGCGTCTTCGAAAACCTTAACAGGTTCGAAGATCAAACAACTTCATTGCTGTACTGTATCAGGTAAAAATTTCGGTTCGTCTGCTCGGAACTTGTTCGGATAACGTTGGCTTTAATGCGTCACATACCAATCGATTGGCGAGTAGGTTCACTACCAAATTTGATCAGGTCATGCTTAGGGGGACAGGACGTCGTCTTTCGACCGAAACAGTTGTATTTCGCTTCAGTTGAACAGTTGGCGTCAATATCTGCATACTGTAGTTGTGTGCTGCGCTATCAAAACTCCCAACATGAAACTGCCAACGGATCATTCAAACGCGGCAGCAACAACATGCTCTGAGCGTAAATTATGGAATTTAGATATATAGTAGTGGGGCAACATCAGAAGGGGAAGCACAATCTTAGACCAAGGAATCTTTCGGTTTACTCATTGGCTAATCCGACGTAACATCGAACAAGAAGCAATCATCCTTATAATATTGATTGGCCTGTTGACGCCTCTTAGTCAGAGCCAACTCCATCGTTCTATTCCGGGTAGCAGCATTCTGTAGCTTCTCAGCATCAGTAATAGCAAAAGCAACAGGGCAGTTTGCAGGATCAAATTCGGAAACAGAGCCTATTAAACTATTCAACTGTGCAAGGAATAAATGAAATCCCGACTATGTAATCGTACGAGATGAGAAAAGGAACTTAAAGGTAGTAAATACCTAATATACGCACCAACTTGGCAGAGAATTAAACCCGTAACTTCTTCTTACCATGTTTCTATAATTCAAATAAAATACAGCGAAAAACATACGAATAAGTTTGCCAGTGTAATGGGAAAGGGCAGAAACTGCAAGGCATGCATTGGCGTAGCAAAACGGTACGGTTTAGTAGTTTGATAATCGGCAGGCTGTCAAGATGAATTGTTTGACTTTAAATGGGCAGGGGTATTCCACCAATGCGAAGTAGAAAAGTACAGTGTTACAATGCTTGTTAGTAGCAAACATATATAAATTGCTTTAAGGAGTTTAGTGAAAGCATTAGGAGAGAAACTGATATTATACCTACATTGGTAAACCGGTGTCGCTAAATATGTCATACTCTCTACTATATTCTAATTATCCACATGCAAAAGATAATCATTGTAAACGTTCACTGAGGCAATATATAGGTAAACTGAGCCCATAGAGACTAGGCTGTAAATGGGCCTTATGTCAGAGTAAACACTTTGGATGCAATCAATATCCATGTAAACACTGGGGCTATGCGCCACTTAACAAAAATACGCAACATTTCTTTTGAAAGTTAGGTGGGGATAGGTGGATATTTGCTGCAACGTACATTTTGTTTACTTCTTCTATCAACTGTCGTAAGTCGTAATAGATGATACATTGGGGCCGTCTGTGATCAACGCCTGTATAAAAATTTACAAGCTGGTTGGAACAAGGATTTTGTGAGGCGACTTTTAAATTTCATGAAAACGGTACAACTGGTGTAGGTACGGTTCTGATCATACGGTTTTCAGTAAACAAATCGCCGTATTGATCAGTCAGCGTGTTTTATCAGAGCCCCATATAAATGCGGCAAAGTTGATGCACTCGGGTTTACATGTAAATGTAGCAATCATGATTACGATTTCCATCACCTCGAGCAGAGGTTTAGAGACATTGGTTTTTTGGGTCATCACGTACACATCAACAGCTTAGCACTTGCTTAGGCACATTTTACCACTGGTGGTTTGCAACCAGATTCGGCCATTGTCGTGGAAGTTAATTGCTAGCGTATGGACGAGAAAAATTCCATAGCAACGCTTAGCAGCATTGGTAGGAATGATATTAGAACAAATATTGAACATTCTCCCTACAAAGCTGCAACAAATCATTGAAATATTCGGAGGAAATTAGCAAAATTAACTTTACCTCCATCACCAAAACATAAGGCAACTACCATCTCTGTGAATGCTGTCATTCAGTAGTAACAATCCTCGTAAAATAGGGTTCAATTGCTTGTGTGTTACATAAAAGTGACCTTTGGAAATTGAGACTAGTTTGGCCAGGTTTGATGCTGCTGCATCCGGTGAAGTTATGTGCATCCTCTATAAATCTCTCAACATTCAAAAGTTGTATTATGGTTGTGTGTTATACTCTGGTATGTTGCTTTTTGCATGTGGTCCGGAAGCAGGAAGCAACAAAAGCTTAAAACAGCTATTTTCTCATTTAGTTGATGAGAAGTACAATGAGGAGGTAGCGTTTCAAGTCTTTACCTCTTGGACAACCAACAATTCTCGATACATTACATCACAACCGCCACATGCATTGTTCCAAATATTAAATATATAAGAGTGAACAAGATTTCTGACTAATTTAGTTAAAAAGGAACTGAGACACGGCTGCCAAACCAAACCGATGCTATTAACTAAATAATAAAATACAACATAAATATTCCTAGCCATGCCAAACTTAACTATTTTAACACACTTAATTAAGGGATCAAATAAAAATCGTCGGAGAAAACAAAATTATGGAGCGTCAATGTATCATTTCAAAAATTGATATGGTAGTTCTATATGACGTAAGTGAACGTCAGATTTTGCCAATTTTGCGAACAAGGGAAATATAAGTATACACATAAACATGTGTAAGTTATTCGATTACAAAATTTTTAAGAAATTAAGGCAACCAATAGGCAGGTACAACGGGAATAGTCGGTGTAGAGTACAGGAACCCATTAAAAATACTTGTAGTAAATTATATGGAATGACGCATTTGAAATTCTACCATACAAAATTGCAAAGATTGGGGACCGTTTTCGTCTTCATACTCGCCTTTTGCTGGATTCCCCCTGCATGTGCATTATTACGTTAATGCGTGTAACATTTTAATTTTTTCTATGAGTTTTCAGCAGAAAATAGGTTGTGCGTCGCATGCTTTCAAAGATATCACTTTTGGTTTAAGCGTCCCCATATAACTTCATCCGGGTCATTGAATATTCGTTGTGCTGTGGCAAAGTCCTCGGGAAGATTGTTCCAAAGCTTTCGAGTGCCATACTGATGAGCTCACAAGTGACTTTTGCCGCGTTAATTTGCACGTCTCATGCACTGCAGTGTCTCTTTAATATTTGCCAGTTAGCCGGTTAGGCTGCATGGAAATTGTTCAAAACTTGCGACTGCTATCTTGGATGCACAACGTACATATGCGCTTGATGAGCGGTACATTGCTTTTGTTAAAAGCTATACCAGCATGCAACTGGGAATTTTGCAAGCACTCGAGTGAAATATGGTTCAAGGTCGTAACTTGTTGCGCTGCTCACAAATTGTAACGGTTATTACTCGTGAGTAGTAGGATTTCAGTTGTAATTTTGTTGAGATATATTATCTCAGTAGTTCACAAGCTACATAGCACAGCCTAGTCCGGAAAATCACTAAACGCGTTACGTCTTATTGGGCCGCGTCAGGGCTGGCATTTCCCCGGTCCCCAACTGGGGATCAAACCATGAGAGCTAGAGGCGGATGTCAACTTACCATCAGGTCCCGCCACCTTACCATGAGGACGTTAGCTGGGCTAAGTAATTTGCAATACTTATGGGAGATAGCACCACCTAGCTTCTACTGTCACTGAGAGTTTCTAGCGTTCGAGAAAATAGCTGTCGCATGCTAGACTCTATATCTATATCATTTGAAAAAAGGAGAGACTATTATAGGATTAGTTATAAAGGAATAACCTAGTCTCAAACGCAATGGATATATAACGTCTAGCGAGCGGACGTCATCTCCTCACAAACTAGCAACTCTCAGTGACAGGGGAAGTTAGGTGGTTCTATATATCATAATGATTGCAAATTGCTTTGTCCAGCTAACTTTCTCTTGGTTTAGTTGCTCAACCTGGTGACTAATTTGCATCTGCCTCTAGGGCTCATGGTTTGTTCTCCAGTTGCGGACCGAGGGAATGCGCACCGATAACGAGTTCCAATAGGGCGAATCACCTCGGTGTTCTTTAGACTAGGCTGTGTTAGGTAGCCTGTGAACAATTGGGATGAATACCTCATAATAATTATAACAGGTGTTGTATGCTTGTCACACCCATCGCAATGAGGCTGGACTTTACATTGGTGCGATGGGTTGCCTGCTACAGTTATCATTTTAGCTAAGCAAGTTGGTGATTTTTCACCTTCAGATCCACTCATACCAAACTGGTCAAAAATTATTAGGCCAGACAAAATCCGCCTCCTGGTCCTCCAGGTTAAAATTTTGAATAGGTGTGGATTTTACTCCTTAAAACAAAATGCTTCCACTCCGAATCCAAACCCGCTACGTTGCATTCAGGTTGTTGAAACAAAGGCTTTTACATAAGAACCCTATTCATTCTCCTGTCTACGCCTAGGCAGACTGCCCACGCGATGATATGAAACGTTCATTAAAGATGTTTGGCCGTCGCATAGTATACTAAACGGCAACAGATTTGCGGAATCGAACACGGTAGATAAGGGATTAATTTTACATTACAAGAGTTTCAATCTGTTATGCACAGTAAGACTTTTTCAAACTTATCCTTCTTTATAAACCTCAATATTTCCCCTACTTTCACCCCCGGTGTTTGGACCTCAACGCAATGCTTTGACAGGAGATTATCTTCTTGTTTCAACTCATAGAAAAACGCAGGTTTTTAAACTGCAGGCTTTTGTTTAAGAACCGTTTTTGTTCACCTGACTAGGCCTGGGCAGGTTTTACAAGAGATAATATTAACCGTTAATTAATCAGTTTTGATGGTGTGTCCGTGGCAGATGAAAATAATCAGCACCCTATCTGTTGCATCGAGCATGGAGGATAGTGGTTTGGAGATTTATATTCACAAGTTTCCGTCATATTAGAATTTGCATCATCATTGTCCATATTCAACTTCAATTGTATCCTCTTGGTTTCAACCTCCGAATCTTGGATCTCACCATCATGCTTTGATAGGCGCTTATTTTCCATTTTCATCTTATATGCAAAACAAGAGGGTCACTCTAGCCCCCTCGACAGTCACATGTAAAACCTAAAAGTTCACCCCAGTTCATTAACCCCTATTAAGTACCCTCGGTCTTCCTTAATGCTGACGTTCCACAATGTACACATATTCCTACAGGTCGGCCAACAATTAGCACTGAGGAAAATATTAGAGACCCTTTCCAACAAAAAATCTGCTTATCGGAGACCGGCATTCATGACTCGAGCTCTGTGCTCAATTTGTGATCCCCTTCAGATGACACCAAAGTACATTCTGATTTTGCCTATCTGGAGAAAATGCAGCTTCGAGCAATGCCTAAGCCGGTGTTGGTATTATCTTCAGTCCCTGTGCTGAAGCTGCTCTGTTTCCTTGGATCCAAATCAGTAGCCGGATGTGTGCGGTCCGATTGTCTTGCTCGTTCAAAGCTTCGAAGATTCACGGAACTAATATTTGTCCATTAGTTATCGATGTATACACGCAAACAAACGGTAGCAATGATGAGGTAAAAGACGACTGCAACCGTCCAACGAAAGGGCTCATGCCCCACAGAAGAAACATAGAACATGTTGTGCTAGCGGGGGTATGAATTCTCAAGTCGGATGATTATTCACTCATGACCAGAATCAAGGCGACCAAATTGTGGTAGACTTTAGTAATGATTACGGTAAGTGTTTACTTCATTTGTGTGAAGGTGCGCGCTTAATTATTGCGCGCACTAACTTCCGACACAACACTCACCAGGTAGCGACTTGGCGTTCACCAGACACGAAACATCCTTGGACACAAATCAATCATATTGTAATCAGTTACCGCTGAAAATGCAGCATCCAGAGATGTCGCCCGATTTGGAGCACATATGTGGACAGCAAATATTCATTTGTATGTGCTGAGCTGCATGTGAGATTTTGCGAAAGCATACTTGGTTCCTGTGCGCGCAATGACACTAGCCTATTTAAAAGCCAACTGTTCTGAATGCCTATCGAATTACACTGACATTCGAGTTAAGTAAGCGCTCATTGGAGACAAGTGCTGGTCACTGGTCGCATGTTCAACAGATCTAACAAGCAGCTGGCAAATCCCGATGTGTTATGCACAGTAACCAACCTAGATATTGGGTCGCTTCGCGGCCTCTGGAAATTCTCTGTCCTCGCCGGCACGTTCCGGCTGGAAGCAACGTATTAAGACTCCTAATGTCCAAGAGCAAAACTCCGTGCTAGCATGAATAAAGGTCGCGAATCCTGGTTCTCACTTCGTGTGTCAAAGATGGAAGGGGACGATGCCATTATAATCACTGGGCGTTATCAATTCTGAAAAAAGAGACAGGCAGCAGGAGCTCTGGTGTTAGTGAAAAAGTTATGACGAAAGTAGACTGCCTATCCACAACTTGTAAAAATGTTTGTAGCCTTGGGCTAAGATTTCTGAAAGTCAATTTAATCGGACGAAATTATTGGATACTTTGCCGTTCAGTGATCCCATTGTACACCATAGTGTCTATTTGGATCCTTACGCTCGGTCGGAAGATTAGGAGAGCGGACTACTGTAGTTTAATTAACCTGAGAACTAGATGATCTTCATTCAGCCCATTCAAATTTGTCGATGTTGCTCTTTTGGATAATGTACACGAAATAATAATAAAACTGGTGGAGCAAAAAACTGTCCCAACTGACTGAGGCAGCTCTGTTATTTCCCTGATATTAGAGCAGACGCATTCGCGATGCGTAACCATAGACAAATCAGCCTGATCCCTATGTATTCCAAATTATCTGCCTCTGTATTTCTCCACAGACTGAGGACCCTTCAGAAAACTAGATTCCTGAGGAGCTGCTAATATTCGTCCGGTCGTAGCTGCATCGTACACATTTTATCTTGGCGTTAGTTGTTGGAGTAACGCCACCTATATTGCCGACCAATCGTTGTCCTATTTATCGACATCAAACGTGCCTATGATTCGGTTGATCGATGTGCACTTTTGGACTGTCTACTCAGGAAATGTGTGCCCAAGAATTACGTACATATTATTCACGCTCTATACTCGCATATCAAGGGTAGAGTGTGGGCTTATGCAAGCTTTCGCCGTTATTCACTATATATACATTGATGTAAGTCAAAGAGGCATGCTCTCTCTTACCATTTAAAATACGCTATTGAAGAAGTTTTATAAATGTTGCGTTCAAGAGACACAAATAGGCAGGTGTGGAGTTGTAACAAATTGAATGAGTTGTTGACTTGCAATATGATAACGACAATGCTCACATCTGTAACAGCTGCCAAACGTGACAAGCTGAGATGGACAAATTAGCACACGCTGTCAGCGGCTTTGGGCTTTGCTTTGCACGCTCAAAGTGTAAAGGTTTCTTCCAAGCTTGGCAGCAACCGCCTCCTGCGCTGACTTTTTGATAACAAGCTAGAAGTTATACAAAATTCAACCATCTGCGAAGTTTTGTCAAATTTCTTGGTTTCGAAGATGACAAGATGGACCGTATAGCTTAAAAGCCAGGCGCATTTGCCAGCCTTCGCCATTTATGGATCAGGCTCGATGTCGCACTCTTCCTGAATTGTAAAGCGTACATTGTAGCTTTGCAGATATAGGATACAGCCAATATTTTTCGATTTTATGATCGTATCCAATCCTTGCAATTATATGGAAGTGTCTACGGAATTAGGAATCCACCTTCGCAGTTTGGGTAATAGATCCTTTTTGGGAGGTTCCATTTCCTTGAACCGTTTAGCTTATTAATATTCACAAAGTCTGAGTGGAATACGAATTGCCGCTTTGCCAAGTGGCCAGTGACCCTTAAGTTGACTGTCAAGCTACATTCGTATATTGTCATGTTTACACACCAAGTTAGCGCATTATATGTCCAGTCATCGAATAGGTTATCAAATATTCGGTAGAGGAAACATAAAATAAAATTTCCCAAAAGTATGTAAAAGAAATCCAGCGAAGTTCTCAAGCGGAATCTACATATACGTCTCGATCAAGAGCACGGAAATACAAGTCTTCGCGGAACGGGAGTCTTAAGGATATAAGCTTCAGTAATACTGCATAATGTTGAGTTTATTTACGCGATTGCATACAAAAAAGACTGCGCTCTGTCGGGTGGAAAGGAAATCGCTCTCGCTGCGAGGCAGCGGATGATTGTGTGCCAAGTGTCCGCGTTTAGTTATTGTTGCCTTACTTGTGTACTCTGTGTAGTGAGTAAAGTTGGGACTTGTGTACTCATAGGTATCTAATAACTGCCTATGCTAGGAATTTGACTATGAAATCATGTGTGTCATGCTCCTCTTTCTATTGTCTGAGCGAACACACGTGCGGTGCTTTTGTGCACCTAAGTTTCTTGGATTATTTCTATTGATCCTTTGAATATGATAAATTTACATAAATCACTTGCATCGGTTGATTTCTATATGGAATTGTTTCGGTTTGTTTGTTAAGGCCATTTAATTTTGTTGCAGTCCATTTTTTATATACATGGAAATATGTAAATCCTATTGTCGGATATAGTAAGCCATTGTTTCCGTTTTCATTTGCGTATTTCTTCTTTATGTAGTTGTTAATCTTTGAAGAGGGACAACAGCATTTCGAGTGTTGTGCAGCATGTGTGAGACTATGGAATGAAGTTTTATGGTAGAACGTTTGATGGTCTAGAGAAAAATGGTTTTATGTTATCACTAGCTACTGCACACTAACGCGAAAGATTTGCCATAACGTTTGTTAACTGACCCATAAAATCGCGTTATGCAATTAACGCAATTCACAGTTGACAGTCTGTATATAACTAAATAAATATAAATGTTTTATTAATCGATGTTGCGAGGTAAAATCCAACTGAATGGATTGAACATGTCAATAGTTGTCCCATCTGATCTCACTGATTCGCATTAGTTGGGCGTGTACGCTAAATAGGGATCACCGGTCATTCACAAATTTTAAATAATTAAGTAAATAAATATTATTATTCATTCATGTATAAAAGTGTATTGCTAGGATTTACAAACATGTTTTGAAATCCATGCTCATATTGAGGCAAAAATATACAGTATTTGATATTAAGTTGAACTGACATTTGTATGCTATTCATATATCCAAATATGAAGTATAAAGTTGCACAAATTACCTTAGCGTACTTTATATTCTATGTTTTCTTCCGGTATGTGTATCAAGATTAATTGTATAATTTCCAGCATAACTAATGTAATCAATTATTCTGTGACAGAACGGAAGAACAAAACACTATATTTATCTGCAATAAAGCGATACCAACCATCTCTGTTTGTAATTCTTTTTGCTTTGAGCAGAACATTTGGTTGATAACCAAATTATATTCATTTGTAGTTGTTTTATTCGCTATTGAACCGAATTCCCGCTAGTCGTAGTCACCGTGTCGTTCATTTTTAATAAAAATGTAGCCTGTTGCCTTGCTCTAGAAATCAGTAACAGTTATGTTACAATTTCTTTCCACTTATGAGGTAGATCAGACAGAAAATAGAGTACGTAAATAATACATTCTTTTTGCGAGGACAGGCAATTAGAAGTCGAAAGCATTTGCGCCATGCAGATACCAGCATAGTTACGTATTTTGTTAGAATCCATATAAATTCCTTCCAAAATAAGCAGCATGGGTGTCTATCTGTTAAATGTAAATAACATACTTTACGATTGTGGTATCCATCACTTATGCTTGTAGGCAGCATGCATGAGGTGATCTCAAATGCGGCTGTAATTTATTAGCAGTTCACAAATGCGGCTAGATGCGAACCTGTTTTCAAAATAGGCACAAACACAATTACTCAAACCGCAACTGGAGCGACTGGATGATCTTAAGCTATTCAATCCACTCAAGCGGAACACTCTTCAATGTTCTTCATCCTAAACTGCGTGCCAACAGAGAAGTTACCAAGAAAAAACCAAATAATAATGATTAAAAGAAATAGCCTAATCGTTTATGTGAACTGAAAAGCGGAACTTACACCGAGATTTTATTTTCATGTGAGGCCAAATTTGCGCAGCAAGAAACGAAAAATATTCGCAGTAAACTTTTTCTTGTGGATTAGAAAGTTGGCAACGAGGAAACAAATGATATGATGTATGAGATCTGCTGCATGAATTCGGTAGAATACAATGTGGAACGTGCTAGAAGAAAGCTTGGTACAAGTTACACAAAACAGTACATCCCTTTGTGGTTACGATTAGAAATACAAGGTGTCTGTTTACCTGTACGGCAAGTACCGCCAATACCAAATGCTGCACCCAAATACTTCGAAGAAGCCGAAATCAAGCAAGAATGTTTGTTAATCAAGCCTAGGTTTTGAAGCAATATTCCATCAATTAACGCTTGCATATTTTACTCGATTACATGGAAGTGAGAAGCTGGTCCAAAAAGCCGTATGGAGGATAGTAATACTTTTGCAATAAATGTCTGCAAGGCAACAATTCTGCTAGAAGGTCAATTAAAATTTTCCAATATGGACATATCTTGTTTTAAGGATTTTTCCTTTAATATAATTCCCAGTATTTTACAAGACTTACATTTTCATGTACCTCAAAATTTTGTGCGGTAGACACAGACAGGGAACGTTTGTGTTAGGTGAAACTGGTATCCTTACCGTGGTATTAATTGATCCAACTCAGTCGAATTGAGAAGGAAAGGAAAAAAGTGTGAAACTTGGATTCTTCGCGCAAGTGAATTACATGTGCAAAAATATAAGGTTTTGTGTGCTATGTTTTCAACCTGTCTAACTGATATTCCTTGTTTTGCACACCTACTTTTTGCTGCTTTTAATTTCCGCGTTGTACACGAACATATAGTACGTCTGGTGATGGACGTCTGGACGCTGCCACAACTATTCGACATGCACAGCGATGCATGGGACTGAAAATCAACGTGTGATAAAAAACTCGTGAACTCTTATATTTGGGGATCGAAACTGGAACAATATTGGCTGGGATACTGCTCCAACACGACTCATAATCTAGAGCTAGGATGATGATGATAAATGGCGGAGCATTACAATTTAGCAATACGCATAGACGCATGTGACGGATCAACTACTTACTCTTGAAAACGCCGTTACGTGTGAAGCTGAATTGCATGATATTTTAACGTAATAATGCACTTGCTGGCGAAAATCCAAAAATAGTTAAACATAACAACGAAGGTCATTTCCGATTCATGCATTCGCGTAATTTAGAAATAGCAGAAAAACATTTCTTTTACTCATCCCGAATTGTTTTCATGGCTACTTGTACCTTACGCTGATTTTAAACGTCGTGTCCTTTGTATGCTTCTAATTAATTGGAAATGCTTTCATCGAATAACTTGCATATGATTTTGGGTTATACTCCTATGTTTAGATTGGGCTTCCTTGTTCCAACACTGCTTTCACAAGTAATTGAAATATTATAGCTGCTTTGAATTATAACTTTGATGTGTTAGAATTATGTTTTCTGCGTAGCAGTTCATATGTTTACCTCAAGGAATATATTAAAGCAGTTGAATTTCCAAGTCATACATATACATGGTTATTGTATTTTAACTAGGCCCGAAACGTACATTCATGCAGCCTGGGCTGCTTTGACAAACAGCCTCCCTTGCTTTCCGCTGGGTGGTTCGCTTAGATATCGTTCTATTGAATGTTTCTGCAGCAGTGTTCCAACAATAGGGTTTTCCGTTTGACAAGTGTTTTCCTTACAAAAAGCATATTGGTCAGTTTAAAAGCAATGTGACGTGGCGTCTATGACTTGTCACCTAATAATTCAAGACTTCGTGCCTGTACAAATATTTGTACCCACTCCGAAGACTTCAACCATCCACTAGAAAAACCGATCAAAATCACAAATACGTTGGCAAATCCACAAACCCAAGGTACCACTTGGCTACATACACACTATCCTCCATATATATATGTATATATATATATATATTCATGCAATTTCGCAACTATTGCGCATAGTTCTATACTATCCATTTGGTTTTAGCAAGGTCATGTCTACGCAGACGTGTCTCGCTTATTCTGGAATGCTAGATTTGTTTGATTAATTACTTAGAAGCTTCGGCTTGTTTGCAAACGTAAATAGCGAAATAAATAATGTACACCGCCTTCGCTGCTACATTTGAAACAATGTGTACACAGTTGTGGTGTGTTCAACAAGGATTATATAGGTGTCTTCCTGTTATAAACTCAAGCCTTACCTCCTTCTTTTGCGTCCGAAGAACACAAGACAATAATGATTGTTGCAAGATGTTAGTTTTCACTTTCTGATCATTTACAAAAAAGTAGCTTTGCAAAACATAGCTGATAAAAGGATATAAAGTTTGAATGTTGACAGCAGTGAGGGGATGCGCATATAGTTATGGCTGCAGCCGAACCACAAATGGTGAAACAAATCTCGAAATCCAAACTGAAACATGTGTGTGATATGCACTTTTTGCGCACCAAATTAAGGAAGATCGCTACTATGTTCACCATCCGTTGGAATAGATGGTGGATGACGTAAGTTATTAGTTGTTGGAGAAGCACTTATCTTTACCCGTTTTGATCAAAGCGCGATACCCGCGGAGACAGCCTAAATTTGGACGGCGTTGCTATGATAATTCCGCTCGTCTCCGCGTTTGCTAATCTCGTTTTGAACGGTTGATGGTTTAGATGTGACAGTGCAAGTGCTAAACTGATAACCTGTTCGTGCCCGTCCAAAAACCATCGTTGCTAAATCTCTGATCATGCTGATGGACAATGAAAACATGAATGCTCAAATTACATGGAAAATAGTTAACGCCTGCTCTGTATTTAAGATGGGACATCAAAAAACTCTCGCAGAAAAATCAATACGACCATATTTTTACAGATAAACCAAATGAGCAGAATTATGCAAAAACTTCAGTAACATAACGTTTGTGCAATAGAAATGGTGAACTACCAGAACCCTGTTTCAAAGAGTCCGTAGAATTTGCAACCCGATAAGTTGGATTTCAAATTTCATTTATTGCACAAAGTTTGCCCCCGGATGACTTCCATTTTGTATTTGTTATCATCCACGTCAGCCCCATGGAAGTGAAAAAAACCCGCTACTGTGAGAAAGTTACCCACCTAAATCCACCTTTCCTTCAAAGTACTTGGCGTGGCATAGCAGATTGAATGTCGGACAGCTACATTGATTAGAAGGATTTTCATTGCTTCCAAGCGGTTTCCTTCTTTAATGTTACACTCTTTCAACTTTTCTGTTTGCGTTTAAAGTAAACGTTCTTTTGCTCAATAATCGGCTACTAGGTTACTCGTTTGCGTATGATTAGATTGTTTAAATGCAAAAACGAAACGAATACACAGCCATTCTTGCCCACTTATGAGGATATTACGTATCTTACTGAATACTGAATACTGTATTATAGAGCAAGTAGAAATGGATTCTGTACAACTCTTTCGAGATATGGCGAAAAACGTTATAAAAGTTGTCAACCTTGAATATCATTGTCGTTCTCATGTAATATTTAAAATATTCGACTTACGATATTTCAGGATTCACAAATGTGATGTCATCGTAAGTGTGCAGTCGTTCTCTGAATCGAATAGAGGCAAAATGCAAATCTAACAACGTTTTGAACTGTTGCACCGATGTTGCCTCAATGACATGTTCGGGCAAACTATTCCAAATGTTTACCACTCTCCGTTCGAAGCACAGTGGGTGGGGAACACGTTTCATATCCGGCACAACAAGTTTGTATCTGTGTCCGCGTGTGCTGCATGGCCCTCGTAAGTGCAGCATTGGCCTTAACATGGGGAAATCACCGAGATGTAGAATTCGGTAGGTCATTATGAGGTCGACTCTCACCCGACGGTAGGACAAGGTGTAGAGTCCTAGTTTCTCGCACCGGTCTTCATACCCAAAGCCACGTAAACTCGGGATGAGCCTGGTAGCAACGTGTTGGACCCGTTCGATCTTTTGTGCCTCGCCACGGGTAATCGGAAAGTAGGCGGGCGAACCGTACTCTAGCATTGGTCTAATGATAGAAGAGAACAGGCGAGTGGCAACCTCTTCAGACCATGTGCAGAAGCTACGTTTGAGCGCCCAAAGCATGCGCAGTCCGTTCCGATATAGCCTGTTCGTGTTGTCCACGGACTTCAAATCGTAGCGTGAGAGTACACCTAGGTCCTTCACGGAGGGTGTGGGATATAGCGTTTGGCCGTCAAGGGTGTAGGTTCGGCCGTCTGCACCCTTCCCCAGGCTCATAAATACCGACTTGGCTGGGTTGACCGGGAGAAGAACTTCTTCAGACCATGTGGATAAGCGGTTTAGATCTTGCTGAAGTAGGCCACAGTCATCGGGAGCGTCGATTTCTCTCCAAATCTTCATGTCGTCCGCAAAGAAGGCACACGGCGACCGGAGAAGCTGCGGTAGATCGTTGATGTGGATCAGGAACAGAGTGGGCCCCAGCACAGTGCCTTGAGGCACGCCACTTGTAGAGGGGTACCAGTCAGTTAGATGGTCGTCGACCTGTACCCTCCACTTTCGTCCAACAAGAAAGTCGCGGATCCACCGGTGCAGTGAGCCACCGACGCCACACATGCTGAGTTTGTGAAGGAGAACCTCATGACTGATCTTGTCGAACGCTTTACTGAAATCGATGAATATCACGTCGACGGACTTCCCCTTGTTTATTGCCTTCAACCACTCATGCCTCGTCACAAGCAGGTTCGTAATGCATGAGCGACCTTGCATAAAACCGTGCTGTGCGGGCGTCAGGACCTCGTTTGACTGTAGCAACTGCAGCAATCTCTTCTTCACGAGTTTCTCAGCAACCTTTGCCAATATAGGTGTCAGACAAATTGGCCTGTAATTGTCTACTTTGTTAGGGTCGCCGCCTTTCGGAATAGGCTTCACCACCGCACATTTCCAGTCAACCGGCAACAAACCTTCGGAGAGCGACCTGTTGAAAAGGTCAGTCACGATAGGAGAGAGGATGGTTGAAAGTGACTTGAGATCCAGTGGGTGAAGCCCATCAGGTCCGGCAGGTTTGGTGCCGTCAAGGTTGGCAAGTAGTTGAGCTACCTCTTCGACGCCACAATGCAGACTATCGAGTTCGGTAAAAGCGGTACACGTCGAACTCGGGACAGACACCTGGTTTTTCGCAAATACAGAAGCGAAGTGCGCCGCCAACGCGGACGCACGCTCAGAGCTGGAGGTGAGGGGCTGTCCATCCGTGCCATCCAGCACTGGCACATCACCCGCCGGCTTCAGGCGTCGCTTCACGTATGCAAAGATTCTCTTTGGGGCGGTCTTCGCGGCTAATGCGAGCTGCTCTTCAAAGTGTCGGCGTTTATTCTTTTTTGCACTGTTGCAGAGATTCCGCTGACATTTGTACCCTTCGTAATCATTGGCAGAGCCAGAGAGAAGGAATTTATCCCACAGTCTGCGCCGCCTCCGAGCCAGGTTTCCATACTCTTTATCAAACCAATGAGGCTTAATCGGTCCAACCTTTCGACATTTCAATGGCACAAATTTGGAACACAATGATGTTAATCTCTCTTTTATACATATCCAACAATCTTCCACAGATGCAGTTTGTGACAGAGACCAATCCAGTTGACTCGCGGCTCGAGCAAGACCATCGAAGTCCGTTTTCCAGTAGTTAGGAGCTGGTTGCAGCGGATGTGAATACGGCAAAGATAATTCCATATCAGCTATCAGTACTGAGTGGTCGCTCGTAGCCAGGGGCTCCAGGATCCTAACGTCACGCACTCGTTGTTCGTAGCTCGTTAACATCAGGTCGAGACAGGACGAAGTTGAACGTGTTGATATGCGTGTTGGCTGGCATATGTGTTGCGACGCACCAGTTTCAAGTACCAAATCCATGAACTTTGCTTCAACCTCACTATGTCCAGGCATCAAATGCACATCAGGCCATCATATTCGAGGACAGTTAAAATCGCCCATAAGCAGAAAGTGTGGACGACTCATGTGGGTCCGAAGATGGGGCAGCCAATCCAAACAACGACTCAGGGGACTGCGATAAACTGCGCCCACAAGCAGTTCTCCGCGCCTGAGGCGGATGGAGCACAACAGTAGCTCACACAGGCCATCGTCACTTCGGTAGGTGCTCATAAGTCTCCCACGCAGGGAAGACCGGATGTAAAGTAAGACACCACCGTGGGCATTCTTTAGTCTATCGCATCGGAAACACGAGTAACCGTTGAGTTCAAGTTCTTGGGTGTATAACTCTGCATGCAGCCATGTCTCTGCGAGTCCCACTACGTCTGGCCGCTCAGACGCAACGAAACAACAAAGCTCATCGCGCTTATTCATAATACTGCAAACGTTTGTGAAGGCTACTCGCAGGCCGCAGCAGGAGCCACCGGGCGTGCTTGAAGTGTGAGCAGCCTGTTTATCCTGATTCGCGGATTGTTGGAAACCACCCGAAAATTTACGATACGAAGATTTGTTTCCCCCTCACCAGTGCGTCTTTTCAACTCAATGATGGCAGACTTGAGCCGCTCCCTGTCTACTGGGTCCAGGTCGGGACGAACATGGATCTTCAAACCTTTCAGCCTACTTAGGCGAGACATGATCAGTCTTGGACTGGCTTCGTCCACAAAAGTGATTCTCATAGGCCGATTTTGTTGATCACCTTGCTTTCCAAGACGGGTAATCTGCCTCACTTTTACCGAGTCCTCACCAGCGTCGAAGAGTCTATCAATTAGACTCTGTAAAAACTCGACATCGTGATCGTAGCGCACTTGGGGTGATGGATCACCGGACTCCGGTGCGTGAAAGATCACGAGATTATAACGCCTCTGGTCGGACGAGGTTGGCCTTGCAGGGCGAAGTATACTACCAGCCTCAAGTGGTTTGGCTAAGTGTTGACTTACAGAAGTTAAACGCCCAACGTTCCTTCGTAATTTCGTCCTCTGATCTTTCCACTGGTCTTCAGCACTCAGACTTTCACCTGCTGGCACATCAGTGTCCGGTGGACACAACAAAGGTAAACAATTTAGCCCAGGTGCAACTGGGCTTCTCACAACGGTTGGACTTCGTGTCAGTGAGTTTGCACGGGTAGAGGAGGACGACTGAGCCGAAACCTGAAGGCTCTTCGCGCTAGGTTGTTGGGCCAAACACACGGAGCTGTTCGCAACGAAACGCTGAGGACTACAAGTCGGCTTTACTCTTTCTGGCTGTATCTGATTTCGGCAATTTTCACATATAGTTTGGACGAAATCGTGTTGGATCTCGCGAAGGCGATGAAAATGCTCAACTGATAATCCAACACATGAAATATGGTATTTAACTTGGCAAAATGCACACGTGAGGGCATTTGCACGGTATCCGACTAGTTTGGAGCAAGTACCACAGGATGACTGCTTCGGCATTGCGAATAATCCGAAAACAAGATGGCGGCCAATTGACGAAGAAAGTGGCGATAGCAAGATCGCCGAAACCAAACGATGAAATACAAGTATTTCTGGTCGGAAATTTCAGAATCGGAAATGAACCTGAATTGTAGCTCAATTTCCACGAAATACTTCCAATGAACGCAGAAAGTTAACACAAAGTGATCTTGTCAACACAGCCAAAAATAACCGACCGGAGGGCGCTATCCGCCATCATGTCAACAATATTCACACATTTGCTTCTAGCTTACGCTTCTAAGCTTTACTGGCAAATACTTGATTATCCAAGGTCAAACGTTTCATCCTTCACAGATTGCCGCTTGACGAGTTGCTTCCTTGTACCGTTTTGCCATACCGCCAAACAACTTTCTTTTTCTGCGCATCCTATTGTCATTGCAAATCTTGTGCTTTGATTGCTGTATTCAATTTGTGTTACAGAACCATGGTAACAGGAATTTGTGTTTTAATTCTTCTGCCCCGACCGTGCGTACAGTATATGTTTCCTAGCCTACAGTTGCCTTGACCCATATCATGCGATTACCCAGTATATGTTCCCATTAGCATTTACACAGGTAAATAGTGCAATAATGTCTGTTATGGATTCTTTTAGTGTTATTATTGCTGAGAAAATACAAAATGCTGAAACCCGGAGTAGAATGCTCTAATCGCCTCTGAATAATATGCTTTTGCAGGCTGAGCAAAAATAAGATACTTCTTTCGTGAATGAGGTTACATCGGATTAGCCGCGTTGTAATTGGATAGATTCGTTGCTTACCTGTGCTCGTGGTATTCCTTCTGAGTTTGCCCCTCGACTATCTCCTTTAAAGACAATAACGTATGCTCGTTCAGCTGTATAACTGCGGTCCTGTTACTTAATTCTGAAGCATTTGCGATACAAAGCTGATCTGAGTGCGTCGCTAACAATCGGCGCTCTATTTAGACGACTGCCAAACATTTTGCAATACACGTGGGACGAGCTTGCGGTTAGGGTCCTCTGGACGGAAAGCGGTCCAAAATGTTTTGAATTTAGACTTTTTGGTGAAACGGGCTGCGTCGTCAAAACCCACATGTATTTTATCTCACGCCGCTTCAGATCAATTGCTAGCACTAAGTTAACTAGCGGCTTAAATTCCTGAGGTAGTGACGCTTACACGGATAAAGAAACATCCGCTAAAAGGCCTACAATTAAATGTATTTCTTTGAATGACATCATAATTTAGATTAATTTTATGAAATCCGAAATATTAAATACTTCTAGCTTGTATAATTCAGTTCTTTTGAATGACTTAAAATGTTGTTTGAATCCGAACAATGATTTACAAATCTGCCCGTCAAAAAAGCAGTGTGGAATAAGTAACCGAAGGCTATTTCACCGCCCGTTGCTACGTACGGTTCAGAGTAAAAGAACATCGAGACATTGAATAACAACGGATTTTATTTCACTTTCATTCATGCCGAGAAACTTGCTGCTTCACTTGATGTAGCGTCCGTTTTAGTCTCTGGTTGTGCTGACACCATTCGCCAGCTAGCCTTGGTGGATAACGGGTCAGATAATTCAATGATCGATTTCCACTCCTTTAAATTATCGGATTGCAAGTGTTCGTGAGTCACGGAACCTGTGTACGGTCATTACATTTGCCAAGTAAATTCGCATCTGGTTAGTCTAACTGTTCAAATGATAGATGCTGGTGAAGCAGCACGGTTAGACGCTCTCAGGTTAGTCACAAGCTGTACGTGATTTCTACACATGACATCAATTATATGACTTACGATTTCCGGAATCATAATGGCAGATATAGCTTCTGATAGGAAGATATATCCCATATCCGCAATGGTCGTTGGATCAACGGGGTAGGAGTATTAGTGATACGTATGCTGTTAGAACTTCATTGGGGTGGATGGTATTGGGTTCAAGCAACCTGCCCAAGAACAAGGGCAATCAAGCTGTGGCAGTTGTGATAGATCGCACACCCGTTTCGCTTCGTAACCATCGACTAAACCATTTATTCTTTGAAAGGCATAAAACTCATTTCCACGGCTTTGGAATTCAGAGAGTGCCCAAATCCTTGAACAATAGGGGGTGTACCCAAGATCATTGAGACTTCCGTTAAAAGAGAGAGACGGTCCTTATTTGCTCGCGTTACTATGGTACAAAATATTGGATAGCACACACTGGTGAGACTCGCATTACTGAAGGAGCGACTGTTAACGTATGCCACGCTATTACAAATATACACAAAGCCAGTGGAAGTATATTTGTCTAAACGATACACTGACACATCTCCACAGCAAGAGGAACAGACCAAAGGAGATGGTTGGCACCTTCCACTTTATTTATTTTAGAATTCGCATACAAGGTAACAAGTACGATTAGTCTTCGATTGTTAGGCCTCATACCTCGGGAAGTCCCTCCAATAACTGCTGTTGCCTAGTCTCATTTTTCCAAAGGTTTTGTTGCTTCTCTTTCTCTGCTTAGATCCCGAACAACCTTGATAGCATCAGCCTTTGAAGGAATGTTCCATTAAGTCAAATTTCCCAGTCGTAATAGAAACTGCTTGAGATTTCCATAGTTACAGCACTGTAATATCTGCTTACCTTCTAATGAATATTGTATGGCAGACCAAAACCTTTGCAGCCATTTCTTCAACCAGTTGTGCAAGTTTTGCTCTACATAAATCCATTATCGATTAAGCAAGCGAATTCTAAGCAGAAGTTATTTATTAACAATTAGTTGTTTCTAAGTCCACGAATACCTCATCAGTGTTAATTCTATTCACCCAGCAAATGAACTCGTCAAGCTACTTATCCTACATTTGCTAGTTGGGTATTCCTTTAAAAATTTGGTTCCGTAACCGAAGAGAGCTTGCGGCCCATTTCGGTTCGATTCAAATAGACGTTCTTATTTTAGGATATCTGACTGAGGACAACTGCGTTGAAAGTAATCTGTGTTCAAACTTGAAAGTCACACAGGTCCGCTTAAAATTCACGCTAAAATGTTTTGTTAAATTGGGTACTCACAAGGCCGTACTCTCACATTCCGCTTTCCTTTCTGACCCTACCGGCCTCGTCGTACCAGCACTGTTACCAACAAAGTATCATTTACAAAATTTTATAATAAAGCAGATGAAACTTGATAAGATTCTCTCTACAGAAAATCAAAGACTTACGAACAAATTTTGTGGCACACGCAAAAACTTAACAATTTTTCCGCTGAACGATTCGTCACTCTGGATAAATAAATCTTCTGTATGGTTGTACCAATTGTTGACGATTATGAGACCAGGTAGGGAGTTGCTTCGTACTTGACAGGATAAAGTATCGATGGCAGGTTTAATACCTTCCTGATGATTGGAAAGTTCAGAGGTATTTCTAAGCGAAGTGATTCTATACTAATGATATATTTCACTGTTTTTTCCCAACTATAGCATATTTCACCGCGCAACTTCATTCATTCATGGCAGAACTCAAAAAATGTGTGATGTTAGGAGGCGCAACGTTGCATGTGTAAAAGACAAAACTTAGCCTTGACAACTGGCGCAGCTACATCCGTGCTAACAAATGAGAACACAAGCAGATCATAGCAGAGGGGTTTTGTGCTATCAACAATCGACGTTACATGCATGTGAACAGATTCCGGAAAATGAACAGTGACACTTTTCCACTTCTCTCATCAAATTGACGTCTTTAAACGCCGAGAATGCAGTCAAAGTTCTGGGTTCCTATGCTTCATTATTTCGAAGGGCCAACGTATATCGCCAACCTGTCCCATTTGCCCAACATCAAGTAGTAATTCACGTCACGATTAGCATAGCCACTGTTTTATATAAGTTATATCCTAACGCAGTTGCATTTCCCCTGTGTTGAGAACATACACATAAAAAACTGCAGTTGGCAGCTATGAGTTTAGCTGAGCTACCAACACAATTTTTAATTGATGACTAGATGAATAGCAGGTCCCTAGTGTGTGGAACCAGGATTTTTTTATCCTGCTTTCATTAGTGGTAGTCGTTATGGGCTAGATTAATATCGCCCAGTGCTTTTCCTTCCCGGTTCTTCTAAAGGTCAAGGATTCGATCATAACTGAGTAAGTAATGGCATAGTTAGTAAGATTTAACACTACATAGGCAAGTCAATACAGATTCCGTCAAACTCGGCCATGTACTGCAATCCATATTTTGCACGTGGTATCAGAACCACAAGCACAGACATTGCGAAAGGTAATAATGACAAATACCTCGATTTCTCTGAAGCTTTCGACCGACAATATCAGAGCACATATATCAGAAATCCGCAAAGGCACAAAATTTGGTATTCTATTTTTGGATGAATCGAAAATTTGCGCCTTTATAGTGGTTTAAGGTGCTGGTTCGGGGCTCCTTTACTAGTGCTATCGATGCAGCTTACGTTGATTCACATAAATCCATTTTGATGCAACGCATTTTGTTGCTCGTTAACAACTGCTGCTTTTGTATCACCCAGTCAAATTTCCTGTTCTTATTTTGTTGACCACAATATAAGGCGAGCGAAAGCGTTTTACAGAATAAGAACCAGCTGTATCTAGAAATAGACCACTGCTCTGAAAGTTCATAGTCAAATATAGTTCCGCTTGAAGTGGACAAGTGCAAAACTGTGCACGTAGGTCCCTTGTCCATTAAGAAATAATAGCTTGGTGACCACGTGTTGAAAACCGCCTCACAGGAGCTCGACCTCATGGCTGTGATGCAGAGCCACTTCGGCTGTTTTGGGCAGTCCTTGAAGACTCCCAAAACCACGAATCGACATCTTGCTGATTTACAAGGGCATTCGGAAATACCGGCCTCTTTATCTTCTCCCAAATTCCAATTGCGTAGGCGTGGCCCTTCTTAGGTTGCACTATTTAGGCCGGGCATCTCCGGTTAAAGTGCGATGTAATTGTCTTCGGAAGGACAACCAAATATCAAGGTTTTGTTCCACCTGCCATGCACTCTGCGACCTGAACCGGAAGTTATCGCCTTCTACTAAGAGATCTCATTTTGGCGTGCCAAGTCTTGAAAAATTGGTGGTCACGCAAGCGGTTACCTACGGAAATTTAGGCCCAACAAAAACTTGAGGGAATATGGGCCAAACTAGCCACCCAATAGAGTCCGCTAGATTTCGGCGGGGAATAACTCTTCGTCATTGTCTACCGTGGAACGCCTCTGTCTTTGTCGCTTTTGTGCAAATGCTACCCAATGTTAACTACTGTATGATAAATTACGCTATCTGTATAACTTGATTTGACTTCCGTCAATGAAATGATGACAAGCCATTAAGAAACATTTAGCTCACCAACCCCTACGAAATCGGGGAAACAAAATACATATGTGTTAAATTAAAGTATTTGATGAGTAGGTAATTGCACATTTCATTTTAGCGCAACATATAATTTTACTTATGTATTTCTGACCAACCTTCACAAAGAACCATCAAGCTTTGGCTTCCTTATCCGCATTATCCACTTTCCATTGTTCCAATCCACCTGATAAAGTTTGTGGTCCTACCAGCACATTACAGAAAAATGCAGGGATATTTAGTGGACAAGAAACTGCATTATTCGCTTGAAGTACATTTGCCGAAATCGGTGCATAATGAACCTTGGCGACGCAGAACATTCGTACGGCTACTTGGTAATGTCAGATTTAGTCACACCTGGCACAAATAACGATCCATTTGATTGATGGCCATGAAAGTGTTAAAGAAAATCCACTCAGATCAGTTGATGGTCTGATTGAAACAGTTGACGGGGCCACCCAATTAAAGCTTTGCACGGGTGGGCTATTCGCTCTAACTAGCAGCGAGATGGAAAAGTGTGGATTTTGGTTTTAGGGCATAACACCTACCTTTATTAGGCGTTGAAGCATAGGCACGGTGGATCTACTGATCCATACACCATCAGAACGCCGCATGTGTATAGATTTGGATATAACCTTAATAACAGTTGTTGTTAAAGAAAAGTTTTATCAGTTTCGTGGGTGTGTTCTAATATCCCAAGCCAGCTATAATTGATAAGATCGAAACTTTTCATTATAGTGTTTTTACTTACAGAACTGAGAAGGGCATACGTCAATGAAAACGAAATGCAAAGGACGGAAATATGGGTTCAGCGAATGCTGAGCATACATTCCCACAGGAACCCAATGTTAATATACTAATGTAGTAAGCACCAATATTATGCTATCAGTTTGTTTAATTGTTTGTCTTGACAAAGATCTTATCGCTGTGTACCTGTAAGTTACGGTTGCAAGAGACAGACGCTCAAAGAAGTGCAGAACATGGCAATATATTGAGTGCCGCCCGAACCCATAAAGCCGGAATATACATTTGTAATGCTAAAGTTGTATATTTGGAAAGATTTAAATTATTGTGGATGAATGAACTCTATAAATAAGGGAAAGTGAGGTACAGTAGCTGTTAATTGGATCTTGTAAGATCTCGAGCCACAAACTAAAGAGCTGTGATTGTGCACAGTTAATAATCTAACCTTACTCCTTTGATGAATTTTAATTTTTAAGTAGTTTTCTTTGATTTTTTCCCACATCTCAAAGAATTATCTGACAAAACGGAAGCCATATACAGGCTAGAATGAGAGGGTTCCATAGTTAAGATTATGCAGTTACTATTTAAGTAAGCACGAAAATATTTTAAATAGCTGCATTGTTTAGTTAATTTAGTAAGTATAGCATGGAGAATATAATTTTGACCAGGGCCAACAATCAATTGGAGCAAGTGAAGTCAATGCTAGCCTTTCACGCAGCGGCATACAGTCGCCTACTTTAGATCCGAGGGTTATGGTAGATTTCCTAGTTAAAACTAATGTAATTTTCATCCAAATCCTGGTATACCCTCGGATTCTATATCCGAGGGGAATTTTAAAGTGCAGCTGCAGCAAACGCTGTTAAAAGTTTAGTGCACAACTTCTTGTAACTGAAGAACAAGTGTGGTGAGCTGGCGATCAGTAAGGGATCTTCCCACTTTATTGAGATCACAGAGATCTAGGTCTCATCCAATGACAAAAAATGATTATCAGCTTGCGTAATTCTCTTGAGATAGAGTAGACCGCCCTGAGTATCTAAATTGGGTGGAGTGCTCTTACTTATAATGCGCCACAACAGTCACTGGGTAGCTCCTATTATCAGGTGAATTAAAATTTCCAGATTGCTTCTTGCTTAATGAGAGAAGAGATAAAATCTGAACTATATAACTCATAAGCAGCAGGATTTCAGTTGTAATTCAGATAAGGCTTTCAACCCAGTTGTCCACCAGTTACATAGCAGAGCCTAGTCCGGAAAAGCGCCAGACGCGTTTCGCCCTATTGGGGCTGGTCAGTTTCGCGCATTCCCTCGGTTTCCTAAGGAGGATCGAACCCATGACCGCTAGAGGCAGATGCTAACTAGCCAGCAGCTTAAGCCACTGATCCATGGGGGACGTTGGCTAAACTACATAATTTGCAAAATAACCGTGATATAGCACCACCTATTTACTAATGTCCCTGACAGTGGTTAGCCTGCAAGTTGATGACGTCCTCTCACTAGACGCTATATCCATAGCATTTGGAACTAGGAGAGGCTACTTTTATGTTATATTATTCATGAGCAGCAGGATTTTAGTTTTAATTCAGATAATGCTTTCATCCTAATAGTTCACAAGCTACATAGCAGAGCCTAGTCCGGAAAAGCGCCAGAAGCGTTTCGCTCTATTGGGGCTCGTCAGTGGCGCGCATTCCCTCGGTCCTCTAACGAGGATCGAACGCATGACCGCTAGAGACAGATGCCAACTATTCAGCGGCTTAAGTCACTGATCCATGGGGGACGTTGGCTAAGCTACATAATTTGCAAACTAACTGGGATATAACATTACCTATCTACCACGGTCAATGACAGTGGTTAGCCTGCTAGGTGATAGCTTAAGCTGCTGGCTGCGGGAGACCTACTTAAAACGATACAGGTTTTCCAGTATCTTCGTGGAGCGGATATGTGTATTCAATACCGTTGCAGTTTCACCGCGAGATCAAGTGCAAAATAGACGAAATCGTCATAAATGCTTTGGAAGTTCTCTCTAAATGACTTACACTCATATAACGCACTCGACCCCGATAAGGCGCATACCTCTGTTATCAAGCGGATTGTCGAAGTGTCTCTTCATAAATGGAGGATACCACAGGATTGGAAGGAAGCAGTTGTAGTGTCGAACCATTATGGTTGTACTAAATCTTCACCCACTAAATACCAGCCTGTATTCTGACCAGCGTTATTCTCATGTGTCTATAGGAGATCCTTAGAAATTGAATCTATGAACCTTTGGCTGGTAATAACTTGATGGGAACAGAAAAGCACGGCTCCTTCAAGCAGTACACATGCTTTCCAACTCGCTGTGTTGCTTTCATGAAATAACTCGATAATTTGATGAAAGTATACCAGTAGAAGTGTGTTATCTTGATTTCAACGAAGTTTTGATTAGGTGACTCACCGGTTTTCTTCGAAAATTTGACATCTTTTGGAATTCATACTCAAAAGCTAGCTTAGTTGTCTGCACCATTTTTGGCAGGACATTTCATGAGAAGGTTAGTACGTTGTTTCGAGCACAAGTACTGTGCATAGTGGATTTCCTCGGGGATCAGTATTTGGCCAGTTGCTAATTCGGATGTTTATAGGTGAGTTCGTTTCGTTACTTAACGATCCTCCTATATGTTAGCTAACGACATTAAGCTTCCAGCAGGGGAGATTAAGCTTCGTTAGCAAGAGATGTTGCTACCCTTCTCAATGGGTCACATTTGTGCGACTTACCAATGAACACCAGCAAATGTAAAGGTCTAACCCTGCTTGATGGAGAGTTCAATGTCCGTGCATCTAAAGGGTCCCTCACACTGCAGCATGTCAACGGGGCACGTGATCTAGATGTTATCGTGAAGAGTGAATTTAAGACCTTAGCGCAGCGCCGACATACGGCTACTAAAGAGCGACAGGAATTTTTCGTCTCAGGAGAGTTTTGATTTGCTGCAAAGCTGTGGTCAGACCACATCTGAAATATGGCGTTCAAGCACAGGCACCCTTCCTGCAAAAAGATATCATTAACTTACTTACAAATTTATCTTACTTTACATCGGGTCTTCCATGCGTGGGAGACTTGTGAGCAACTACCGAAGTGACGATGGTCTGTGTTAGCTATTGTGGTGCTCAATCTACCTCAGGCGCGGAGAACGACTTGTACACGCAGTTTATCGACGCCCCCTGATTAGTTGTTTGGATTGGCTGCCCATTCTTCGAACCCACATGAGCCATCCACACTTTCTACTTATGGGCGATTTAACTGCCCTCCAATTTGATGGCCTGATGTGCATTTGTTGCATAGACATAGTGAGATTGAAGCAAAGTTCGTGGATTTGGTACTTAAAACTGGTGCATCGCAACACATATGCCAGCCAACGCGCATATCAACACATCCAAACCCGTCCTCTCTCAACCTGATGTTAACGAGCTACGAAAAACGAGTGCGTGACGTTAGCATCCTGGAGCCCCTGGCTACAAGCGAAAATTCAGTGCTCATAGCTGATATTGAATTATATTTGCCGTATTCCCGTCCGCTGGAAACAGCTCTCAACCACTGGAAAACGGACTTTGATGGTCTAGCTCAAGCCGCGAGCCAACTTTTTGGGTCTCTGTCACAAGCCTCATCTTTGAAAGACGGTTGGATATTTTGTAAAAAAAAGAGATTGACATTATTGTGTTTCCAATTTATGCCAATGAAGTGTCGGAATGTTGGACCGATTAAGCCTCATTGGTTTGACAATGAGTATGTAAAACTTGCTCGGAGGTGGCGCAGACCGTGGGACAAGTTCCTCCTCTCTGGCTCTGCCAATGATTACAAAAGCTATAAAAGTCAGCGGAACCTCTGCAACGGTGCAAAAGCAGCTCGCAGTAGCAGCGAAGACCGCCCCAAAGAGAATATTTGCATACGTGAAGTGACGCCTGAAGCTGGTAGGTGATGTGCCAGCGCTGGTTGGCCCGGATGGACAGCCCTAACCTCCAGCACTGAGCTTGCGTCCGCATTGGCAGTGCACTTTGCTTCTGTATTTGCAAATAACCAGGTGTCTGTTCCGAGTTTGAGGTGTACCGCATTTACCGAACTTGATAGTCTGCATTGCGGCTTTGAAGAGGTAGGTTAACTACTCACCAACTTTGACGGCAACAAACCTGACGGACTTGATGGGCTTCACCTACTGGTTCTTAAGTTACTTCCGACCATCCCCCCTCCTGTCGTGACTGACTTTTCAACAGGTCGCTGCCTGAACTTTCATTGCCGATTGACAGGAAATCTTCGGTAGTGACGACTATTCAAAAAGGCAAATGTTCTAAAATATAGACAACTGCGAGCCAATTTGTATGACACATAATTTGGCAAAGGTTGCTGAGAATATCATGAAGAATCGA
This sequence comes from Dicrocoelium dendriticum, assembly GCA_944474145.2. Lineage (NCBI taxonomy): Eukaryota > Metazoa > Platyhelminthes > Trematoda > Plagiorchiida > Dicrocoeliidae > Dicrocoelium > Dicrocoelium dendriticum. Next base: position 61,613,741 of record OX104061.1, read on the forward strand.
TTGCTGCAGTTGCTACAGCCAAATGAGGTCTAGACGCCCGCACACGACGGTTTTATGCCAGGTCGCTCATGCATTACGAACTTGCTTGTGACGAGGCATGAGTTGTTCAAGGCAATAAGCAAGGGGAAGTCCGTCGACATGATATTCATCGATTGCAGTAAAGTTTTTGACAAGGTCAGCCTTGAGGTTCTCCTTCACAAACTCAGAATGTGTGGTGTCGGTTGTTCACTGCACCGGTGGACCTGTGACTTCCTTGTTGGACAAAAGTGGAGGGTACAGGTCGATGACTATGTAAAGTACTGGTATCCTTCTACAAGTGGCGTGCCTCAAGACACTCTGCTGGGGCCTACTCTGTTTCTGATCCACACCAACTATCTAGCTCAAATTCTCCGGTCGCCGTCTGCCTCGTTTGAGGACGACATGAAGCTTTGGAGAGAAATTGACGTTCCCGATGAATATGGACTACCTCAGTAAGACCTCAACCGCCTATCCACATGGCCTGCATAAGTTCTTCTCCCGATCAACCCAACCAATCTCTATTTATGAGCCTCTGGAAGTGTGCTGTCTGCCGAACCTACAACCTTGACGACCAACCGCTATATCCCACACCCTCCGTGAAGGACCTAGGTGTACTCTCACGCTAGAATTGTAGTCCGTGGGCAACACGAACAGTCTATATCTTAAAGTACTGCGCATGCTTTGGGCGCACAAACGTAGCTTCGGCACATAGTCTGAAGTGTTTGCCACTCGCCTCTTCTCTTCCATCATTAGACCAATGTTAGATTACTGTCCGCCCCTCTACTTTCCGATTACCCGAGGAGACGCCCAAAAAATCGAAGGGGTCCAACAAGTTGATACCAGGCTCATCCCGAGTTTCCGTGGCTTGGGGTATGAAGACCGGTGCGAGAAACGAGGAGTTTACACCTTACCCTACCGTCGGGTGCTAATGGTCCACAGTATGACCTACTGTTTTCTACATATCGGTGACTTCCGAATGCTACGGCCAATGCTGCACTTACGAGAGCCAGGCAGCACACGCGGACACAGATACAAACTTGTCGTGCCGGATGTGAACTGTGTTCCCCACCCACTGTGCTTCGAACGGAGATTGGTAAATATTTGGAACAGTTTCCCTGAATATGTGATTGACGCAACATCTGTGCCGCAGTTCAAAACGTTGTTAGATTTATATTTTACCACTATTCGATTCAGAGAGAGATTGCACACTTAAGCTGATATAACATATTTGTGAGTCCTGAAATATTATGAGTCAGATAGTTTAAATGCTACATGAGAACAACAACGATATTCACGGTTGTAAATATTTATAATTTTCATTACCACATTTCGAAGGAGCTTTACAGAATTCATTTCCACTTGCTCTATAATACAGTATTCAGTATATTCAGAATGCATAAAAGATTATCACTAGGTAATATAAGTTTAGCGTAGCTGACCTTGATTTCAATTTGAAAATGCAAATTGGGAGTTGACTTAACAGAGACGCACAAAGCAGGAAGAACCTCAGTGATCTTAGGCTCACACATCTGTTTGCAGCAGCTACACCTGAGAAATTGTGAAGTGATTACACGAAATTTAAGCGGCTTAGATCTAGACTAGATTTAAGAGCCAGTTTCTTTGCAAACCGCCCCTTGGAATAAACCTATTCTGCTCTATTGGAATGCAAAGCTTTATAGAAATTTTAACATTGTCCAGAAAAAAATTGGCTCCATTCCCAATTACCTTCATCTTTTGTGAAGGTCACTTATAACATGACTGTGTGAAAGTGTGTTCTTTTAATATTGCCTCTCTTTTCACTATTATGGAATCAAGAATATTCTAACGTTACATTGCTACGGAATCTTTCCGCTTACTGGCACACGAAAAGGAATGCTCGTTAAGTGCTAGCATGTTTCGTTGTTCGATCTTGCTCGTCCTTTCTTAGAAATATGTTGGTTACTTTTCGCTTGCCATTGATACCTTTAAGCATGCCGACTTGAGCAATTGAAAGTGACCTTTAAAGTTCGAAGCAACTGATGCACTGCTTTCTGCGATTAAATAATCGAAGAAGCAACGAAATATCCAAACTTATCTAAGTTAGATTTTGGGCACTGCAAATCTATGCAGTTATGATAAGATAAGAAATTATGCTGCATCCATTACAAGTGCAATAAAAATTCAAAGTATACTATTTAGCACACATTATAACGCCGTTTTGTAGTCCCTTTTCCGTGCAATTTTCGCCAATTTTTTTGCTGTCAACGCAAATGTAATCAATGTTTGCGGACAAAATATTATTTGGTTAGCAATGCAATCGGCCTCGCAAAGTGAAGGGATAATAACCGATTTTAATATATATCATTGAGAATGACATCATATTGATTAAATCATATATCTTTTCCTTTTTCGGATTGGCCATTTGTTATATTTCTAATCCACCAGATTACAATTAATTTCAGGCTTTGTGTGTGTTACATCTTTCCTCATGCTAACATATGTGAGTGAAGGAGTAGCGTTCGATTACTCTACTCGTTCACTCATTTATACCGTCATCTCGAACCCTTACCTGGACGTCACATTCCTTGTGTCCCGAGAAACAGTAGGCATTTTTGAGCTGTTTCCGAGAAACTGCGTACGATGAAGAGCTGGCGACCAAATGTTATAATGGTCACTATTCAACCGGATAATAAGGAATGTTCATTTATACTGAAAACATATACTCCATGAGGATTAGTTTGAAATTTCCACCATGGTCAGTAACCTTCATATATGGTGCTGGTCGATGCATTACTGCTACTCAACAATTGTTGCAATCTCCGTTAGCTATTAATTTGTGGTTTATTTCACGCAACTTGGTCTCTTATGCAAGAAAAGTAAGCCCTATTGTTTTGTCCAACCATAAGTCTGTAATGAACAAAGTGTTTCTCATAGAAATATCGAATGCATGGGAAACGCACCCAATCTAATGTAAATACTGATAATCTTAGGAATATTGACAGTAAGGACAACATTACGTTAATTAAACCCAACGTCATGTGTTTGACTTTGGATAACCTTCTTCACTCCCGGTAACATTTAGGAAATCCAAGCAAATCCTTTTAGCATGAGGAGCGTGCAGCGCTGCACTGTGGAGCATAACAAGTTTATAATTGGAAAGTTCGAGAAATCCTTCCGATTCACCTGGATGGGGCGGCATCAATTGGCTGTAAATATCTTAGATAAGTAAGCACTTAAAGAGTGGGATGGCCAAGCACGCAGTACAGAATCAAATTGCATTTTGGGATCTATTTCGCTCTCGTACCTGTTATTGGGACACATTTGCACATTTCGGATGATCCCATTCCAAACCGTGCGAGTAAACCAGATCGATTTTAAATGTACGATGACATTCCCTTTTCGCTTGGAGCCTTTTCGAATAAGCATTTCTGCCAGTAAAATTGGTGTCTTTACCTGACCAAGTGGGTTAATTAGCCTTCTGTACTTTTCCAGCTTTAAGAAGCGGCGCACATCGGTCAGGAGAGCGTGGTGGTTGCAAGGTCAAATGAGCCGTCAGCTTGGTCGCACGGTTCTTGTGACGGGTTACGCAGGTACACTGCCTGACAAAGCCACATAGAATGGCTCGTGACTGGAACCTGCTGACTGAATCTGAACGCAGCGCTGAACACAGATTGCGAGTTAACAAATTCTTTCACAGCTGTTATGAGAAACGCCGGATCGGATAAAGCCTAGGCTTTTCGGGCTTCCTCGAGAATTCAGTATCGACCGGTGTCACCCAGAAAGGCAATTAGCTCAAGGTGTTGCGTTACCCGTTTGCCCTTAATTACGGATGCCAGTTAAAACGGTTATTCTTGGCAAAGACTACAATCGTAGAAGATATTTCCACGTTTGATGGATAACTGTGTAGGGCTGGTACATCCGGTTCGAATGAGCGTACATTGACAACGCTGAGAGATGGAGAGATGATAGAGGTGAATAATCCGAATGAACCAGGAGCACGCACATCATGCGTTTGTGTGGATGACCATGCATTAGATCTATACAACAATTGTTGCGATCTGCGTGGGCTATTGGTTTGAGCATTATTTTGAGCAACGTAGTCTCTTATGTAGGAAAAGTAAGAATTTCATTAATTTGTCCAATCTTAACGCTTTAAGGTACAATGTGTTTCTAATAAAATTATCGGACGCATGAGCAACGCACCCAAACAAATGTTATTACTGATACTCCTATGGATAATAACAGTAGGGACAACAGCATGTTCAATAAACCCAACTTCTGCGTTTGCCATTGGATAACCTTCTTCACTCACTGTAACATATAGGAAATTCAAGCAAACCCCTTCAGCATGAGGAGCATGCAGTGTTGCACTGCATAACATATCACGTGTATAATTGCAAAGTTTGAGAACTCCTTCTGATTCACTGGGATGAGGCGGCATACACTGGCTGTAAATATGTTATTAATTACAAATTAGAGACCGGTAATCAATCATTGAGACACAAGCAAAGCTTAAGAGTTAGCATGTTTCAGAAATGCGTCATAAAGAATATACTACAAAAATTAAATATTAAGTGAAGTAGTGCTTTTGAACAACTGACAAGTAATACTGTCATACTAAGAACACGTATCGCTTCTCTCCTAGCATTAGTGCTCATTACTTGAGTGCATATATGTAGTCAAATTGTCCAATTTCTTAAAGCTGCTTTTGTCTGCATCAAAATAGGAGAGCCAAAAATGAAAGGACGAATAACAAGAATTTTGATTTTTTATAACTGCATTGATTGGTTTTCTAAATGGCTTCAAATATTTTGTAGAAATGGCAACCAACAGATTTCTTCCGTGCTACTAATCCATGTTTACATGTTAAAACAGGGGGACTCACGGCGTTGTACTAAGTATCTATGGTTAGTCCACTGTAAATCCATAACATATGAAGAGAATAAGATTTTGCGTAAATTCGCATCGTTTTCAAGTAAACATATCTGAACAAACTGGCGTTTTTCTTTTTAAAATGGCAATTCATATAGCATTACAGTTTCGTTTACTACCCTCAGTAAGCGTATACTATAATATTTCATGCTAAGTAGTTGTTGTTAAATATTTGAATTACGTGAATTAGGAAAGCATGTCGTTTACTGTACAACTGTACATCCACATGCGTTGATAAAACCTTTTTGGAATTTAATCTGTTAAACATATCAAAATGTTCAATAAAATGTTATTCATATTGGGGATGAAATTGCCAACTATTACTGAACTGAATGAGGCAACATTTAATGTTAATCTAATGTGTTGTGTATAGTAAGCATATTCAAGATTTCAATTGCTTGCTGCTCAGGATAAACACTATAGTATAGACGCAGAAACCTTCATTCAGTAATCAACTTTGCCTTACTGCACTGACAAACTCTACTTACAATGTCGTGATATATATATATATATATATATATATATATATTCATCGCATCTAGTTCGGAGACCTGCGCGAAAGCACGACGTTGATTTCCGTGCACCTGCCTGAGCTTACATCCATTCGGTCCAAATTGGTTGCCTTTGTTACAACTATATTGTAAGAAAATCTTACGCAGCGTTTTATGTTTTCATTGCATATCTCTCTCCGAGATACAACGTTGGATGTGACGTGCTTCTGAATCCATAACAACTTACACAACTTATCATAAAAAGCATGTTCCTTTGCTCACTCCAACTTCGTCACTGAATCATTTATTGGCGAGCTTTGACAGTCATGTTATTATTACTGTCATTCCTTCATCCTTCACATGCTTCGTTCCATACGTTATTTAATAATACTCCGATGGTCGTGTGAACTGTTCGAACACGGATAATTGATTAATACTGATAAAATATCCCGGGAGTAGACATCAAAACAATAGTTAGCGAACAAGCTCGTATTCAGTGGTTCCTCATCAGGCTAATGCATCACCAACTGTTGATCGCCTTGGGGCCAATCGCCTAGCTTGGTCACTCAGACAATCGGGGTTTTGAACATGTACCCTTAGCTGATGTTTACGTGCATGGCATTCATTTGTGTTGTATTAGCCTGACGTGGAACCACTGAAAACGAGCTGGTTTGCTAACATTTGTTCTGATATCTACTCCCGGGATATCCTATCAGTTGAAACAGACCAAGGGTCCCACTGTGCTTAAAGGGCTTAAGCAGTACGTTAATTTCCGCACAAAAAACTTGCGGTAGCGAAGGCGAGTGTTCATTTCTTTGATGAGTGTATTTTTATTGTGAATATCCAAAACATTTTTGGAAAATACCCGGACGGAATAGGATTAAGCCTACTAATACTTCACTGAAGCGTCATGCATTAAACGAACTTGACACGGTTGCCTCTAGACTTGATGATTTCGAGAGTTATCAATGCGTTTACTCTCTCATGCTGGACCATCTGAATGAGGAGAAACTCACGCGATTCGAAGCATTTTTTAACGTGTAGTCACAAAGCAAATTGACGGACGACTAATCTCAATGCGTCAGCAGACTGTTACGACTAAGGCTAACACGCATTTCCCATCTGACCCGGAAAGTATGTCCACAATTTTCCTCTTTTCATCTGGATAAGACACTACTACTACCAGTCAGCTAGAACTAGAAGTCCAGTTTGAAAATGCACATTCCCAAGTATATATGCTTACACCTACGTCAGCATTAGCTGAGGAGCGTTTTAAATCCATCATGGTCAATACATGCTACCAGTACCTGAAGCGCAAAACTGAAGTCAGGTGTTAACTGACGAACACACACTTAGATGCCCTAAAAGCGCTCAAACGGAAGGGAAATGTTCTGCTCTCTAGGCCGGATAAAGGAGCAGGTATTGTCTTTTTGGATAAATCTGAGTATATCGCTGAGATGAATGCCATCCTCAACGATCATTCAAAATTCCAGATGATGGAGTCAGAAAAAGACAAAAAGGCCTATATATAAAAGACAACCACAAAGCTACTACGCTGCCTGAAGCAAGAGAATGCGATCGACTCAATGGTTTTCGAGTACACGCGTCCCTCCGGGACAGTGGTTCCACGTCTTTATGGCTTACAGAAAGTTCATAAAGTGGGACTTCCGTTGAGGCCAATATTAGACATGTGTGATTCCCCATATCACTCAACAGCGAAATGGCTCGCTAAGCTTCTAAAACCGAGCAGAAAATTCCTAGCCAAACAGAACCTCAGAGATACATTCAGCTTCGTAGACTCCATAATCCAAATGCAGTTAACCGGAAGGAAAATATTCTCTATAGTGTAGTGTCGCTTTTCACTAATGTTCCGCTGGAGGAGACGAACGATTTCCTTTGCGACGCTGTTCGATTGCACAATGTGGATGTCAGTCTCTCGAACGAGCGACTTAAATAGTTGCTTCTGACGTGTACCAGGAACGTACAATACCTGTTCGACGGGAAGATCTACAGACAGAAGTACGGAGTCGCAACGGGCTCTCCGTTAGGACCATTGCTAGCAGATATATTAATGAGTAAGTTAAAGAACAACTATCTAAACCGTTATCGACAAATTATTCTACTATAGACGATATGTGGACGATATATTCTGCATCTAAAAAGTCATTTATGCACAGATGAATTAATGCGACAATTTAACTCAGCCCACGCAAACATAAAATTCACCCTTGAATCTGAGTGCAAAAACTCGATGTCGTACTTAGACGTTCAGATTAGCCGAAGAACTGACGGGTCAGTCCAGCGCTACGTCCATAGAAAGACAATGTGGAATGAGCAACTTACTCACTTTGCCAGCTTCGTCCCGCTCAGCCAGAAACGGAAAATTTTTGGGTGCCTAACCGAGCGAGCAAAAAGGGATATGTAGCTAGGACATGCTTTCGTACGTGCTAAACTTTGTACGAATCCTATTCCATAGAAATGGCTATCCTGAGAGGTTCGTTCGGAGAAACATGGATGTACGAGAAGCGAAGGCAAAAGTGGAATCAGTAGGAAAGAAACCGATCTACTAATCATTACCATTCAAAGGGGACGGAATAGCTGAATCAACGTCTATAAGGCTTTCTGCCGCGACCGCCCAAACGGATACAGAAAGCCTATGGTTATGCTTCTACTCATTGCCAACCCTTAATCAGAAACTTAAGGACAAAATTCCAAGGTCAAGTACTTCATTCTGTGTATACTCTTTCTCTTGCTCACGTCGAGCAAGATATATCAGAAGAATTACCAGGAGACTGTCCAAGAGAGTCAGGGAACACTGACCAGCTTGGCTGTATAGCAGCGTGACTAGATCAGTGGCAAGCGCAGTGTCTACCCACCTGATCGATTCGAGCCATCAAGTCAGAGCGCATGAGGCGTTCCAGCCAATCTATCGCGTACACAGATGTCACACAAGAGCGGATAGATGTCGTCTACTGGAAACGGCCGAGGCGATAGCCAACAGGCTTCATGACCCTGACCTATGTGCACACAAGAAATTTGTCCAGGCACTAACTCTACCCTGGTCCCCTGTAACACGGACATATAGTGTGGACAACGCCACACACATGAACAAACTTTGATCGCCATGAGGCCAATCGCCTAGCTTGGTCACTCAGACCATCTGGGTTTTGAACCTGTACTCTTAGCAGATGTTTACGTTTATTTCATTCATTTGTGGTGCATTAGCCTGATGAGGAACCACTGAAAACGAGCTTGTCCGCTAACATTTGTTTTGAATTGATTAATTATTATACTAAGGTAATGCGTATGCTTACTGGTTTAGTAGGGTTTCAGAACCTACCGTGATCAAATAGGCCGAATGATGGAAAGGGCTGGATAGTTTGATAGACTTTAAATTATAAAAATGAGTAGCCATGAATATATTCAAATTGGGTGTATCGTGCATTATATTAAGTTACACCGAACCTGGCCAAACAAAGCATGGATGCGCGCGTAAAAATCTTTCGAGCAAATACGCTGGATGTAGACAACTGTCAGTTGTTAATGCTATCAAGTTAACAGTCATCTGAATGCATTCAGTTGGTTAAAAGCAAATTAATTGGTCAATCGCATTGAAGGGCATTCAGTAAAATATGCTAAAAAATCTCGCTGGACCCATTTGATTAGAAAAATTCAATTGGGTACATAATCAAGCAGTCCATCTATACCGTATTGTTTACAAGTTTTCAAAAAATATTTACTCTTTACAGTAGTTTCAGGATTTCCTTACATTATGCTTTTGTAACTGCTTTGGTTCTACTGATGCAAAATTTTCCATTAATTTGCAATTCTCAGCTCGCTGTATAGCTAGTGATCTACAAGTTTCGGACTTAAAACTACTTGCGGCTTTGGGTCTCTATGGTTGCCTCCTCACCACTTACAAGCAGCAGCAGCCTCAGCATATAAAGCTGATTCAGATGCATTATGCTGTACGTTATCGTGAGGTCAATTTTTAACCAGTGAAACAACAGGGTTTGAGGATTGAGTCTCTGGCATTTGTCTACGTACATCGTACCTTATAATTTGGATGGGAGTCTTCCAGGTTCTTGCTGAAGTCGTGCCGATATTAAAATATATCCACCAGTGCTCGAACATTGGGCTGGGAGACAGTATTTCAGCATTGGTATTATGATGAGTGGCATTGGGTTCATACAGCTTAGAGCATCTCAGCTTGGGCGCTAGAAGACGCGCAGTCAGTTCCCATATAGGCCGCTTTAGTTGCCTAAGGATCTCCAATCTCAGCATGGAATAGGTCCTTTACGGAGCGTATAGCCAGGTCTCCACGGTTCAGACGTCATTATATCCATTCGTTTCAAAACAAGTAATATACCTTATTTAATAGGTTCTGTGAATAGTAACGATGAATATATGAGCAATTTGTTGAGTAGAATGTCCCTTGGGTTTAAGTGATCATACACCCATCCATTTCGGCTTTATCTGCTATGCGGAATATCCCAACCAGAACACTGAGATGGTGCGCACCATTAAGCGCTACAACCGCTTATCCCAGCTCTTCAGTAGCAAAGCCCCCTTCCTTGTTGAACACCACCCTTACGTCGCTTGGGTTAAATTCTTCAGTAAATTCAATTAACTGACTGCGGATGTTTTAGAAGCAACGGTAAAATATGGGTCTAAATCCGTTCCTTTCGTAGAGAGCAGAACTGAAAAACGTATGACCGTACGCAATGCATCCTGGCGAGGGTACAGATCATCATCGTACTCATATGATGGGGACAACTAACTAACCAATCTTAATCACTACATTCGACTGCTCAGATATGAAAAGTTGCATCTAAGCAGAATATGGCAAAACGTTCAGCGATAATCACAAATGGCTGTACGATTATGTCAATCTGAAGACTGATGGTCCAACTAGAACAGCCATAGAAGCAGCAAACGTGCTGTGGACGCTACATGCCCCCACAGTCCTGAGGGTCTTCCCATCATGTGTTCTATCACCTCCTGTTTTTTCGCCTACAGGATTCACCCACACTCCTATAATGCAAAATCTTTAGGCACGAACGGACGTTTCGACACAAACACAACTCCTCGGAAGTCGATACTTTTCTCTTGGGATCGCTGGGAACAACAGCAAAACAACCAGCAAATTCTAGAGTTTTCCATTTAGCACTAATTAGACCAGAACCATAGTTCTACGATGTGGAAGCTTGATTTACTAAGGCGAAAGCAGGACAGTGACAAAAATTTGTGCCTAGTGCGTTTTCCTTTATTATCCAAAGTCATGAAATCCATCATGGCCGATGCGTGCGTGCTCCTGGTTCATTTGAATTATTCCCCTTTATTCTCTCTCCATCTTCTAGCAGCGTTTTCACTGTAATCTCATTCGAACCGGATTTGCCAGCTCTAAACAGTGATCCATCATACGTGGAAATATCTTCTACGATTAGAGGCTGTGCCATTACCAACCAATTTCACTGACATCTGTGATTACGCGCAAGCGTTTAATTCAACCATATTGAGCCGATTGCATTTCTGTGTGACACCATTCGATACAGAATTCTCGAGGCAGGCCAAAAAGCCTAAAGTTATTCCGATCCAGTGTTTCTCAACACAGCTGTGAAAGAACCTGTGATCTGTCAATCTGTGTTCAGCGCTCTGTTCAGGTTCAATTCATTCGCCATTCCTTGTGATCTTGTCAGCCAGTGCGGCTGCATAACCCATCACACGGACCGCGCGACCACGCCGACTGCTCATTTGACCTTGCAACCACCACGCTCGCCTGACCGATGTGCGCAGCTCTTGAAGCTGTAAAAGTACAGAACGCTAACAAACCCACTGGGTCAGGTAACGACACCAAATTGAATGGCAGTAAGGCGAAACCGAAGAGACTCCCATCGAAAGGCATTTGCGGGTTAGGAGAATGTCATCGGGTAGTAAAAATCGGTCTGGCTTGTTCGCATTGTCTGGAATTTACCATAGGAAATGTGCAAATGTGTCCCAACAAGAGATACGGGAGCGAAATAGCTCCCAAGATGAATTTTGGTTCTGCAATGCATGTTCCACCATCCTCCTCGTTAATTGTTTTCTTATCCTAGCTGAGAAATGATACCGGTTAATCGCAGAAGCACAGCAGAGTATAAACAAATAGATTACTTTAATGGAAGCAAGTATGGACCACAGAAGCGTAGCAGCTGCTAAGCAAAGTAATGCTGAACAATACGCTTACCCTGAACTGCAATCAGCCACCTATCCATCTCCGTTGTCTTCTCCAACATCGGTAGAACCCTGGGCGAAAAAAGACTGTACCTATGAGAATCAATCAGTATTCACGGCAACGAAAATCAGGCACCATTCAAAACGTATGGTTAAGCAAAATCTTCTAGACTTTTCATCGGATCTTTTCCAGTTAAGCCCCGCCATTAATCCAAAAAGAGCACACGCACAATGTTTAGCCCCGCCACTAAGGCAAAAAGGGTACACCTGAAAAGTCAAGCCCCACCAATAGTGCAAAAAGGGCAGGCTGAAAATTTAAGCCCCGCCACTTTTTGCCAGCTCCAGTGTACGTAATGCATGTGAAGGTGCCCTATAAAAACACTCCTTATCCGCTTCTAAGGTCATTTTTGTCCAAAAAATTTCTACGTTCGCACGTAAAACCTGACATGAACATTCTGACGCTTTCGGCGGTCGTTCATGACAAGGAAAGAGCAATACGTTTTTGCAAAGCCATGGAGTGATTCATCATCATCGTTTATGCAGACCAGGACACCAAATGACACTTTCAACTGTTTCTGACAGGTGGAGATGTGATGCCCGACATTGTCGGCAAGAAATCGGTCTTCGAAAGGGGACTTGGCTGGAGCGGTCTAGGATGGATATCAGGACAATAATCCTATTCATTTATTGCTTGTCCAAGAATCTGACAACAACCAGATTCTGCTCAGAGGAGTTATCTATTGGCCACGCGACCGCTGTCGACTGGAAGAACTTTCTGCGTGAAATTTGCGCCTGGCAGCTTTTGCAGGCTCCAACGATTGTCGGCGGCCCAGGTCTACATTGAAACGATGATTGGCATGAGTTATACCCCCATCGCAATGAGGCTGGACCTTACCGTGGTGCGATGGTTTGTGTGCCTCAGCGATCCATTGAGCTATGCTGGGTGGTGCTTTTGCACCATCAGAGTCACTCATACCAGATTGGTCAGTGGTTAGAGGTCAGACAAACTCAGCCTCCTGGTCCTCCAGGTTGGGGGTTGGAATGAGGGTGGCACCTTATTACTTAAAACGGACTCTTGTAGTCCAACGCCAAACCCGCTGCCTTGCGGTCAGGTTTTTGAACCAAAGGCTTTGGTTGAGAACCCTAATCGTTCTCCTGTCTAGGCCTGGGCAACCTGACAGTATCCTGCCCACGCAATACAATGAATCACACTTCAAACAAATTGCTGATGCTCTGGCCACCGCAGAGGATAATCAACGGTGCCCTATCTGCTGCATCGAGCAGGGTGGATAGGGGTTTGGATGCTACTGCTCAAGCCATCCCGTCTTCTTATTCCCCATCTTACGCTTTTTCACTCTTACCGTCCCATTCCAAATTCACTTTAATCCCCCAGTTTTCAACCCCCCGATTCTTGGCCCTCCCCTAACATGCTTTGCTAGGCATTTATCTTCTAGTTTCAACTCACATGTGAACGCGAAGCGTCACTCCTCTCCTGTCGACAAGCCCATGTCCAACCAAGCGGTCCATTCCAGTTCATCGGCTTCCATTTGGAGCTCTCGATTTTCCTTCAGTTTGGCATGCCATAATGTACGCACGCTACTACAGATCGGTCAACAGGCAGCACTTGCCCGAAAATTGGAGACCCTCTCGAGTGATATCTGCTGCTTATCAGAGACTCGCTTGCAAGACTCGAGCTCTGTGCTCAATCTGCGATCCCCTTCAGGTGACGCAAACAGTATTTTCTCATTGCGCCTATCCGGTGACGATGCAGCTTTGAGCACCCACCAAGCTGGTGTTGGCATTGCTCTGAGTCCCCGGGCTGAAGCTGCTCTGGTTGATTGGATTCCAATCAGTAGCCGGATGTGCGCGGTCCGATTGGCTGGCTCTTGTAAAGCTTCGAAGTCGCATGGGACTAATAGATGTCTATTCATCATCGCTGCCTACGCGCCCACAAACTGTAGCGATGATTCGGTAAAGAACGACTTCTACCGCCAACTGACTCAGCTCCTTCGTCACAGAAGAAGCACCGACACTGTTGTTCTGGCGGGGGATATGAACGCACAAGTTGGAAAGTTGTCCACTGATGAAATGCATCTGGGCGGTCAGCACGGTGTAGGCTCCGGTAATGATAACGGTGAGCGGTTACTTCATTTGTGTGAAGATGCTCGTTTATTTCTTGCGAGCACTAATTTCCGACACAGCACCCGCCGGAGGGTGACTTGGCGCCCACCAGCCTCGAACCAGCCTTGGACGCAGATCGATCACATTGCTATTATTTACCGCTGGAGAGGCTGCATCCAGAATTGTCGCTCGATTTGGAGCATATGTGTGGACACTGATCATGCACTTTTATGTGCTGACATGCGGATGCGCTTTGGAGGACGCCCACGACGACGCTGTGAGCGTATTGTCACCAGCCAACTGACAAAGCCAGCTGTTCTGAATGCGTATCAAAGTACGCTGACATGCGAGTTGAGTACTCGCTCACTGGAGACAATTGATGGTCACTGGTCCCATGTTCGTCAGACCTTACTTGCAGCGGGCAAATCCTCATGTGGTATGTCTAAAAGCCATCATGGACATTGGGTCTCTTCTCGGTCTCTGGAACTTACCGATGTTCGCCGGCAAATCCCGGCTGGAAGCGAACACAATGAAACTCGCAAAGAGCTCCGGGCAAAACTCCGTGCTAGCCTGAAGAGAGACCGCGAATCTTGGTGGTCTCATCGTGCGTCAGAGATGGAAGTGGCCGCTGCCCTTGGCAACCATCGTAAGTTATTCCGTCTAATACGGGAAACGGGCAGCAGGAGACCTGGTGTTAGTGAAACAATTTGTGATGAGAGTGGACAGCCTATCCACAATATGTCAAAACGTTTGGAGCGTTGGGCTGAGCATTTTGAAAGGCAATTTAATCGGCTAGAATTGTCCGATTCGCCGGTCACTGATCGCCCTGCTCCGTGGGCTGTCCCTTTGGATCCACCCTCTCGCTCAGAAGTCGAACGTGAGATCCGACTGTTGAAGTTGAACAAAGCCGCTTGACCAGTTGTTCTTCCTCCAGCCCTCATCAAATTCGGAGGCCCTGCTCTTATGGATGCTTTGCATGAATTACTAGTGAAACTGGGGGAGCAGGAAACTGTCCCAACCGACTGGAGCCGCTCCGTTATTGTTCCCATCTTCAAAGTCGGCTCGCGCTCGGAATGCGGCAACCATAGAGGAATCAGTCTGAACTCCATCGCCTCCATAATTCTTCACAGACTGACTGGCGCTCGTGAAAGCCAGATTCGTGAAGAGCAAGCCGGGTTTCGTCGTGGTCGTGGCTGCATTGACCACATCTTCACCTTGCGTCAGTTGTTGGAGCACCGTCACACATATTGGCGGCCCACCGTAGTCGTGTTACTCGACATCACAGGTGCCTTCGATTCGGTTGATCGATGTGCCCTTTGGAATTGTCTACTCAGGAAAGGTGTGCCCGAGAAATATGTAAATATTATCCAAGCATTATATGCGCGTAGCACGGGCAGAGTGAGGGCTTACGGCAAGCTGTCGCCACCCTTTTATATCTCCAGCGGTGTGAGACAAGGATGCCCACTGTCACCTTTCCTCTTCAACTTCGCTATCGAGGAAGTCATGGAGTTAGCATTTACAGGACACGGCTTAGAAGGTGTGGAGCTACTCCCAGGAGAACGACTTCTTGACTTGGAGTATGCTGACGACATTGCCCTCATCTGTGACAGCTCCCAGACGTGCCAAGCCGCGCTAGACAGATTAGCACTGGCTGTCAGCCGCTTCGGGCTTTGCTTTGCACCATCGAACTGCAAAGCGCTCCTCCAAGATTTTCAGGGATCGCCTCCTGCGCTGACCCTTGGTGGGGATCAGCTAGAAGTCATTCCGAAATTTAATTACCTGGTAAGTTTTACCAGCGCCCTTGGGATCGATGACGAGATCACGAACCGTATAGCGAAAGTCGAAGTGCTTTTGCTAACCTTCGCCACCTTTGGCGGCGGCGCGACATCACTCTCGCCCTGAAGGGTAGAGTGTACAATGCAGCGGTACGTTCGACCTTACTGTACGGTTGCGAAACCTGGCCCATAAGATCGGCGGACATGAAGAGGCTACTTACGTTCGACCATCGGTGCCTCCGCAGTTTGGCTCACATATGGTGGGAACACCGCGTGAGTAACGAGCGTGTTCGACGCATTGTTTACGGCCCAGGAAAAGGATCTGAACCGCTCAGCACCGTTATTTCACGCACCAGGCTCCGATGGCTCGGCTACGTGTTGCGCATGCCAGCCCACCGACTCGCTCGAGGTGCACTGTTTGCTCACCGGGGATGTGTGTGGAAGAAGAGGAGAGGTGGCCAAGCGATGACTTGGTCCAGGGGAATGAAGTCCCTCACCTCGGAGCTAGCCTCAGTTGGAGCTTCACGGCTCCCTGGTTGGGGTCCAAAAGACGGTGAACACGTTTGGCTGGATACACTTGATGACATGGCAAGGAGCCGACCTCAGTGGCGTTCATGTTGTGAGTTTCTTTGTCCCTCCCCATCCATCTACGATCTCATTTCCTAGGGTAAAACATAATATTTTTTTTCTTTTTGCCTAGTAGCTAGCTGGAAGCTTACCGAAACGATGCCTATCCGTTGCTAGTAGCTCAGCTGGCATGCAACTGTTGTATCTACTTCTCCTTTGTGTATTGTATTGTATGTATGTATGTATTTCCTTCATGTATTGCGGCACAATAGCGGAGGTGTTTTTCCCATCTCTAGCTGATGTGTATAATGATGATGATGATGAGTTATACCCATCAAACGGTTAATCATACTGAAAACTTTGTGGATCCAACGAATGGAGCTCACCTACAAACCATTGAATCTCTCTGGCATATTTACAAGATGCAGAATAAGCGCCAATGTGGCACACACCCATCTTTAGTGGACAGCTACCTATGTGAGTTCGTTTGGAGGCAAAGACACCGAAAAATGGACCCTCTCAAGCAAATTATTAATGAGTTGTCTCCATTTCAACCTCTTCAATAGAGAGTAAAAGTTCAAGTTCCATATCTTCCCTTTTCATAATCTTTTTTGGGTGGCGGGGCTTAAGTATTGGCGGGGCTTAACAGGGAAAGATCCTTTCCATCTATCATTAACAACGGTGAAGCAGCCAAACACCAACCCTTGGTTTCTGTAGCTCAAATACCTCTTGTCGTGACTAAGACTCCCAGAACATCGGTTACGTATGCAGAGATTGCTGCAAGGGTCCACCGAGAGGTCGCCGTTGCGTCCTCTTCCATTGTAAACACCGTTAACACAAATAGAGAGACAAACAGCAAACAATCAACACTTGTCAACATGTCGGGACAATGAGTACCATATCTTGTAGATCGATGACAAACGGCTCCAACAACAGTGCTCGGCTGTTGTATGCTCAAATGTCCCTGAATCTACCGCCATCACATTGCGGGATAAGTGATCAGACGACTAAGACCAATGGAACTCATTGTGTATGCAGATGAGTATCAAAGCCGAGCCCATAAAATTATTACGTAATACTCGTCATCCGAACTCGCCACACTATGATGAACCAATACTAATTCAAGTAACTCTAGAATCCTCCACCGACGTAGAAAACGTTTTGCTCTCCGCAAGCGCGCTAAAACACGAATCCTGTGGGATACATATCTATCCTGATGTCCCTTGGTGCGCGCGACAACCAAAACAAAACTCCGAAGAGGGGCACAGCAAGCAACACCGCCTAAACACAATATTCATACATGGCGTGCCAGAACATCCTTCTAACGGTGTTAAAGAGACCGAAAAGCACGATTTAGA
The DNA here is from genome assembly GCA_944474145.2 of Dicrocoelium dendriticum. Taxonomy (NCBI): domain Eukaryota; kingdom Metazoa; phylum Platyhelminthes; class Trematoda; order Plagiorchiida; family Dicrocoeliidae; genus Dicrocoelium; species Dicrocoelium dendriticum. The sequence goes on from OX104061.1 coordinate 61,631,195, forward strand.
ACAGTGGCGGTTCATTCGTGAAACTTTCTTTGGTTAATTTTGTGACACTATCTATCACCAGGATACCTTTCTCATCGAATTATAGAGGATGCGGCCCTAGAATCCTAAAACTTGTGGTTCAGTCAGAGCAACAAGCAAAGGATGTTTTGGATCGATGGCGTCGAAATCGAAAACATCTTCCTTCCGAAATTCGGTTAAAGGTCACAAACACTTTGCACAGCTCAAATATTAAAGAAACTGAAGCAGCAAGCATACTGACGAATGTACAGAGGTGTAACTTGACTGCTTCTTTAATTGACTCTGAAGTAGGTCTAAACGAGTTTTGGGATGCACCTTGGCCGAATCAAGTTACAAACGAGGTATCATTGACCTATCAAGAAAACGAGTAACTGCCGAACTCCCCTCGGTCGGAATTCTCCCACACGTGACAGCTTCACCTCTCTGCGGGCTCCTAGAGATCGAGAAACTGGCCTGCTTGTATACAAATGCTCAGGGACTTTCTAACAAACTGGCTGAACTGAAAGATCGCCAAGCTTCGGGGTCGTACCATGTCATTGGTATCACCGAGACGTGGTTGCACACGGGATTGACGGACGCTGAATTGTCGCTACCCGGTTGCAGTGAAAAGGCAAAGCAGCTTGCCTTATTGTCTTGGTGTACCGCTTCCCTAACTCAACACCCGAAACCGACTACCACCTAGCGGCTGCTTTAAGGTGCAGTTTACAACAAAAGTACACTCAAATTCTTATCATGGGTGATTTCAAGGTACATTGTTTAGAAGCCCCTGCCACGATCGGAGAACAATTCAAAACCGATCTACAAGACCTAGTAACTACTGTTCCTCTTTACAACCACATCACTTTGCCCACTCGGTTCAGAACTGGTAACAGGCCATCTGTGCTTGATCTTGTGCCTACGAACGAGGAGCATTTGATTGATGCGTTGGTTTTAAACTGCCCGCTGGGTGGCAGTGATCACGCCGTGATCAGTTTCAACTTCGTCTTCTACACAGAATATGGGAATGATAAGGATGAGACTGTGTGAACCATCACAAGGTACTACCGACTCGCCCAGCTCGTCAGCGCCACAACTTGGTCTTTCCTCGAAGAAGAACCCCCGGAAGTCGCCTGGCTCGAGTTCAAAAAATTCAGTCAGCTTATTGCACAGGCTTCAGAGATAAAAGCTTGCAAATCAGTTTCTTTCGTTAGGAGCAGAACTCGAAAATGTATGACAGTACGCAGCGCAGCCTGGCGAGTGTACAGAGATGCTCCAACACCAGAAACTTGGGACTATTACGTAGCCCAACGTAACCACTGCACTCAACTGTTAAGGGAAGACAAAGCCGCCAATCAACAGAACATCGCAAAAGCCTTTAGTGCTAACCACAAACTGCTGTGCAAGCACGTTAAAAGACTACGAAAGATGAGGCAAGGATTTCCTCCAATGAAGACGGCTGACGGCCCAACAAGAACGGCTATGGAAGGTGCAAACGCGCTTCAGATGCAATACGCCCCCACGTTTCAAAGAGATTTGCCACCAAGCCATCTACCAAGCTTTGTATTCTGCTCACCAGGACTAACCCACATCAATTTTACCGCAGAGGCTGTATTGCAAAGGTAGACTTGTCTACGCAAGCACAGCTCGCCGGGTGTCGACACCATTTATCTAGAGGCGTTGGGAGCAGTAGCAAACCAACTGGCAGGTGCTTTAGCTCAATTTTTCCAGCACTGCTTAGACCAGAACCAAGTTCCCGCCATGTGGAATCTTGGAATAATAAGCCCGATTCACAAACGTGAAAGCAGAACTGATCCCGCCAACTACCGCCCAGTAACCCTTCTTCCTATACTCTCCAAGGTCTTGGAATCCATAGTTGCCGATGCACTGGTGTGCTATCTGGAAAACTGCAACCTCATCACTCCTGAACAGCACGGTTTCCTTCGACAGCGGTCACGTACAACTAATTTCCTAATTGCACGCAGTAGTTGGACGGAGGCAGCTGACGCTGAAGAAGGCCGTGATGTGGTGTACCTGGATTTTTCCAAGGCTTTCGATCGTCTAGACCTTAGGATACTGCTATCCAAGCTGCATCATTACGAGATCGGAGACCCTCTTTTAAGCTGGATGGCCAAATTTCTACTTCAACGGCAATAAGTGGTCAGAGTTCGGAGCTCTTTATCGTTCCCCATACAAGTCGAGTGTGGTGTGCCGCAAGGCTCATTTCTGGGTCCACGTTTGTTTTTGGTTTTATTAATGATCTTGCACAGGGAATCGCTTTAGAATTCCTAATGTTTGCCGACGATATCAAGATCTGGCGTAGGATCCAGGCGAAAGCAGACCAACATGTGCTTCAGAGTGATTTAGATGCAGTGTATCAATGGTCGACCCAAAACTTATTTCACTTCAACGTCAGTAAATGAAAGGTGCTATCCATCCGACATCAGAGCAGCTACTTATACCGACTAGGAAAGGATGTACTACAACAATCAACTCTCGAACGTGACTTGGGTGTGCTGGTTCAAGATGACTTGGGTTGCTCCACGTAATCCGAAAAGGCCTCGAAGACCAGGAACCAACATGTCGGGCTGTTGAGGCGGGCGTTCGGACATATAAACATCACCATATTTCGACAAATGCTCAGTGCATATGTTCGCCCCCTTGTCGAATATGCAAATTCAAGCCTGGCATCCATGGCCAAACACGACCTTAATGCACTGGAGCAGCCACAACGCCGGGCAACTAAGAATGTATTTGGAATGCACAATCTTTCCTACGAGGAGAGGCTGCGACGACTGGGATTGTTCAGTGGAAGCTATCGCAGAGTACGAGGCGACCTGATTATGGCATACTTGATTCTGCGAGACCCACACCATGTGTGCCGCCCTATACTGCAACTCAGCAACAATACAAATCTGTGGGGCCAATCATTAAAACTCGCAGAACAATACAATCATCTGAAGTGCCGCAGAAATTTCTTTTCCATCCGTGTCTGTCACCCGTGGAATGCTCTCCCAGAATCGGTCGTCTCTGCACCGACACTAACAATATTTAAAAGACGGTTGGACGAAGCACTCATCCACTTACACTTTATCACCTAACACTACGTCTCCATCCTACACCTGGAGTTTACCATGGAATTATTTGTTGTTAACTGTGGTTGCTTTGAATCTAAGGGGATCTCAGGACTACAGAGAAGCAAATGATAAGTCCTTATATTCATATTTAATGTAGTAACTATTTTGCTATAAATATCATCATTATTGTTACCTTGATATCCCCACCAACTATCCAACGGGACTTGTAAAGCAACGTTTCTTAACCCGTATACATTCATTGTTCATTGTAACATTACAGCATCAAAGCGACACTGCTTTCGCATAAAGCCATCGTGCACAACGAATATGTTAATCGCACGAAGTTTGTTTGACATAGTTATCTGACGCTGGAGAGTCAGTTTGACGTGATCTGCTTGGAATTATCCAAGGTATTCGATCGCTTAGCTCATCCGCGTCTACTATCCGAGCACCAATTTTTAAGGATCGGTGACCTCTTGTGCTGGGTCGCCAACTTTCTCCTGTAGGTAGAATTAGTGGCCTCAGTCCAGACTACCTTATCCGAACTCATGCCAGTATAGTGCGGTGTGCTTCAAAGCTCAGTTCTAGGTCTGTGATTTATTTTCGCATACATCAACCACTTAGCACGGAAAATCCTCTAACTTTTTCTGCTGGTTGTTGCCCACATTAATATATGACGACAGATTCAGCCTTTTAGGGACCAGATTTTACTTCAGTGTAACCCGGATATTCTACGTCAACCCTAAACCCTACGTCAACCCTAAATTCTTTAAATTTCAACGTGGATAAATGCAAGCTATTCCCCATATTACACCAGAGTACCTATTCCTACAAGCTAGAAAAGTAAATACTGCAGCGATCCTTTGTCTAACGCGACCTTGGTGTGGTGGTCTAGGATAACTTGGGTTGTTCCTAGCAATACGCAAAAGCATCGAAAACCTATAAACATTAAGTCGTATTTCCATGATGAGCTTGCGGAAACAAGAAACTAGCATTTTCAGACAGATGCTTAATGCGTATGTTTGACCCTATGTCGAACGCGTATTACAAGCTTAGCAGGCATGGATGAAGCACGATCTTATTGTACTGGCCCAGCCTCAACGTCGGGCTTCCAAATGCGTTCTTGAATTGTGCCAGCTTCCATGCGAGCAGAGGATGAAATGATTAGGGTTTTAAGCGAGCGTTTTCGCTGCTTACGAGACAAGTTGATTATAGCTACTTGATTTTACACAATTCAAATTATGTGCGTGGCTTATTACGGCAACTGAACAGTAACAAAAAACGCAGAGACCACTTCCTGAAATTAGCATTGCAGTACAGCCTCCTGGCGTGCAGTAAAATGTCTTTTCCATTTATGTATGTCCACCAAGGAAGGCTGTCCCCGAATCAGTTTTTTCTACGCAAATACAAACCATATATAAAGTCGAAGAGATGACGCACCCCGACACCTCCATTTTGTTACACGATGCTACTCTCCATCCTACTCCCGGGTACTACTTTGATTTATTATTTGACGACTGAATCTATGGAAACAATTGGAGTGCCGGGCTACTTCATTACATAAATTAAGTTCATTCACTTGACATATAACAAATAACTACATTTTTCGTTAACGTGTTACGATAGACCACCGTACTAGCCAACGAAGCTTATAAAGCAGTGCTCCTTAAACCACAAGGATTCATTTTTCTTTGTTCGTTCTTCATAATTAGCGCTTTCTGAAACATCACTCTTTTTACATACTCAATACTTGGTATTCGCGTTTTCCAAACAACCATGCCGGACGAACTGTATAGAAGCGGGCGTGTTACGGCCTATGACCATTAATCCAGACACCATCTATTCACATCACGAAGTATCATCCTGGACACTATATCTTACATTAGCTGTTGCATGACATCCAAGCTGCCCGAAAACCACTTGTTAAGTCAGTTCACTGGAGATCAAAAGCATAAGTATTTAACTGGGAAAATGCGTGCTAAGATAGATATAATAATCCACAAAACAAAATACCTTTTTATGTAGCTTCGTCGCAGTTAGACACAGACAGACAGCCACCACACATCCAGGAAAGCGCTAAACGGCCTTTTCGTCCTATTGGGACTCGTCAGTAGCGCGCACCCGCCAAATCCTGCAGGATTCGAACCCACGACCTTACTCTTGCGAGTCAGCGACTTATGCCACTGAGCCATGGGCGACAGCAGCGGACCGCCATGACTGCTAACTAACTGCGATATTGCGCAGCTCATCCTCCAATGTCTTGCATGCTATGCATGTACAGAGGACAGGGATGGCCCCCAGAGCAACGACTTCCTTTGCAATCCGCCACCAATCTAGGTGGCAAGTATGCTGCTAAGGCGACTACTGACCAATGGGACGAAACGGCCGTCTAGCGCTTTCCTGGATGTGTGGTGGCTGTCTGTCTCTGTCTAACTGCGACGAAGCTACAAAAATACCTAATAAATCCCCCTACTACACAACAAAATACCTTCCTTTATATTTAGAACGCTTACGTTATAAAGCCATAAAATTATTCGACGGCAGTATTGTTATAATCAGCAAACGCGATAGCGCTCATTTAATTTTGAGATTAACCATGTGATTCTGTGCATTCTATCCACTCTTTGCAAACTTTGATTATGGTACATTATAATTAGCAACCCGTACAATTGATGGCCTCCAAGTTCCTTCAAGTGCAACAAGCTATATATCTAGGGGAGTCAACCATGCTACGTCAAGTAGTTATATCACCATATTTAACGAATTTTACTAATAATTAGTGTAATGAAACCCAAGCAATCATGAGTAATAATTGGAATCCCACCTCTCCCGAAAGTTCACAGAAAAACATGTCAAATGTATAAGTTAAAATAATCCTACTTGTCGAAGGCTATACCCGAATCGCTTTTAACAAATTTTCCAATTTTCAACTTTACTCAATAAAACTAAATTTCCAGTTATTAGCTTGGAATTTCCGTCGGTCGGGTTAGGTCTCCGGGCCGTTTTAACAGCTTAAAATTACTTGCAAATTCCATACAAAGCAGATAAAAATTATTGTAATGTTATTGTCTGCGACCCAGTAGATTACAAACTACTTTGCACAGCCTAGTCCGGAAAGGAAACAGATGCGTTTCGCCTTTTTGGGACGCAACAATGTGATCCTTTTGTTGGTTCAATACAGGATCGAATCCATGAACGCTAGTGATAGATGCCAACGACTCAGCCGCTTAAGCCATTGAGCCGTGGTAGACCTTAACTGGGCTACATACTTTGCCAGCGAAGTGGGAAATTGCGCGACCTATATTCCACTGCCACTCTGGTTACTACCATACGGATGACAATGGCTAGCCACTGAAAATCATAACTTCCTCTCGTTAGACGCTACGACCATACCATTTGAAACTAGGTTTGTCTACATGTCCTTTAGCCAAACTGAAAATCGTGTGGCATCTAAAGCGCTATGCTTAGCATTTATAAATGCCATCCTACTGATTTCTTGAAGGGTCATTAGAGATAAATCCACCTTTACCTTGGCATTGGTTGACACGTCACACCAATGCATTTCAACGTCTGCTGCCACTTCCTTTTACTTTTCCTTAATTGTATGCATGTACTTACCTCCAAAGATTTTGCGCGTTTGCTTGATCATCATAATGTGCTTATTGACAAGATTCCTCCCCTGTAATGCGCTTGTTTCCTAGAATAGCTGAGGGAGAATCCAACCTCAATTTCAAACGCATTACAAATTGTTGATTAGGAAATGTAATACCCAACTTTTTATTGATTATCATAAGAGTATATTGTAGCAAATATTGTTAAATTACTCGTTTTGGTTTACACTTGATATACATAAGAAAATAACAAAAACCTGTATACACGTGAGCAAGATTCATTGCACATATACGTCCCTCAGACAAATAGCATTAGACGCTACGAACAAAAGCTAAGACATCTTCGAGTAGCAAAATGATGGGAAAGGAATCCATACCTTAACATAATAATATTCTTGGTAGTGTTAACAACGCAAAATGCGGTGTATATAACGTCATGGACCTTGGACGCTTTCACTTGAAAACAGAAGTACCTGAACCCATAGACACAGAAGCGGAGAAATTATATGAAACATTAAAAATTTGCAGGTTACCACAAAATTGTAAAACAAAATAAGTAAGCAATGATTTACAGAATTGGCGTTGGCCTATGGTAGCAATCCTCACATTCCTACGTATCCAACTTTGATAAAAATAACAATTAGAAAAGTAACGCTCTACGTAAAAAGATATAAAGGAAATGCTTACTAATAGCAAATTTAATATGAGCAGGCTACACAATATTTCCATTTGAAAAAGCCATCAATTAACCGGGTTTTAATTGAGCTCTAAAATGGTGAAGATATAAATGTGGTTCCATTTATACCATTCGAGGAAACACCGTAGTTGTAAGCAAATGCACCCCAGGTGTAGAACCCATGGAAATATCAGTTGAAACATTTATATTGACACGTTTGCAAAGAAAAATATTTCGATCCCTTCAATTATTTTGGGTACATCACGAATAACGGCAATCTTATTTTCCTTAGCAAACTGGAACTGGTTAACATTAGGGAATAGGAAATTCCTGTCAAGCGCTCTTGTTTAATACTAATTTTTGCCGAACGTAAATCAGTAAATGCGACAGGTGGATATTTATCAACAACATTCAGACAAGCGAAAAATGCTTGCCAGGGAGATGCAAATCTAAACCAAGGTCTCTTGAAACGTAACGTAAGAGAAAGTAGTTATACAAACTTGTTCGTTTCTTGATAAAATTGCACACAAGTATTTGATAGAGAAACATTGCTGATCTGCACAGTGTCACTAACGAGTTAGCCACGTTTATGTAATACTACTCCTAAATTCATTAACTTATACATGTATCAGTTTTGGCATATCTTCAACTGTTACCCAATTCTAACTATCAACGCTGATTTTAACTGGAACATTTCCATGGCGAATTACCATGGCTTAAAATGACATATAAAACCGGTCGCTTTTGTTGTAAGATGCGATGTATTGTTTATTGGATGTTCCTATAAGATGGCTAGTGCTTGAAAATTTGATGGCAACCAAGTTACCAAGGCTTATGAGTTCTCCGATCCAATGATGTAATAGTCTAACCTCTCTATGTTGATGGAAATATTATGAACTTATTCATTCTCCGTCTTTTAATTTTAAAATATTAATACTACCGCCACAGAGAATTTAACATTTTCAGCATTAAACTACCTTGCTGTGTCAAAATATTTCGTATCGATAAAAGTTCTACTTAATCTTGTAGGATGCGCGATGTTAAAATATCAGCTTCACTACCCGTGTTTCCCAGCATAAAGAGCAGAAACATTCAAACAAGTATTGATAAATGCTCCGGCGTAATTGAAAAAGGTATATAATTTTTGTTAAGAATGCATCATCAGCAACATCATTATACACGTTAGCTGCAGGTGGAAGACACCAACATTTTTGCCGCAATACATTCGGTAAATTTATATTAAGCTATGAAATTATATCGCGGTTTGGAGGAGACTATTGGGATGGGTTGTATACATGAACGCACATCACGAACGCTTTTTAAAACGTGTATCCAGCCAAACGTCTTCACCGTCTTTTGGACCCCAAACAGGGAACCGGGATGCTCCAAGCGATGCTAAGTTCTAAGTGATGGCCTTCATTCCTCTCGAGCAAGTCATCGCTTGGCCACCTCTCCTCTTTATCCAACCACACCTAAGGCGCGCAAACAACGCACGTCACCTGAGCCGATGAGCTGGCATGCATAACACGTGGACGAATCATCGGAGCCTGGTGCGTGATCTGACGGTGCCGATCGGTTCATTTCCTTTTACTTTGTCCTAAAAGGGTGTCGAATGTGCTCGCTGATTCCGTAAGGTTTAAACCAGATGATACAAACTGCGAAGGCACCTGTAGTCGAAGCTAGCTAGCCTATTTAACTCCGCTGATCTATGGGGCCAGGTTTCGCAGCCTTACAATATTGTCAACCGTACCATTGCACTGTACGCTCTACCTTTCAGGGCCAGAGTGATTTCGCACCGCCGCCATAAGTGGCAAAGGCTAGCAAAAGCGTCTCGAACTATCGCAATACGGTCCTAAGTGTGCTGATACAACTTCCCAGGTAGTTGAATTGCTGAACGAATCCTAGCTGATCCCCACCAAGGGTCAGAGCAAGAGGCGATCTCTGCTAACCTTGGAAGCGAAATTTGCACTTCGATGGTGCAAACCAAATCCCGAAGCGACTGACCACCAGTGCTAATCTATCCAGAGCATCTTTGAACGTCTTGGAGTTGTCCCATATGAGGGAAATATTGTCAGAATACTCCAAGTTAAGAAGTCGTTCTGCTGCATGTAGGTAAATTCTTCTATGTCATGTGCCGTAGAAAAATCTCCATGATTTCGTCAATGAGAAATTGAAGTGGAAAGGCGACAGCGAGCATCTTTTTCTCTCACAACAGGGGATAGTGAATGGCTCAACAGCTTGCGTAAATCCTCACTCCGTCCGTGCTACACGCGATAATGATTACATACTTCTATGGTACAAATTTCCTGGGTAGACAATACCAAAAGGCACATCGATCAGACGGATCGAAGGCACATTTAAATCAAGGAACATGATAACGATGGGCCGCCAATATTCCTGACGGTACTACAACAGCAGACTCAAAGTAATGATGTGGTCGATTCACACAAAACCTCGATCAAACCCCGCTTGCTCCTTAAGTATTCGGATTTCAAGAGCGCCAATTATTCCTTGAAGGATTACGGAGACTAATTATTTGGATGCGATGGGGATCAGAATGATCCCTAAGAGATTGCCCCATTCCCAAAGCTAGCCTGCTTCAAGAATCGGAACAGTAACATTGTGGCTCCAGCCGGTTACGACAAGTTCCTCTGCCCAAAGTTACACTATTAATTCGTGAAATGATCAACAAAAGCAGAGTAACCTAATTTGAAGAGGGCTGGATTCAGTTCAACTGGTCCCGCGGTTTTATTTACGTTCGACAGTCACATCTCATGTGCGAGTTCTAAGTGACAAAACGGATCCAAATGGATATTTCGGATAGCAGGGTGATCACTGGCCGGGTGAGAAATCCAACCATTAAGTCAGATTAAATTGCTCTGCAAAATGCTCAGCCCAACTGAGTATGTATTATAGAGCAGTTAGAAGTGAATTATCTACCATTCTTTCGAAATATGGTGAAAAAGGTCATGCAAATTGTCGGCCATGAATATCGTTATCGTTCTCATGTAACATTTAATTATTTGAATTACGGTATGGTAGGACTCACAAAAATGACATGTCAGTTTAAGTGCGCAATCGTTCTCTGAACAAAATAAGCAAAAATATAAATCTAACGTTTTGTACTGGTGAACAGAAGTTGCCTGCATTACATGTTTAGGCAAACTGTTCCAAATATTTACCAATCTCCGTTCGAAGCACAGTGGGTGGGGAACACAGTTCACATCCGGCACGACAAGTTTGTATCTGTGTCCGCGTGTGCTGCCTGGCTCTCTTAAGTGCAGCGTTCGCCTCAGCATGTGGAATTCACCGAGATGCAGCATACGGTAGGTCATAATGAGGTAAACTCGTACCCGACATTAGGACAAGGTGTAAACTCCTAGTTTCTCATACCGGTCTTCATACCCCAAGTCACGTAACCTCAATATGAACTTGGTAGGGACGTGTTGGACCCCTTCGATATGTTGAGCCTCACCGCTGGTAATTTGAATGTAGGCGAGCGAACCGTATACTAGCACTGGTCTAAGGATGAAAGAGAAGAAGTGAGTGACAACCACTTCAGACTATGTGCCTAAGCTACGTTTGAGCGTCCAAAGCAAGCGCCGTCCTTTAAGATAAAGCCCGTTCTTGTTGTTTAACTACTTTAAAACCTAGCGCGACAGTATACCTAGGAATTTCACGGAGGCTGTGGGGTATAGCAGTTGACTATCAAGGGTGAAAGTTTGGTCGTCAACGCCCTTCCTCAGGCTTATAAATACAGAATTGGCAATGGTTGACCTGGTGCTGAACTTCTGCAGACCATTTAGATAAATGTTTAATTCTTTCTGAAGAAGGCAACAGTCCTCAAAGCGTCAACTTCTCTCCAACTACGCATGTTGTTCATAAACAAGGCGACGGGGACCGGAGAAGCTTAGGTAGATAGTTGATGTGGATAAGGAACAGAGTGGGCCCCAGCAGAGTGTCTTGAGGCACATCACTTGTAGAGGGATACCAGTATGTTAGATAGTCCTCAACAAGGATCCACCATTTTCGACTAAAATGAAACTTGCGTATCCACCGGTGCAATGAGCCACCGACACCGCAAATGCTGAGCCTGTTTAGGCGAACTTCATGGCTGACCTTGCTGTACGCTTTACTGAAATCGATGAATATCACGTCGACCCACTTTCCCTTGCATATTGCCTTCAATCACCCATGCCACATCACAAGCAAGTTTGTATCGCATGAGTGGCCTTGCATATAACCGTACTGTGCAGGCTTCAGAAACTTGTTTCACTGTAGCAACTGCAATAATCTTTTTCGGTCGATTTTCTCAACAAGCTTTGTAAAAAGTAGGTGTCAAACAAATTGGCTCCTAGTTGTCTATATTTTAGGTTCGTTGCCTTTCTGAATACGCATAACTACCAAAGGTTTTCGGTCAATCAGCAACGAAATTTCGGACAGCGACCTGTTGAAAATGTCAGTCACGATAGGAAAGACGATGGCCGAAACTGACTTGAAACTCAGTGGGTCAAGCTCATTAGTTCCGATAGGTTTGGTGCCGTCAAGGCTGGTGTGTAGTTCGTATAATTCTTCAACGCCGCAATCCAGGCTGTCGAGTTCGGTAAAACCGATACACGTCAAACTTGGAAAAGACACCTGGTCATTTGCAAGCACTGAATGGAGTTGCAACGAAAACGCATTAGCAAGCTCAGTGCTGGAGGTAAGGGGCTGTTCGTCCGGGCCATCCTGCATAACTGATCACTTTCCAGGTTCAGGCTTCGCTTCACGCAAGCAAATATCCTCTCTCGGGGTTTTCGCGGCGATTGCAAGCTGCACTTCGAAATGTCCGTGCCTATTCCCTTTTGCACTGTTGCAGAGATTCAGTTGACTTTAAACCTTTCGCCGTCGTTGGCAGAACCAGAGATGAAGTATTTGTCCCACAATCTGCGCCGCCTCCGAACCAGGTTTACAAGCAACTGAGCAACTTCACTCAGATTGCCTACCCTCGTCAGATTCCATGTTCGCGGAGACCGCCGGCTTCCTCGATAGGCAAACACCTATTAGACTCGGGTCACCAATTAGAGCTGGGCTCAGCGTTTAAAGTTGTGTTACGTCGCACTAATCCCCGCTTCCTTCGGTTTGCTGAGGCTGTCGAAATTAGCCGGATTAAGCCAGCCTTGTGTGTTCAGAAACAATTATTTGTCAGCCTAAAGCTGCCTTGGACGTAGGTGTGAACTGCCGTCATTCATTTTTCACCTTAAGCTTGTCTGGTTGCACCCACTGTTAGTTATACAAATAATGGTCGGTGTCCACACATGAGTTTCAAATTGAGTGACAGTTTTGGACATAGCGTTTCCAGTGGTAAGTGATTACAATGTGATCGATTTTCCTCCAAGGCTGATTCGAGGCTGGTGGGCACGAAGTCACCCTCCGGCGGGTTATGTGCCGGTAGATATAAACAGGTAACTTCCAAAAATGATGTAACCGCTTACCATTATAATTAGGGGAGCATACACCATGCTGACGGCCTAGAGGCAGTTCATCAGTAAATACCATTTTAGCTTGAGCGTTCAGATGTCCGGCAGCACAGCCGTGTCTGTGCTTCTTCTGTGGAGAAGCGGCGCGTTTAGTTGTTGGTAGATGTCGTCTTTTACTGAATCTTCGCTACTGCTTGTGAGCGCATAAACAACGATGACGAATAGATAACTATTAGTACCGCGCGAATTCGAAGCTTTTAACGAGCTAAACAATCGAACCTCACACATCAGACTATGATTGGGATCCAAATATCCAGCGCAGCTTCAGCCTTGGTACCCAGCGCAATACCAACATCGGCTTGGCCGGTGCTCGAAGCTGCAGCGTCTTCGTATAGACGCCATGAGAAAATACAGCTAATATCATCTGATGTGGATCGCAGTGTCTTGCAGGCCTGTTGCAGATAAGCAGCAGATATCGGACAATGCTGCCTGTTGACCGAACTGTAGCAATGTGTGTACATTTTAGCATGTCAACACGTAGGAGGATCGAGGGTTCCAAATAAAAGCCAATGAACTGGGGTGGGCCGCTTGGTTGGAAATGGGCTTGCCGGCGGGGCAAGGGTGACGCTTTGCGTTTGAATGTGATTTGTAACCAAAAGATAAACACTTAGCAAACCTTATTTGGGAGAGCCAATAATCATGGATAAAAACTGGGTTGATAAAATGAAATTTGGATCTTGACAACATAGGTGAAAATGCGTAAGCTAGGGATACGAGGACGGAACTCTTAAGCAATAGATTCCAAACCACTAGATACCCCGGTGGTGTAGTAGACAGGACGCAATTTATTGCCCTTGCGACAGCCTGAGCATCAATACATTTTCTGAAGAGAAATTTATTGTATTTCGTGGTTAGGATATTCTCAGGTTACCCAAGGCTACACAGAAAAACGACACGGGTTCGCAAACAAATCCTTTGGTTCAAAAACCTGACCGCAAAGCAGCGGGTTAGGCAGTGAACTACAAGGATTGCGTTTTAAGGAATATGGAGCTACCCTCATTCCAGCCCCCAAGCTGGAGGACCAAGAAGATGTGTTTGTTTGGCCAGTAAACATGGACTAATATGATATAGGTGGCGCTGGATATGCATAAAGCACTACCCAGCACATCCCAATGGATCTCCGAGGCACCCAAACCATCGCACCGCAGTAAGCTCCATACCCACTGCATAGAGCACCCACAACGGCAACCTTTAAAGGCGAATTGCGCCGGTTTGTATGTGTCTATCTTTTTGGATAGACGATGAGTTTCATTGCGCTCCTGCTCGAAAATGCAAACAACGGGGGTCGCGACAAATTATCATTACACTTGTGTTCCCTAAATCGATATTGGCTTAGCTTCGATCGCCTTCAGACATATCTCTGATCTTAATTTGGTGCGCAACTTCTGTCTATTTCCGAGCACTTTCAACCATTTGTTGGAGTAGAGCAGGACATTTAACACCCTTAAACCACTTCCTTGTTAGTTCGATAATATGGGTAAACTTGACGCTGAGTTGGAAATCACGTCAGGAAGAGGGTGGACTACACGGATGCACCGCTACTCTTTCAAGCCTGAAGCTTACTCCTGCAACTCATCGGAACACTGCATTTCGGAGACACCGAGGATAAATACCACTTTGGTGGGGTAGCTTGTAGCATTCGCCTAGGTATTTCTTTCTTCACCTGAGCTCAATCCAAGGAATGTCAGGGAATTTACTAACTTTGCGTGAAGAATATCGAAGACGTTGAGCTGGCAAGGGGCGTCCTCAGCTTCATCACCCGATAGAAATGTTAGTTATAGCAGCCTTGGATTACTATAATGATGTGGGATTGTATGGTGAACGATGCGAAACAGACTAGCCTTCTTGGCCTGGATTTCCATTATTTGACATGTGATTCCCCAGTGTTCCAAGTCGTCAGGTAGTTTATCTTTCAAAACATTTGCCTTTGAATCAGATGTGTTGCAACACTAACATTTTCGGATTATGCTCCTTCTTTTATTTTGTAGCTTTTTTGAAGTTAGTGCTTGGCTTTACTGACATCGTGGTGAGCGGTCTTCTCCATGTGCATTGGTATTCGTGTTATCTCTGACACTCGTTGGAGTAGCAGAAGATACGCCAGTTAACCTTGCCTTGGGTCTGCGTGCAGCGGCGACGGATACATAAGTTATTACTCTTTTGGTAGGTTTAGATAAACCCTTATGCAACAGACTATCAGGTGAGACAGGCACACCTACAAAATGCTGTCCCTACAGGCTTGAAGTAGCCGGTTTTGGCAGCCATTTGCTGCTAAACAAGTTGTTAGTTCTCGCGGTTCCTGTTACTAGTTCTATGACGTTAATTATAAATCGGTTTCAGCTATTCTCTTCCGAGTTTGAGCATCCTTTCGGGCAACGGTAATCTAATTTTAGTAATTCACTATATAAATAATTTTTTTATTCACGAATGCATCGAGGCACCTCAAAAAATGTTACAGAAAAATATGTTGCAAAAGGCAAGTTGCATTACGTGCAAAAACACGATGGTTGCAAGGTCTGGAGTTTGCAAAATTTAAAATTGCGGGAAGGGAAAAACCATCGGTGATGTCAAGGTAGAGTAGGTTGATAAGCGGGTATGTAGCGATCAACCATAAAATGGTGTCAGTGTCAGTATACGTACCAATAATATCGAAATGTTGCTGTGATCAATTTGTCGGGATGAATTTATGAGCTGTGACTTTATTCAGTGGCGAGTAACATCCGCCACTTTTCAGTGTTGTTAAACGGAAATCTGTGGCTTTATATGGAGAACAATTGCCAGACGTTTACCCACCACGTCCTTGAACACTATATTTAAGCACGCTGAACATTAATGTAGATTGTCTAGGCTAGGTAGAGACCGATTATTCACTCTGTCATTCGCAGCTGAGTTACTCCCAAATATTTCAGTTTGTTGACTTAGTAAGTGTTCGCCATTCTTTGTTAAAGCCAAGACAAAATAGAGCGATGAATAATTTTGCGAAGAACTGCGCAGTTGTTTAAAGCTTATGAAGTAAAATAGGTTTTATTTTTCTGTTATGCCCTTTCGGGTTGTGTGAATAATTGCTGGAATTTGCCATGGATGAGACATTTGCAGTTGAATCTTTTTTCTAGCTCTATTCCGATGCTGGATCTCCATGAAGTTCTTGATCATTTGCTGGGCCGCGTAGAAAGGGAAATGAAAGCGATAAACCGGAACAACTGAAAAAACAAGCAATGTGAAGGTGTAATTTTATGCATATTTCAACCTGAGATAAACTATTAATATTGCGTGAAATATTGGTGTGAAAGTTTATTTTTGTGCATGAAGTTTCCAGCATAGACTACAAACCCTAGAAATTTTCTGTGGTAAACACAGTCATATTCGCGGTGATTTTATTTTGGTGTTTCAGAACCTAAAGGATCCAAACCACGCACGTCGGTATTTACTGAAACTAAGGCACATCTCCTCACTTCTGGACAATCACTTGATGTACGCAACACATTACAGGCAGTTGGAATGCCGCCTACAACTTTTATCACTTCGTGTGCCACATTGGCACAAAGCTCTCCGGACTTTTGTCATCTCCACTTTTGCATTGACTGAATTCCAAACCCAACTTGATGAAACATTACGACATATACACCAAGAGGCTTAACCAATATCACGGAGATACATCACGACGTAACCAAACTGCGTACAGCTGTGAAACGTCAGTGACTTCACCGATATGTGCTACTATTTTTCTTTTGTTACTCGCATATTCTGTCTCACTCTTTGTCTGCAGCATTTGTAAAAGCACTTTTTTCCAATAATAATTCCATCGATTCATTGATATGACCGGTTTATGCACCTACGGGTGCTTCTGTTTTCAACCTCAGTGCTAGACTCAGGCTTACGAGGGTGATCACCCCATCAATCTGGCTACTGGATGAAAGCACAATGGCGAGTGATAAGCAGCTTGGTCACAGCTACTATATCAAACAACGTTGATGCCATTCAAGTTGAACTTTTCATTTCAACCCTGAGTTTAGTCGATCTGAACGAGACTTTCCTAACCCAACGCGCAAACCAATCCGATATTCATCATCAATAAGATGCACACAACCTTGGAATTCATTGCACTACCTTACGCAAGTGGTATTTCTGATGACAATACGGTTTTTGAACATGATGCATTGACCACATCCATCTTCCAAACATGTGATTACACTGAGAGCACCATGCAGTGTGACGTTAAATGTATTAGTTGGCACTGAACAATGTGACGTAACAAGACAGCGCACATTCGTTTGTGGATACAGACGCATAATGGCATAGTTTAAGGTTATGGAGAGAGAAGAAACTGTCAGCGATCAAGCGAAGAGCAAAGGATCAAAAGGATGATCGATCTACAACTAAAAATCGAACTCTAGTAGAGATCAAAACGGGAAACTATGCCGGATCAGCCGCAAGTAAGAACATGAAGTTGAACCATTTGAGTTGTGTTAATTACTATTAATTGGCGCCTCCAATATTTGAAACACTGAGTCCCCTTCAACCATTTCATTAAGGCGGTAAGTACACATTTGTTGCGATATGTTAACATTTCGATTCCCTTCGTCAGTCGCTGTGCAGTACAGGCAGAACAAAACACGCAATTAATAGGGTCTACACCTAGTAACATAAATAAACAGGTCAAACTGATGGGAATGACGTAATCAGGTCCAAGGCAATCTAAGGGATTGCCTCAATAGTTTCTAGGCACAGTGCACGAGACAATGCAACCTTATCAGTAGCACCTCGCCAATTGCCAAAAACGTCGTGTTCCAGTTGCGCAATAACACCTTAAATGAATCGATTGGGTGCTATTGCGCAACCGTAAACCCGCGCTGTTGGCCATTGACGGGGCGCTATTTCTAAGGTTAAATTGTCCAGCGCTCTGTGCTCAGAAACCATCGAGTCAATCAATTAGATTGTCTTGGACCTTATTACGTCATTTCCATCAGTTTGATCTGCTCATCTATGTTACTAATTTTGGACCCTACTTATTGCGTGTTTTGTTCTGCCTGTATTGCGTAGTGACTGACGAGAGCAATCGAAATGTTAACATCTCGCAATCTGTGATCTCTAATACTGTTATGTTACTATTTGCCCATAGCATATTTATGACGCCATGCTGTCTTACAATACGACCCTATTTCCGGGTTTGCAAGTTCTGTAGGTTAAGGATTAGGACAAACTCGATTTTGACAAACGATTGCACACGACCGGTGTATCCGGATATCGACGCTCACAGATAAATGATTGCGATTGACGGGGAAGTGTAGTGCTATATTTTACTGACGTTCTTGCGAATAAAGTACCTTTGGGCTCCAGAACAAATTGAGCGTGAAATGCGGATTGGAAGGTGGCCGTGGTGGTGTTTAAGGCCACAAGTGTTATGTGTAGCTAACTGGCCGTCATGCTACGTGCAATGCGGCATTGCAACCAATATGATGCGGGTTAATAAGATAGCATGCCCTCTCATATACTAGTATGTACGGTATCCTATGGGACGGTAAATTAGCTGTTTAGGCGGCTTGCAAACTGAGGACTTGTGCAGCCCCTGTGCTGGCGCGAGTACCATCCGGATTGGAAAGCCTTAATGCGAAAAACAGGCCGAACTCATTAATGAGGTTACGGTACGTATCACAACCGTTTTCTCTTTTCGACCCTAGGTCTTACAAGTAACTACCCGTGATGGAATGACTCATCATAAATCGCCGGCAGTTTTGACTAACTTTCTGACTACCTTCATCTTCCGCCAAGATGTCTTGCCGGAAATGGCAAACATTTGGAAAATAAAGGAAGCTACAGCTTATTAGAAAAGGAGATCAAACCAAACAAACATGTCAATAGTGTAGTTAGAGTCAAACCTTTTGCATTCGACACGAGAGCTTTTTCGAGCCAAGCGAACGAGGGGAAAACAATTGTGGTTATCGAGATGGCAGTAGCATGTTAACAACCTCACACGTCAAAGAGTTCTTATAAGTTACACATTTGATGTGGTACCATCCCAGGCGCTTCATTTAATAAGCTAATCACCCTAAACCTTTGTCTGCTACGTCACTAGGAGTGCTTTGATGTGGGTGGTCTGCCCGAGGTCAGTGCGCCAACGCCCGTCAGACTGTCCAGTTCAGACAGCTCGTTACACACTCGATAACTACACAACATCTAACGTCTAAACAGCCCTTGGCTTTGGCAATTGCCGAAGCATCAGCAGTAAGCCTTTGGAGTGCGGATCGCAAAACCTACCTAAAGATTTCGAAATCATGCAAGTCGATTTCATGCCCCACGTCCTTCTATCTGTGGGGAGTGGGGCAATCAAATGCACTAGTGTCGAACGGAACGTTTGACCCTTCTAGTAATTCCCCCTTATTATCTCTTTATTTACTATCTTAAGGATGGCCTCTGAAGTTCCAACTTAATAAGCACAGGCGACGCTCTTTTAAGCTGGATCGCCAACTTTCTATTTCAAAGACAATTAGTGGTCAGAGTTCGGAGCTCTTTAGCGGGCCCCATACAAGTCGAGTGTGGTGTGCCGCAAGGCTCAGTTCTAGGTCCACGTTTGTTTCTGGTGTTTATTAATGACCTTGCACAGGGAATCGCTTCAAACTTCTTAATGTTTGCCGACGATATCAAGATCTGGCGCAGGATCCAGGCGAACGCCGACAAACTTGTGCTCCAAAGTGACTTAGATACAGTGTATCAATGGTCGATCCAAAACTTATTGCATTTCAACGTCAGTAAATGCAAGGTGCTTTCCATCCGACATCACGGCAGCTACTCATACCGACTCGGAACGGATGTACTGCAACAATCAACTCTCGAACGTGACTTGGGTGTCCTGGTTCAAGATGACTTGGGTTGCTCCAGACAATCCGAAAAGGCCTCGAAGTCCGGGAACCAACACGTTGGGCTGTTGAGGCGGTCGTTTGGACAAATAAACAGCTCCATATTTCGACAAATGCTCAGTGCGTATGTTCGCCCCCTTGTCGAATACGCAATTCAAGCCTGGCATCCATGGCCAAAACACGACCTTAATGCACTGGAGCAGCCACAACGCCGGGCAGATAAGAATGTATTTGGAATGCGCAATCTTTCCTACGAGGAGAGGCTGCGACGACTGGGATTGTTCAGTGGAAGCTATCGCAGACTACGAGGCGACCTTATTATGGCATACTTGATTCTGCGAGACCCACATCATGTGTGCCGCCCTTTACTGCAACTCAGCAGCAATACAAACCTGAGGGGCCACTCATTAAAACTCGCAGAACAATACAGTCGTCTGGAGTGTCGCAGAAATTTCTTTTCCATCCGTGTCTGTCACCCGTGGAATGCTCTCCCAGAATCAGTCGTCTCTGCACCGACACCAACAATATTTAAAAGACGGTTGGACGATGCACTCATCCACTTACACTTTGTTACTTAACACTATGTCTCCATCCTACACCTGGAATTATTTGTTGTTAACTGTGAGTGTTGTGAATCTAAGTGGATCGCAGGACTGCAGCGAAGCAAAAGATAAGTCCTTATTTTCGTATTTAAAGTGTTAGCTATTTTACTATCCTTTTCATCATAATTATTATGTTGATATCCCCACCAACTATCCAACGGGGTTTGTAAAGCAACGCTTCTTAACCCGTATAAATTCATTGTTCATTGTTCAGGTGGCTGATCGGACCAATTCTTTCACAACATATTGCACTTCGAAGGTGCAAATCACTCGCCCAAGGGTGCACTTTTACAAGCTACTCGATTCAGTTTACTTACTTAGCTCCTGGGTCAGACCCAAAAGGGTTATGTCGTCCGCCTACTCAAGGTTTGTCAGTCAGTCATCTGGCTGATATACAAATACCAAATCTAGGTGGTTCATTGATGTATCACAGGGAAATCCACCTACGTCACTAAGCTTCTTGGGGCATTTTGGAGGAAGCTGCTCGTAACTGGCTCTCATGTGTAGCAAAAAAGCTTATTGTTACACCCGGATACATTAAGAGAGAGATGACGAGCTTTGGACCAAATATTGCAGTTTCTCAGATGATTTTGATATCTGATAGAGCAATCGGCGTTCTGGTGGTTGATACCCACGACGATGTCATCTGCGTATTTTATTAGGGTTGTTTCTGCGGGGGCTATTATTGAGTTGATGTATGTAGGTTCACGTGGAAGCAGGACACTAAAAATATCGATCGAATTCGTGGCTTAGATTCATCCAGATACGTTTGTGTATCCGTTGACTTCTACAACCCAAGTATTGTGACAACTTTACTAGCTATCTAAATTGCTGTTTTTACATCTGCTGACCTTGGCAATATCTCAACGTCCGCGAGACAGGTTCTCCTCTCCCATGTGAAGAGGTTGCGTGGACTTAATTTAGTACATTTAAAGAAAATGACGGCATCTCAGTGAGGTCTCTTACTGTTCGAACCAAGGAAGAGCTAAGCATCTCCTTCAAATGTATATCCTGTATATTCTTAGGAACGGCAGCACCGCAACAGCACCTAAAAAGTGTCCAACAAATTTCGACCTCTCGCTTGCTATTCTGTTGTCCAGAAACTTGAAGATTAAAGCATTCTTGAAACCATACTGCGTCATCAGTTTGAGATCCACCGTAGAAGTAATGGCCCACCTTCTACGTCCTATAACGTCATAAAGTGACAAAAGTAACCGATCAAGTCGTAAGTGCATCCTTATTTATGACAACGCTTTCTGCTGTGTTAACCGCGAAATGCTGTCGAAAGATGTACAAATTCAAACAACAAATCCCTCTATAATGCCTTTGCTAAGTTATCATTTTACTGGACGTACCCAGATTACAGAGTCACTGGTAAACGCTCTTAAACACTAACCACAAATAGGGTGTTTTTCAGGGAGATATTCGGCCGCCTTATCGCATTCTACTTACATCGGCTCGTTACGAGCTTAACTTTAAATGACGCCTGCTGTAACAAAGCAGTGTCTACTCATCTTGCAACAACTTTGCTGCTGTGGTATTCGGTATTAGCAATCTCAGTGGAGCGCAGTCAAAACCACCACTCTTTTAACCAAGGGGGCATCATAAACCCAGGGTTAAGTGGCAAGTTGCGCAGCCCACTTAGATTGCTTTATTCTCATACACGCCATAAAATTTTCACATTAGACTCGAATCATTCGCAGTCATACATCTGTGACTGTCTTGATGTCTGAACACACCGAACCTGTCCGAGCGCAGGTAGTTCGTCCCAACAGTACCATCCAATAATTTGGTCTCATGGTATAGTTAGTTGGAACAATGAAGGGAATTACGTGCATAAAATTATGTTCTCGATTTTCCCGTTTCCTGCCAAATATATGAATTATGGCGCGCGATTTTTGGAAACTAACTGGGCATTTACAAGTTACCATGTATATATCGCCGCTACATCAACATGGTTCACTCCATTATACTGCTACTTTCACTAGTTAATCTTTTTCTTTATTACCGCCATCCTGCAAGACATGTCAATGTTTAGCTGCTTGACCCGTAATAAACATTTGTACTGCCATCTGCAACTGTAAACTATGTGTTCATAGGCCGTTAGTTAGGAAATTGTGTCTTATAAACCGCCGGGAATTGTCGGCTTTTCAGGTACAACAGTTGCAGCGCACTAAGGTGACACGTATCCTCGCGGCTCTCGCCTTTTTGTGGACCATTCATCACCATTTCACTGCATATCACCTAGCGTGCATTCATTCTACTCGGAATCATCTTCTCTACACGGTGGATCCATTTCACCCGGATTATTCCCATCGCTTCAACCTCTAGCTTGTGTCTGTGTTTTTCGCGGAGTTTGCCAGTGAATTCACACGCAAAACCTCTCCATTCGCAGCTTTTCGTGGATTTTTTTTACAACCCTTCGGATTTTTACATCATTCGATAGAGAAATCTTTCCGCTTGCTAACAAGCCTTCAGTCGCTTCACAGCACCACTGTGCATAACAGTTACAGAAGAAATTCATTTTTAACTTGCGCACTCAAGCGCCCAGCAAACTTCACGATCGCCATCACATCTCGGCCAGATCAATTCACTCACTCAGACGACCCAAGCACGTCCTACACGGCCTATTCAAACGTGACCGCATGACGCACAGGCCCATCACGCGTAAGTCGATCAACGTGTCCTCCGACCACAAGCGGACAAGACGGCGAAGCACACCTACCACGCACGACACCAAACTAGCCCGTGAACCGGGCCGTGCTACTTCGCTGCAGCCGACCATGACCAATGTAACAAGGAGAGAAGTTACAAGTGGAGCTGAGTCACTTGCCCAGACAGTGGAATCGGGCCAGCATTGCGCGTTGTGTTCCGTTAACCATAGTCCGATTACTGAGGCTAACAAGCACAACAATCTGTCCGAGTCTGTTTCGTTCTGTCTTAATTGCACAACGGTACCCATAGTAAAATGCGTAATTGCTTTGTCGAAAGATTACGACCGTCGGATTGCAGAAGTAGAATTACGTCTAAATGAAAGAATTATTTCCTTAGAGGCTATTATAGCAAGGTTTGTATCTCCACCATCTCCCGTACTCACCGCCACTAAACCGAAGAAAAGAGCCAGACGTTCTCGCGAAATCACAGCGGCGAATATCTTGGGAACCCCGAACCAATCAGGCATCACGTACGAACAAAACATCCTCAGTTCCTCAGCCATTCCGCCCTTATCCAAAGCCTCAGTAAGAACCAGACTTCCGACTGACCAACAAAGTCTGAGTATCTCTAAAGGCCAATCAACTTACGCAGCGACTATTGCTAGAGACACTGTAAACAAGACTTTAAGCACAATATCTGCGACATGTGTAAAAGACCAAGCACGAAATTCAGAGACTTGTTTTAGTCCATCCATCACGACGTCTCCCACATTACCGAACACCAGGAGGAACTACGGTGCTCTAACACTCATATGCACCAACGTTCCTGAATCCAAAGCAAATTCTCTGAGAGGTAAGCAACAGGACGATCTGAACCAGTGGAATCTCATTTGCGATCGCATAGGTGCTAGGGTCAAGCCGACTAACATCACGCGTGTGACGAGACATCCAAACTCCGCTCACTATGGTGAGCCCAGAATTCTGCGGATAACACTGGCATCCACTGACGATGTAGAGGCGGTGCTCTTATCGGCATATCACCTCCGAGGTGAAGACAGTAAGATCCGCATCTTTCCGGATGTTCCATGGAGCGAACGTCAGCGAGAAAAAAACAATTTAGACGATCGCAACACGGCCAGCTGGCGAAAAACCATTTTAGTTCATGGTGTGCCCGAGCTACCAACAGCTAGGGACGAGGAGGCTCATGCACACGATCTGGAAGAATGGCGGTACATCCGTGAAACTCTATCTGCAGGTGACGTCATCCTTCAGTCGATTTCTAGACTGCCCGTTTCACCTCATTACAAAGGTAATGGTCCAAGGATACTGAAACTTGTGGTTCAGTCCCAGCAGATGGCGGCGAACTTAATGCGTAACTGGCATAAAATGCACAATGCACTGCCATCGGAACTACGATTTAAGGTACCATTTATTGAATCGAAGCCACCGGAGGATGTGACACCATCTGTGGCTCAATGTGATAAAATAAACGGAGCCGAAGACACTGCATCAAGATTATCAACCACTGAAAACGACGCTATTGAAGAGCGTTCTGCGTGTGCAGGAACGACGTTAGGTGGGCTGCAGGCCCATGCAAAATGTTCATCGATAAACTGCGCAAAAAACGATCAGGTGCCGGCCTTTCATCGGCCGGCTTAAATCCAACTTCGTGTAATCCTCCACAAGCCCTTTTGGTGCTCAAGCAGCTGTCCTGTATGTACACTAATGCTCAAAGTCTACTTAACAAAATACCCGAACTGCGACTACGTCAAAGGTCCAAATCCTGTGACCTCGTCGCTATAACGGAGACGTGGTTGCGCCCGGATATCACAGACACGGAGGTCGAGCTACCAGGCATGTCCGTCGTTCGGCGCGATCGATCCAGTAAAGGGGGCGGGGTGGCTCTGTACTACCGCAGTGACCTCCAATGTGAGCCCATAGAAGACGTGTACAGTAACGTGCAGGATACTCTTTGGTGTCGGCTGCGTTTAACAGGCAACGACGTCTGTCTGGTGGCGGTCGTTTATCGACCTCCATCCTCTACACCCGAGATGGACTTCAACCTCGCGTCTGCGTTGAGGCTTGTGATCAGCAGGAGATACAGCCATATTCTTATCGCTGGTGACTTCAATATCCACGCTCTGGATGCCCAAGCAACACCTACGGAACAGTTCAAAGCGGATCTACAAGACCTTGTCTCCAGTTTTCCGCTTTATGGCCATATCGACAATCCCACCAGATTCAGAGCAGCAGAAAGGCCGTCCATCCTGGACCGGATATTTACCAACGAAGAACTCATGGTCGAGAAAGTAATCATCGACGCTCCTTTGGGTTGCAGCGATCATGCAGTTTTACTCTTCGATTATATATGCTACGCAGAATACCCTGCGAATACTACACGGGAAAGCCGAGTTATCATACGGTACGATGAGCTGGCTCGACTTGCAGAGACAGCCAACTGGAACTTTCTGACAGACGAAGTACCGACAATCGCATGGCCACATTTCGTCAACCAATTTAGCACTCTCGTCGAAGAGGCATCCGAAACTAAGGTTGTCCACTCGAAGAAGACTGTTTCATTTGTGCGAAGTAGGACACGGAAATGTATGGCAGTGAGGAACTCGGCCTGGCGTATCTATAAGGAACACCCGAGCACGGAGAGCTGGACGGCCTATGCAATTCAACGTAATCATTGCACTCAACTCGTTCGTGAGGATAAACTGACATACCAGCAGCATCTGACGGAGCGCATGGTTTCGAATCATAAGCTGCTCTACCAACATGTAAACAACCTGCGCAAGGTGAAACGAGGAATCCCTCCTCTTCAAACGCCAGATGGCATGACGCTGACTACGGAGGATGCGGCGAACGCCTTGCGGCTGCAATATGCTTCGAACTTTCAATGCATTCCTTGGTCATCTGTTCCTTTGTCAGCAGCTGTTATACAACCAAAACTTACGCACATAACTTTCACGGCGGGGATGGTATTAAAGAAGTTGTTGTGTATGCGTAAGCACAGCTCTCCTGGAATCGACAACATTCACCCTAAGTCCCTTGCGGTAATGGGAGAAAGTTTAGCAGAGCCTCTGGCACGATTCTTCCAACGCTGCTTCGATCAGATGTATGTACCCGAGATGTGGAAATGTGGGATCATAACCCCAATTCATAAGGGCGGTAGCCGTTCTGATCCAGCCAACTACCGTCCTGTAACCCTTCTCCCGGTCCTGTCGAAGGTTATGGAAGCTATTGTTGCTGACGTATTAACAGCCTATCTAGAAGAGTCTGCCTTCCTTGCACATGAACAGCATGGTTTTCGACGGAATCGATCGTGCACCACAAATCTGATGCTAGCAAGATCGAGTTGGACCAAATTAATTGACAGCGGTGCAGGAGTGGACGTGGTCTACCTAGATTTCTCAAAGGCCTTCGATCGACTAGACCATGGAATCCTGATCTGCAAACTTCAGAGCTTTGGCATTGGTGATCCGCTCCTAGGATGGATCACAAGCTTTCTTCTCCACCGGAGCTTAGAGGTAAAAGTGCGTGGGTCCCTGTCCCACCCAATCCAAGTCGAATGTGGTGTACCACAAGGATCGGTACTGGGGCCACGATTGTTTTTGATGTATATTGACGACATAGCGGCCCTCATTCTTTCCAACTGCCTACTCTATGCCGACGACATCAAGGTCTGGAGAGCGATCAATACACCAGACGACTCCGCAATACTTCAAGAGGATCTGGATAAGGTGTATGCGTGGTCAGTTCAGAACCAACTCCCATTCAACACAGAAAAATGCAGAGTATTACACTTACGTCACCAATCAGCATTTTTCTATAAACTGGGTGACCATGTGCTTCACACAACTGCTGAGGAAAAGGATTTAGGAGTCTTGATTCAGTCCGACCTTGGTTGTTCAGCCCAGGCAAAGAAAGCATCGAACGCGAGCATTCGAAATTTGGGCCTTCTCAGGCGCACATTTGGACGCTTCGATCCATCCGTTTTTCACCAACTTCTAGGTGCATACATACGACCACACGTGGAGTATGCAATACAAGTCTGGCAGCCGTGGCTGAGGAAAGACCTCTCTGATTTAGAGAAACCTCAACGACGCGCAACGAAGAACGTGAAAGGTTTAGGCCAGTTACGCTACGAAGACAGACTGAGATCGCTCGGGATATTTAGTGGTCAATATCGAAGACTACGGGGAGATTTGATTTTGGCTTATCAGATTCTGACAGACCCCAATCATACCTGCCGCCATCTGCTGGAGCTCAGTAACAACAACAACCTGAGAGGCCATCATCTGAAGCTGGCAGTGCAGTACAGCCGTTTGGAATGTCGACGGAATTTCTTTTCCGTGCGTGTTTGCCAAGCCTGGAATGCTCTCCCAGAATCTGTAGTCAGTGCACCAAACCTGATCGAGTTCAAAAATCGAGTTGATAGTGCACTCACTTCATTACACTATCTCCCATAGTACAGTCTAATTTTGAGAGATCCAAAATCCATACTTTAAAAATAATTTTCCCCCACGCTTATTTCAACAGTGGATTTATATTTTGACGCTTCAAACTCAAACACGTTGCCCCATGCGAATTTCAAGGGGCGGTGACTCTTTTAACCAAATACTCCATATCTCATGATCCCCTCCGGAGTTATAGTGGATTATTATTTTGACACTTCAAACTCGGTGAGTCCACAAGCTTGTAGTGACTCGTTGTTAAACGGTTTTACTGAATTGGTTTCCATTGAATTTTTCACACTTCTATGATTTTCGCACTGATCACCCTACGGGATTTGTCAAGCTTTAGCTTTTATACCCGCATAAATCCATTGTTCCATTGTTCTAACTACCGTAGGAAGAAACTGTGGTTTAGCTCGCCTATATGCTGTCGGCCAAGTAGTTTTGCTGAGCAAAGGTGGAGCGCTTGGGTTTGTATGGGCATATAATCAAAATATCATCGAAATATCATCATCGGAATATCATCATATCCCACTGGACCGATGGTAAATGAAGAACACGGAGCTGTACCCAAACAGCCTCCATCGACTGTATACTGACCAGCTAGTCTTTTGACCTAAATCAAAGTTTTACGCAATATCCTAGCGGTAGCCTTCACCAAAGTTTCGGAATCGAGGTCAAATTCCTTAAAAGGAAAACAACTCGATGACCTAAACCAGTTGAACTTCATATGTGACACTATAGGTGTTGTAACTAAAGCCAACCATTTGACACGCTTCACAAGTCACCCAAACTCACAGCACAACGTTGAACCAAGACTACTCCGAGTTGTGTTCATTTCTGCCAATGAAGCATACTCTCCTGTTATTGACAGCTCTCCTCGGGAATGGGTCATGTTCCACCCGTCTATGCCCGTGGGGCAAGCGCAGACAGGCGAAGCGCTATTAGAACGAAAACCGGAAGGAATCATTAACCAGGGCCTTTCTTGTAAACGGTTTTCCAGAGGCTGGAAGTCATGCTGAGCATGCAGCGAACATTGACGAACAGGAACAACGGCGATAAATTCGCGAGACCCTCTCCCTGGAAAGCTTCATAGAGACATCAATCTTGAGGCTCCGCCCATCACCGAGATACTAGTTGTGTGAACGGGGATTGTGAAAGTGGTCCTTCAATCTTTATTTATATAAGCAATGGTAGTG
Organism: Dicrocoelium dendriticum; assembly: GCA_944474145.2. Lineage (NCBI taxonomy): Eukaryota > Metazoa > Platyhelminthes > Trematoda > Plagiorchiida > Dicrocoeliidae > Dicrocoelium > Dicrocoelium dendriticum. The sequence continues at coordinate 61,659,838 of OX104061.1, forward strand.
GAGTGATGGTAACGGGCCACAGCAGCATTCCTTCTGAGCTCCGGATCAAAGCGGCATCTGCTAAACAATTACATGAGAGAAGCCAATTGGTCAGATCACTTTAGACATGAGTTCGGATAAATTCAATCAACTAGCCCACGATACTGCCAAACACAGTCCACATATAAAATACAAAGAAAGAAACAAAGAGCTAGTGGCAGGATCCGTGAATCGGATACAAATGAGTTCATCATACCCTACCCAAAACACGATCACTTGCCGGTCATATACCGATCGTCAGAATCTTTTTTCGAAACAACGCATCCCACGATTCAATGGAACAATTGTTTGTTACGGGTAAAAAAGCAGTGCTTAACAAGTCCCGTGGGATGGAAAATATTGCGAAAAGCGTTGTGAAAAGCGTTATAGTGGACTCACCATAGACTTATATGAAGTAGCGGAGATGTTCGCTAGTTAAACGTATATATCCATAAATCCATTGGTTAGGCGTTTGGCGAGGCATTACTTGACGGCGTTCTGTAGCACCTCGCTAACAAGTCACAAAATGAAATGTAAGTGAGACAAAAATAATATAAATAAATATAAATAAATATATTTAATGCCTAAACCAGAGATATTTTCCTCCACGTACACCAATGTAAAATGTCTCTTGCACAAGCTTATTGAACTACTACTGCCTCAAGCGTAATATGCCTGTGACCACATATTCCTCACGAAAATCTGATTGAACTAGGAAATCACCGATGTCGAGGTAGCGACAAATGGTCTGTCCCTTCTCCGAAACTATCGCTCTAGCAAAGGTAGGTAATCTTATACTCCAACAACAACCTGCAGTTCAAACCGGTGGCCGATCCGGAAGCGCTATGCATTGACTTACCTTGGTGCAGTCGGCGACTGAGACGCAACGACACTTATCTGTTGGCCTTGCTTATGATCCATTAATGTGCACCTAAAAGATAGAATACTGTCATTTTTTTGGGAAGGTTCCTATCAGACCCATTCAGTCATTTTCTTATCTCAGTTGACGTCTAAACCAATGCTTTGAAAGTTTCGCCATCCCCCGAAGAGCAGTTTAAGGCCGACCTGCATAAGTATGTTGCAAGCGTTCCGTTCGTCAGCCAAGTCAGTTCACCTACCCGAATCAGACCCGTAAAGAAACCATATGTGCTTGATTTATTACTTACGAACGAAGAGCTCATAGTTGAGAAAACAAGTTTGCAGAGCCCACTGGGATAGTGCAACCACGTCCTAATGTTACGACCTCATTTTTATGCGGAATATTCACTAGGACATTTAAGTTGTTTCGAACAATCACATACTACTACATACTCGGAGAACTTGTTGAAGATGTCAGCTAGAGTTTCCGGATGATCTTTCCCTTGGCAGTGCTTTGTTGCATTTCACTGGCAAATTCAGTAATCTGATTAAATCTGCGTTGGTCTACAAGCTTGTTCTTCCTGCTAGAGCACAAACATGCATTCGTGGCATAACCCTAAAAAACATGACGTTGTATGTGTATAAAGCAAGCACTATCCCTGACAACTGGAGTTCATATGTTGTTCATCATAATCACTCTACCGCAGTTGTGTGAGGACAAATTAGTACGCCAGCGGAGGCTAGGGGAAAAGTTTTATGTTAACAGAAACTTAAGTACAGACTTGTAAACCGCCTCCAGCAAATGAAGCGTGGTGTTTTCCCAAAAATATCAGCGGATGGATGTGCTCAGAACGCTGATGATATAACCAACGTTCTGCGAATAAAATATGCCCTAAGTTTGCGAATGCTACCAACATTTTGACATACCTGTCCCGTCCTCCCAGATGCCAGTATATATACACCTCATGTCTAGTTCTGAGAGCATTTTGAGGAAGCTGCAAACGTTGCGCAAACATAGTTACCCCTGAGTTGACAACACACCTCAGAAAGCACTTCAGGTGGCAGCTACGAATAAGGCTAAACAATTAGGGTTCTTCCAAAGTCGTCTGGAAAAACAGCAGACTCCTAGCACGTTGACGCAAGGCAAAACCATTGCGATCTTCAAAAGTTTTGACCGTTCAGAGCCAGCCAACTATCGCCAGTGGCTCTCCTTCCGGCGCTCTCAAAGGTGAAGGAATCCATCAAGCAGAGGCTGTAGTGTACTATTTTGAATGGTCTAACTTCACAGTACTTGAGCAACACGGATTCAATCGGAACCATACATACATACATGAGCTACCAACCTACCGGTTGACCGTGGCGATTGGACCGAGGTAACTGACAGTAAGATCGGCATTTAAGTCATTTAAATAAGCATTTCTGAATCACTCGACAGCTAACGTTAACGCATTTTTCTAAAAAAACTGCAAGCACACGGATTTGTAAAAGCAGTCCATAGATGAATCGAAAACTTTCTCTTTCGGCAGCGTCTGCTGGTTCGCGTTCAGGGTTCATTTATTTATTAAATTAAGTGGGAATCGGTGTTTCTCAAGGTTCGGTGTTAGGGTCCTAGTTAGTCTGGTTCGTTAATAAATATCTTGCGAATTTCATGCTAGTCAAATTCTCTGCTTTCTACCGAAGACCTCAGTATATGGCGGGCAATCTACTGTCAGTAACAACAAGAGCTATTGCAAGGAGACTTATACTGTGCATTCAGATGGTCAAAGGCAAATCTACTTCCGTGTAACAAGAACAAGTGTACTTGCTTTTATCTTGGAGATAACACTATGAAAACCATCTCACAAGTGAGACCTTGTGGTGGTTATCCAAGACAAACTCGGCTTTTCGGCGCAGTCTTTGAAGGCGTACAAAACCGCGAACCAACATGTTGGTCTGTTACGGAGGGTGTACGGGAGATTCAGTCCCTCCAACTTCCTCAAATGCTCAATGCGTAAGGGAGACCCTCTATGTACAGTACGCGCTGCAGGCTTTGAAACCCTGGTTAAAACGCAACCTGGTAGCACTGGAGATCGCAGGGCGATGGACAGAACAAAGTGCAAAGAGGTTTCCCCTCCTACAATATCAACGGCGATAGAAAGCCCTAGGAGTTTACAGCGTAATAAATCGCCGTCTACATGATGAATTCATCTTGGCGTTCCCGATTTTAATAAATCTCAGTCAAGCTTCCCTCCACCTCCTGAAGCTTAGCTGGAACACAGAGTTGAAGGTTCATAAATGGAAAACTAGTACCCAATAGAGTCGGCATGAGTGCTGAGAAAATTATTTTTCCCTTCGAGTATTTTAACCGTGGAACAGTGTTTTGGTTTTTGTCATTTCCACAACCGCGCTAAGCATTTTTATAATGAGACCCGACGATGCATTATACCAGTTAACACTATTTGCTCTGATTTATATTTATTGAGTGAATACCAGACGAAAGCGAACATTGTGCGCAGCGACCCCACGAAATCGGATTGGACATATATACCTGTATTAACGTGGATCATATGGTGAGTCCACAGGTGCGTTTTTCACATTCGGGTAACTTAAGTAAACTAACGTTATTCCTAAAAACCATCCCAACTAACACATAACACTTTAGCTTTTCTATACGTATTGTACCATTTTTCCATTTTTCCTCTGACCGAAATTGTCGTCCTGGTTTGGACTCATCGTAGAGATAGCCGAGCTGGGAATGGAACACGGCGCATGATGTTGGCGGCGATCGCCGTTATCATTAAGCCATTTTTCTCCGCGAGAAGTGTTTGAACTAGCGATTTGAAGCCGACTTTCCGGTTTAGGAGCACATGCGGATGTCATGGTTTGTGAAACGCAGTGAACGCTCGAAAACCTGAAAATCTACTTCTAACCGCTGTAGCAAACACTTCTCGCGGAGTACATGGCCTAGTTATCATGGCGATAGCCGCCAAACAACCTGCTCATAGTTCCACCCACAGCTATGCCCTCACTAGCTAATGAGTAGAAACCAGGTAGAAACAGTCGGTCGTCAAGTGCTGGGAAAGGAAGAGATCCACACTAAAACCCCAGTGGGCTTCCGGGTAGAGAATAAGTTATAAATCAACCGAGGCCACAATTGAGTTTGTGCACGCAATGTAAGACACACGGCGGTTGCACCATTACCAGAAAATCTCTCATGGTTTTTTACTGAAAGCTGGATAAAAACAGCTTCCAAGTATTTTGAACATTGGTTAAAATATTTCTCAGTTGTTTGGCTTGACGTGCTTGTGTAAGCAGTCGTTTTCATCTTTGAATGAGACCAGTGGCAGTGGGCCTTAACTGACCAGTTTACTGCCATCATAATCTAACTTCCCCTTCCACAGTAACACTTGCGATAACATGCTTATAACTTATGGTATTTTCTTTTATTAACTTAAAGGCCTACATTATTTTACCACATAATATGGCACCTCGCAAAATGTTTCCATACCCTTAAGTAAAGCAGTCTATACTAAACCACATTATGCGCACTGACAATAAATCATGAATGCATTTCTTTATTTTTTAATTTATGACTATCGTAAAGAAAGCTATAATAAGTCGTTGCAATTTAGCTGAAACTTGCGACCCGGCTATCAGAGCAAGGTTTACTGTACATTTAGATGTGCAACAATTTTCCAAGGATTTCACCTAGAAGATGTGAACTTTGCTTTCAACTGCTTAGAGTGAAGTAACTATATTCTATTCTATTTTCTAACATACATCTTGTCATCATCCTCTCAATAGCTGTTTGGTCTCAAACGATTTTAAGTTCATTCAAATTATTGAGTCCACAAGCATGATTTAAATAGCCTAACCTCACTCATAAAAACTCGTTTTACATATCTAAGGAAGCACCAAACGTTACTCAAATTTTCACAATTATTCGGGTTTGGTATTAGCTAGTTATTCATGTATGATAATATACATAGTTATTAGGGAAGCGTGGCTTTACCATACTAGAGAGCTGGTTGTTTCGCGTCCTCTCGTCTGCTACTTTGATTTGTCCGAAATCCGTCTGTTTTCGCCATCTTGAATTTATTATACAGTAAGCTAAACTATGTAAGCACGACCACCAGTTTAAAAGCATGTAGACGCCTAAACCTCAAAAATCTAATAACTAATTGGAAAGAGCAGTCCTTCGTACAAGGAGATGTTGAAACTTTTGAGGGTATTCAGCAGATGGTGTTGTAACATTAAAGGTGACCTTTTTATAAAAGTTTATTCCGCACGACCCAGCACATGTGTGCCAGTCCTTACCGCAACTCAGCGGCAAAACAAATGGAAGATTCAGTGATTGAAAATCGAAATTAATATAGCCGTCTTGAGTACCGTAGCTTTTCTTTTCCATTCAAGCATGTCATCAGAATACCTAAGGGCAAACTCCCGCTGCTCGCTTTCTTGAAGTTTTCTACAGCTATTCCATATCTTCCATTAACGGTGTCAATATTTACGCGCTGCAATGTGTCATTTAAAATCCTACAGGTATATATTGCACAGGCTGACTTTTTGGTGCCTTTAATTATATCATCTCTCCAAAGTAGGTCATCACACAAATAATACTTCACTGATTTCATGTGGACTGGCGAAACAAACACAGCGGTCCAAACACTGTGTCAATACTGGACATGCTCATAGATAATGAACAAACGATGTACGGGTCAGTTTCACGCAACCCACACTAGTTATTGGCGTCCACTCCTCTTAAATTTTGATTAGTTGGATTATACAAACATTACTGATAAACACGAGAACCTATCTTAACCGTTAGTAAGCATTACATTCGTCAAAACCTTGCTGCCTACGATGTATCGGGACGTCAAATTTATTACTCTTTAAACGCCGCAATGTATGAATTAGAGTAAAATACCTTCGTCATATAAGCAGTCGCAAGAGTAGTATCAGCACGAATATTGGTTATGATCAGTACAGGACCCGAAGCAGAACGCGTAATTAAATGGAAATATTGGACCGGATGTCGAGGCGTTATGTGCTAGGCCTACGTCTATCAACGGAGCAGGAAGACCAGATTACTCAGGTGCAAAACAACAACAAACTGATTTATAAGTATGAGCAGGGGTGAAATAAGTTTATTAATGATAGCACTACTGGAAGCGTCCAATGGCATAAGAGCTACTGATGTGAATACCGTTAAAGAATTATATAGTAATTTTGAGTATTATCTTCAGGCAGCAGGCAAAATTTACACCATTTCATTCAAGCAAATATCACCTGTATATTCCTCGTCACTTTATTCCCAGTAACTGTTAAAAACAAACGACAGCCTTTCGTAAATAATCAACGTTCTGGTTCGACAATGCCAGTTCAACAAATCCCCAAACCCTTGTACACCTTCGGTCTTTTCCATTATAAACACTTTAGCCATTTACCCCATGCTGCGTAGGAAAATGGGATTATCACACTGATTTCCAAAAAGGTATACGAATGGATACATCGAATAACTGGCATATTTCTCTCCATACTGCTTTCCAAGCAATAAAGGATTCGTGAATAGCGTATGAACTGAGGCTACATTTAAAGGTCTGTAAATCATTTTATAACACAGCCTGGTATAATCTGCCTAACATCTTGTCGTAACAAGCTGCTTCTTGATTGGGGTTCAAAATCCAGTTTGGCTGGGAAGCTGTCTCCAAAGGTGTGACTTATACTTTTTAAAGCATTCAACTGTGTCAGTCGTGCAGTTCTTTATGTGTTTAGTGCCGAAGATATCACTTTGTCCTGTACAAATCTTTGGATGTTTATATACATAAGAGAAAAATCAATCAACTATCGACTGCACACCCTCCTGAAGCTAGCGTTTCGAAACTGTTGTGCCGCGAGCATTCGTATTTGTCCGATAAGAAGTCTATTCTATGTCAATTTCCACAATGCAAATATGCGACGCACAATTAAAATGTGCTTAGGTGATTTTAAGATCTCTAGATATTTTCGGTCAACTGCCGGACGACCTGAAAAGGATTTATGAATGGATGAGAGTGAACTAACTCACTCTGACACCGCAAAGTATCATCTGCTGGAGTTAGGCAAAAGACTATAGAAACACATATGTGGGCTTCAAGTTATTTAAACTTCAATAGAGAAAGTGATCTAAATACCCTCCTAGTATAAAGTATGGACAAATGGCTCCGTTTTTTCGAGAGTAGGAAAAATGGTTATTTGGGCGATGGGTGTCACTTGAGCGAAGGCTTGTACTCTGCTGATTAACTCGCATGTTTATCTCCAGTTCTCTCAAGTGGTTCAGACAATCTCGGTTGTGAAATAATATAATTTTCTCTTGGAGAAGCTCAAAAGAAGATATATCGATATAATACATCATTTATCCATTCTTAGTTATATACCACGCCTTCGTTTATTGGTATTTTCTCCTCAGCTTATGGAGGAATTCGCCTGGAGCGAATTCATAATTCTAGATACCAATCGTTAATTGTAATCCATATAAGTCAATATTACCACATGTCCCTACAAACAATGCATAGGTTGCGGAAAGAAATTGGTCATTCAAAACTCTCTTTGCGTGTAAAGACTTTCCATATAAATTCAAATTATGCATAAATGCAATGAATTAACGGTACACGTGATGTACGCCGCAAACATCGCGACATTCCATAGCCAATTAGACTACTATCGCAGTGCTAAAAGATCACACAACAGAGTTTTAAGGTATGGCAGCAAGACAATCGATATTCATCTTTCACCATTGCGTATTGTGATCGCCAGTTTTATTTGCGTTTATTATCATGTAAGTCTTGTGAATATATCGCTGTTTATATCATCAAACAAAAATAAGCTAGTAATATATTTACCAAATTATAACGTCCCAATCTTAATTTGGCACACGTATAAGTGAGGGCTCAACAGTACAGGTTTATGCCCAGTTAATGCCCTATTAACTCCAACTAAGGAATTCAACTGTTATATTATGCAAATTGAAAATTACCACTTACAGCCAAAATAACGAGACCATAGGTGAACAATTGTTTTCGATGATTCTCTTCAATTTACCAAGAAACACTTAAAGCGTTTTTAGATCCATATTAGACGAAGGTTTTAACCCATTTGTTTAGTCATATATGTATTCAAATTGCAGCTCGTAATGAAGTTAGTTACCTCTACGTCTAGTTGCACAAAATTTAAACCGAACAATAGAAATTCAATTAAAGTTGTATCCAGTTACTCGCTAGAAAATTTGTGTACGTACTTTTCGGGCTTGTTCGGAAACACAGCTTGTGTTTTTAACGAGCTCAGTTTTTTAAAGCCGAATGCCTCCGATGTACACGATTACTATTAATAGACTGGACATAATCCAAGAACATCAGCTATTGCTTTGCGGCCAAATCCTCAATAGCTACATGGCGTTATGCTAAATTACTTTCGAAATCCGCTATCTTGTACTGTACCGTATCACGTTGGTTAAGCACATGCCGTCTATACGTCTTGCTAATAGGATAAATCCGATTACGACGTAGCTGCTTCCAAAATCGAGCGGAATACTCGATACGCTCAACACACTCATCGAAAAATTGAACACTGGTTTTGGCTTCAGCAAGCTTTGTGAAAAACCTCAGGAATTGATTGAGCTCCATCAACACTGAGAGAGGCTTGGATCGTGTTAGCAACATAATAATTCTAGTTTAGATTCAAAATAACACGAGATCCTAGATGAACAATAGTTTTCATTGATGCTCCTCATTGTACCAAAAAGCACTTAAAGAGTTCTAGATCCATATTAGACGTAGGTATTAAACGATTCCTTTGGACATATAGGTTTTCGAATTGCAACCGTAATAAATTTTGCTGTCTCTACGTCTAGGTGCACAAAATTTAAACCGAGCGATAGAACTTCAATTAAAGTTGCATCCAGTTACAGGCTAGAAAATTTGTGTACGTAACTTTCGGGCTTGTTCGGAAACACAGCTTGTGTTTTTAACGAGCTCAGTTTTTTAAAGCCGAATGTCTCCGATGTACACGATTACTATTAATAGACTGGACATAATCCAAGAACATCAGCTTTTGCTTTGCGGCCAAATCCTCAATAGCTACATGGCGTTATGCTAAATTACTTTCGAAATCCGCTATCTTGTACTGTACCTTATCACGTTTGTTAAGTGCATGCCATCTAAGCGTCTTTCTATTAGGATAAGTCCGATTACGACGTAGCTGCTTCCAAAATCTAGCGGGATATTCGTTACGCTCATCACACTCATCGAGAAGTTGAAATCTGGTTTTGGCTTCAGCAAAAGGTACTTTTCAATTTGCTTAAACTATCCAAGCCTCCATCTGTGGTGATTGAGCGCAATCAGTTTTTGAGGTTTTCCACGAAGCTTGCTGAAGCCCAATCCAGTGTTCAATTTTTGATGAGTGTGTTGAGCGTACCGAGTAATCCGCTTTATAAGCCGTTTTTTAACATACGTTTGACAATAGGAGCCGTGGGACTGCAAAGTTAGCGGGTCAAATTAGAGCGACAAGTAGCAGATGAACCCGAATTCGCAACAAGTTTGTTTACCAAGTTTGTTAACCAGCTGCCTAAACGAACAACCTCCTCGTGGTGCCAGCTGATTGGTTCGGGTTTACCACGTTCCAGCAAATATCTCAACGGCAGCATTACAGGACATGGTGAGTTTTTGCCTGGAAAACCTTCTTCCTATAAGAAACCAATAATATCTGTTTAACAACGCTGTGACATTGCTGCTGTGACCCGCCACCAACTAAATTCCCTCGTTGCCTATCCGGACAACCACTTCAAGTCCACAAACATCAAGCATTTCTTTAGCACTGGCGACATGCTCATAAGTGCAGGAAATTGTTTACAAATATCATAAATGCGGCTGAACTTACCTACATGATCACACACATAGATTCATTTATCAACATACGTGACAATCCTATTGTTCCATTTTACATTAACTGCTCATATTTTGTACCCTTAGTATGACTATGCCCGTGCAGGCGTGCCTCGCGTAGTTTTAAATAAATATTATATGTTATTTATTTATTTATTGCAACATTTAACGTTAATGAAACAAAGTAGACTCCAATTGTTCAGAATATCATTATATCACCGTTAGCGAAAGAATTCCATTAAACGCTGCGGAGGAGGAACAGTCAGCAAAATGTAAGGACGCACACCTGTTTTTCTTAACGATTTCCTTGTAAGAAGGGTTGGGTTTAATTACCCTAAATTTTCTGATTTTGTACCCTATTTGCACTGGGATCTGATATTGGGTACAACACCATTAATTAGCTACCACGCAGCTCAACTAATAAATTGTTACTGAAGGAGAATTTGTTGCAACATTAAATTTGGTACGTAATGTCCTTCTAACCGCTAGCTCCGCATGTCAGGTCAAATCAGAAAATTGTTGGAAGGATTTTGGTGTATTTTTCCATGATAAAGCTGGAATAAATTGTGTCAGCTGGTTCTTCAATATGTTTAAACAAGCCTTATAACAGGCAACTTATCTACGACTAAGTGAGCTTCGCTAATTAGATCAGGACGCTAAAATACATGGAACAGCAGAAGCTTGGGTGAATCAACACTGGTCCTGTCATCTTGAGCAAATATTTGGAGAACCGTATTTAACGTTATACATTTTCTGTGAGGGCAAAACTACGCTTTTGCAGTGTCCAGCCGAAATGTTTGGTGGCAATGACAACACAGTGCCAGAATGTGAACAGTCTGCGGAAAGTGAAGCGTTGATTTATCTAATAATCTATGTTGACGGACTGGGTTTATATGCCAGCATGCAGCAAGCACTTAACGGCTACATTACCTGTCAATAATCCACATGCCAATATTTTTCACATACAGCTTCAGTCCCAAAAACACAAGCATTTGGACACATTAATATTTGTTCAGAGACTGTATTGAGGAAGCTGTTTTCAACGCACACAAAGAGTGCTCCAGGATTATGTAAATCTTAAGCCGTCGGCGCTAAAAATAACAGCTACGATACTGGTCAAGAAAACTTAGAATTTTTAAGGTAGTTATCTGAAAAGAGTCAGTTAACAGGTGAATGCAGTATGTCACCGTATTAATTTTTGGGAGTAGGTAAGCAGAAAAGCTGTCCATTGCATTTTGATCCTTTTCAGTTACTTTAAATATAAAGGGATCAATTATTGGTGAGGCAGGAATTTGCTAATTAGGATGATCTAACTTCGTGTCATAGGAGAAACACGACTTCTGTAAAACTCGGGCAGGCGTCGTTGACCTACTAATTGTAGTGGAAGTTTGACTTGTGTATCACATTATGGGAACAGTACTGGTCATCAAACTAAAAGTTCCAAAATTCTCGGCCTTCATAAATCAACGTATTTCTCTTAATTGATTATATTTATACAGAATATGGTAGTTTATACTCGAAGATATCGGTAAAATGCTTCACCTGATCTAATTGGCTAAGCGGTTTCAATGCTTATGTTTCGATCCAAATGAGGGTAAGCTAGTTATATGTTAAATACCTAGGAATAATTGAAATAAGGTATCTTTCAACAGGAAGTAGTATTAGTATATCGAGATGTAGCGTTTAATGATATAAATCTAAACATTGATTCGTCGTATGTCGTCACTTTGGCTAACGGATTTAACCCATGGGCCGAAGTGCAGAATTAATTACCTTCTAAAGATACCGAGTACATGAAAAACCGTTGTGTACACAAGGTTTGACGCAGTATACTTTGTGAATAAATCAATGGTTGCATGCTACTTACAGGTAGTGGAATCTGCAATATTCAAGAGGCAAAACCAAACGGAAGTTGGTTTACAGTTGTGCGTTATGAGCCAACGATCTTTCAAATCTAACTTACACAATATGATAGTCAGTTCATCAAAACCTCCGTGGCAGTAAATTAAAAAATTAAAGTTATGTTCTGTAGAATATTAAATGACTAGGTAATATTCTAATAAATGTGGTTTAGAGTCCCTTGATATTGGTTTTTTTTGTCATAAAAATCATCGACTTGTCTCAACACACACTGGTAAAAATGGCCTAGTGGCACAGAACAAACGCGTTGGGTGGTTATTTTCACAGCATAAATGCAGCCCTTTGAAAAGCCAATCAGTACACGTATTAAAACCGAAAAAATATAAAATCACCGGTACATGTCTGGCTATCTATTGCTATTTGCTTTAAAGCACGTTGAGGACGTAACCAGTTACATATACCAGCTATAGAGTACTGAGAACACGATGAAAGGGATGCATGTTCCTATAGTTACAATCCTTATTATCAACTTTACAGCAAACAGTGCGTTAGGTAAGTTTTCTGTTTAAATCTCTCTTATTCGTTTTGTAAATATCTGTTGTGCATTTCTTAGCTTTATCTCATGATTTCGAATTGTATGTCGTACTATTTCACCAGTCTCTTTTCTAGACAATATAGCCTTGCAAAGCCAATGCTTTCAGTCTGATCCAAGTAAATCAGAAGGGAGTATTGAATTTCGGAATTATCTACCCAACATGTTCTGCAGCACAACACTGTACGCTCCTAACGCTAAGAGAATTCACTTGGATTTCGTCGACGTTAACGTGAGTGAAGGATGTTATCCAATTTCAGACACACCGACGTAATATATGACTTTAAAGCTTACATTTCCAAAATTATCACTAGTTACAGTAGATTCTTTCGTCGATAACGCACCCATATTGCATTTGAAAACCAGTTTCTTTATAGTATTTTGTTTTTATTAAATACATTATCAAAAACGTGATCCACAAATGTTGTGTCCAGTGCTTAGCATTACGAACTGCCACATATTCTAGCAAAGGTTGGATAATAAAATTCAGCGAGCAATAGCAAATATGGGTGTCAGAAAGTGTAGGGAAACGTGCAGTTCTACACAAAATGTCCTTTCTAAATGCAAGCAAATACCATGCCAAATCGGATGTTGGATAAACAGTTATAATACTTTACACGACTAGTTCATGTTGAGCAAATGTCCTTTCTTGTTATGGTCTCGTTAATGTATGTTTTATCTCCGGATGCAAGAAATGTGACATCCAGAGAAATGCGGCAGAAGGTAATACACATACGTTTGCGGTTAGCTAAATTCAACTCTGCTCATTCAACTTCACATGTTCCCTGGACAAACAAAACGAAGGAGGTACCTTGAAAGATGCCTGGAATTTGCCACCACTGTTTTTCTTATCATGTAACAAATACACAAACGAATAAACGATAGAATATTTAATCAACATAATATTTTCGTGACCGCACAGATGAGGCTTCATTTTCCTTGTTTCCTTTGATTCTACCGCTTGCGATTTTAATCAAGTACAAAGTTTGGTAGTAAACGAAAATTACAGCTGCATTGGCAATACAAATTGGTTGAACTGTGCTAGTACAGGAATAAGTTTACCTTTACGTGCGATGACTTAAACTACAGTATGTCCTATATTTCTGTGTGAACAATCCTTAGGACATGTAAAATAAATCCTAGATTACAAACTATATGTAATTTTATGTTTTTATGTTCAAATCCTATGGTCTCACGTTTATCTAATCACTAATTTTTTACACATTAAGATGACTGCGATGAATGTAGAAGTATGTTAAATTAAAAATTCAAGCAAACAATTCATCTTTGTCCTCATTCTTTGTGAATGTTATTGTCGGTTATTAATACGACATTCTTTATCGTATTGCTGTCGGAGTAGTTGTTATGCCATAGCATTAGCCCCGCGGATCTTATGCCAAAGATGGCAAACAGCTGGCAGATGAAGTCACATGTTGCATGTAGCTGTCATGTTTGCCTGGTATGCTTGACTTTATGAAATTGAAGATGATATCTCTTAAAATTGCGCATAATTTTCCAAGGTGGTTAACGAGCGGCAAACTAAGATGCCCACTGGCTGAAAACCTTCAGCAATGTCAGCTTAACTTTTTTAACAGCCCACCTTCAGAGCTATAACAGTGTAACTTCATCTATAGAATAAAATATAGTTGCAAGTCAAAGAGGTGCTTAAATTAGATAGAAAAACCTTTCGGTTCATGTCTTATTGCGTGAAAGTGTGATTGAAAACAATCTGGAAAATACTTGAAAATAAAACGAAGGTTAAAAGATTCGTCGGTAAGGTAAGCAAATGCAGCTGGACATTTTGCCAATATTTATAAGGCCCAGGTAATCTTACCAAACACTAGGGTAAACTCGGTCAAAAAGAGAATCTTCCATCTCCTTTCACCAGGCAATTTAACCTAGCTTGATCGCATCAGGTAGTTTTATTTGCATACGTACTTAGACCATACAGGAAGTTAGTTGGAACATCTACGCCTACATCCACGCCTTCACGGCTGGCAAAACTTGGCAAAACAGATAATGATTAAATACAGGGTGATTTTGCATTCGCTGTTGTGTGATTGGATGGGCAAACCAATCTCAAATTGCTTGTGATTTCTAACGGAGTAAAGCTTTGATAATTAGACCGACAGACCCGTAGATAGAGCTTAAACAAATTGGTTACAGTCTGCCGTAAGTCACAGCACTTCACTTCTTGTTTCCATCATTTTAATCGCTCAAGTATACACAACATGCCTCATATATTACATTATGAGTCGAAATAAGCTCGCAACGTGAGGCGAAATACAAGGCTTTCCAGATAACAGTGCCAAATTTCAATATTTTAGCTAAGATTACATTGATAGATTGGTCTTAATGCCAATCAAGGAATAAAACGAGATTGTCCGTCGTAATCCAATCACGTAACAATTGTTGTGACCGGGTGGATGATGAATGCACGTCAAGACTGAAATTGCATCTGCACCAGTTTCGAGGTCTGTTATATCTAACTTATGGGGAAAAACTTGGTCAAAACGCCTCGTGGCGTGCGGTGTTTTCCGGATGACACCACTCAAATCCAATACGATTTGCTTACGGTCGTAGTGATCCGAATGACTAAGCTTTGCTTCAGTGCGAATGGATGTGTGTATTTAATAAACGTCGCGGTGCTGTCTTGCTTCGCGTCAGATTAACAGTGCACTTTGTATTCAAGAAATATTGCCAAACTGACTATAAGTTAGCAATCCGGACCTGACTTTCAGACGATCTCTCAGTAAAGCTCTACTAAGATAACATTGGGTTCTCCTTATCTGAACTGGTTATATTGGCTTCCATGTAAATTGCATTATCTATTTAGTTATAATTGATAATTCCGGTTTTCGTTTATTTTTAAGTTTATAATCCAAGCCACATACTGAAGTTACGAAGCCAAAGTCATTTTCGAAACTCGGTAATTGAGACTGAAACCTACCAACCATTCTGACGATCAACATTTGCCACATCATCGCAAAAACATCCGAAAATTACGCGCATTACACAACGCGTAATCTTGCGCTCATATCCAGAAAAACTAGACAAATATTGATGGTTTGTTTTAAATTTGGTTGTTAGAAATGCATTGCAGGAATTCTATTAAAATGACTGTACCTCGTATCATATACATAGAGCATACAGAAAAGCAGAGAAGAAACCTGTTGTGCAGATGACTTTCTAAGATATTTCCGTAATCCTGGTCCTGAAGATTAAAATACGTACAAAATAGGGCTCAGGACTAGCAAGAAAGGTGATCCAAGTGGGCTGAATTCTTGACATGCGTCAGTGAATCAGTTATGAAAACTGAGTATGACATACGGCACATGCAAATGAAAATAATGTATAACATTTCCCTGTTGATAAGATTCTGGTCATATAACAAAACCCAGCTATTACTCATAAGTTCGAAATAAGTCGCAATGGGTGCACCGAATTGTTCTGGGGAATTATTCCGTCTGCTAGAGGAAATTAAATTTATGCTTAAATTTGCACAACGCCGACTATTATAATTTCCTGTATATAGGCTTCTTTTCGCTCGCATATTCTCCCGGTATGGACGGTTCCTTTGACTCCGTGTGACATCTGTGAATGTAGTTAATTGTTCCCAATAACCGTCGGCAGGTTTACCTGGAATTTGCAGTCTCTTAGAAAACTGTCCTTTGCCACAGATCTTTTGATGACTGAAAAATACTGACTAAAGCTACGTAGCTCAATCTCAGGTGCTCTCTCATGTGCTGTCAGGAACACTGCACAGCCTCGTACATTTAGCTATATGTCGAGTGATACAGTAATCCGCATTTTTGTGCGAAACAATTTCACTTCCGAATGGTTGTGATGCAGGAATCTTAATAAAGGAAATATCATATGAAACTGTGATGGAATTTTATTCATCTACACGTTTAAACAAGCCACGCTACTTGCACAAATCGCTGGTTCAAGACACATACATACCCAGATAGCCACACGGCTGGTCGTTCTTAATCGGTAAAAGCTACATGTATCGAGTTAGGTAGAAATTGGTTCAAAATGTTCTATTTACTTCTCATTCGTTATTTCTCTTTGCGAGTCTGCAACACTTGTTTCGCGGACTACAAAGCTGCTACAGGACATTACATTTACATCAAGCAGTTACGTCACACTAAAGCTTAATGGCGTGATCCGAATATGCTTAAACTGATAGCACGTTGTCCAAGTGGATAAAATTGCCTACCGATTACCGTAAAATCTCTATTCAAGGACTGGACCAAAATGATCAATATAGATTAGTGGTCCAAATCTAGAGGTCTGGGATCCATAAACGTTACGTGGCGAAAGTTCGTTTTTATAATAAAAAGCTCAATCTACGGAGCGGTTCAAGTTATACAGGGTGTCTAACATAACATGCTAATATATTGGTGCAATTTGCCGGAAATTCACAGTTCTCAGGCGCTTGATTTGTTACGATGCGCACCTCCAGTAAGTAACTCAAGCGGCGTCCAAATATTTCGCAAGAATGTCCAATGTTTTAAATAAAAATATTTCAGGTCATATTCAGTTTAATACTAACATTGTATCTAAAAACAATATAGTTGATATGTATGTGTTGGAAGTTACGTTTAAAAACAAATTTTCGCAGCAGTAAACTGATCAGATCAGTCTCAGCCGCACTAATTTTGATTCGCGCGATATTAGGTAGAAGAAATCAATTATTCTCCTTGTCCTATCTTTCATTTTAAATCCAAAACTGAAATCGTCTGGCTAAAAGAACATTGGGATTAACAAGTCTGGCATATTTTATCAAATGGTCGAACTCTTGAAATCTGTCATTACCAAGCTGGATGTAAAATCGATTTAAGTGGGCTTTTGGTACTGACTGCGACATTCAGTTTCCTTATCATACTCATAGAGCTCCAGTTGCAGGTGGTCTACATCATTGTCTGCATCCAATGAGAAAGGCAACTTAACAAGTCGATCTTATTTTAAATAACCGCAAGGTCCTGGAAGCTAATCTAAAAATCATCACCATGAATATATGCAGGAAAATGCATTTGTGTACAGATGTTCCTTTCAGGTGGGCTTGATATGATTTACTGCATTAATGAAAAATGTATGGTATTAAGCTGTTTTTGAGAAAGTTTTCTTTGGAAAAGATTATAGCTTATTATCGAAGGGTTTGATGTGTGCATAGGGTTGCACTGCCATTAAAATATGACCCTAAAGGCTGCCGTACAAAATGTGCAAATACAAATCAGTCAGTCAAGCAGAATCCAATAATGTTGGAATCAAATTCCCTTAGTTCCATGAATAGTTAAATTTCTTTTTAAACGTTTCAGAATCGACGGGGTTTAGTCCATTAACGAATCCATCGTATATCATTGTGATACACATCTCCGTATTCACCATGGACGTCTACCATTAACTACTGAAATTGGCTTTGGAGAAAAATAATTTAAATCTTTTACTGCTGGCTTCCTAGCGCAATCACTTAGGCTATTTGATAAAATAACCAGTTGCTAAAAGATGTGGTCCAGTATAATATCCTTGACATGTTATCGCTCAATTGCTACATGAAAGTACTGATAATCAACTGTGCTTAATAGTCATATTTGCAGCACCATCAGTAGTAAGTCTACGGCCTTATTTCTATGATATTTAATGTAATTTATTAAAAAAGCAACAGAACCAAATAAATGTATTCCAAATGTTTGCTATTTGTGACACTAGGCTCAATTATTTCCTACGTCACGCAGGTAATTGGTAACTCTTTTCCAACTAATTCGAAGATGGGCACTCTCATTTGCTTCAGTGGTTTAATCGCAAGCTATTAAAAATAGTAGAATGTTGGCTCCTTTGCTTATGAGCGTCTCTTAGTATGGAATCAAATGTCTTCACTTCAGCAAACCACAAATGTTTATGACATGCAATTGTCGCAAAAAAAACTTATTTAAACTCAGGACAGTTAATTTTTATATATTCATCATGCATCTTCTATATTTTAGAATCTATCAATAGTTTGCAACGCTACGCTATGCGATTTACAAATACTAAACTTACTAGACTGGGAGATTCTTGCAACCAAGATTTGCTCGGTTATTCTAGCTTCCAGATGCTGCATCTCATATCAATAATTTGTAGCGAAATTATTTTATTTAGCTCTTTTGTTTTGTAATATATTTTGATATGGAATTCCTTGATAGCATCCACACTCACACGGCAAATGTAGTGACACACCTATTCAGTCGTTCAGTGAAAAGCACTAAAGTATTAGCTTTGCATGCAAGTGGCACATACCATCCCTAAGTTTTATTTTTATAGTCCCATAGTCTGTTGTACTATAGGAATGAAAACCAAATGAATAAAATGTTAACAATTCGATTTATGTCTTCTTTAGATTGGCTAGAAATGATAATGGGTTTGGTGAAACTAGCGCAGAAAACTTTAGCTTTTGTGGAACTAACTAACTTATGCGACTGTTGTATCTAAACGAGTAAATGAAATTAAATTTTATAAAATTAATTATTTAAAGCATAAGATTAACTATGACACTGATGTTTCGTTCTCAGAACGGAAGAGGTTAGCTAGTAAATTCATCAAAAAATAAAAGAAAATATCTGTTCCATTTGTGACTTAGATAAGCTCCTATTTTTAAAAGCACCAGTTGATTTGAAATAAACATAGAACTTCATAGATAGCTGCCAGCGTTTGACAGCTGGAGTTTATATTTCTAACGTCCTTAATTAATTCGCATCTATATGTTAGCGACTGTACGGAGAAAAGCGAAGCTGGAATTCCTTATTTTTATTTGAGACTGCGATCCGGTTAAAATTTTAATGCTGGTAGCATTCGGCCAGCGTGCCGGAGTTTTAACACCTATAAAATCTCGTGGTATTGTCTAAGTTGTCTTGATGAAATACATAGCATTTTTCTATACGACTTGGAGCCAATGTACAAGCGTTTTCAGTGTTTGATTCATATTTTTCATATTTACCTAAACTAACTTCCGGATTTCAAACATTGTTTGAACAGCATCTTTCGCTGCATATATTTTTGTGAATATTTCTGCATAAAGGAACAAATTGGATGGGTTCGCGCTGACGCAACAGGAGTTATAAATCACAGTCATAAAAATGGATGCTCCAAAGTTGTTGAACTGTTTTCCTTCACAAACTTGCATGCACGATTTTGACTAAATCCATTGTTCACTTACCAAAACGAAACCCGATTATCATAGATTTGCTAAGGAATCCTTTGGCATATTGCTGTACTTCCAAAGATATCTACCTGATTATGAATACCAGTATAGTAAGAACAAGCATTTAACACGTTCTTTCACACCAATTTCATTGTTATTTACCACCGGCTCCCAAGCAGACAATGCTTCAGTTTAATCAAAAGGTATTTATGATTACCATTTATTATTGCCGTCATATTTGTACAGTTCTTAAACGTATAATATTTGATATTCGCATTGTATCATTTAATGTACATAGCGTACTTGCGTACATTTGCATGGAAGTTAACACCATGCCTACTACTACGATATTCAATTACTATAAAAGACATTAAAGTTATGCCCTCACCCTTCTTCATGCTCATGGGTTGACAGCTATACGAATTCCGTTGTAGAAATAAGACGGTTTATTGCGAGAAACCTATAAATTAGAGCAAAAATCATAATTTTCTCTTTAGATCCAATTGGAGCAATGCATTCATTAATTGAACGCAATACTACGTTTGCACTGGGTTTAACGCTGTTCGCAGATTGTAAACATTCTATGTTCGTTAGTTTATATACTCTATAAAATAGTATCTGAAGTTGTTAGAAAACCAATGAACCGAGCATCATTTTCCGTTAAATCATGGTTCTCAGCCGGTAGCTGCTGCTTAGCTACTTCTATCACTTTGTTTAGAAAATGCGGTGTTTATTCTGCTGTAAACTTAACTACTGTGGGTAATCTAACTAAAGCGATGAAACAATTCGGAAGTACATTCTAAGCTTAAAATCCATAAGAAGAAGGCCGCAGTGAGAAAGTGCAACAATCTACGGGCTCTAATTCTTTACAAGTTAATCAACAATTTGCACCTAAAACGGCTGGTGAGGTATTTGTCAACATAGGGAGTTGTGATTTTCTACTTTATAAAGATGGATGTATTCATTATTATGCATGAAATTCAAAATTAATAACCACTGGCAGCATCTCATCCCATCTATTTGCATATTCGCTAAAACGATTTGTCCATAGAATTGAAAACTGCCGTAGTTATTTGGTACCAATTTAATTCACTCACTTTCCAATCCATTCGGTTCAATAGCCAAAAATGTAAAATAGGTGTATTCTGCAGTAACTTTATACGAATTCATGACTGCACAAAATGTTTCGCCTACTAAACCATCTAAACGCTACCTTAAATTTTGAGAAGTATGATTATGCTGTCAGGGCATGTAATTGCTGGCTCGTCTTGTTGCAATTGACAGCATCAAATCGGGTGTTAAAAACTCACCCATGCTCATCTTCCACTAAAACCCGTGGAGCCGAGACACAATACGGCCATGTGTTTGCATGAACTGTGTACCTAAATTAATTCACCAAAAATTCTGAGCCCATTCCGGAGCCGGAAAGGAAAAATGTGCGGTTATTTTGGGCGAATCCTATCAAGTGTCTTTTGTAGAGATAATACGCCGCATCGTTCCAAATCCAGCCATGATAGATTTCCATGAAACATACCCCACGAGTATCTTCACCGACGCTTCAAACAAGGGTGTGATAGCCACACTGCCACAATTCCAGAATTTACACAAGTATGTTAATACCCACGCCTCCGGAATATTGTCTGCAGTAAAAGATTTCTTACTCTGCTGTACAAAAGGAAGCTCTCGTATGTGTTTACGCTGTGGAATTGAAACCTTACCTTTTATTAAATCATTCGCTATTTATTTCTACGAAGCAGCATTAAGTGCTTTATTCTTTGTAGGTATACAGTATATTAAACATCTGGGAATGCATCACAGGTACAAACCGTTATGTACACAAGATTTCTCGATTTTATTTCGTCTAGGGATGAAAATTTTATCCGTTTTATGACTAAGTGGCCGCTGGAGTAAATGCTAACTAATGATGACGTAGATTACAGGATATCAATGTGATTTTAATAGCCATATCATCTTGGTTTCGAAAAAATAAGGATTCCAGGATGTAACAACAAATATTGCGACACACAGCAACGTCAAGAATAAGCCTGTGAAACTTTGATAGATTACTGATTTACAAGTAAGCATTCTCGGTATTATGTGGCACGTCACATTCTTATATGAATGCTTAACGCGTGGCTGCCAATGCCCCATTTTCCGGAGTTCAGTGCAAAAGAACATGCTCTTTTCGCACGAATGCTACCCTGGCATTGCGCATATAAAAACTAAATTAAGCTCATGTTTCGAGGGTAATTATATTTATTTATAACCTAGCCAATTAGGTCAGCGCAAGAACATCACCAGCGCTGTTGGAATGTAAAGTGTTTTAACTAAAACTGCCAGAAGTGAACTTGTTGTTAGAGGTGATTAAGTACATTAAAGTCAAATGGCAGAAAAACCTTATCTTCCATCGGAGTACCAGAGATAGCGTATGACAAATAACTGCGATTTACGAGCTAATTAGTTCTGTTTACACAATCTCACTCCTATAGATACTCACATAATACTTCGTATAAACCAGCGGCAAACGGCATAATCGAAAGTCTCGACCTATGTTTGAAGCAGCTGATTCGAACTATTCGTGTGCGTATTAAAACTTGGAAAGTTGCAATACAGTAACTATTTTCTTACAGCACAGCACATAACACGGGTGGCTTTTTCGATCATTCTTTCTCCTATATATCTGGGTTAGATAAACATTCCGTTAAGTTGGTTTGATCTATTTGTACACGGTTTTACTGTTCTTGTGTATCCAAAAGCCGTGTTAAGGTTTTCCTAAAACAAGCATTTATTGCGCATTCTATTTCAGAATAGATACCGGCATACTCCTCAAAAATATCGCTTTTTAACGACTTACATTCATCAGCAATGCTATAAGTTTTCGAAAGACATATTAAACATGTTTGAATTATTTGTTCCAGAGGTATAAAGACACGCAGCGCTTGGTGTGTGTATTTCTTCTATGGATTTCTGTCTGCTGCAGTTCTCTTTAATTTGTGGCCTACCTAACGCCGCAACGGACAGACTGCTAAAGAGAAGTGTTCTGATCAGGGAACCAAGAGAAAAATAGTAGAGTAATTAGGTGGGTTACCGTAATAGTAGTAGAACCCGGGGTTCTTATAGGTAGTTATGCAGGACGTTCTCAGCGATTACATCTTGTTCCTTTCCTTTTGAGTTCCATCATCCATGAACTCGTTACCTTCAACATTGAGACAACTCAAATGACAATTTCGAGGTTATCAAAAATGGTTGTCTAGATATTTCTGAGGCATTTTCCCGACATGTCTACATTTGTCTTTTAGGGGTATTATTAATTTGGTTCGACACAAGAAACGTCAACCAAGTCGTCATGATGGTTTATAGATAACTAGAACAACCGCGCCTAACATTCTGTTCCTAATGAAGATTAAATTGGTCACTTTAAATGAAATCCACACGTTTCCGTCTATCTCTATTAGATGCAACTTAAAGTGATGAGCTTCTTTGAGCAAGCTGTTAAAACGGTCGCCTTGACCACTGCTTCAAATAGGCATCCACTGATCTGATTAGATCTGGTTCAGCTCTCTCATTAACAGGGATCAAATGGTTATATAGGACCTTCAGCTACGATTTCAGCTAGCATTGCAAATGAACGTGCAATCGCTCAGTCTCTGCACAGTTTTCTAAGCTCCGATTTCGAGACTCAAATTTAAATCGACTAATGAACGGTGCCGGTAGGACCAGAGATAAAAACGATAGAGTGAAAGATTACAGTAGTAGTATAATACAAATAACAAAGCTAAAGCCTGTGAGATCCCGTGGGATATTTGTGCGAATTACAAAAGTTCTTAAAATAAGTCACATTAAAGTGAAGCGCGCAACTGTGGACTCACCAAATTAGCAACCCAAACACAGTTCTTTTCAATCACCCAGATATTCGTGGTGGTTGCTGAGCACAATATTTGTCGGTAGCTTGTCTTCATCCAATGAACATATATCAAATGAACCAAACTAGGTGATGTAGTGTATAGTTAATTCGTGTATTAAAAATGGATAGCTTGGTTGAAACCAAATGCCACTTGGAACTCTTTACCGCTATGCCAAGCATTGCTCGCGGACCTAGGAGCCATTGTGGTCAAGGCGTAAACCTTTGAACACTAAGCTTCGAGGTCCATCCCAACGCAGGCTATCTCAATCTGACTAGACCAAAGGAGGACGAAACCGGTTATGGGATGTCAGGGTTTGGAGGAGCAACATCTAACCACCAGTTCGGTTACGGTCCTTGTGATGGTAATGACCGAGGTCCACTCAAATAAGACCGAGGTCTGAATAGAGATTGCGAGTCGCAATCCAACCACACAGCTGGTACACCAAATGCCACCTGGAACTCTTTACCGCTGTGTCAAACTTTGCTTGCGGACCTAGGAGCCATAGTGGTCAAGGTGTCAAGCTTTGAACACTAAGCTTCGAGATCCATCCCAACTCAGGCTATACCGGTTCTGGGGTGTCAGGGTCGGGAGGAGCAACACCTATCCACTACTTCGGAAGATATTCCAGCAGACTGTGTACAGAAGCTTGCGAAGTAGCCGAGGTATCTGAGTGACAAAATGGTATGGTTTTGTTTTAGTAAAAAGCGGAACGAATACCAAATGCAGATTTCTTTTGATCGCTGTCACTACTTACCAGTAGCCAACGGCTAGATCAAGCGTGCTAAAAGTGCCATATCCTCACAGTGCATGTAAGAAAACCTCAATCATTGGGGGCTTGTAGGCTTCACCCTGAGTGACTTAGTTCAATTTCGGTGGTCTAGACATACGAAATCCACTGATTTCTCCTTTACTCAGTCAGATGGGGAAGCCAACAGAGAACTAATAGGTTGTACACTGCTCCCCTCTAGCAAATTAACTATAAGTTTTGTGGGTCATTCTACCAAAGCCTTGGCATTCGCCTAGGGGTTATGTAGCATGACCGACCGTCAAGTATATATCCTGTATTAAGCCATGTTGTTGTGATTCAATCATATATTTCCATATGCAAATGAATCTGCGTTGTTCTGTGACAATGCTGTAAACATTTCCAGTGTGTTCTTATCAAGACTCAGACATAGTGAGCAAACAAAACCATGCATTCAAGTTTCGAGCTGCAAACCTTACATTTTGTAAGAGCTTCTATACTGTCAATTACGCGAGGTATAATTAACTCTTTGATTGATCCGCGTTTCGATTATAATTGTCCAATTTCATTTGCCACTCCAAGCAGCGCAAGTAGGCCATATTAATCATAATAAGGAATAGAATGTTGTCGTGGGAATTAAACTCGTGGTTGATGCTCTGGTTAGAAGTGCTGCTCTGAGTTAATTTGACATAAATAACGAATATCAATTCCCATTTAGCAGCCATTAGATTGCATGGACACTGACACTTTGCGCAATATGTTAGATGTCCAGTGCTATTGGAGCTACTAAGAATCTCACATAAACCAATGTCGATAGAACTTATCAATCCGAACCAACTAACTCGCAATTACATTGATCATGCGGACGCCGAATTCGACCTGCAGAATTCAGTGGGTATGAAAGCAGCTTGCGTATGGCCACACTCACTTGGAAATATCTTAATATCACGAATTTGTTTGTAACGTCCGCTTATTTTAGGCTGATTTCGAGACATTTGGATTTTCGATGGAATCATTGGTCGTGTGACTGACGATCTGGGAATGCTTTGTTGCCCTACGCTGCCTTCTGTGCCGTATGCCACTGGCAGCCGCATTTCATTTTAAATGGTTCGAGTTTGGAGTGCTATTTGCAGGAGTAAATTGCTCTAGTTCTCCAACGGTTTGCAACGCTTAGTTCAGAATCTATCTTAGGGAAGCAAGTATTCCTAAAAGCTGAGAATTGTTTTGCCCATAGGTCAACCGCTGGAAGCTACATTTGTTAGGTTGTTCCAATATTTTATTCTCACAAAGTTGTCGCTCATTTTCCAAAATATACATAGGTATAGAGCCATAAGTGCTCCGGCAATTAGTACCGTGGTGGAATTGTTGTCGAAGCTCAGCGGGCAAACCGGGACAGTCCAGTAAGCGACGGAGAATGGTGAGTGATACCAAAATAATTTCGGTTTTAGGATTTTACTGAGGCAACGACATCCTAGGCATCTAATATCAGCTCCGCTCGGAAAAACTGGGAACGGCTGTAGACATGCACATACTAAAATCTATAAAGAATAAGGCATTTGCCTTGAAAACCTTCCGGGTGCCGGTAATACGGAGGTGGCATATTTGTCAGTTTATTGAATACCTGGGAGAAGAATCCAAGGTTTAAAAATCCCCGCAAATGAGTCGAATTCAACTGCTGTTTTTCATAGATTTGCTTGATTGACATTGGCGCTATTACGATTTGGAAACATTTTGTAGCATTAAATGCAGGGGAAACACATTACTTGATGTAGCAGATTGTAAAAGGCAACCCGTGGCAACATCATTGCTTTGACGTATTCCCATTTTGTGACAACGCAAACCGGATTTCAGCGAAATAGTTGGTAGTGTGGTGTAATCACAAGTGCGCTGGTTCAGTATCTGTTCCTCTTTACAATCGTACTATTAAAACGTGACCCTGAGAGGATACAAGCATCTAAAGCGAATGTACTGCTTAGTGTGTGAAACGTATGTTATTAATTCGCAAATTCAAAACTTGGTGAAAATAGGAGTACTGGTTCACCAAGTGGGAAGTATGCATCTTGTGCAAGAAACGAAACTTCGGTTGTATTTTATCCCCAACAGGCAACTCACTCCGTCATATTTCCGTTCGCCAAGCCGTCTCTACCTTTTTAACAAGATCCAAATAGCGTAAGGTAAACATCTAGCTGCTATAGATAATTCGAAACAAGCGTGCTGCTTAGTTTGGAACTTGCAATTACTTTTAATGCCATCAGTTTGCGCACATATATTAGTTAAAAGTGCAGCCGCCACAGGCTGGAAGTCGATTTCCAGCACTCCAGATCGTGTCCAACATGCTGTAATTCGTAGTCAGTCACTTTCATAACACTAACCTTCACGTATCAACTATTTGCAGACAACAAGTAGTTTACGAATTCCGACGAGCTGAGCATCAAGGCAAAAACTTTTCATACCGCACGACCTTCGCTTTCTTGAGAAATGGTGGGACACCTGGATGATGAACTTCTCGGCGCAAAAGTATAGCATAATTTATCGCGACTGTCCGATACCCGAGGTATCAATTACCCTCAACGGCCGACTCCTTTGTGTACAGCTGCCTACCCTCGACCTAGAAATCAGGTATACCTGCACCTCAAACTTTTTTGAACAAATGGAATACAAGATGGCGAAGGTCAGAAAATTAATAGCTAAGATATTGCATAAGATCCACATAACCCCAGAGAGAGCAGAAATCTTGAAAATCTTCTATTGCCTCATTTGGGTATACTGCAGTATTATTTGCGGCAGTTTGTGGAAAGCTAACAGAGTATCTCTGGAAGGCATACGAATGTCATTTACAAACGTCTGCTAGGCAAAACATCCACTACGATATATCGGGAGCGCTGCCAAGAATTCCAGCTCGTTTCGATTTGGCTACGAAGATCGAGACATAACCTGATGCTCCTGTACAACATGGTTCATCAAAATGCCAAAAGCTATTGGTTTTCCCTAGAACCAAAACTTGGATAAACAAGTGAGCTAAGTAATAGAGTTCACGCTGCGTGTACCCAGATGCAGTATAGATCTGTGGTCTAACTTGTTCCTTATCATATATGCGTTTCTGTGGAATAAGCTCCTGGTCACAATCAGATCGTGTGAGAGGACAACGACCTTTCGCGTTAAGCTCACCAATTACCTGGATTTGAACAACATGAAGCTGTTCTCTTAGGAGAGATCATTTGATGCTTTTTAACAAAAAGGTCAGACAACTTATAATGATTAAAAAATTTTCACACGGTAAGTCTTAACCCTATTGCTGTTACTATTCAATATTCCAACTAGTGCACATTGCGTCGAAACATGAATGAAAAACACATAAATGTTTACCATTCATGCATGAGCGTAAAATAGTCTGTAAAATATGATCTGTGCCAAATATGCTCACAGTTTCTCACTCAATGAGAAATATATTTACTATTTTAATGATTACAACCTGAGCTATCTTATTGCTCAAGATACTCAACATTAGAGTTTCACGTTATTCGCTAATACTTGCATGCCACCATGCAAATTTTTAGAGGTATAAATATTTGCTGTGCCCTTTATCGCAACCGGGCATTGGTATTTAATTTATGAACACACCATGGTTTTTGATTTTGTATTTCCTTCTTAGCATCATTTGTAAAATGATGATATGTCAGTTGTTTCGAATATTTTACAACAATGTTTTAACTATTTCAGTTAGAAGATCGCAGTCATTATCTATACGACTTCTTGATCATCTTTGACGGTCCGGACTGCATGGCACCACGGCTTACAATCGTATCTAGCCCAAATCTACAACGCTCAATTGACTCCCAACATAACAAAGTGTCGTTGTTATTTATCAGTGATCATTCAAATCAGAAGAGCGGTTTCCACATCAAATACAAACCAGGTAATTCAGTGTTCACGCTAGTCAAAAGATCAACTAATTTATAGATATAGATTTTATTCAGACTAATATCCCTTAAAGGCTTGACCTAAAGTTTCAAACAAACATATCTTGGCCACTTTAAACCATGCACAATGGTTTATTGAACCTGAGTAAAATAGCAGATAATTGAGCAGCTACATAGAATGTCTCATTTAGAAACTACGGTATATATCGATATAATTGACATAATTAATAATTGTATCCAAGACACACGGAAAAGTGGCGTGAATTTATAGCTGACGTATTCGGTGAATAGCTCAGAGTATCTAAACACCTTCCGGTACCGTATCTTGAGTTAAATGAGAAACATAAATCCGGCCTAAAGCGAAGATTAATATATTCAAATTATCACAGTTTAATTACTGAATACAAAATAGCTAAGGACAACATCAAAGTAGTTTTCGAAAACATTAAATTTGGTGGCAGAATCTGGTTTGGGTGCAATTTAAGGTTGTCAAACTTGACCGCTGGTTACAAAACCCATACAAAAAACGGTTAACCCGTAAAGGTTGTTCGAAACTTTGTCAACTGCGACCAAATACTTATTGCGCATGGACTCATTTGAGCCTGTAGTCGTTATAATTTCATTCAAGTATATCCTCTCTTCGTGGAGGGCTACAAGGCTTTTGATCATTGCCTTGCGGATTAACTACTTTGCGGGCAAGCTCGTTGCTTTAATCCGACCAAAAAACTGCTGCTTGCTTCTTTAAAGAAGGCCCGGCAATTCGGAGGCAAACAATATTACATATATGAATTGTATGTGACGACGGTACCAGTTGCGTAGGCTGAATCGATTTGCGTTTTGATTGACGAAGGAGAGATCACGGTCCTAAGTGAGTTTAACCATCGACCATTAGGAAACCGACCAAATTCAAGCTGCGTCTTTACAAGGGCACCGGTCTCTGCTACTAGACGGCAATTCTTGACCGCGTGTCACCAAATCGGGTCACCTCGGCGTTCATCATTTTATTACATACAACCATAAGCGCCTCCTGCGTTTCACAAATGTGACTGCAATTATCCAAATAAAGCCGATGCCTTGTGTTAACAGCCAACGGTAAACCTTAGACTGCTTTGAGATTAAGCGTAAAACCCGTTGCGCTTTTTGTTTTTTAGTTTGTATGTAACCGTTATGCTTGATCATACCATGCCCTGGACAAAAACTCTTACCAGTTATTGTTAAAGGTATTGACGCTACAATACGACATGCATGCGTTTGACGATCTTCGTGTATTTATAACGAAAAATTCAAAATAATCCAGTCGGTAATCTAGGCAGTAATAGCTGGTGTTGGTGTCGTGGCTGTTTTAGCGAATGGCAGAATATATAGTTTACTAATTTTAGACATGCTTCACGGTGTATGCGCATAGGCCTTTGTAGCTCGTAGTGTGTCTCAAACAGTCCGCAAGGTGTGTGCAACTCATTATCCAACCCAGCTAATGGGATGTAGAAAAATGCGTACTAGTGACTTGCATGGGACAAGAACCTCAACCGCTGCATGAGTTAAGGTCTTGAATGCCTTACATGGGGAGCTACCCGTGTAACAGACAACCGACAGTTTGCTGAATTCCATCGAAACATGCCCCAACTCCCTATCGACATACTTTTTTTCAGACCGTGACTCAATTTTATCAGCTGAAATTGTACAGATTATTTAATTAGACGGTTGATCGTTTTGTTATGAATCAAATCTAACTGAAGTGCTTATTTAGCTTTATAATTGGTTGGACCTCAGATAATTGTTGCCAACATTGCATCTGGTTTGGACGTCAGGTTTTAATTTGCGAAAATATCTTTGTACATTTGTGGCGGATACCGCAAAGGTCGGTATATAACTTGTTGTAATAACTCTTTGTACGATTAGTACCGTGGCCTTGACTTTTAATTGATTCGGGAGTCTCACGTGCTGCATGAATCCACCACCGATTTGAGGGTAACACTGCTTGACGATCCAGAACTATTTGTTCTATATTCAAAGCTTGGACGATGTCATTAAGAGGAATATCGGCACGGATGAACGCTGGAATGTTTGATGAAAATCAGCAAGTTGAAAGCTTTATTCCTGTGGCGTGCAATCATATTTATCAACCTAGTTTGTTGGTTTATGGTAGGACTAGGGACAAAAGTAGAGTTTGTATGGTCTTTGATGCCTCGAATATTGCATTGAAACACGCAGGATGGAAGAAATGCGATTGCTGGCTGTAGGGGAATTGCAGCTTTAGAGTCGGTTACTGCTGGGAATGGCAGGTCATGTTAATCGGTTACCAGAACCACGTGATGACTTTAAGGGATGTTGCGAACGACATAGTAAAACTATCGAAGGACATCGAACCTCTCAAAATGACTACAAAACTTTACCTTTTGCCGCTGATCAGCCCTTTGAGATCAATTGTCAACTAGACCTCCCCGTTGTGGAACTTGAATAGTTTGACGGTAATACGGCCACCTATTGTTGGTTCATGAATAAAATTGAATACTTCGTTTAAATGTGGCTTCAGGATACTAGGCAAGGACTCCTATAGTTGTTTTAATTCTGTCAAAATAGGACAAGGAAATGTATCAACTGTAGCCACGAACGCAGCGGATTTTTGTTTTACCGTGTTGAATTCCATTGTTGCTATGCTAATCCTGTATTATACATATTTTCTCTGCGCGTACGTTTCCCAGATATTTTACTGTTGGTGTATTTTCCATCAGTGTGAATTTGATCGATATTCTTCCTCTGCCTTCTGATAGCTCACTGCTTGGTCAGTCTGTCGTCTGTATTTGCCATTTTGGTGTTGTGCTACAAAGTTCTAACCGGTGTTTGCCAGACCACCATCTTGACCGACAACGCTTGGAATCAGCGTACAATTGTAGATGTTTTAACGAATAACTTTCGCAGATCTGCCAATAACAAGCTTAGGCGCTGCTTGCCTACAGAAAGCTAAGCCCAATGCTTACGAAATGAACCTTAGTTGTGGTGTAGACAGCTGCGTAAAACTTATGCGATTTGGAATCGAATACAGAAACTGCCGACAATACTTCCATTCTCGAAGTGCTTGCCTTAGTCTCAGCCAAATAAAAATACTTACTAGTACAACCAATCTTCTCTGGTTCTATCTTGAGTGAACGTCTCTTCCACTTATCAGATGCATGACTGTTTTGGCGCAAAAGAGCTATAGGCTGAAAAGATTATAAAGCAGGCAGCGGAAGTGAAAGATTTCGCACATGAGCCAGACAAACAGTGCCTCGAAATTCAGGCTCAAGCTCAAGCTTCAATTCTGAACAGTGTAAGTGCATCGATGCAGAGTTAGCCACCCCGACACTTGTGGCTGCTCATAATGATGCGTTCACCACACATTCTTCAACAGAATCACCTGCCACACTGAACACTGTTAAAGGCCGGAACATTTACGCCTCCGTTGTTGCTACGCATATGACGGTGGCAATGTCATCATAAACCCGATCGCTGACAAATGAGTTAATACTACTAACACCACTACATGATTCAAGACCCCATCATTTGTCCAAACGAAGAAAGTAGCCACTGGTCCCTCTAAAAAGAAGGAAAGGAAACACTGTCATACTTCTCTGACAGTTATGTGTTTTAATGTGACTGAATACTGGGGAAAATCCACTGAAATAAAAGATACTAGACGATAAGTCCTTAGGACTACTAGTGGTTCAAGCTAAGCCTTTAAAATTCATGCGTCTCGTCCGTCACCCGAAGGTACACTAAGGTGAATCGTCGTTACTCTAGGGAACAGTCTAGTCAGGTTATGATGCATAGGCATTTTTCTTTTCAGGCACTCGCCTTCCGTACCACCACACGCAGTGTTTGAATTTTTCCAGGCTTTCCTTGAAGTGAACGCCAGAAACAAACCAAATCCGGTTGACTTCCTTAAACAACAAGACGAAATATATATCCTTGTTGATGGTGTCCTCGAGCTCCAGACATTTAGCGAGCTAGAGTCCCAAGCGCCTGACTGGGATGGTGGGCGATGTTTCGTGAAGTGCTCTCACTCGAAAATGTTATCGCTAATTGGACATCAAACTTGCCGCTTTCACCTAACTAAAAAGGGTGTGGTCCCCGAGTGATGAAAGTACCAACATATGCCGAACTGATGACAGAACATGTGTGCAAACTGTGGCAAAATTGCGCTGCTATCCGAATGCAAATAAAGACGATGGGTGCAGAGACTCAGATAGACAGATTAAGGTTGAGTAAGGTAATTATCTATCAAATTCTGTCACCATGTAGCTCAGAACGGAGACAAAGCCAAAACACAACGGCAGCTAAAGGAGGAGAGAATGCTCACCCTATTGTTGGCGTTGAATGCTCTATGCAACAACCTGAAGTGGCGCTAGGGCCTGTGTCATCGGTCTTACAAACAAAGGACGGGCAACCCATCCCGTAACGGTCAGTATAGTGATCAACAGCAATACATCAGCCATTTGAACTGATGCTTCGCTGTCATACAAACAGGAGAATCTATAAAATAAAGAATAATAAGAGGCGGAGAAGGGGGACTTACCTGAAAAAATTAATGCCCTAAGCAAAAATTCAGGTTCATGGCGCCTACACCTTTCGTAGAAAACATACCATAACAAATAGCTGGCTACCGTACAAAGATAAGTCTGCATCGGCGAGACAGCTTCTTTTCGGCTTTCAATGCCACGCGTCATAATCGGCCATTACCCCACAGATAACTCTGCAGCAAACGCATTTTAAACAGGTAATTCGATTAAGAGAGAGCAGCAGACGCACCACTGCTGTCTACTGCAAGACACAACCTGTAAATCTCGGGCCAAGCACAAGGTGAATCAGGCGGATCCCAGCCCAGAAGGCGAGAGAGGCAAACGGCACCGTTTTGTCGTCAATAATTTCACTTCGTGTTGCCAAGTCAAACTCTGTCCTCCTCGAGCCTTGCGCCACCCTACACCTGATAGACGTTTCAAGGCCCTCCTAAGTAAGCGGTGACCAGGCATACGTAGCACGTGCCCGAAGCAACACAACTTATTCAGTACTACGGGTTTTTCTATGGAGCTAGCATGATTATCACAACATAGTACTCGCCTACTCGCCGACGTCTACGCCTACGCCATTTCCGACCTAATTGACGTCAAGTGTAGCGTGCCCTAAAGACCGGTAATGAGGCCATGTTTATTCCTAATATTCATTAAAGATCTTGCCAGTGTAAGGCATTCGAATTGCTTACCATTTGCAAAAGTTGTCAAAAGTTAGAATGACATCAAGACCTCGGATGATCACTTGGCATTGCAGAGCAATCTACACAGGGCATGATCATCCGATATCCTGCTCCAGTTCAACCTTAACAAGTGCAAGGTCGTAAGCATACGCCATAAACTTATCTATGAAGACTGACTTAGGAACCAGAATTTACAATGTGCTTCCTAAGAAAATGAACTCGGGGTGATAGTTCAGTACAATTTTGGTTGCTCCAGACGGACTGAAAAGGCATCATAAAACGCTAGTCAACATCTTGGACTCATACGAAGGGAATTCTGGAATATTGAGCCATCAAACCTTCCGCCTATATGAGGCCTCACGTGAAACATGTAATGTAGGTGTGACGTCCTTAACACAAGCGCGACGTCGATGCAATTAAAGCTCCACACCGTAGATCGATCATACTCTTTAGAGGATGGTTTCATCTTTCCTACCAATGCAGAATGCATTCCCTGTGACTATGCAGTGGTGAATATCGATGTCATCGAGGAGACCACATCATGGTTTACTTAATTTGACGAACCCAACTCACCCATGGGGCAATCTGTTGCAGCTGAGCCAATATACCAACCTGAGAATCTATCAGCTCAAACTGGTTATGCACCGTAGTCGACTTGTTTGTAGACGCAACGTTTTCTTCCTCCGTGTGTCCGGTGCCTGAAATACCCTTCCGACTCACCTTATCCTTGGCCCTACATTAACGTTTTTCAATAAAACCCTTGATAAAAGGCTTTCCAATTTGCATTACTTGATATAGTCCATTCCACTTAGATGACAAAATAACGCCACCCTAACCATGTGCTTAACTGCCCTCTGCTCAACGTGGCAGGGAGGATACATGCAGAAGTGTCCTTGTGATTTGCTCGGATGTGCCGAAACTAGATAAACACACAACCTCTGTCAATTAAAACAACACTAAGTGACCGTTGACATTTTCATTTTCTTTCTCATGCATTTACCTTACTATAAGGGCACTTTATGTTACTTTGTGTGTGCAAATCACATTCCCACTTCAAATTATCGTTATGTAGTAGTACATTTAAATCGGCATACTCTTAAAATAACCATTCACTTATTCCTTGATTCATGAAAGTTTAATTTTTATTTAACCATCAGACGGGACTTGTCAGGCACATATTTTTTTAATCGTGATAGATCATCGTTCATTGTTTTATGTCGCCACCGTATCAGCCATACATCCCAGCTAGAACCTACAAACGATTAACGCTTAGAAACCTTGAGCGATATGCGCAGCCACCTGTCGTCCGAATTCAAGAAGGGAATGAAACCGCAATCCCCGGGAGAATTCGAAATCTCAACACTGGTGTAACTGTGGTGCTTTTTAATAACAACAATAAATGTCAAAATATCAAACCTCAAAGGATTTCCTCATACACAAATCAATAAAGCTACGCAGTAGAACATAAGCTCACCTACCCTAATTGCTAGCGTTACGATTATTTAAAAGTTGTATGTAGGATAGACTTACAGATAAACACACGGACAGCTAAATGCAAACATGGATACAACTAGCATTACTTATACCTAATGTTTAATAAATCAATGGAACAAAATCAAAAATTCATTATGTAACTAGCTGCAGTTAATTACCATAGTTTACATTGTTAGTTATTTATGTTATAATTCACAACACTGCATTTCATTAAATTTTCCATAGAAACGCTTGAAGTTCATGGGAAAGACAATGAGCAAGGTGAGTTTGCTATCATTATGCTGGGACAAATTAATAATTGCATTTAGGTGCTAAAATAAGGGAAGATAAACAAAGAGTTTATTTATTGCCAGCTAGGTTACACGTTACTTTCTCTATAGTTTTGCGGCTAAGGCAAAGATAAACTACTAAATGCAAACATGTAGTCATGTTGATGTTAAGTAATACCTTGTTGTTCAAATTTATGCCATGGTTTTTAAGGGTATTCCTTGGTAATCCATTGTAAATATTGTTGCCGCTGAGATAATTGTTCCAGCAATGTCGAGTTCCTCAAGGAACTTTAGATGGTGGCGGATAATATGAAATCGCATGTTCCTGTGGAGTAGGACTGTCGACAAATTTAAATTCTGCAACAATTTGAATAAGAGCACCCGGTATAAACGCGTATTACTCCTATATCTTAATCGGTAACTGGAAAACTGAGCGAAGGCACGTGGGCTGAATTTAAGTGTATCAAAGTGGTGTGCTTCAGCCATTGCAATCCAGTAGGATTTTAGTTTTGCTTTCCGGTGAATTTACTATGTGAAGTAGGTTTAATCCGTTTATTTTTATTTCAGTCGAACATAATTACCAGCGCATGCTACGTGAGTTATACATATGCACTAGCAAATATATGCCCCGCCCTTTACAACCACATATCACACCACTTGAAACTGATGCAACCATCGTAGATAATATGTGTAGTAATGTTTTACGTCTCAATACTATCCAGCTTATTTCGTGGTGAAAAGAATTTTGAGCAACTGACGATAGGGCTACTGACGATTGTGACATCTGTGGCTGAAACAATATACGAAGGACATTGCTTTCAACGTATGTTTGCTTTGTTCCAGTGTATATTCCTTAAGCCAGATAGTAGCAAACGTTCACGTGTGTCCTAATTTCTAGGTTTTCTAGATGATATCAGTTTGTTGGTTCGCCCAGCTTTGCACACAGTTGGCTTCACAATTTCATCCGTGAATTCAATTGATCGGCATTATTTTGTCGGTCATATTTTAGACCCACTAATTGCTCCCATACTTAGGCGAGTTTCACTGCGAGCTGAGCAAGCTAACTTAACTACGTCGTTTAAAGTTGCTTCATGATGGGTGCTAATTATCTACCCAAACAATGGATCTAAGAATATTGTTATTATCCTTATTCTGCTTTCACCACAAAAATTACAGTCGTAGGAAGATATACGCCTATTCTCACAATCGTTAGGCTAAGGCTAGCAAACAAATTTTGAAAAAGAGGCTTAGTTTTGTATAAAAGTCGATAAAATTACCATAACTGTTGAGTAGTTCGATGATTAACTGTTTCCGAATAAAAATGTCGCTGCGCGCTCCGTCATATTCCTCGTTAGTAGCTACGGTGAATGACTATATAAGAACTGAAACATAAATATCTACTTAGCCTCTCTTTGTCTTCCAATTTCATCCGATAGTAGTCTTATTCATTACGTACTTGGTAGTTTTTGGGTTGGTTTCAATTATTTCCTCTTTGCAGAACTTTAACCTGATCTTTAGATGAAAGATTCAGTCCACTCGTTATCCAATCTAGTTATTACGTATATACTGAGCATTAGCTTAAATTAATTCACCTCCTGCCATAAACTTAACTTTCCACGGATGTTACCATATGGCACAATCTATGCAGGAGGAACATGCGAAAATTGTACACACATAATTTGCTTCTAGGAAACATTGGCAGAAATTAGATAAAAGGCCTATTATATTAATGCATACCACCAAGATAACTTAAGAAGTTGCTTATATATTGTAAAGAAACAATATGGGTCCTTTTCGTGTAGTTAATTGACTTGCTTGTCTCAGGTAATCTAGACAACAACGGAGAGCTTGTTTTAGTAGTCTCCCTGCCATTTTGATTGGTTAACCTAGATGTCTACTGATATCAGAGGCTAGAATGAGTTTATATCAACCACGGGTAATGTGCATTCCGTGCAGTAGTGTACCTTGTCAAAATGACAAACAGCAACTTAACATAAAACTGACGCTAAATGAGGCACCCTATTAACCCTTTAATTACACCTTCGTTGGTAGCATTAACTTCCTAATACACATAAGGGTATAGCAATTTTTAAATACTTCTCACTTATTGCGACCACAACTCGGGTAATGCATCATGGTGGTTATTTTACAGACAACTGTGGAACGGAGAAAAATTTGAGCACATCGAATGATATTCACTGGAAAGGAGAATTTCAGGAAAGTCAGTTATGTATTTGGAGGATCACAAATCACAAAGGGGGTACAATTTCATTGAAGATTAATGAACTACAGGTTAGATGCAAGAGTGTATGTCTCTATATGCCTCACATGTGAACGACTTGTAAACGAACTGGATTGACTGTATAACCGCAGCGACCCAACAAGTTAGAATATAATTTAAACAGATTGGCCAAAAACAATCTTGCATTATACAATACCTGCAGCGTTTAATTTTAACTTATTAAAAACTGACCATTATTTCTGCGAAATACCTCTATTTGCTTTTGTAGTATGTGGATATGTTAGGCGTACCACACGAAATCTAGGTATTCGAATTAATGAACACATTACAAAGTAACTATACACGCAAGTTTAAAAGGCGATGATGGCATAAATAATATCTGAATACCACGCGGCGACACAAATGTTGGGCTCACTATACTGATCGAACAATTGACCTGAAATATTTTGGAAACAATTGTTTGGACAAGCCTCCTGAACAAATATATGTTTGATCGATTAAAATTTACTGAAAAAGCGTCTGCAGCCCCTACTGATAATGTTAACGGTTCTCCCAGTTTTAATCCGGTTTTGCACATTGATTTTTACTTTTTATTGTGGTTGTTTTACTTTTGTATACGGGTTAAAATTCCGCTCTGCTTTCCCCAATTCGGTTTCTTAATTCCCGGAGGCTGTTGATTTGAAGGCTAGGGTTCTGAGGATAACCCACTCTATGGCAGTTCAAGCTGCATGTTAAATTACCTGACAATTCCGGTGGCATCCATGATGAAATCTTTAACCGATGGTACCACCAGCTTTGTACAGACTTGAATATCAAGCAGCACGCGGCGATGACCTTCAGCGGCCGTTTGCATTTAGTTTGCGTCCATTGCTGCAAAATCCGACAAGACAAATACGACTTTCAAACGGGGACACACTTCTTGAAACCCAGCTGCGAAAGTTAGAGAATACATAATTGTTGTTCACGAATTTTCACTGCTAAAATGATATGGTCATGTAGACGCTTTCGGTCTCCAAAAAGGCGGTTTCTATAATTTTCACTGGATACTAACTTGAGGCACCAACGATTCCACTATACGTCCAGATGGCGCCGGACACACATGAATGAGGTTGCATCAGGCGTCATATCTAACTCTACCTTGATTTACACAGACTTGTTGGTTCAAAGGTCCCACAGCTTAAAGCAAAAGAGAGCCAGAGGAAAGTAAAAGCTTTCTGCTTAACAAGAAGCTGTTCTTGTCGCTGCCCCGGAAACAAACAAATTGACATTACGTGTCTAGTTTTCTGAGGGTTACGTGAAGTAAAATTTTCACAAGCGCTACTTGTCCTACGGTACTGATTACCTCCACTTACCTTGATAACCGCGTTCGAACATTTTGCTTGACTCTTCTCAAAGTAGACAAAGCTGTTAACTGTGACTTGCACCTCCCAAGCTCAAGTTCAAGTTGTAAACGTGTATAGGGTTCCTTGGAGTGCGTCGGAAGCGATTCTTGACTTCATTTCTCCCGGTCCGTAAAAAAGCTTTGGTTCTGGACGACCTCTCCTCTTGAAGTTTTGCTGGGCAGATATTTCTTGCAATTTAGTGTCAGGTAAATTCGGCTCAGGTCTTTTTATGCTTAGGCTCCAAGTACCATTGCGTCCGTTCGTGAACATCTCCACCATGTACATGGAAGTCAAAGTATCGCCTAACTTAAATGTTGTCTTTGTTTATTCAACCCATTTTGTTGGCCACATTACTTACGGACGTCTACTTGGTTCTAGTGAACATGTTTTTGCGCTTCAGTTGTACTCTGTCTAGAACCTACCAGTACTGTTGAGTCTCACCAAAATGCATGGCACGCAGACCATCATCCACGGCTATTCAAGGCTTCTGGCCTCTATCGTGATATCTCAAAGGACGATACTGCTATAAATTAATTATGTCTCGCAGCTTTCTCTGCTTCAACTCTGTCACTTGGAGAATGTAGGCACGAGCACAGCCGCCTCGAACAGATCCCAAAGACAGGCATTTGCAAATAAATAGGCTTAAATGTTAGCGGGCTTACGGCGAGGCACCTTGCGCCGGTGCTTATGACAAGTACCGTGGTGACAGACACAGGTGTAAGCAAGACCTAAAGAAAGCACGGCCCAATTTTGTGAAGTGGTTAGCACACGCAGGTTCAGAGAATCCAGAAAACTGCTGCGCCGTTAAATCTTGTCAATACTAATATGGTTTGGTGACGACGGTACTCATGTACATACGGCCAATGACAATGTCTGCATAATTAGTGAAACATACGCAGCAGCTTTAAGAGAAAAAGCTCGGTAACAGGTGTTTAGCTTGTTTGCACGACCTAGCGGGTTTAGGCGTAACTGAATTTATTGTAGCGTTAAATTCGTAGGCTGTTACAAGTAATTAACCCTTCTAAGGCATCGGGTCCTGATGTAATTCACTCGAAACTGTCATATGATTTGGCTAAAGAACTAAGTGGAGCACTCGCAGTAGTGCTTCCGAATGCACTTGAAGGCCGCGAGTAACCTTCCGAAAGGAAGAAATTTATCTACTGTTCTCTCTGTAAAAATATGTACAGGTGTCTGCCTGCAGATTACAAGCCAGTTATTCTCATGAGCGTAATAGTCAAACTACACGAGAAACTGGTGAGAGTGTCATTTCAGAGTCATCCTTATAGGTTTTATCTACTTGGTCTTTCATAACACAAATTTTGGAAAGGATTTTCATACCTGACGAATCTATTGTCGAGCAGCTGCGGTATTTAACGGCTATGCACTAGAGGGGCTTATCTTCAAATTTCCGAACACTTTTGACACGGTATACTATTGGGGCTTACGCAAAAGCTGAGTTCTTGCTGGATATCTTATCGCGGCCTTCACTGGGTGTCTGACTTCGTGGATGGTAGAGAAGAGGATGTAAGTGTTGGCCGCGGCCTATCATTTATGCATTTTGTCATCAGTGGCGTACCGCAGGACTCTGTCTTTGGAATAGCCTCCCAAGGAAGTTTGAGGTGCCATGGCTACCTTTTGCTCATTAATTAAAGCTGTATAATATTGTCAATACTTTTTGTGTTTGGAAACTATTTAGCGAGCCATGGATAGACAGACTGGTCTATTATATGATGACCGCCCATAACTCAGGCACGTTGCTACGTTCTTCGAATTGGAGGAGGTTTTCATGCTGCGAACTACTTGGTCGGTGGAGTCGAACATCACGGTTTATCTAACATCGTTATCTAGCCCCGTTGATCTAGGCGTCGTACACGCTCGGATTTTTCCCTCGGGAAAAAATAGAAGACCTTAAGCTGGGGTTTCCGCATGTTACGCGTAATACTACTTTCTTTCGGAAACTTAAGTGTCGACATATTTATGAGACTGTTCTAGGATTTCGTTTGGCCTCATCTGGTGTACTGTGTCCAAGTTGGTCCACCCTGCCTAATCCGGGAAAAGCCGAGCTAGATGGGATTTTACGGTTGACAACTATGTTGGTTAAATATTTACGGGTACAGCTGCACCCCGAGAGTTTACTTTCTTAAGGAATGCATTCAGTCTACTAACGCGTACATAGAGGAGAGCTGACCTTAACCTATTACTTATTAACTGGAATACTTGTGCAAAACTATTTTCGATATAAATTCCCGCCATACTGTCTGCTTTCCGCAGTAATTCCATGAAACTGGACAAAGCGCGTTCCTATCGGTTTTGGGCGGAAATGTAGCTATTTCGCCTATTGATCGAGCTCTTGAACATGCTTTCAGGACATTGTTATCAGGGATTATACCGTTAAGCGTTTTGAGCGTCAACTTGACGGTCTTTGTGGCAAAACGGAATCATTTCCATTTGGCGAAAAACTCGCATCATTATACTTCGATATGCTCTTCTCTACTTTTATTAAATCAATAATTTTATTACTTTTATTAGAGTAAAACCTGGTTCTGTTCCAATTTATTTCTCCTGCTTGCCTTCACTTACTTCACGTGGTTGTCATAGCCTGGGCTGCATTGGCATGGATCCTTTGTATATGTTGTTTGGACAGGGAGCGATAAGGGTGATCCGTTTTTGACCCACTAAAAATTCCGAGCATATCCTCATTTTTTAGCTCAACAACCATTTAAGAAGGAACACCCAGGCCATTTTTCGTTCCAGTCCCACCAGGTAATTGGTGAGCACCGATCACCAAGTAAACGTTGTTTGATTCAATCAAATCCTTCATGCGCAGATAAGAGCCTCATATAATCAGGCTATTCGCGAACATTGTTATCAATCGATAGCGTCCATCACTCTGTGTCCAAAAGATGCTGACAGTGACAGTTAGCCTACCTTGATATCGTGCAACGCACCAAAAGTAAAAACAATTTATCATTAAATGATTTCCTGCTACCATGTTTGCACTCTTTGGTAGTTGCTTGTATATGGTTGGTGGGTGTGCTCAAACTGATGGTGTGATTCCACAATCTTTGTATTCTGATAATCTCAGTTTGGTGTTGTGTTGCAACAAGAATTGCCAAAACTACCTGCTTTAGATATGTTAAGATGAATAGTTCGACTAGGGTTTTTCCCACTTGCAACTCTACTATTCAGGCGATAAATTATTTGTGAAAGTTAGCCGCTAAACTCTGGAGGATGTCAAAATTCTACGAACTGTGTGGCGCTCGCACACAGCACGAGACCATGGTCAATCTACTCCACCCAGGTAACCGAGGCAGAGAGAAGAAAGACAGGCCGATCTTTAAGTGCATTACTGACTCTGCATAAGGTGACACAGGTAGAGACAAGCTCTCAGTGTTTGTACAAAGCACTGAATAAGCCAGAAGTAAAATTCAACCGGAAAGGATAATTTGAGAAACTTCGCCTTGTCATAGGTTGGAATTTCTACGGTCATATTGCGAGTGCGTGTAAGAAAGTAATATGTTTATAGGGTAATGGTGTGTTTAATAAAACGTAATGGTTTATGTGCATTATTGCTGACTAACACTATTGTTTACGCGGAATATGTAGTTCAAGGCATGATTGGGATTTTTACTAGGTCGTGTTGACGTAAGGGCATCTCTATACTCAAATGGTAGATTTGTTAAATTGGTGCTGCTCAAGCTTGCGAAGGCAATTGGCTAATAACGATGATTAAACTCCGGAATGATGTGTCATTTTATGGTTACAATTTCAGGTGAAGACGTCCACAGAAGATCTGTCATATCATTTAGTCGGCAATGTTTATGGTATTCTGTCGTATAAATCTTAATTTAATTCTGTTAAAAAAAACGTTGAATGCATACGGTTGTTTCATACAAGACTCGTCTAAGCATACACATATATAATGACAGAGTTTCAATCGAAATGCGGAATGATGATGCGACACTTGTTTGATCTGATCAACGTTACTACTAATATCGAGCTTGCTAATTTGAAGCACATGCAGAAAATGCTCTTAGACAACCGTTAATTTTATATTTCAGTATTTTAATATGAATATGAAAATCGTACTAATATACGGAAATAAATGAAAGGGGAGAACGATGAAAAATTTGGTATTTTATTGTTTGCGCCGACTATACTGAACACTCATTTCTCCCAAGTACACAGTATCGAATTGACTACAGGCGCTTTTATTAGAGAGCTGTCTCATATAATTATGTATCTAGTGGAAGGTATGGCTGATTCCAACATCTTGGTTAATTATATTGCTAGATTGTTATGTAAAGATTACACTTTGCTTCAGTATTTAATAACTAATGCAAG
Organism: Dicrocoelium dendriticum; assembly: GCA_944474145.2. Classification (NCBI taxonomy): domain Eukaryota; kingdom Metazoa; phylum Platyhelminthes; class Trematoda; order Plagiorchiida; family Dicrocoeliidae; genus Dicrocoelium; species Dicrocoelium dendriticum. Next base: position 61,702,774 of record OX104061.1, read on the forward strand.
CCTGTTCCAGCAGGGGTCAATAGTACCTTTCGGCTATTAGGTAGATGCTTTTAATAAAATAACAACATAGAAAAAAATAATTTTATTAGTGAGAGAATTACGTAGACTAGTTAGGTTGTTGCAACTGAAGTCCGAAGATATTTGGAAAGAAGTGGCTCTTGTAAGCGTGCAAAATATGCAGTGTAGCATTTCCGAATATAGGTGGTGAGAACGATATTTTACCCTCAGTAAACCAGTTGGTTGCATGTGCTTTATTTTAATATTTTAAGCCATATTGACACAAGCAAATCAGGTTAGCATGTAGGACGTAGTGTTTGGATGCCTAACCAAGGGCATAGTGTTTAACCTTTAATCGTGTCAGGCATAAATGTTTCGCAGAACACATATGAATATGTAATAAAATACCCACTTTTATTGTATTTGTTTGAAATTTAGCGCTATTATTGTTCATTACAACCGTGACTTCACATAGTTTCATACGTTTCATTAACATATTTGTCGCTAAACAGAATGCCCATAAAGTATGGACTTTAATCAACCGATCAGAATAGTAAAAATTTAATATAAAGTTGCAAACCAATTTCCTAAAAGAATACAGTACTTTGACTCATAGTTGTGTCAGCTGCGTTGTAACCAACAAATAGTGGATCACCAGCCGAGAATATATGGATGTGTGTTCCACACACACACAAAAGCAGGAGACGCGTGCTTCCGAGTCATTTGGAATAATCCTCGCTAGCTTCTCGCTAGCTCCTCGCAGCCTCAACACCGCATGCTCCGTCGAACAGGATTTACTAGCTCTAAATTGTGATCATTCATTCGTGGAGTTATCTTTTACCACGAAAGTCCTAACCAACACTAACGGATTTGACCTTCATCATGAGTGAACACAAAGAGATAACTTATTAATTCTGTGCAGAATTGTCGAGGCGGTCCGAAAATCTAAGCTCATTCCAATGGGTTTTTCTCAACGCATCTGCGAAAGAATTTGTGATCCTTCAATCTGTGTTCAGGGTTGCGTTTTGATCTATTAACTAGATCCCAAATCAGCGGGGCGTAACATCGATCTATCAACCGAGCAACACTGCAAGTTATGCTTACAAAGGATCACTTCTGACAACAAGCAGGACACACAGACTAACGCTCTCTTTGACGCGTGAAGCTGCATTAACTGATCGTCTCGAAAACACCTGAGCTTAAAACTGCATGCCTTCAGCGAACATGTCTCACGTTAAGAGAAAGTGTGAGTTGTGTGTTAAATTGTCGAGGAGTAGGCTAGTTTGCAAAAGTTTCCTGAAAACCTATCAGAGAAACCAGACGGTATAATAACACGAGTGAAGCGGTTTGGTTTTACCCAGTAGGGATTGTTAACCTAGTAGATAACTGTGAAATACTAACATAAGTAGTCCAGCAACTGGTGCGCCATATTTATACTTATGGCAGGGAACCAACCAGTACTTTTAGCTGAAGTTCCCTCCGAATTCCCCATTCAGGCCGAAGAAAAGAGCCAGTCGGTCCAGACTTACCCAAACGATTCAATCTCAAACAGTACCAAATCTCTCCTCTCTCTCCCATACGTATAACTTTGTCTGCAACCTGCCTGCTTACAATTCATTACAGTGCTTAACACCTAGTAGGTTGTTCGCTATAAAGCAGACCCTAAGCTGAGGTTAACCAGCTATATTGAGAAACCGCATACCATACAAATCGGTTGCCGCCAAACAAACACGGCAAATAACACCGGTAACCTTGGTGACCGGACTAGAGAAAACTGAAGCGTGGGAGCACGGATGGCGTTCAGCAATGCCGTTCACAAATGCACCAAAAGCACAGTAAACTAAGGCTCCAACAGCAGTAGTCACCAGGCGCAACCCCGTTGCCTTTAACTTTGTGTGCACTAATGTCCCCGAATCCTAATCCAATATGATTAAGAGTAGGCCGGCTGAGGATCGAAATCAATGATTCCATATGTACAGCGATCGGTGCCCATTATGTTCCCTTGACATTAGGACCCATCTTGAATCACTTAAGCGCGTTGCACTACGGTGAACTCCGGTGACTTCGGGTAACACTAAACGCCGTTAATGAGACATAGGCCGTTCTGCCTTCTGCGAACCTACTCCCCAACGCCTAACGCGGAGTGGGTAAACTACCTGAAATCTCACGAAAGAACCTGCCACGAATCTTCCTAACACAACGAGAACAGAAAATATCAGGCTAAATAAATGGGATTGTTCTCGGTGTTCCTGAGCTTAGTGCTTTCTCTTCCGACGATGCTCAGTTACGCGATTGGGAGTAGGGTAATTACATCCGTGAGGCTCATCCTCTCAAGATGTCGTTGCCTACCTTTCATCGGTCGGCGTAAATAATTTGTTTAATTCAGCCCATCCAACACATTATTAGTCTCCGAGCATCTCTCATACATGTACACAAATTCCCAATGTCTAATCAGCAAAGTAGCTGAAGTAAGACTTTGACACGCTTCAGTAGTTTGAGGCCGCACAGCTTTCATGGAAACATGCTTGGGTTGTGAGATACGGGATGCCGAAATTGCGCTAACCGTTGTTTCAGTTTTCCGAAATGATCGATCCAACTGCGGTGGTGTGGTGGCCATCTACTTACGTTACAGCCTGCGGTGCAAAACAATCCACGATTCGAATACCGATGTACGTGAAGTCATTTGTTGCAGCATCCGGCTGAGAGGAAACGATCTTAGCCTAGTGGCTGTTTTTTACCGCCCACCATCGTCCACAGCTTTGATAAAGTGCAACGTGGTGGCTGCATTGAGGCGGGTGATAAACAGGAAGTTCACTCACGTTCTAGTCGCCAATGATTTCAGTTTACATACCTGGAACCTCAGGTCATACCAGGAAGGAAATTCAAAGCAGACTTGCAAAATCTTGCCTCAGATTTTCCGCTTTGTGCCCACATTACTTTATCCACCAGTTTTAGTATAAATAAGAGAACTCCCATATTAGACCGAATAGCGAAAGCTCTAACATAAATTGCTAAAGAAGCGTCAAATGTTCTGCAACAACCCTATACACCAACGTTTCATAGCATTCCGTGGTGTTCTGTATCTTTGAAATCGATGGTGCCTATATCAGTACTTATTCATATAAATTTTGCGACAGACATCTTCATGAGAATGTTGTTATCCCTGCGCCTGCATCCTGTTCAGTAACTGAGGACATCCCCTTTACTACACTGCTGTGGCGGCTATTATTTTAGTAGAAATTTTGACGCAGCTGTTCCAGCAGCGCCTTGATGAGCGGTAATTTCATGCAATGCAGAAAACGGAATACTAAATCCCATGTACTAAGGGGACAGTAGTTAAGACCCAGCAAAGTATTAAACTGTGACTTAACAACCATTTCTTTCAAAAGATTTCTAAGCTATCATTTAGGGCACAATTATGTGTTATCTGGACGGCTTGGGTTTCTATTGTTCAAAAGCAACACGGCTTCCGCCAACATTGGTAGTTCACATCCATCCAACTGTTAGCATGAGACAACTGGACTGAAACGGTGGATGTTGTTGCAGAAGTTGAAGTGGTATCCACCGATTCATCTAAGGAGTTCAACCGGTTGAACCAACGTATCCTTCTTGCCAAAATTCAAGTACATGGCATAGGACCCTCCCTTTGGGTGGATCCACAAATATTTGTGCAGTCGTCTGAAAGTGTGAGTACGTGAATCCACCTCAGACCAAATTCATATCGAACGCGGTGTACCAAACGGTTCGGTACTGTGCCCCGTCTATTCGAATTCATCATGAACGATCCATTGAGAAAACTGTCTACGCTAAGCCGATGAAATTAGAGTTTGGCGAGTGATCAGTGCTCCAGAAGACCATACCTAGCTTCATAGCAAGCTTGACGAAATTTATGGAAGGTCATTCCTAAATTGGCTTTCTTTTCTATGTGGCTAAACTTCGAGTGCTGCATATAAGACAACGAATGGTGCACACCTATAAGCTGAAAGAACAGGATCTGTCACGCATTTCTCTCGAAAATGATCTTGATGTGTTTGTCCAGGAAAATATCGAATGCTCGAAGCAGTCAAAAACGCGCATTGAAAAGGAAATATAATCCATGTGGCTTTTGCGGGGAAATGTCAAGCAAATTGAACCACCGATGTTCCGCCAAACGGTTCTCACTGATATACGCAATCATCTTTAATATGCAACTCAAGCATAGCACTAATGACTAAAGAGGGATCTCACGGCCTTGGAGCTTCCACAACGTCGGGCGACCAAATAATGTGAAGGGGCTGCGCTACCTGTCATAAGAACAGGGCACCACAATGCTTGACATGTTCAGCGGACGTTATCGCTGTTTACGAGGTGACCTAATCATGGCTTAACAAATATTAAACAACACTAATCACCTCTGCCATCACCTACTGAAGTTGAGTCAAAACAGCTAACTGAGACGTCATCATTTTAAAGTGGCAAGAGAGTAAAATTGGTTGTCGATAAAACCTCTTCCCGCTGCGTGTTTGCCACACGTGGAATACCCTCTCAGAAGCTGTTATTTCAGCCCCCACGTTAGCCGTGATAAAAGCACGTGTCGATAGTGCAGTGACCATACTACATCATATCACGTAGGTAGAAACGACCCATGCAACCAGCAGTCAAACAAAAACAAACCGGCTCAACTTCATTTTCACCGGAAACCACAGACATCCCCTGGGATAGTATACAAAAAGACGGGAACGCGGTAATCGGCATTTTTACAGTTTGCGGTTGTTCAATATTTTTATTGCCGTTTTTGCTTTTATTTTGCTCACTAATTATCATCCAGTGGAACAAGCGTTGGCCATGTTTATTCGAAAATTCTATTGACCATTTACCGTTGCCGTCTTCGTGAGATTTAAAATATTTCGTAGCAACTACGGAGAATCTACCCCAAACCGGCAAAGAAAGAATTTTGCTTAGTGACTAAACTCGGAAAAAGATATCGTTATGCTCCACCACATAAATAGAAAGCGGCTGACTGGACGGAGACAAAATATTTAAGCCAAAATAATATTTTATTGATTTAAGTGGGCAAATGTTCAGTTTCGACATGAAATCGCCAGCGCTCAGATAGGCATTGCTACAAACGATAAGATGACGAGTAGCATTTCAATTTCCCAACGTCGCCTGTGTTACACAAGCAATTGCAATAAAGTCCTTAAGATAGGAGTAAGCTGTTCTAACTGCATTATATCGTACTTTCCGCAAGGAGTAGGCAAATCCGTCCAAGGATTGAGACAGACAAACAAAGTTGTTGATGCAAGTTGGTTTTGTCCAACATTTCAAGTCAATCCAGTTGTCAACAGTTTATCTTTGCTCGTGAAAAAGTGCGATAGGATGACTGAGAAAACGGTGCACTTTCTAAAGAACAAAATCGATCCTACGGCGGTAAATATGGCCACGATAATACCCCAACAAGCCAAGGTAAGCTCTGAATTTATACCGAAGGTAAGAGCTAGACGCTTCAACCGCACTGCAACTTCTGTGACTAAATCCACTGGGTCAACTCACTCCTCTAAGTTGACAAGCCTCAAACATGCCTGCTTCCACTTCTCGAATCATAGAGGCTTCACCTGGCGACCCAATGCTGAGAGGGATTAGCAAATTTTCTGCATGAACAATAGCCAAAGTTGAGAGTCCGATAAACTTTTCCGATGCAATCGATGTGGTGTACAACAAGGCTCGGTGCTTAGGCTTCGTCTATTCTTGATGTTCATTAACGATTTGGCGTGATCAATTGCTTCCGATTTCCGGATTTCCGCTGATGAAATCAAACTCTGACGATGGATCAGAGGACCGAATTTCCACGAAAGGCCCCAAAACGATTTTACATTGTTCAGAACTGGTCAGTTCAATAAACGCTACCATTCAACGTAGACAAATGTTGCGTTGTGCAATTACGCCACAGACATAAGTACACATATTTGCTTGGGACAAAAGTATTGCAGACCAGCTCCCAGTAACGTGACTTGGTGTGCTCGTACAAAGCGACCTCAACTGTTTAAACATCTCAGGTAACTGCAAAAGATACAGTTGGCACTTCGGCAGGCTTCGAATGGCATTCGGGAGATCCCTCTCATCAATATTCTCAATAATACACGATCACTAAATTTGTCCGATTTTTGAATACGCAATCCAAGCTTGGCGACCATGGTTGAAGCGCGATGTAGAAGTGTTATTGGCACCACAAGGAACAGCAACAAAGAACGTAAAGAGCCCGCACTATCACTCTTACCACCAAAGGCTGGAGATCCTTTGAATTTTCAGCCGATGTTATCGAAGGAAGCGCGGCGATCTCATATTAGCCTATCACATATAGTGTGCTCCCGCAATCACGTATGCCGCCTCACGCTTAAACTTAGCCACATCACGCTGCTCAGGGGTAACTGCTTAAAATTGATGGAACAATATGGCCGTCTAAAGTGTCGACCTGATCACTTTTATCTTTGGGTTTGCCAACACTGGAAAACATTATCATTCCCAGTTTTATCCTACCGTACCTTGGACGTTTTCAAAAAACGATTATATATTGTTCTTAACTCCCAGCACTTTGTTACCTAAACTCCTCTATTGTGGATTAGGCAACGCATGCATTTCAGCAAGATTTCAGCATAAATGTACCCAAGTGCGTGACCATAACTTATTTTTCTCACGCCTCATATCAATGACCACTGCAATTCAGTGTATTTCTGAACGTTTACGTTCGATTTTTTTAATTATACGCCGACGTTATTTATCAAAGTATTCATCTCGGCAGACCATCGGTAGATGACCCAGATATATTTTGATTTCATAGCATTCACCACAAACATCCTACAGCAAGTGTCAACACTTGCTTTATTCCAGTGATAAATTATTTTCAATTGTTTCGTCTCCAAAAGTTCCTATTAAAGCGAACTGGCACATCACAATATAGAACTTATTAGTTAACAAGAATTTCTTAAAAGACACTTCAAATATCTGGCTTAAATCAGGCGGACACTGCGAAACTGATTTCAACAGTAATGACGGCCTAATATGGTGAAACTTTGCGTTTGTCAATGCAGATACCCAGCGAGGTATTTGACAGCCAAATAAGAGTAATATTATAGATAACCTAAAATATATACGAAAGTGATTTTTAGTTCAATAGATAACTCCTATTTGCAAACCAAATGTTTGCACCTAGTGCTAAGTGCATATTGAAAGAATGGGAGTTCCATTCAATGTATTTGCAAGTTAAGTGATATTTTGGTTATATGGAAATGATCGGCTCCTGATTGCGGTTCAGGATCATTAGAACTTTATTGCTTTAGACATAGCTATATATTTTGTTTCAATTAATCATGACATCATGAACACTGCAGGTGCTTTGTGTTACATCGCTGGTCACGCAATAATCACACACCGAAAACAATTAATAGTATACTTCGCATGCAAAACATTATTGGTAAATTATGATTAACCTTTTTTCTAAAATATTACCGAGGAGTTAGCTGACGCGTTTAATACACGCAAAACAAATTTTAAGGAAATTTTGATGTATCCACGCCCATAATCTAACGTTGATTTTCTGTTGACCCTGTTCGCAAATATCTGTGCTCTGTACGGAAACGGCAAACCAGATAAATTTTTCGATAGATCATCGAATTTTTACATTCTTTGTAAATCCTTTGTGTTCACTAGTAGTTGTGATTATTGTTGCATTACATTCGCATAAAATATAAATATCCAGTTGAGGTCTGGTTTTTCTTCGCGCAGCGCAATATAACAAATTGAAATATAGATGCAAGCGGGAGTAACTTCCTAGAAAAAACTTTACTCTACGCATTGTCACAAATGGAAATAGTGCATATCTAAGAGCGCATAAGTGGATGTTACAAAGAGTACAGCAACCTACATAACCTTCATTGTACTCTATATGCATCTATGCTCTGAAGTGCCCTGTTTATCCAACTGCAGATCTAGGTCTGAATTTTCGTTTCTCGTATCAACGAGCTTATTTATTAGGTGAGCATATGATCTGCACTAATGAATTTTTTGGAACAGTTCTGAATTTCGGAATTATTCACCTCGATATAATTGCAAGTTACTCGATTCCATCCACGCATGATCTCAAACACAACAAGATATTTCAAGCTGTATTTGTTACATGCCTCTAAGTAAGACATTACATTCCATGTAAGTTATGCATTCGTTGCTACAACAAAAAGAAAAGATGCTATGAACACTTTGTACCTTTGTGGATGATGCATTTTAATTTATTTTGCATATTCTGTGCTTACGCAGAATTGTGGTGATGTGTTAAAATCTGCACTTTCGTAAAATTCTAGCGTCTGTTGTAATAAAGTTGATACCCAGTGTTATAAATTGATATGGCGAAATTATTTTTAAACATTTATCTTTGACGCCGTAAACTGAGCTATATGCTTAAATAAGTTGCAGAAACATCTTCATGACAATAATATTCGCTGATTTACTAAGGTGCATTCCGCATGATTGTTCTAACCAAAGCAACATTGTGCAAACGGTATTTTCTGTTGGTTATCAGGGGGCAGCCAAGTGAAAATGGGTGACGAATAAAAACAATATAAGCTAAAATTACACAAACGGAGCAGGCCAGTTGATTAACATCTTTAATTATACCTCATAATTCACCTTGTCTGCGTTTGATGCGCATTAGCCGTAGTACTTCCTTAGGGCGGTGAATAAATCAATGTGTATTTATAAAATACTAATTTATTTTGTTCATTAATCAACAGCTAGTTACAATGGCAGGATTTCTCAGAATTTTGGACGGAAGCGATTGCGGTGCAAAAGTTATTGGCTATTTCCAGACGACTGGGAATCTATTAAATCTCACTATACATGGTTCTTCAAACTTGATGATTGTTGTTCTCTCAGAACAAATTGCAGCTAACGCTTACTTCAACGCAAACTTCTCATTTAGTAAGTTTCAGCATCCCATGTTACAGCTAAAATGAAAAATAGCGGTAATATTATTTACTAGAATATTTGTTCATTATACTTAATTTTATAAAGCGAAAAAGTGAGCAAATATTAGAAAAGGGAGTAACGTAAGTAGTTGTGTTTTAGCTGCCGAAGCAATGTACTTTAATTCTAGAACTTTATATGAACATGGGAATAGTTTACGTTTCAATCAATTTACAATTATTTAGTTTTTAAAGGTTGCTTAACCATCTTGTGCTGATTGCTATGGGTAGACAAAACGTTCAAGTGGGTATAAATAACGAAACACTTCAACTCCGTAAGGGCTTGTATGCAGTCAATCATTCAGGGTTGTTAATAGTAAGGGTTTTCTATTGCGGTGGACAACATTGCCGATGATCCCTAGTTCATTTTCTCAACATTGCTCGGTAATATTTGCATAAAAGCTATAAATCATAACTCCGCTGTACCTAGTGCTCATTAGCAACTAAACTGCGTATTGGCCTTCTCGACACGAACAAATTATGTTTTGGAAGTTTGTGAGTAGGGTAAAGTTTGTAGAAAGTAGAAGTCACGATTAAAATTCACGCACAATAATATGCCTCGACGGGGAGTCGAACCCCGGTCCACGAATTTCCGGTCCGCTGCTCTACCACCTGAGCTACCGAGGGCTGACGATTAGGTGCGCAAATTTTAACACATGGCTTCTGCTTGGTGCGCGACGTATTGCCAATGGGCTCACAGTACCTGTCCTGATGTTGAAGTTCATTGCAAAATATTATCACAAGTGCCACCACGATGTTGTTATCCACAGGCATTTATTACTAAAACTTTGGCTATTATTAAATCTGGAAATTTTAGGTAAATTGCATTGACGTATACATAATTTTATTACCGAGATAATCTAAGAATATTTCGTCTGACAACAATAATATCTGATAATTATGTTTACATCAAGCGCTTGATTCCAAAGGGTCAATAAAACCTGCTTGATTACCGCCGAAATTCGTTATTCATACCTACATGATGACCGCGAACGAATATGTAAATCAAGATATTAACGCCCCTAAACTATTGGGATTGAAAAGGCATTTCGAGGATGCACGCTTAAATTTGCATTAGGCGACTTCACACTTTATGCTTGTTGTAAACGCGAAATCAATAATTTCTTTGCTTATCACATCGTCCTGGTAAACTGCAGCGACAATTAGTGCATCCGTTGTTGCATTTATATTTGCTTAATTATTTGACCTCTCAAAATATAGGGAGCTTAAAGCATTAAACTCCTCGTCGGAAAAAATATTGTGTATTTGCTTATAATTTTAACATTCAGAGCTATACTAAACTTTTATTGTTATCATGCGAGAATTTAGTCGTTACGATTGCTTAAGCATTGTGGGTAAAGCGTCATGGCCTTTTGGAATGGAAAAATAAATGCGCAGCGAATACCTGCTCATGGCCTTTTGCGTGCGCTTGAAAGCCTTATTATATTCTGATTATCTAAAATTATAAAAACCGAAGTAATTTGTCATATCCTTGAGTAAATAAATAAATAATATAATCAAGGATATTCTGCCCCATGATGCAAATACCAATCTAATTGTGTGTGCATCTACCCATATTAAGAGACGCCACAGTACAAATAACTGATTACGTTTAAAACATTATATACCAAACCTATCATTTAAACTTATTTCATTTTGACGTTATCAGTTAAAATAATAGAAATATATATTAACTGTAGATACTTTAAACCAAGTATTGCGGTGATGCGTACAGTCATCTCCAATCGTTTTGATTTCATTCAAGGTATTTAATCAAAATGTTTTGCCCGAACTTCCATTATCAATCATCTATGTGACGGTCTCCCGAATGTTAGGTTAATTCAGCAGTTTGGCTACAATAGTTTCGTTCCCACTCGCGATGACATCATCAGTCTGCTATTATGTAGCGCGGTGACGATTTGTCACGCGTCAGTGAGTGAGTGTGGTCGATTTTCTAGGCAGAGAAAAACTTTCATTGAGTTATGAGTGTTCGACCAGCAAATGGCTATCGCAATATATCTTTTTGACCTGTGTCTAGTGCCTTACGTACGCGTGCCTCCAGAAGTTAACTCACCATTTGACAAATTTGTTAAACGTACTGTTTCCTTAGATCTAGTTGAAAAAGTCGGTGAACTTAATCCATTATGCCTCGTATGTGGTACCTGGTTCAATGCATCGGAAGAGCCTAAAGAAAGCATGTGTTTCAGCAAGTGCGAGAACACGTCGAATAAGTGGTAGTTCCTCTTCAAATTAAGATCGTGTCTGTACTAACAGCAAGATTGCTTCGAGCACACTGATTTTTGAAAATTTAAAACCAAATTATATTGTGGGACGCTACTATTAAATCTGAAAGCAAAGCCTAACTGGGTTTTCGGCAACACATAATGTACAAGATAAAATACAAATCATTTTAGGACCACTTCATCGAAAAAAGTAGGAAGAAAACGTCCAACACGGAGAAGCAAACATGTAATAGGCATGCGTAGGCATGACGCATATCTAATGGATCTCATATGTGAATACTACGAAGGCAACCATTTTGCACTAAAACGCATAAATGTTCTAACACCCGAAAATGCTAGAAAAGCTAGGGAATTATGGGAATCATATGTTTTCTGGCAATTTATCAAAAATGGCTTAAGTAGGTAACATGTAGGAAGCGTTAAGGATGAAAGCACATCCACATCTAAAGAAAATGTATCACAGACAAACAGGTTAAAAACGGGGTGACTTGTAATGACCCAAGTGCTTACACTACGAGGCACAAATCAATGCGATCAATTTCGAAATTCATATGCCCGTCGAACAACACAAACTCAGACTGAAGGATATTCTGTCTTGTAGCTGGATCACTCACACTCATTGAAGATGTGTACCGCGTTGCTCTAGAACGCACATGTTGATGGACATTTGTATCCGAAATGAATAGCTCAGCGGAAATTTAGAAAACAAACTAAACAGCTTTATTTACCATTATCTGCTTCTTTAATTGATGGTATGGCAAAATATAAATGGTAGCCTGTAGCTGTTTAACATAATTTAGAGCTGTGAGTCATGCATAACGTATGCGCGATTAGACCATTAAAAAAACTTTTAGTCCCCTATTTTGGGTTTAGCAATCCTTATGCGTATTTGAGAAATATAACTGGACACTGGGGTTCACTATGAAGCGTGCAATCTTATCAGAGAGCCTACGCATTGTATGAGCATAGCTAAAACTTAAAAGCTGTCATTCGTCAACTTACTGTATCAGCCCAATCGTAACCAACAATGAACTAATGAGTATGATATAGGACGATGGCAAATGTAACGAATTGTGACCATTTGCAAATAGGCGAAACACAATCTGATATATAATCTTGGCGAATACTGACGAGAGTACATGGATGTTGTGAGAAGAACGCTCTCCAATTTGCAAATGGTTTTGTAAAGAAGAAAGTATTCTAAACATAACATAAATGGTGCGCACAACTCATCACCAATAAACAGGGCATCACTGAAGTCTAAAAGCAAGTTATTTATTTAGAAAATGTATATAGTCAATTAAATCGTTCTTAGGCAATAGAGAACAACACAACAGTCCTTCCTTTATCGCTCAGCGTAAGTTTGCTGAAGAAAAACCTAATACGCTTTTTAGTACAAAACGCCACTAGAAGGTTGATATTTGTCCTAAGTTATATTTAGCGTAAAATCAAATAGAATAATTGGTTATGCATTTTATAAATAAAGCTGTTGCATACAATAAATTTCGACTATTCGCAGGCAATAATGATATTAGCAATGTAAATAATTCCATTACCTTAACAAGAATCAAAAACAAATATCATTTGGGAGATGGTTTTGCTCTTCATTATTACCTCGTCAAGCCCAACAGTTTAAATGGCACTGATGTTGTTTGGAAAGCATCAAATTAATTTGGGATTGAAAACAAAAATGTTTGAAGCAGCAAAACCAAACTTTTAAGAAGGAGCAATGGTAAAGACATGTGAAAGTTTATAACCTCTTATTGTCCAATGTTTATAGCTATGTTAACTACCATATATATTGTAAATTGTGGCTGTTATTGGCGGTAGAAATTTGGCGGAAAGGTTGGTTTAAACACTTGAATCTTTCTTCAGATGATAAATATTAACAGGATTGGCGATGCAAGGGAATCGGTAGTGGTAAACTTACCATAAGATTTTAGGCATTGAAGTCAGTCTCAGATGCTCATTTAAAGTGGTACGAGATAATTATCTGTTCGAGTACCTTAAGTGCTATGGTAAAATCACAGCTGAAAGGCGGCGCAAATTTCTGAAAAGAAACGCTTTGTTTAACTATCTAGGTCGCGTATACTACAACAGCCCGATAATTTCTAAACAAGGATTGATCGAGTAGACACGGGTAGCCATTAGTTCAAGTCTTTGCTACTAACGGCTTACTGTGGAAAACAATTATCAATTGGGCGCCATAAATGTGTTCACACCAGCATCTTACAGGCTCTGAGCTGAGACAAATCTGCAGAATCCCCAAGGGGTGACATTTGTATGGAAATGCTTTTTTGGGAGCAGTGCTACTTAATGGCAATTGACCGCCTACCCACAAACGCTACAAAATAAATTTGGCCGGGTGAACACAACCAGTAGGGACGTAGCTGACACTCCCCTGTTGTTCACTGTGTCAGTACCCGGCGTAAAACACTGCTCTCCTTGAAGGCAGTAGATTGAATTAAAGTAACCTTATACTGTAAAGGTCTTGCGCTGGGGAAGTTCGTGTACTGCCTAGATCATATCTAACTTGTGTGTACCTTTCCGCTTTATGACGCATCAGAGTTATGTATATATTCTATGGCCAGGAAGGGAAACTGGTTATCCAAAGTATGGTTTTTTAGTATATTACTTAACAGTAAACCTATAATAAGAACCACCATTCGGTTGCTTTCTAAAGCTGGTTTAAACCGAAATCTCAAAAGCATTTGAGCCGCACTCTCTGAGACAACTACAGCATTGTATGCTTAGTAGAACCATTTAATAGCAAATTAGGGCTGAATGGGTGGAGCAATTCTGGTATATGGATTAATAAGATAGAGCTAACAAAAGCGAGAAATTTAGCATTGTAGGATCGCTCAAAGGTGGTGGTAAATGAGGGGGCGGCATGTACGTATGCTACAAGTAGAAGCACATTGTATTGTCGAAGCAGTTGTTTGGGGCTTACAATACAGACAATTCCCATACAACTTCTGCTTTTGGATTTGCATTATGCATGAAAGATGGGACTTTTACTACTTGTGGCATTGTATAAATAGTGGACCTCGGCCCAACAATAGAAAGGATTCTACCAAGATAAAGATGGTTTCGGAGATGTCCGCAGTTATCACAGTTAGATGGCATGCGTTTGTATATTTTGCCAAAAATAGTTGTAGTTATCGTTGTACAATTACACTGTTGTCAATTCCTCTGACGCAAACAAGGTAGCGCAAGAGTATTCTTCACGTTTTGCACCACTTTGCTAATTATCAAATGTTCGAATTCTCACAAGATGTGTACTCTTGTGGACGCCTAGTCGGAGATGAGCTCTGTGATACGCGAGACAGGATAGCCATTCACCACCTGTTTCAATCCAACTTGTTGCAATATATTAATTTTTTATGACCTGATGTTGCTGGGCTACATCTGAAGATAGTCGAGGGTTTCTGTTGCTAATCTTTACGTCAACGAAGCTACAAAGGAAACCAAAGATAAAACGAAGGGTCAACACACGCAAAGGAGCGTCCTGGTTACGGTAGATCAATATCCTTGACGTGGTAAAGAAGATTTGAGTACACCTTCAGATTAAATTAGAGAACGTGACAAATATCGTTGCATTAGGGTCAGACTTGAGGAGCACAAATTAATACGAGTCCACATTTTCAGCCAAGTGATCGATACGTCCATTTTTCCTAAGATCCTGTGGACTTTGATATGTTTATATATATACGCATCGGAGTGTGTGAGCCTATAAAACTACACTTTTCTTGTTTTTTGTGTCTCTCAACTACCATTCCACCAGTTCCGACAAAAATGATGTTCGTATACGTTTAAATAGAAAGCATATTAAAACTGACCGCTGCGGCTAGCCATATGCAACTCAATTAAATACAAATGTCTGAAAAAGTGCTATGGAAAGCATCAAACCCAGTACTTCTGCATTTATTGTGTTCTTGCCGGAAAAAATTGAAATTAGGAAACATGCAAACTAACGGGAAATGTGCGGCCGTGTTTTGACAAAGAGCATCAGGGAAATGTTTAGTGACCTATGGTCAATAGAAGAAACAAGTGTATTATACAAATACTGCAATATTCGGAGCACATAAACGTGCATCTGCTTAACATGGACAAACATTTTATGTAAACTTATCGAGAGTTTAGCAAGCTTAATTTATGAATGTTGCATTTTTGGACATTTGACGGTAATAAACATGCGTATATATTTATATTCATCCATATCCATCCATATTCATGCATACTCAAAATAGTTATTACAATTGTTCAACGATGCTGAATACTAAGGCAGCGCAAATTAGCGTAACATGAAATGCTCCAAAGCGCACTGCTTAGTACATTTGTTATACAATTTTTCAGTATGGTGGCAAAAGGAGTCAAAGGCTTAAGCTAGTTTAACAAGTTTATCCAGGAAAAAGTGTGTGATATATATTGTCGGCTGTTCAGGCTACATGTTAAAATTTGGAAGCTGCTGACATCCAATGTATTGCAGGATTATGAACCAATTAGCGACCATTGAATTTAATTTGAGATGGATGTGCTGTTTTGTTAGTACTATGCTTTCCTGTATCTTCTAGCAATAGTAATGGAGGCTGGAAAAGAAAATTTACACTTGGATCATTTCGAGACACCGTTACGCAGCGATTATTTCAGTTACAATTTCGTCCATTTACAAGTTCTCTCATGACAACTCTACCAATTACCGGTATCTTTTAAATTAAAAGAATTGAAGCATACCCTGCAATTTCCATTTATTAGATACAGCACCGGGACTGGGCTGCATATCAGGTACGTTCTTAGTAACAATGGATGTATTTTCTCCATTGGATCGTGTCCCACTATTATATCCGTCACTGATATTGATTAGTTAGTTCAGCCTTGCCGCGTAATTCTTGGTCTTCCTCGCATTAACTAATTAATAGCTCCTCACTCATGCCTTAACTCGTGTGTCATGTAAGCCGTTTGTCGTACCATTTCGACCTATGGTTGTTGTTTCTTACTGTGTCTTGTTCTTGCCTGACTGCCGTCTGGAGGGCTTGCTTTGCTTGAATAGCTTACTAAGTATTACTACCGACGGGATCCAGATAAACCGTTTTATTAATTAACCAGCTAACTTATGTTATTCTGCTGAGGACAAAGCTACGCTATCAAAATGGAATAGGTGGAAGCTATCACCTATTAACTACCTAGCATTACTACCGGTTATCTATTGTATGATTTCACTTTCCGAGTAGCAAAAAGTACCACTACTCTGAAAAGTACTGTGAGATGAAGGCCAGCGATATTATGATGAAATACATCTAGCAAATTGTGACACCATTACATCGACACCGAATAAACATACCTCCCTGAAGGGATTGAAAAGATGTTTATACTGCGAAGTACTAATTTTAAAAGTTTTTATAGAAACCGAACGAAGGCGTCAGGGACTTCATTGCATACATACGTCAGTTTATTCTACGAAGGTGAATACAATGAACTTCCGCCAGACAAGTTTGAAGAAGGAATAAAACTACAGTGCTTAATTGCGGAGATTCTGAATGAAGCGCACGAGAAAAATTGCTATCGCTGAACGGTTCAGATACCATATTGGAGAATGATTCTCTAATGGTTTGGAAATGGGAGCATATCTCGTACCAGGCATGTGTGTTCGCTGCCCATCCACTCGTAGATGCTGTACACTCAGTTGCTAAGACACTGACTCCTGATGAAATTAGAAAACAAATCGTCTGCCATTTTTGCGCCATTTAACATGCTCCAGTTTCCGAGTGTCACCACAAAAAATCTTCTACCGAGAATGTGGTAAAGTAAACCAACTAGTCCGCGTGCGTAGATTAAAACCCGCCTTATAAACCAATCTCACGCGATCGAGGTGACATAATAAGCTGCCCCATACGAAGACAAACTTAGTGGAAGAGCAAGCAACAGTCTAAATTCCGTCTACTTGAATACCGTATCTCACAAAGGGCCCTCCATATACCATTCGTTCGAGGTTTGAGAAGAAAGCGATCGATTTGGAACTGGATAGGGCGGCTTCAGTTACCATTATAAACGGTGATTCAAATAAGTGTCTGCCGCCATTACAACTACGTGCCTCCAAATTGCACACCGTCACGGGAGATCGGACTAGTGTCTTGGGAAATGCATTATTAAATTCGGGCACAGCGAGACGGAATTTACTTTAGCTTTGTTAGTGGTACCTGGGTAAAGACCAAAAATCTTGGTCAGAGATTGGATCCGGTACTTCCCAGCAACGATGCAGATTAATGAATTCGTGCTCTATGACAACAGTCTAAACGATCTGTTGAACCAATTTTTTCCTTATCCCAAAATAAGTTGGGAAATCTGAAACATTTCAAAGCGTCCATCATTTTACAGCAGAATACCAATGCCAACTTTTACATAGCAGGTACACTGCTGAATGCAATGCATCCCAAAGTTGAAGTGGAACTACAACGGCTACCATCTCAAGCCATAATCATATCCGCAGAACATTCGGATTGGAGCACCACAATCATTCTTGTGCTAAAACTCGATAATATTGTTCGCATCTTTTGAGACTATAAGTTTACTGTCAATCAAGCTACCAAGGTGGAAAAGTATATTTTGCCCCACATCCAAGATTTGTACGTTACATTATCCGGCGGTCCAAATTTTATAAGCTTTATCTGAGTCACGCATATTCTCAACTTGAACATGATGAATACACGCGAAGTAACCACCTTAACTACACATCTTGGACAAATTCAGTGTACCCGTCTTCCTTCCTGACGCGCAACAAGAACTATTCGCGGTACCAATGCGACGCCCTTCGACTCTGAACATTCAATCAGCAACATGTCGCGGACAGGACCAACGAAGTGCGTTTATGCAAGCTTAGTGGTTGCTGACGACCGGGTATCTGCAGTTGAACACAGCTGCCACCATAAACATAATTCCAGAGGAGCGGTGCCCAGGAATTCATATGTGACCTAATCAGTGTGTCCTACGCATATGCAACGGTTGCAAGCTCCAGCCAAAATTGTTGGCCACAATCAAAGTGATCAATTCAAAAGTCGACTATTTACAACGGTTGGATTTCATTTTGGTGTAGGAAGGGCTCACGCTGATTCTTGGCGTGGATTTCACCAATTGTCTTGGCTCTATTCATTTTATCCACGACCGTTTTTTGCACGTATGTGAAGCGGAGGCAGACGATAATATACAGTAGCCGATCGTGTTTAAAACAGATTTGGTATGTTTAAAAGTTCCGTTCATTTGTCAACAGATCCGCCAATAGGAACTATTTCGTTGCCAGCTTGAAGGGTCCCATTTGCACTGCCTGATATGTTCCCCACCGAATTAAGTAACTTGAAGCAATTGGGCTTATTTGTTAAGGTCTACGATCCGAGAGACTAGATTAGCCGAATCGCGATTGTTACAAAAACGGTGACTTGCGTGTATGCTATATCCTAATCTGTTGAATGAAGCTTTGCGTTGAGAGCATTAAACACTGCCGACGTTATAACATGTACTGCTGCGTTTGGGTGAGTTGAATACTTCACCAAAGTTGATCTCTTATCGGCGTTCTGGTAAGTGCTTCTAAAAGAGGATTCCAGATTCCACACGCGGTTCACCACTCTATTTGGACGTTTTCATTAAGAAAATTTTCCTAGAACCTTGAAACCTTCGAGCATAATATTTCAACAGTAGATAATGCAAGCTTTTGACTAATCAACCGTTTTAAAGTATGTAGCATAAGCTATAGGAATATATGGCTCAACCAAACAGAATCATGCCGCCAACCTGCACCACTTTTGTAGAATTGTGTTTAATATATATACAGCATAAGCGCAAGCAACTTGAGCAACGAAACTGGAAGCGAATTTTCGTGGGCAAGTCCCGACATTCGAGAGAATAAAGATCGATCCCGGCAAAATTAGACGGTGCAGGAGGTGCCACTCCTAAGGACGTCGAAGCTGTTGGTCGTCTAAATAGCATTGTGAAATAGTTGGGCCAATACCTGCTCAGATTTGCTGAACTCATGAAACGCATCAGGAGACTGAAGGACTAAGTTGCAAAGTGGATATGTGGAGAAGACCAGGACACGGCCTTGACAACAAGCATTTATCTTAGTAGCTGTGCACTAGTATTCGGTTACTGCTGCCCAGCCCTGCCATTGGTGGTGATTTGTGACAACAGCCAAAGCGAAGTAGACATCGTACTCATACTAGATGTTTAACCCTTGCTGTTTTCGTGGAACACGCACAGTGGCAGAAAAGCGCTATGCGCAGATCGAAATAGATGCTCTTTGTTGTCTGCAAAACGGGGGAGTTCAATGACTAAACATTTGGAATGAAGACTACAGTGCATACTGACCACAGACCGCTCGAGTTACTATCTAGTAAACCACTGTGCAGTGTTCCTCGACGAATTCAACGTATGCCTATCCGGCTCCAGAAGTATGACATGGATGGGCTTTACACTCCGGGGACGCGAATGTTAATCGCGGACACTCTGAGAAGAGCTCATCATTCCATAGTCAAAAAGCGACAGCAGGAAGTTGAAGCACGCAATATGATGCATCATCCGGCGATACTAACAGATCAACTGAAAGAAACAAAGCGTCATACGGAGGCAGGAGAGATGTGCATAACGTTGTGCGACGTGATTTTCATGGGAGGGGCAGATACAAAAATGTACTTAAGAATAAATAAACGCCATAATTCAAATTTCGAGATAAACTAACGGCGTGTGAGGATTTGCTGTCCTAAGGCATTTCCATTTCCCCACCACGGCTTCACAAAGAAATGCTAGAATACCCTCATCAGCACCTTTTTGGTGTCAACTACAGTTGTATTAGAGCACGCAAACTGATGTTCTGGCGCGGGATGACAAGGCAATCCGAGACCATGTATCAAGATGTTAGCCTGCCGGTTTCACAATGCTTACTACGTCTGAGAAACAATGATGATGCGTGAGATTCCAGATCGATCTTGGCAGAAAGTAGCGGTGGAATTGTTTTGTGACAAGGGGAAAGATAACTTAATAAATGCGGAATCAGTTGTTGTAGAGTGCTCCGAGCTGGGCAAATTGGTTGCAAACGTTTCGCCACCATTCGAGGTGGCATTTTCAGTGCGGGATTGATAGCAGTAAAGTAGCAGTAGCTGGTAGAAAGCAAACCCAATATTGGATGCTGCCAGCAGCCACTCCGTTCCTTATATAGGCATCCGGAGGTATTAATTTTGCCTCGTTCTCATTGGTGAATCCTTGTGTTCAGCGGTTGTGCTCGAGTCATTGTTATTAGCTGCGGAAATGTTGTTGCCACGTGGTTGGGTGTATCGCACCCGGATTGGTGCAACGGGTGTAGGTGAATAGTCTGGGCTCATATTGACCATGCTGTTCATTGTCCGTGTGTTGGATTAGGTTCTTTCGGACAACGGTTTTTGATCCTCTTGAACTCTCTCTGTCTCAGCGGTTGATATAGTGGATCGAGGTCGATATGCATGTTGATTGAGTTCGTGGTTGAGAACCAGGCTTCGAGAAACTCCCTCCCTTTTGTGTTTCTCCTTCGGTCAAAATCTCTACTTTGTTCCAGTCAAAGCTGTGTCCCTCTTCATCCACATGTGCTGAAACCAATGAGGTTGCGTAATGGTTCTTGCACGCTCTTTTGTGTTCATGTATCCTGGTGGACAACTTCCTTCCTGTTTGTCCCACATAGTGCTTTTCGCAGTTTACGCAGTTTATTCTATATATGATATTCTGTCGTTCTAGTGCCTCTCGCTTTCCTTTTGATTTTGACAATGTTTTCCTCAGAGTGGCGGTTGGCTTGTGGGCTACCATGATCTGATGTTGGTTGAACAATCTGGCAGTCATTTCAGACACGTTCTTTATGTACGGCAGAACTATACGTTTCGCCGTAGCTGACGTAGGTTTGGTTTTTGAGGGTTTACGATTTAGGCATCTTCGGAGGAAACTGCGTGGGTATCCGTTGCGTTCGAATGACCTGAATAAGTGTTTTGCTTCTGCTCGTTTCGCTTCTGTCGTACTGCAGTGAGTTTCTATTCTATGGAACAGTGTCCGGACGCAGCTTATTTTGTGACATCTTGGGTGGTTGCTGTTGAAATTCAAAATCTGATCGGTGTGCGTGCTTTTTCTGTAAACTGAGGTTTGCAATTCGCCGTCCATTGTCCTGGCTACTAGCACGTTCAAGAAAGAAAGTTTGTTTTCCTGCTCTGATTCCATGGTAAACTGTATGCCGTCCATAGCGTTGTTAAGCGGTTGTTGTGCTCGTATTTGTGAGGATTTCGCTTGCCGAAATGCTTCCACACGGCAACAGCTCTACTTCCTCCATGAGTCCTTACGAAGGGACTTTCTTCCTCGCTGTGTCAGCTATAGACTACCGGTGAACCATCCACAGGCATGGACAATTGCACGGCAATTCGAAAAGCTTATGGTGCGGATGATGATCACAGACGCCCACAACCGTATCCGAAAATATGAACGCTGTCTAAACGAATATCGAACCAATTGTTTGCAAAAAATTGGGCAACAACTGACTGAACAAGTGCAACGCACAATAGATCGCAGAGCTAAAAACACAAAAGCAAAAAAGCAGACCGCGCTTCACAAGAAGATGACCAAACTGACAACCAGCACCGAGGAATGCATCAACAATGGTTGGATCAGGAACCTGTCAAAACGGCCACTCAGTGGTACGGAACAACAAATTCTCATCAAAGGCCTAAATTATAACTACAAAGACGCGACAACTACGGAGTTTCTGGCACGATTTGAAAGCGCTTTGCAGTCCAACGGACTAGACGACGAAACACAGAAACAAATCAGATACACAGTCGTCCCAGCCATGACACATTTAAAGCAATGCAACCCTCTATCCCGACAAGAGAAAGAAGCAATAAAAGCTCTGAAGTCTGACGAATCAATTGTTATCCTACCTGCTGATGAAGGACGGATGACAGTAATTATGGACAAAGCAGATTACACCCAGAAAGCACAACAGCTCCTGAACGATACTACAACCTATCAATGCATTGAGAATGACCCAACGTCGCAACTAACCAATAAAATAAACAGAGTGTTGGCGAAGCTTAAGAAGTCGCACGAAATATCGGAAGTGGAACGAGAAAAAATGAGGGCTCGCGACTCGAACATTGCATAATTCTATGGACTACCTAAAGTACAAAAGGACGGAGCACACTTAAGACCAATTTTGTCACTTCCAGGCACGCCTACCTACCATCTGGCAAAGGAACTATGGAGGCGCCTCAAGCACCTAATCAATAAATCGCAACATTCCATAAACAATGCCCAACAATTCTTGACAAAGCTCAAAGACCTACGAATAGAACACGAGGAAACCATGGTGTCCTTCGATGTAACCGCCCTATTCGCTTCCGTCAACTTACAGCTGGCCAAAGAAATTATCGTAGAACGTCTAGACAACAGCGGAGGGAAGATTGGGAACATGACGACCAGAAGCGTATGCGAACTTCTCAACTTATGTCTCTCAACTTACATCGCGTTCAACGGGAAAATGTATAAACAAGTGAAATGTGCACCGATGGGATCACCTGTGTCCGGACTCATCGCAGAGATTGTCATGCAAAAATTGGAAGAGGATCTACTGCCAATGATTAATCCGAAACTCTGGGTTCGCTACGTCGATGACACGTTTGTGAGACTCAAACGTAGTCAAGTATCGGTTGCACAACAACTGCTTAACAACGCTATGGACGGCATACAGTTTACCATGGAATCAGAGCAGGAAAACAAACTTTCTTTCTTGAACGTGCTAGTAGCCAGGACAATGGACGGCGAATTGCAAACCTCAGTTTACAGAAAAAGCACGCACACCGATCAGATTTTGAATTTCAACAGCAACCACCCAAGATGTCACAAAATAAGCTGCGTCCGGACACTGTTCCATAGAATAGAAACTCACTGCAGTACGACAGAAGCGAAACGAGCAGAAGCAAAACACTTATTCAGGTCATTCGAACGCAACGGATACCCACGCAGTTTCCTCCGAAGATGCCTAAATCGTAAACCCTCAAAAACCAAACCTACGTCAGCTACGGCGAAACGTATAGTTCTGCCGTACATAAAGAACGTGTCTGAAATGACTGCCAGATTGTTCAACCAACATCAGATCATGGTAGCCCACAAGCCAACCGCCACTCTGAGGAAAACATTGTCAAAATCAAAAGGAAAGCGAGAGGCACTAGAACGACAGAATATCATATATAGAATAAACTGCGTAAACTGCGAAAAGCACTATGTGGGACAAACAGGAAGGAAGTTGTCCACCAGGATACATGAACACAAAAGAGCGTGCAAGAACCATTACGCAACCTCATTGGTTTCAGCACATGTGGATGAAGAGGGACACAGCTTTGACTGGAACAAAGTAGAGATCTTGACCGAAGGAGAAACACAAAAGGGAGGGAGATTCTCGAAGCCTGGTTCTCAACCACGAACTCAATCAACATGCATATCGACCTCGATCCACTATATCAACCGCTGAGACAGAGAGAGTTCAAGAGGATCAAAAACCGTTGTCCGAAAGAACCTAATCCAACACACGGACAATGAACAGCATGGTCAATATGAGCCCAGACTATTCACCTACACCCGTTGCACCAATCCGGGTGCGATACACCCAACCACGTCGTAACAACATTTCCGCAGCAAATAAGAATTAATCGAGCACAGCCGCTGAACACAAGGATTCACCAATGAGAACGAGGCAAAATTAATATCTCCTTATGCCTATATAAGGAACGGAGTGGCTGCTGGCAGCATCCATTATTGGGTTTGCTTTCTACTAGCTACTGCTACTTTACTGCTATCAATCCCGCACTGAAAATGCCACTTTGAATGGTGGCGAAACTTTTGGAGCGTGCTGCCCATCTTGGAGATCTCCACAACAACTGCGCAAACCTCCCGTGCTGCCAATATTCCAAATCATTTCGAACTGTAGAATGTTACGCTGACTAATCTAAGATTGACGCACTCAACAATATCACGCCGCGAACACTCATCATCATACTTAGATATCAATTTGCCAGGCACGGATTAACAGTGGTACTGATCTCCGACAATTGCCAGACTTTGCAAATGCTGCGTTCAAGACCTTTGTGAACAAGCTTGGATTTTTGCATCGACATAACAGCCCGCGTCACCATCATTTTAACAGAAAAGCAGAGACAGCCGTCATACAGGTCCCGAGGTTTTGTCGGAAGTCAGAGCCACGAATGGGGACCCGCTGCTAAAATGTTTGGACATGCGCAATATACAAGAACCAAACATCGGTCTAAGCTTAGTAAAACGTTTGTAAAGCAGAACAACAAGAGCAATAATTCCTACTACTTGTGAACTTCTACACGCTGTCTCGCCATCGCATTAGCAACTGCAAAGGGGCCTAATAAAATGGATTACAGATCAGAAAAGTTATTAAGACCGCGGGACCAGGGCGCTATCGGAGCTATCATTAAATCATTAAGTGTGGATCTAACCCATACCGGGTATCAGCGAAAGATGGAAGAAAGGTGTGGTCGCCGCGAAATTTAGAGAAAGATTTAATGAAGTCAGTACCGGTGGGAAGGTAATTAGAAGGGATGAGTGCAGCCGAGGCGACACCGGCAATGAGATGGTGAACCTGCAACAAAAACACTTGCCGCCTTGCGTTGAAGTCATAAGGAGAGATTTAGCAAAAACGACGCGGAATGGAAAGGATTACGGAGTCTTCTACGACACCGAGGCAGCTGATCTTAAAAATAGAAAGTATTTGATAGGATTGTGTAAACAAGCTGCAAACGTGCCACGTGCGAACCGAGCAGTTGATTTGACAGCCAATCATACTTCGTCTGCTTTCTGATTGGCTAGCTGAAGCGGGTTTATTTAACTGCTTCTAAGGAGGAATCTCTTGAGTGCACCAGCATAGTTAGTTATGGTAATGACTTAGTTATTTAAACCGAGATACCTCCTAGCTTGTCATGTCGTCATTTTTACCGATTTTGCTTTAACGTATAAACAGCTTGTCCCTGAAAAATCGATGGCTGCGACACGGAATTCAAGCAATTACTAGGCACCCAACATGTGGATTCCAGATACAGGGATCGCACCGAACCCTAACATCATAGGACGCAGACGCGATACGTAGCAGACCCTCAATTAGCAATTAGGTGTATCTGCGCACGTGCTCGAACTGACTAGGATAGAGCAACACAGAGGCACATCTACCGGATCTAATTTTTCAGAGTTCAGTATTCATGTATTCTTCCAATGGAAACGTTGTTATAAACTAAAAGCCTAAAAGCATTCAGCATGTAGCAATGGGTTTGTTCGAGTTGTCTAATTTTCTAGCCACGAATATTAGGATGCGTGTACTGAAAACCTACATATTTTTTGAAATCCGTGTATCACTGGCCCATGTTTTGTTGTTGTCTGGAATGAATTACTGTTTGGGATGAGAAAAACAAATAAATTATTGTATGAGTGAGCACGCAGTCTAGTAACTTTTACAGAAACTGCCAGTAATTTATCCTATTCTACAACTGCTGCGAGTCTTAGCTGAATAAATGTAGATATATTAGGCTTAAAAAAACAATCAATCGGCTATTTATTAAGGACTTATTTTCAATCAGGTGCTCATAAATACTGACATAAAACTGGAAGGAGTAATGAGGATGGTCGGTAAACGTATTAACTGGAATATATGAAGTAGAGATTAGTTAATTTTTCAACACTTACATTTATTTTGAAGTTACTTGCTTTATGATGTGTCTCACCATAACTTTTCACACCATTTCTTCTTTAACTTTTCAGTGAAACTGCTAACAACCAGCCTGGTGTTCCTGTTTTTTGGATGGCTTGCGAAATTTTAATCAGCCTTTGAAACACTCCTGCAATCTTAGTTTAGAACACTTGGGCCGTTGCAAAGAAGTGGTTATCCACAATTTGCTTCTACGGCGCAACATATTTTATTTTACAATTAAATACAATCTTTGGTAAAAACAAATCTTTGAACTAACTTTATTTAAGGGAAATGGCGGTAGAAACAAAGATGGATAGATGTTTCGCTTACAAATGTACAATAGCAAAGATGATGTGTTTCCTGCTTACAAAGCATGATTTAGCAGTAGATAAAGTAGAGCAAAAATAAAAACAATAATGTTAAATTTGCTAATATATTTTTTCAATAAAAAGGATACTTTTAAATTAAAACTCCTCATAAGTAAAATAATACGATTTATTTAAACTACATTTCTGCATCTGTCATGCGATGAAAACGAGTTGCATTTAGTAAATCATATTTCTATTTAACACCATGCTAATCTTTGTTATATATATCAATAATTCGTTGAAGCTTTTTTGGCAAATATTTGAGAAAATAACTCATATTTATCCGCAGACTAAGTATGAGTTAGGTAGGAACAACATAAAGAAGGTATAACACGGAGCAGCTTAAACGTCGTCTAGGATTTCTTTGTCTAGATCAAACATCATTAATGTCAACACAAAAGATTGCAAACTATTTATAATTTCCGGAAGTACTGATAACCGTTGTAATGTCTAAAAGAGCTCTGCTCTTCTGCTACAGATGTATAATTTTCCTCTTTTTGACTCAATGTCTAGATAGACAAGTAGATTCAATTTTCTTAATAATACCAGACTTTCTGCGATTTAGACCGCCACATTGTAACACGAGTACCGTTCTAGTTATCAGTCTGCTATTAAAACTGATGCTGCGGTTTCCGTTTCTGACTCTTTTCTGCACACTGACACATAGGCATGACATCTGATTTGCAGAACCTTCTACTCTCCATAATCATTGCTAGGCGATTATAGTACAGAAACTTTTTTCATGTTTGTTGCTCAGTGCTTCTTTTTAGTTTACATTAATAACTCGAAGTTGCAACAGATATATGCATTTTGTGCAAAATAACTGGTATTAGCGTTGTTCCGCTATTATAAATATTACGCACTCAGGGAGGAACTATAAACACTTAATTGTATGTGCTTTAACTAAATTGCCAAAAACTCTTGGTGACATCCCTACTGGTATGGATGAGTAACTCGCAATGAAACGCTTTCAAACACACAGTAAGTTTAGCGGATAAGCAAGAATTAGATTCCGGTTTATGGCTAAGGTAGTTCTTACATATTTACGTGGTTCCCTCACCATTTACGAATAAAACCAGAGTGCGTACAATATTATTATCTGACAGCAGATAGGTTAACAATAACAATCAGGTTATGCAAAACTGCATAGTGTCAAGAGCCTGCTTAATACAAGCAAAGCAGAAAGAGAAGCAATGGTATATTCAATATGGTAAAGCCATTAGGGTATTGGAAACATACAATTGCATTAAGATATACGCTTTGCAGTAAACACAACTATTCTTCGTCTGCAAACATTTTACTTAGATGCTGTTTCAAGCGAGTTAAAACTGTATCGCCAATATGTTTAATCTGGATGCAGGGAATTTCGCCATTATAATTCGCAGAACACCCGGAGTGATTAATTTCGTTTCACTCAAAATAATTCCATTGTGCCTGGCCATGAAAACAGTATACTTAAAACTGCGCCTTTCTGTGAAGGTTTGTGTCGTCTATATTTTGCACTGCTTCAATTAATTATGGGCGCGCTATCGGTAATCTTTCTTTTCGGAAATTGTCGGTGTCCCATTTATGTTTGTGTACTTTAACCGTTGGAACTGCTAAAATTGAACTCATTTTACGTACATAGCACGACCGCATATCCGCTTCTAACTCGTACGAAAATTATGGCCAACTAACTCAAACATAGAAATACACTGAAAGCCAAATACACGTAGTAAGTTAATATATTATTAACAAAAACCGTCCCTCGAAGTTAGGGCCAATTATTCAAACTGTGTCATCAAAATATTTCAAATGTCTAATTTTTGTGCAAACAACAGAAATGAGTTGGGCTTGAAGCAATGAAAGAGAAACATGGCTTAATTTGTCATAGATGGTTCCACCGAAAGGAAAGGTTGAGCTTTTGGTTATAAGCATTCCGAACATGACCAGGTTACAGATTACACATTCCTCAAACAGACACTGCATCTCTCCTATGGTGAATGTACGAATAAATAGGATAAACCCAAGGGAACGGATCTACTAATGAACAAAATCACCAGCAGCTTTCGATGTTATGCAGCCAACATGCAAAACATGGAAGGTGTCTGGAGCGGTTTATCCCCGTTAACCAGAACCCACACATCTGCGATTGCCATCGTTTATGCTTTATTTTGCGTTAAGCTTAAAGCATTACTGGTCTGCTATTTAAAAGTTATTTATATATTAAAATAGGTCTCGTGAGTTTGTGATCGAAAGTTCGCTTTCAACACAATTATTCTCATGAGTTTCAGATTGCCTGCTCCACTTCACTACCGAATCTACCGTCGTGGTGCATAGGAATATTTTCCCATATGAATGGTTCATGGAAGAAAAAATCGTACTTTTACTTGTTGCACTGAAAGGAACAACTGGAGATTATGAAATGTTTCCGAAGTTTGTCCGTCTCAGATAATGCAATAAGGAAGCTCAGTTGCCGCAATATTGTAACTAGTAAAATCGCCATATGCTCAATAGATATAATAAAGTATGCAATTGGAGAAAATATTGCAAAGTTACAGTTATTTTGCTCTCGAACTATTGGGTTAAATCAGCACATCACCTAACTATACTTGGTGTGTTCAACTTCACGGAATTTAACACACGCAGGTGCTGCAAATCATGCAATTACTGAATTCTTGACAGTCACGAGGCATGAGACGGCATCTGCTATTCTAGCCTTCTATATGTGCTTATGTGAATGGAAATCCCAAATAAGCAGCTCGAATGGGAAACAGCTCTTATTTGCCGGTCAGGATACGCGGATGATGTTCACTGCTTTAATCTGGTATGTACAATAAGATTGGCGCTTTAAATGTTAAAAAAGTGTTCACTGATATCCTCTAGCTGCAGCTAAACAAAGTTATCTTTCTTCTATCAAGTCTCCCACCATCATTGGGGTAATATGATAAGGTATAAAGTTTTTACCTTGCAGAAAACGAGGGCTTTTATTCAAGCGGTTGTGTATTTGCATGTGCAATGCAGTTAAACTTTTCTATGTAACTGCAATTTTATGCGGGTTCTGCCAATATTACACTCTTCAATCTAAAACCTTAAAAAATAGTATCTAGATTAAATATGTTTCCATTGTTAAAGCAAAATATGGTGCAAAAATACTTAGTATATCTATAAATATATATATTTACATAAAATAAAAGTATATATACATATATATATACATATATATTAATATATATACATATATATATATATATTTAAAGCAGTTTTTTGCTTCATCATTTTGAAAACACGGAAAGAAGACGAAGGCTAGTAGATGCATGCATTTCGTATTGCCTCCTCAGTACGATTAACAATAACTGATATGCAGGGATATAGCAAACAGTGCGTGATACCAGACAAGCTTAAGATGCAGTACGAATGACGAAATTTCACACCTACTTCGAAGGAAGCTATAGGCTACTAAACGTTTGTTTTTGAACACACAACGCAGGGTTAATCTGGCCTATAACGAAAGTCTCAGGAAACCGCAGGAAGCGAGGATCAGTATGACACAACAAATATTTAAAGGCTAAGCCCATCTCTATCTGGTAACTTAAGACTAATAGGTGTTTGCCTATCGAAGAAGCCGGAGGTATGCACGAAAATGGAATCTACCGACCGTAGGCAATCTGTGCAACTACATGATAAACCTATCTTGGTAAACGCTCCGTAATTCGTTCCGCAAATTATGGCAGACTAGTTGCACAAAATGATATATACATCTACGCATATCTAGACATATATATATATACTGAGAAGGCTTTCAACCCTATAGATCACAAGTTACATAGCGGAGCCTAATCCGGAAAAGCGCCAGACGCCTTTCGCACTACACATGCTCTTCAGTGACGAGCATTACCTCGGTCCTCTATGGAGCATCGAACAAATGATCGCTATAGGCAGATGCTAACTAGCCAGCAGCTAAAGCAACTGGGTCATGGGAGACGTTGACAGAATTACGTAATTTGCAAATTAACTGGGATATAGCACCACCTAACTGCCACTGTCACTGACAGTGGTTGGCCTGCGAGGTAATGACGTTCTTTCAGTAGACGCAATATCCATAGCATCTGAAACTAGGAGAGGCTATTTTGATATCATATTATTTACGAGTAGCAGGATTTTAGTTTTATGCTGATAAAAACTTCATCCGAATAGATCACAAGTTCCATAGCAGAGCCTAGTCCGGAAATGCGCCAGAAGCGTTTAACCATATTGGGTCTCGTGAGTGACGCGCATTCCCTCGGACTTCTAAGGAAGATCAATCCCATGACCGCTAGACGCAGATGCCAACTGGCGAGCAGCTAAATACACTGAGCCATGGGGGACGTTGGCTGGGATATATAATTTTAAACGTACTGGGATATAGCACCACCTATCTATCACTGTCACTGACTGTCGTTAGCCTGCGAGTTGATTTATTCTCCCTAGACGCTATATCCATAGCATTTGAAAATAGGAGAGGCAATGTTGATTTTATACTACTCACGGGTAGCAATCTTTTAATTTATTCTCATAAGGATTTCATCCCTATAGTTCACAAGTTACACAGCAGAGCCTTGTCCGGAAAAGCGCCATACGCTTTTCTCCCTATGGTGGCTTTTTGTTGGCGCGCATTTCCCCAATCCTCTGTGGAGGATCGAACCCTTGAACGCTGGTTGCATATAACAACTGACCAGCAGCTTTAACCACTGAGCAATAAGGGGAGGTTGACTGGGCTACATAATTTGCAAACTAACGGGGATATAGCACCATGTCTCTACCACTGTCACTGACAGTGTTTATCCTGCGAGATGATGACGTCTTCTCAGTCAAAGCGATATCCATATCTTTTGAAAAAAGGAGAGGCTATTTTGTTTTTAATATTTACGAGCAGCAGTATTTCAGTTGTAATTCTGATTAGGCTTCCATCCCTATAGTTCGCAAGTTACGTAGCAGAGCCTAGTTCGGAAAAGCGCCAGACGCGTTTCTCCACATTGTCGCTCGTAAATGGCGCGCATTCCCTAGGTCCTCTGTGGAGGTTCGAACACATGACCGCTAGAGGCAGATGCAAACTAGCCAGCATCTTAAGCAACTGAGCCATGGGGGACGTTGGCTGGGCTAGATAAATTGAAAGCACACTTGGATATTGCACCATCTATCCACCAATGTCTCTGACAGTGGTTATCCTGCGAGATGATGGCGTTTTCTCAGTAGACGCTATATCCATAGTATTTGAAACTAGGAGAGGCTATTTATTTTTTATATTACTCACGAGTAGCAGGAATTCAGTTGTATTGCTGATAGGGCTTTTATCCCAATAGTTCACAAATCACATAGCAGAGCCTAGTCCGGAAAAGCGCCATTTGAGATTCGCCATTTTGGGGCTCCTGAGTGGCGCCCATTGCTTCTGTCCTCTATGAAGGTTCACAATTATGACCGCTAGAGGCAGATGCTAACTGGCCTGCAGCTTATGAGACTGAGCCATTGGGGGAAGCTGTCGGAGCTAAAAGTTTTTAAAATCTGATATAGCACTACCTATCTACCACTGTCACTGACAGTGGTTAGACTGCGAGTTAATCACGTCCTCTCACTAGACGCTTTACTCATAGAAATTGAAACTGGGAGAGGCTATTTTGATATTTTATTACTCACGAGTAGCAGGATTGTAGTTGTATTTGTGATAAGGCTTCATCCCTATAGTTGACAACTTACATAGCAGAGCCTATTTCGAAAAAGCTCCAGAGGCGTTTCGCAATATTGGGGTTCGTCATTGGCGCGCATTCCCTCGGTCCGCCATGGAGGAACAAACCCATGATCGCTAGAGGCAGATGCCAACTAGCCCGCCTTTTGATCCACTGAGCCATGGGGAACGTTGGCTCCGCGAATAATTTGCGAACTAACTGGGATATAGCACCACCTATCTACGCTCTCTCAGAGAGTGTTTGGCCTCGGAGATGATGACGTACTCTCACTAGAATCTATATCCATAGCATTTGAAATTAGGAGAGGTTTTGGTGTTTTTAAATTACTCACATGTAGCAGGAATTTAGTTGTATAACTTATATGGATTTCCTCCCAATACATCAAAAGTTACATAGCAGACCCTAGTCCGGATAAGCGTCAGACGCGTTTCGCCCTATTGTGACTCGTCATATCTACTGCCAACTAGCCAGCAGCGTAAACGCCAAATATCATAGGGGACTTTGGCTTGGCTATATAATTTGCAAACTCACTGGGATATATTACTACCTATCTACCACTGTCAATGACAGTGTTTGGCCTGCGATTTGATGCCTTCTCTCTAAACGCTATATCCATAGCATTTGAAACTAGGAGAGGCTATTTTATTTCAAATTACTCACGAGTAGCAGGATTTCATTTTTTTTCTGATAAATCTTTCATCCCAGTATTTCACAAGTTACATAGCGGAGCCTAGTCCGGAAAAGCGCCAGAAGCGTTTCGCAATATTGGCACTCGTCAGTGGCGCGTATTCCCTCACTCCTCTACGGAGGATCGAACCCATGAAAGCTAGAGCCAAATGCTTAATGCCCAGCAGTTTAACCACTGAGACATTGGGACGTTGTCTGGGCTACATAATTTGCAAACTGACGGGGATATAGAACCACGTATCTACCAACGTCACTGACAGTGGTTAGCCTGAGAGATGATGACGTCCTCTCACTAGAGTCTATATCCATGGCATTTGAATGTGGGATAGGCTATTTTGATTTTCTGTTATTCACGAGTAGCAGGATTTTATTTGTATTTCTTTTAAGGCTGTCATCCGTATAGTTCACAATTTACAAAGCAGAGCCTAGTCAGGGAAAGCGCCAGACGCGTTTCGCCATATAGGTGCTCGTCAGTGCCGCGCATTCGCTTGGTCCTCTAAGGAGGATCGAACCCATGACGGCTAGAAGCTGATGCCAACTCGCCTGCAGTTTATTCCACTGAGCCATGGGGACGTTGCCTGGGTTATATAATTTGCAAACTATCTGG
Organism: Dicrocoelium dendriticum; assembly: GCA_944474145.2. NCBI lineage: Eukaryota > Metazoa > Platyhelminthes > Trematoda > Plagiorchiida > Dicrocoeliidae > Dicrocoelium > Dicrocoelium dendriticum. Next base: position 61,736,126 of record OX104061.1, read on the forward strand.
GATATAACACCACTTATCTACCACTCTCACTGATATTTGCTAGCTTGCGATTTGGCGTTTTCTCACTAGACGCCATGACCATAGAATTTCAAAATCGGAGAGGCTCTTTTGATTTTATATTACTCACGAGTAGCAGGAATTATTTTTATTTCTAGTAAGGCTTTCATCCCAATAGTTCACAAGTTACATAGCAGAGCCTAGTCAGGAACTGCACCAGACGCGTTTCGCCTAATTGGTGCTCGTCAGTGGCGCGTATTCCCTCAATCCTCTAATGAATTTCGAACACATGTTCGCCAGAGGCAGATGCTGACCTTCCAGCAGTTCAATACTAAACCATGAGGGACCTTGGCTGGGCTACATAGTTTGCAATTTAACTGGAATATAGCGCCACCTATCTACCACTGTCACTGACAGTGCTTATCCTGCGAGGTTATGACGTCCTCTCAATAGAAGCTATATCTATATCATTTGAAACTAGTGGAGGCTATTTTTTATATTAAACACGAGTAGCAGGATTTTAGTTTTATTCCCGATAAGGCTTACTTTCTTATAGTTCACAGGTTACATAGCAGAACCTAGTCCGTAAAAGCGCCAGGCGCGTTTCGCCTTATTGCTGCTCGTCAACGTTGCACATTCCCTTGGTCCTCAATGGAGGATGGAACCCATGAAGGGTAGATGCAAATGCCGACTAGATTAATGCAGGAAGAATGCACAGATTGCGATATGTTAACATTTCGTTTGTTCTCGTCAGTCGCATACGCAATACAAGGATAAAAACATACAAAGTTATATACATGGCAGAAAATTGGCAAACCAATCAAAACGTTAGAATCAAGTCCAAGGCAGTCGGATTGATTGCCTCAAGAGTTTCCGTGCACATAGCACTGGTTGATAAGCCCTGATTAGCAAGCTTCACTGATTGCCAACATTATCGGATTCCTTTACTTAATAGCACTTTAAACGCAGTCTTGGGGTCCATATGGTGACCCGTTTTCACGAGGTGCTTAGTGATAGATGATGACAGGATCCGATTCATTCTGGAGGGCTCTCCATTTTGTTGTGTCATCATTTGCTCTACCCAATTTGGCAAGTGTTACGCCACCCTCTGAGCCAACCGACGGTTTGTCCTGCCTATGTAAACATCACTGCAACTGCAGGTGAAATGATAGACCACATGCGAGGGCGAACAAGCTGAAGAGTAGCTCTGACGATCATGAAGAACAAGTTTTCGAGTCGTGTGCATGAGACGCAACTGTGCAGTCGTGTACGTGAGCGTTAGAGCGGATCTGAGCTTGTTTCAGATGTCGTTTGCCACCTGGTCTCCCTTGAAGAGCAGGAACAGATAAACAGCTTTTTTCTCTGCCATCAACTCCGGCAGTTTCTTTTTGGGGAGTCTGCTGTGCACTTGGGTGAACTTTTCAGGATAACCATTTTCAACCAAGGTCCTATGCAGAAACTTCTCTTCCGCTTCCAGTGTATCCGGACTACAAATACTTCTGGCTCTGTAGAACAGCGTTTTCACTAGGCCGCGTTTGTATGCAACCGGGGCAAACTGGAAAAGTGAAGGCACTGCCCACTCCAGGATGCCTTGCGGTAAACGGTGCGCTGCAATGAAGCGTTTGCTAATCAATGCTTATCAACCAGGGCTATGTGCACAGAAACTCTTGAGGCAATCAATCCGATTGCCTTGGACTTGATTCTGACGTATTGATTGGTTTGTAAATTTTTGCCGCGTATATAATTGTGTATGTGTTCCGGCTTGTATTGTGTACGCGACTGACGAGAACAATCGAAATGTTAACATATGGCAGTCTGTGCATTCTTTCTGATTTGATCAAGTGGCTGAAGGGGAGCAAATGATTTAAGATGCAAACTAGCTAGCAGCTTTAGCCACTGAGCCATAGGGGACGTTGGCTAAGCTTCATAATTTGCAAACTAACTGGGATATTGCACCACTGTCACTGACAGTGGTTAGCCCGCGAGGTGATGACGTCATCTCACTTGACGCTATATCTACGGCATTTGAAACCAGGGTAGGCTATTTTGATTTCGTATTACTCACGAGTAGCAGGATTTTAGTTGTATATCTGATAAGGCATTCATCCCAATAGTTCACATATTACATAGCAAAGCCTAGTCCGGAAAAGCGCCAGACGCGTTTCGCCCTACTAGGGCTCGTCAGTGACGCGCATTCCATCGGACCTCAAAGGAGGATCAAACCCACGACGGCTAGAGGCAGATGCCAACTAGCCAGCAGCTTAATCCCCTGAGCCATGGGGAACGTTGCCTTTAAATTAATAATGATCACTTTGTTTAGCTGCAGTTTGAGGATATCGGTGGACATTTTTTAACATTTAAAACTCTAACCTCATTGTACATGTCAAATTAAATTTGTAAACATCATTCACGTTACCTGACCGGCAATAAGAGCTGTTTCCCAGTCGAGCTGCATACTTGGGATTTTTACTCACATAGGCACATATAGAAAGCTGGAATAACAGTTGCTATCTTATGCCTCGTGATTGTCAAGGATTCAGTAATTACTTGATTTGCAGCACCTGCGTGTGTTAAATACATTGAAGTTGAACACATCAAACATAGTTAGGTGATGTGCTGATTGATAAACCAACTCGAGTGCAAAATAACTGTAACTTAACAATATTTCGTATAATTACATACTTTATTATGTTTACTGAACATATGGCGATTTTACTAGGTTCAGTTTACGGCAACTGAGTTTCTTTATTGCAATTGTCTTAGACGGACAAACTTCGGTAATATTTCACCAGGTCCAATTGTGGTGGCTAGCTCCTGACAGATGGTCTAGCCATTCCTTCTACTGTTGTGCCATTGACTCATGTACTGGAGTTCTCCTCGTAGAACCCGCTGGGTCGTAGTTTGGGTACGCCTTTTTCCATGCTAAGATCCAGGACAACAATCCCCATGAGTCAGTGAGTGACCATGTGCTAGACCCGCTGCATTTCTTGCGTAAATTTAATCGAAGGCTTTGGCTGAGGATCCGAGTCGTTCCCGGTCATGTGTGGGCGACCTGCCAGTATGCCACTCTATTCCTTTCGGTCGTTAGGAATTGGTCCATGGCCCTCTTCCCGTAAAACCTAGCCATGTAAAACAACAGACCTACGGGTTTTTAAATCACGTTGCCATTGGCCATTAGCGCAAGCGCTAAGCATTTTCTCTTTCTATGAGAGGGCACCTCCGGTTGTTCAATGGTTTGTTACTGCCCGCTTGAAGCCAGGCAGCCCCTGGTCAAATTGTTGCAAACTCGCCAAAACCTACCTGCGCCTGACTATGGTTGCAGGTGCGTATTTTAATCCCGTCGCAAAATATAGATGAATCGTTCCAGGACCTCAGAGACTGCGTGTAACGGCCGTCAAGCAGATCCCAATCTCTTTCTGCAATCACATTTCTGAGCCAGATCTGCTCCCCACTGCCTTGTAGGTAAGGATGGCGAGTCAAAGGCTCAGTGCGGGGACCATCAATAAGAACTCCAAAAAATTCGCTGCCTTGTGAGCCAAGCTATTGAGCCGAAAGCTATGGGTGAAGTCACTCAAGCAAACCTCCCAAGCACATCCGCCAACTCGCGTGCGATTGCTCACCAGTGCGATCATATGCCTGCGCGCAAAGCACTCAGCATCCGGTGCTGGAAAGTGCGCACACTACTGGACGGGAACTCGAGTGAGCGCACCGAGCGAGGCACTGCACTCGTTCAGATTGAACTGGCGCGCCACCACATCAACATTGCGGCGCAAAATGAAACCAGGCTTGCTGTGCAAGGTAACTTGTTTGAAGCAGGTGCAGGCTACACATCCTACTGGGTGAGCAACGCCATCACAGCACCGCGTGAACATGGGGTCGGCTTTGCAATATCCGATTGCCTCCATGGCCAGCTGGTGGGTGAACCAACAGGCATCAGCGCTCGACTGATGACTGGTCGTCTACGGTTTGGTAGTAGTAAGTTTGCCCCTTTTATAAGCACGTACAGTCAGGTCATGTGTTACCCTGATAACAAGCGTGATCAATACTTCACTCAGCTATCCTCCGTGTTACTGTCGGTTAAGAGTAGCGAACGATTATTTCTGCTGGTTGATTTCCACGCGCGCGTTGGGCGTGATGCATCAGTGTGGACAGATGTTATCGGTATGCATGAATGCGAACGGTGACAGGCTGCTCTCTCTGTGTGCCACTCATAACCTGACAATGACGAACACTCGGTTCGCACTGAGTGCGAGTGCGAGTGGATACACACACGGAGTAGTCACGCGCACCTGCACGAATACGTCATCGTACGTCGGCGTAAAATATGCGAAGTGCGCATGACACGTGTACTGCGTTGCGCTGAGTGTGGCAGTGATCACAAATTGGTGAAAACCAAAGTGTACATGTATTTTCCTAAATCTATGTATTGCACTCCTGACGTGATTCGACGTAAATTTAACCTTCTCTCCCTCTCTTTTGTGGCGAAACCTATTGGCCCGGAGAAGGCGATGGCTGCAAGCCTGTGTGATGTGGACTGCATAGTCATGGTGGGCGACCTATGGTAAAACGTTCGGGACCAGATGACAGTTGCTACCCAGGAGACAATCGGACGCGCAAACTGTAAGCCGTCTGATTGGTTTGCTGAGAACAATGTGACAATTGGCGCATTAGTGTCGGAAAAGAATGCAGCATTTGCTGCACATGTAGCAGATCCCAGTGACTTGGGGAAGAATGGTCCGTTTCGCAAATTTCGATAGCGAATGACCCAAGAGCTCCCTTGGATTAAAAATGCATGGTGAATAGAGAAGGCTAGGCAGAGGGAATGTTACACCGTACGCCACGAACACAAACAATACTTTGATTCATTGAAGACAGTTTATGGACCGAGATTGGAGCCGCTAAGCACACTGATCGGTGACAGTTAAGGCGTGACCTACACAAGCACTGCAGACATAATGCAGATCTGGCAAAACCCCTTTGTTTGTCTCTAGAACAATCATTCTGAGATCGACTGGCCTACTTTGAACGGCCTCAACTAGCACGATGTGAAGGCGAATCTTGCGGACACGCCGACATAATATTAGACACAGAGAGCCCTTGCTCAGCTGCAAAACGGCAATTGTGCCTCTGCCGACGGGATCCCGCCTGAACTATGGAAAGACGGCAGGCCCGCGTTGGTGGCTGCGCTGCATCAATTGGTGCAAAGCGCGTGGATTTAGGAGTGAATGCCCCTGACCTGAAGGATGTCCTTTTGCTACCACTGTACAAGGGCATACGAAGCAAGCAATGTTGCACGAATTATCGTGTCACCAACAAGCTGTCGTATGGGCAAGGTGATTGCCCAAATCCTGCTTAAAGGCCTCATCAGTCAGGATGTGGAACCTTAGGTGGTGCAAGAGCAGTATGAATGCCGTTCTTGTTGCAGCACTATAGATATGGTGTTTGCGGCTCATAAGTTGCAAGCGAAGTGCAGAGAACGACACAATCCGTTGTACTCGCTTTTTGCTTATTTCACCAAAACATTTGATACGGTTAACCGCAAGGCATTGTGGCTGGTGCTTGGTAAGTTTGTTTACCCGCGTAAATCTGTAAGTTTAATTTAACGTCTTCACAGCGGTATGCGAGCGAGGGTGCAGCTGAGTGGAGAGACCTCAGATGACTTTGCAGTTGTCTATTGTGTGAAACAAGGCTGTGTCATAGTTTCTGCCCTGTTTACTATTTAAATTTATGCATTGCAGTCTTGTGCTTTCGATGCGGCTTGCGCTTATAGTGTTGGTGTGGAGCAGCGTATTGCTGGTGGTAGATTGATGAACATCTGTCGTTTCGATGACAGAATTCTAGTATGTGAAACAACTATCCGTATGTTGCTGTTTGCTGACGAATGTGCGTTGTTTGCGCGCAGCGCGGATGTGTTGCAGCACAAAACGTGTGCTCTGGATTTGACATCAGCCAAACTCGAGATAACCAACAACACAAGCAAAACTGTCTGTCACTAGCAGCCTTTCCCGGAGGCGAATCCTCTGTATTTCCGAAAACCAGCATTGCTGCTGAGGTATTGGAAACCACCTCCCGCTTCTGCTACCTTGGGAGTGTGATGTCAACTGACTAGCAGCTACACAGGGAGCTGCGTATCCACGTCTCGAAAGCAGCGGCGGAATTTGGGAATCTAGAGTACCGAGTGTGGAACAACCATCAGCTTACCGTTGACACGAAGCTGATGGTCTACAAATCGTTGACGGCAGTGAAATGCGGTTATATGTACCGACGAGATGTGCGATATCGCGACCTGTTCCATCAACAGTGCTGGCGATGAATTTTGGCATCGTTTGGGGCAACGGAGTTGCTGGCATGGAAGTGTTGCGACAGTGGGATGTATGCAGTGGAGTGCATAATTTTCTTGGGACACCTGAGGTGGCTCGGTCATGTGAGCCGTATGGATTCGAGGTGGATACCGTAACAACTATGATACAGTCAGCTGCGTATTTGGAACCGGCACCTATGAAAACAAAGCTACGTTACCAGACCATGATCAAAGTGGGTCTTTCACGTTCTAATCTTAATTGCAGGTCATGTGAATCGAAAGCGGTTTATCAGGGTGAATGGCATAACCTGCTCATGAAAGCAATTGCCGAAGTGCCGGGAGAAAGACCTCACACATGCACAGAAGTAGCAGGGAGGCGCGGAAGCGTCAGGAACCGATGTGTTTTAGTCCGTCCACATCAAACGCATGTTGCTGTAGCACATGCGGTCGCGAGTGCCTGAGGCAGGCACGCCTAGTGAGCCATGAGCGAGGCCAATGTGGACCACCACCGAGGCGATGACCGGTGCTTCAGAACCGGCGCGGCGTTTGTAGTTACGCTGCATTTTAGTTACAAACCGCGTGCTTGCATGCTAAGTCTCGTTAGTTCAGGGGGTGAGTTTGAAATTTGTCCTCATGGTTTTCTTTCTAATATACATGTCTACCAGTACCCTCTTCTATAAACTTGCACACGTTGCTGAAGCTAAATGTAGTTAATTTGGATAACATTTTCGCTTCTATAGCGTTCTCTTAAAATACTTCTTCTGAGCTCCTCATTTTATCGCGGATTTGTTTGTAAAAAATTATTTTATTCGCTCACTCAGTTAAGATTTATGCCGCCGTATCTGTATGTATGACCTGGTTTATTTTACTTCCTCTTGTCATTTCAGTTATTGGCTGTTTCTTCAAATCACCGGTGTGGCTGTGCTGAATGTGCAGTTTGACAAGGTGCCCACCTGTCTGTTACCCACTACTTCGTTCGTACTGGCTTCAGGAGACCTTTAGTCTTCCCTGGAAGGGACGGGAGTGCACGGTCCTTGTGGCCGTGTTAAAATCGAACTGCGCCTCCATACATGCAGTGTGGAGGGGATGACAATCCAGCCAAGGGCTTAGGTGCGCTTGGTTCCCCAAATACACTGTGCTTGTGTTTGCCTGTAAAGGAGTGTGGACCGTCTCCGCTGATGAAACTTGGCTCCCATCTGCAAGCCTCCTGATTTTATTCCTTCGGCTTTGCACTGGATATGTGGTGTGGGGTTGGAACTGAGTGTGCAGCGCAAGGTACCCATGATCACTGTGTAAGCGCAGGCGTTCTGTGGCTGGCCACAGTAACAAGCAATGCCAAAACCGAATGCCGCCAACCATCCATATATATATATATATATATGAACAAGGAATTATGAACAATGATTTATCACGGTATTAAAGCAAGTGCTTGACACGTCCCGTAGGATTGTTGGGGTGAATATGGTGAAATTAAAATATATCTGGGTCATCTACAGAACATTCACCGAGATGTATACTTTGATAAATTACAAATGTGTGAAATTAAAAAGTATCCAGCGTAAATGCTTAGAAAGACACTGGGGTGCAGTTGTCGTCGACGTAATGCGTGACAGAAGTAAAATATGGTTGCGCACTTGGATAAATTTGATACTTAAATCCTGTTGAAAAGCATACTTGGCGCAATCCACAATAGAGGAGTTTAGGTAACAAAGTGCTGGGATCTAAGTGCAACATCTAATCTTTTTTTGAAAACTTCCAAGATAGAAGAGGATACAACGGTGCCGGGGAGTCAGCACCACAGTTGGCAAACCCGAAGTGAAAAATAATTATGTAGGCACTCTAAACGGCTACATTGTTCCTTCGATTCTAAGCAGTTACTCCTGAGCTCCATGTTGTGACTAAGTTTTAGCAAATGACGGCATATGTGGTTTGGATTACTCAATATCTGATACGCTAATATTAGATCGCCGCGCAGCCTTCGATAGCGTCCGCTGAAAATTCCCAGAAACTTCAGCCTTCGGTGATAGGTGTGATAGCGCAGGCCCCTCACGTACTTTGTTGCGCTTAGTTGTGGTGCCTCTAACACTTCTAGGTAGCGTTTCAACCAAGGTTGCCAAGCTTAGATTGCGTATTCAACATGCCGGCGCATGTAGGAGTTGTGCACCATTGGGAAGATTGATGGCCGAAATATCCCGAATGCCCTTCGCAACATGCCGACTTGTTGATTGCCTCTGTTTGCAGCTAACTCAGCCTGTTTTGAACAGTTGAGGTCACTGTGTACGACCACACCAAGGTAATTTCCTGGGAGTTGGTCTGCAATCCATTCGTCTTAAGCAGATATGTGTAGTTTTGTAAATGGCGCAAGTGTACAACACGAAATGTGTATACGTTAAATGGTAGGGCGTTTTGAACTGACCAGTTCGACACTGCTTTAAAATCGCATTGGTGCCGTTCGTGGTCACCCGGTCCTATGATTCTCCACCATATATTTATATCATCAGCGAAAATTAGGAAATCGGAATCAATTGATCTTGCCAAATCGTTAATGAACACCAAGAACCGAGTCTTGTGTTACCCCACACGCCATATCGATTGCATCAGGCAGTGTTTCTCGGACTCTCACCGCTAGCGGTCGTTCCTGTGGAAAATTGATAATCCAGCTCAGGATATGGTCTCCAGTGATAAGACTGTCGTCATCATTGAAATCAAATGGGTTTCGTATTGCAAACGGTATCATATGTCAACGTAGGTTTCACTTGATACCTTAGCCTAGTAACTAAGACAAAACTATGGCTTCACTTTTAACAGCTTTTGGTTACCGTAATTCTGACAGTAAAAATATGTTGTATTTGTTGGGCAAATCCCAATTCCCATCAGCCACAGATACTGTCCCGGTGACAGAATTGACCAATCTCAAAATTGTGACTGTGCGTTGCATGTCAATCACACAACGGGTATTAAATTATGGTTCGCAGTTCAATCAGTAACCTTTGTAAACCGCGTTGCTATTGTGATCTAGATAGTGAAGGTGTAGAGGCTTCAAACACAAATGAAATGGTCCCAGGTTCGAGGCTAGCTATATCTACCTGATTAGGTCAAATTAAACAGAAGCACCCCGAAGTGTGCAGGGTTTACAAGTAGACAACACCCAGTTCCTTATAATCCATGTTGCACGTCATGACCTGGTATTCAAAGAGTAGGGCTTTCCGCTCCATTTACAAATGTTTCGTTTCAAAACCCATTATCTCTACCTGATGAGATTAAACAGAATCTTTAAGCGTATAGGATAACAGTGATTTCCTGCAGTCAAACTAAAATCCCTACCTGCTAACCTAGATATCACACGGTTCACTTCAATGCGAATCAACGCCCTAATTGAGATAGTGCGTCACCAACCAATCATGGAACATGAACCACAAAATAGTCCTGAACTCATTTCTTAAGCTTTGTACCAAGGATTTCAAATTACTATTTGATAGCTAAAAGGTATATATTAGTCTGCTACATTTTTAATTTCCTAGGTTTCGGTGCAAGCTATCCCGAGCCTGGAAACATTATAGTGTTGCTCACCCCAACACTGGCACCCGAAGACCGCGGTTTCGTCCTGGTTGGGACTCATCAGTTCGAGATAGCCTGAGTTGGGCCGGAACTCAGAGTCTAGTGGCTCATGGTTGACACCATAAGCACTATGCCACTGAGATCCACGAGCATCGATTGGTCCAGCGAGAACGAATGCAAAGTTGGACTTGGAGGCTCCGCTGGTGGTTGGGTTGCTACAAGCAACCTCTATTGAGACCTCGGTTCACTTGAGGTGGACCTCGGTCATTCCGATCACGAAGACCGTAAGTAAAATGGAAACATTATAGTGTCGCTCACCCCAACACTGGCACCCGAAGACCGCGGTTTCGTCCTGGTTGGGACTCATCAGTTCGAGATAGCCTGAGTTGGGCCGGAACTCAGAGTCTAGTGGCTCATGGTTGACACCATAAGCACTATGCCACTGAGATCCACGAGCAACGCTTGGTCCAGCGAGAACGAATGCAAAGTTGGACTTGGAGGCTCCGCTGGTGGTTGGGTTGCTACAAGCAACCTCTATTGAGACCTCGGTTCACTTGAGGTGGACCTCGGTCATTCCGATCACGAAGACCGTAAATAAAATGGAAACATTATAGTGTTGCTCACCCCAACACTGGCACCCGAAGACCGCGGTTTCGTCCTGGTTGGGACTCATCAGTTCGAGATAGCCTGAGTTGGGGCCGGAACTCAGAGTCTAGTGGCTCATGGTTGACACCATAAGCACTATGCCACTGAGATCCACGAGCAACGCTTGGTCCAGCGAGAACGAATGCAAAGTTGGACTTGGAGGCTCCGCTGGTGGTTGGGTTGCTACAAGCAACCTCTATTGAGACCTCGGTTCACTTGAGGTGGACCTCGGTCATTCCGATCACGAAGACCGTAAATAAAATGGAAACATTATAGTGTTGCTCACCCCAACACTGGCACCCGAAGACCGCGGTTTCGTCCTGGTTGGGACTCATAAGTTCGAGATAGCCTGAGTTGGGCCGGAACTCAGAGTCTAGTGGCTCATGGTTGACACCATAAGCACTATGCCACTGAGATCCCGAGCCTATGAGAAAAAAACGAGACGGAGGCGAGTCGTGGTGTGCAGAGTTTTAGCGCATGCAACCCATAGTTCGCCTTTGCATCGTCTACAGCCCAAGTAATCTCACTGTCCTAATTACAGTTTATTGCGAATCATGTTAATATTTGAGACTGCGCGATGTGGTTCATTCCCATGACGATTATAGTAAATGACCCTCCAACCATGCATTCATGGTTGTGCAAATTCTTGACGGCCATCACCCTGTAACCATAGTCTTACAAGCTATCATTTGATTGCTCCCGGTTTTCAGGCCTTTTATCTCCACCAGTTGAGAGCTAAGAAGATCGAAACGCCTCCAGGTATACAGTGTTTTGCGACTTTAAACACCAAATTTCTTCGCTGTTTGACCAGGAATTCCTTGAATTCCGACAGCGCCTTTGCCTTGATTACGTGCTGCGGCAATTTGCTCCATATTTTCAATACACTCATTCCGTAACTGTTGTTGGATGACGAGCTACAGTTTCGCTACTGGAAGTTGGTATGGGTATATTCGTCTGTTGCTTGGTGTTCGCACATAGAACAGCGGTCTCACCAAGTGTAAACAACGAAATGTGCGTTATGATATGGTCAAACAAAAATAGTTAAGAATGTGTCTAAACTCGTATTCTCTTGCACCAGAATAAGGTAAATAAAGACGAAAACAATCATAAATTTACTAATTATGTGCGTTACACTGAGAGCATTTTGATTCGTGTAGTATCACATGCTGCTTCTTGCACTTTAAGGAACTTTCCTTCAAATCGTGATCCAAAAATTCTAGCAGTTTCTACAACTACAGCATGCGGAAATGAGAGAACATTCCATGAAACGGACGGAAGTAACCAAACCTTTTGATTCAATACTTTCTAAAATGGGTTTTCTCTTACCAGCTAGAACATGTAAAAGAACCTTACAAAGCCTACATACAGTTTTGCATACAGAGGAATAATAATAACGAAACTTGGACTTCCGTAATTAAAGTACGTTTGGCGTCAACTTTTCAAGCAAAAATTGTGGAAGCTACCTGTTCTGCGTCGGAGGGTCAGGAGATGCGAGTATAATTCACATATGTAAATATTGGAAGTTTAAATTTTACCAAATCTTCAGTAATCTCCTGAAACAATTTGGTAGCAGTGTTGATGCTCAAAAATTTACCTTGTGCACTGGCAAGGTACAGTAAGTGTTTTGATGTTATTACTTTATCTTGGAGGCCCATTAAGCTGTACTTTTGAATATGCGCTTCTAAGATCTATATAGGTGGACTTTTCGCAATCTGCATATGTATCATGAAACCCTTTAATGCGGAGTAATTGCTATCTGACGATCCTGGAAGTCTGGTTAGCAGTTATCTTGTGGGCGGCACATATCTGCGCGGAGATACCCGGTTGACCTTCTGTAGGATATACGTCCCCAGTTGGAAATATTTACAGCGGTATCATTCCTCATCAGCTTTGGCCCTACGGTATGCCATAGTTTTCGTATTTTTCTGTATGTCCGATAAGCATTTTCCTTCTATCTTATTGCTGCAGAAATATTTTCAGCCTCCGTCCACGCATTCGTCAAAGACTTTGCGTGCTGTTTAAAATTTCCTCATGTTTAACTACCTAGGTTACTGCTTTAATAAGACGCACTGATTTAATGAATCGGTCTCTGCAGTCACACAGGAGTAGATTTGCTGGATCCTTTTATGTTGCATTCACAGGAGGTGTGTTTGTTTCAGTGCTATATTTTGCATGTATAAGGCAGGTGACGGTGACAATAATCGGCTCGCCTGTGGATGTTCAAATGATGGAAGTGCATGATGACAAGTGGAATATGTTTCAGAGCTTCGTCCTAATAAATTTCACCAGAGCTCCCATATTTATATCCGTCAAAATTTTGTCCTTGAATGTTTAAATTTGCAGTGCATGATGCTAAAGCCAAATTTATCATGGTATTCAGCCAGACCGAAAATATATCTTATTCGTTATCCTCAAAGCAATCCACCGCTTTGATTGATTTTACTCGTGATTTAATGGAATTCGGGATGCATCTTTACTGGCCTGCGTATTCGCACCAAATGACCGACGTTCCCACAAATTCGGCACACTGTTTTCTATTACTGACTATCAGATTCGCATTCGTGCTTCTCATACATCGGTAGCACACAGTCGGTTTTGCGTCCACCGACGTCCATGTTAGTTGTGCTGTCTTATTCACCATCTGTACAATTCCGGATGGAGTATCTAGAATAAATGCAACCGTTACACTCTTTGACGGAGAAGTGAGCAAGCCGCTTCCCAATAAATCGCACTGCTGTCATGAAACGTTCGATTGCCTGAGCATATTTTCCTGATGTGCCAGATAACAAACATTGAAGTGTGTTTGTGTATTCGAAGTTCGCTGGATCAACTGCAATGTACTTGCAATGAAGAGTAGTTTTGGTGAATAAGAGTGACGACCACAAACACACGTTTTTACTGCATAAGGCATGGTTTGAAAAAAATTATCTGGCTGTAAACTTGCCCCTACCAACACCCCAGAGAACACTAATTTTATCCAAGTCTATGTTTGCAGCTGTACAGACGTCGCCATTCCGAAGAGCGTTGGATTGTCGTTGCTTTACGGGGCTAAGGAACTGCCGTAGTAGATTGACCTGGTGTCGCTGTGTAAGAGACACGCGGGTACCAGTTTTGAGGTAATTGCTGGTAGTCAGTTGTTAGGAAGGTACCGTTTCTCGAGCGCAAATCAGCAAATGATTCGCGTTCACTCAAACAGCTACCACTAAAACCTGAACCAGCTGAGCACAAGGTAAATCCGGCTGGACGACTATCTGTTTTGAAAACTGGCTGCGATGGACCTCACTTGATCCGGCTGGTGCCTAATGCGCCGGAAAGAAATCGGTCAACAGATCAACGTAGGTTTGAAATCAGTACACTTGATCATATGGGCATATGGTTGGTGCAGGCTTACAGTGTGAGTGCTTCACCCACATTGGGTACAGGTTCTGATCTCAAAAAATACTAACTTTATTCGCATACTTGCCCTGATCGTTTTCATTGTTGTGGATTTAGCTACTCTCTACTCTAGTATTGTCCAGCACAAAGTATTTGGCAACTGAAGCTCACGCAACACGTCACTAATTGCAGCGGAACTAAAGGCAATCTTGCACCGATAGCGAACTCAGTTAGAGGCAGTTCAGATGTGAATAATGTAATATTTGATGCTAACTTTCACCACTTCCTGTCTCGGAGAACAATGCAGCCCAAGCAATTGCAAATCTTATCACGAGGTTCCAATAAGTACCTGGTGCTGGGTAGATTTTAAGTCCTGGTTTAAACGATATGAGAACATTTTCAAAATCGAACTGAAGCATAAAGACGATGCATGGCGAGTCAGACTGTTGGTATGCAAGCTTGACACAACTGAGCACACACGATACTCAAAGTTTATCCTGCCTTTCCTCTCGCTTTTGACAAAACGGTACGCCAGGTACCGGAAATGTTCGTTGAGCTTTCTTCCCTGCTCAATACCCGATGCCATTGCATGTAACTAGCCAAATAGGAGGGTAAAGATTTTATTACATATGCCGGTAGAGTGAACAATCAAACTGTCTACTATGACAAAGGATAAGTTCAAGTGTCTGATTGTCACTTCCGTTCTCCAGGCACACACCGACACTGATATGGAGCAAGACTGAACGGTCCCCGGATATTATGCTATAGTAGGTAACGCACGAGCCTAATTGACTGGCTAACCTAGAGCAGGATACAACTATTCCGATCGTTCGTCAAACAAAACAACTTCCAATGTCACAAAGATATGCTTCAGGCAACCCACCGGAACAACAGTAGCTGTTATGGTGAAACAAAGATCCGCATATCTGAAGTGTAGGGAACGGGATTTAATAAAGTTCTGCCCCTATAAGAAGCACCGATGCTCAGTGTGTAACCGACGGAGCCACAAATAAAATCCATGCCGAACAAGGAAACGTGTCCGGACATCTTGCAATATACGTCGATCGGTCAGTCATTCATACAGTACCGAGCCTCATTTCAATGCCATGCTTGCGACAACGGATCCTTATTTTAACCCCACCGCATATATGTGACTGCGAGAATAAACAGAACGACGACTGGTTTGTAACTGGATAGGGCCTCCTATTTAATAATCGTGCCAATAGTAAATGGAAAGAACTGGATGTGCCAATATATCGTCGGACTAATAATACGTCCAGAAATGCATTCGGCGGTAAAACCGAATTAATTGATGAATTGGATTATGATCTGAAAATTTCAGCAAGAGGACTCATGATACTAATAAAATAGTTCGTTGTGAACTCTTGATTACGGTGTTGACGGGATCGAGCGTCTGGTAATTACAGACATGCATATGTTGTTTTCATACGTTGTTTTCATATGCTTCATATGTTTCATATGTTGTTTTCATCAACATCTAGCCAAATCCTGTGAGAGCAGGATCTGCCTTAGAAATTTGTCTACGGAAATCCATTGTGGAGGAAATGACAGCGAGAATGCTGGATGCATCCCTGCACGCTTACATAATCATTGCAAATCCGCAAAAACCCAACGGTTGTTCTCCAGCCGGAGCACGGATGAACCGAAATTTTCATCTTGCACACAATGTTATCAGGACCAATGTAGGGCAACAGTCGGTTGTGCTGCAAGTGAAGCGTACATTGCTACCAGGAGATGGTGTGTTAGTTAAAGACTGTTGCTGTGGTTAAAGCAAGTGGGCTGTCGGCAACATTAAAAGACGCATACGACGTGTCTTGTATAAGGTCTCGTTGGGTCCACTGCTGTGGAGGCGTCACGTCAGCCAACACTGCGTAATGCTTTGTCGGCAACCCCAGAGCGGCGATAGATACATTAGCCTTGATCTTCTATTAGCAGTGCTTGAAATGGGAAGGCCAACTTAAACCAGAACGGCAAGTATCGTATCCCCAGGGATAAGTAACATGTTCCAGCAAGGAATCAAATTTAGCCGTTGCGTTAGCAAATAACATCACAGCAGCTTGCACTAAAACGAAGATAGCACATCGGACATCCTAAGGGGACAGTGTTAGGAGGGTACCGTTTTCCCAGCGCAAATCAGCGTTCGCTCAAACAGCTACCTCCAAAATCCAAACCGGCTGAGCCCAAGGTAAAACCGGCTGGTATCTTAAGCACCGCAAGAATATCGGTCAACAGACTAACGTTGATTTGAAATCAGTACACTTGATCAGGCTTACAGTATGAATTCTTCACCGGCATTTGATACACGTTCTTTTCTCAGTATAAAATCGGGTTATTCAGATACTCCCCTGCCTCTTAATCATTGCTGTGTATTTGAAGGCAAATCGACAGCTTTTCTAACTGGCAACGTATGATTTCGGTAAACATTGTAAGAACTGCGTGGACGCCTTCACAATGGTATAGCAAAGCCGGTCCATCCACCTGATTGGATCAAGTCTCGGAATTATGTTTACATTGGACCAGTAACTATCGAGAAAAAAGCCACTGGACTAAATATCCAGAATTCATATGAGACGAAACACAAAGTGCACTTGTATCGAGGTTTGGCTAATCACCCACGAAAATTAGGTTGCAACCTCACAACTGTCTGTACAAGCGGCCTACATCAAATAATCCTCATAAAAAGCTTACGATGTCAAAGAACTCTTCTCCTATATACATTGGTGTTCATATTTTACTGAGTAAACCTTCTGAACTGTGAATCAGACAAGCAGCAATGTCTACCCACTAATCTTATTAACGGAGACATGGTTAGCGCCCAACATAAGTGGTATCGATTTCGAACTTTCAGACATATCCGTTTTTCATCAATACCGGTCCCGTACATCGGGAGCGGTTGGCTTTGTACTTCGGTCAACACGGTGCAGGATTTCTTTAGAACTTGCCAACGTTTAGCAGGTCATTAGGCCCGCCAACTGGCGGTCGTTTAAGGCCTTAACTTACCCTTGTCTGAGATGGACTTCTATCTGGTATTCGCTCTATGGATTGTGATTATCAATATGTGAAGTCACATCTCCATTGTTGTTAGACTAAACGTTCACGGTATGGGAAAACTAGCCGCTGCTGGTTAACAGTTCAAGGCAAATTTACCAGCCGTTTAACCTAGTTTCTCTTCGTAATTTCTAATCAATCAACATAACAGTTTCAACTAAATAAACTGGTTCTCCATGATGGATAGTAAATTCACTAACAAAGAATTGGTGATCCAGATGCTAATATTTCACTATCCCTTTGGCCCCAGCATACCTGTGACTTATTCCTCTAATACGCCGAATGTACCCGTTAAATCTGCCGAAGCAACGTAAAACATTATAAACTACGGTATGGTAACTGGATCGATGAGACAACCAAACGGGCCGATCTGGCGGACGTGGTACCTGCTATTGCATAGCACGTTTTCATCAGGCAGTTTAACACTCTACTTGCGGAGGAATCAGAGACAAAGACACTACAGCCGAGAAACGTGGTATCGATTGTGCCAAGAAAAATACGCAATTACACACCGGTGCCAAACTCGGTGCGGCATATTTGTGTGCTCTCTCCCAACACCAATCCTTGGTGGTCCAATTGACCCAACTTAATGAATGTAACAAACATGTTGGTGAGGAAAATTTAGCATACCAATAGTAGTTTACATGGATCATGGTTCCTAATCACACGCTACTGTAACACCATGTCAAAGTTCGACGTAATTTGAAACGGCGAAAATCTCAGCTGCAAATAACGTAGGGCATGGCATAGACCCAAACGGATGTACCGAATACCATGTGCCTGCAGTATACTTTAAAACTTCTGGGCCACCGTTGCATACATAACCACATAGCAAGGGTAATATCACACTGAACATTCACTCAGATATCCATCTGGCAGATACTTCACTAAAACCGTGTGCATAATGCAAACGCTCAACTCTTCTCAACTTGGTAACATTTACACTTAGTCACTTGCTGCGGTAGCAGTGAGTATTGCTGACCATTTGGCCAGATTCCGTAACCATGTTTTGAAGAAATGTGCTTGTTTGATATGTAGAGACACGGGGTAACTACTTCCATTTACAAGAGATTTGTCATTCCGAGGTCACCAATTATCGTCCAGTAGTCCTAGTACTGGTAATTTCAAAGAAAACGAAAGCCGGTTTTACCGAGGCGTTAACGGCCTAAATGAAAGAATTTAGCTACCTTACAAAAAAGCAGAGTTGCTTCCGAGCAAAACGTTCGCGCACTACAATCTGCTGATAGTACAAACCAGCGGAACCGAAGCAATAAACACGGACACAGCAGTCGATGTATTTTTATATAAATCTTAAGCCATTCCACCAGTTAATCAATGGTATTATACTTTCGAAACTCAAGACTTAGATACTGATGATCACTTTTAATGGTGGTTTAGAAGCATTTTACTACACCGATGATTGTTAGTAATTTTTCATATATCCCTAACATATCCCGTCCTATTTGAATGCGGTGTACCATCCAGATAGGAATTGGGCGTCGGCTGTTCTTGACGTATCTCTTCAATAACCCTCGCCACATGAGCGCAAAATGCATTGGGTATACCGCAGAAAAACAAAGTGTGAATGGCACTCAATACACCACATGACAGTATACCAAACACAGCTAAGTTGGTTACATTTGCGCGTATCCAGTTAATAAACTACTTCCGTTTAACTTGCAAAATTGTAGCGCGTTACACATACTCACCAGTATGGCCCCTTAAAATCCCAGTACCAATAAGATTCAAATATTTTCTAGCTAAAAGTGTCTGGGTGTTTAGTGCCGAAAGACCTTGGATCTTCGAGACTAACACGTGCCTTATGTACGGTTTGTATTCGGACGATTTGAGCCGTCAGTAGCTCAACCAATTCAGGGCTTGTACATACGTCCATGTGCGGCTTACATGTTTAAGTGCTACGGCTGAGGATAGATCTCAACGCCTTGGAGACAAGACAAAGCCAGGAAAACAAGAAAGTTATAGGTTCGTTTCCCTTGATGAATGAAAAATCGCTGCGATTGCAAGGGGTCCTCAGCTTGTCATTGCCGACGATTATTTGTAGAATTTATGTGCATTGCTAGAGCTTGTGTGATCACAATCACACATGTCGCTATTTGATAGAGCACAGTTACTACAGTAATTTTATGTGCGATCATCCTAACCCGGCAAATAAGTACAGTAGTTGGAAAAGCTGTAGGTGTGTAGTTTCCATACGCTTCTGCAAAGCATGGAATGCCCCAACAGAATCTGTTATTTGTGCTTCCACGCTGGTAGAGATCAAAGCTCAAATCCCTGGTGCATAAAATTTCCCTTCTCCGTATCGTTTGACTCATTGTCCATGGATATACGCGAGTGTATATTAACGACGTAAATGCCGGTCAACACAAAGACACGTCCCACAGGCTTTTCCTACAAATATGCTCACCAACAGGTAAACAAATTTTACTAACATCTTATTTTCTACAATTATTATGTATTTACAGCTGACTAACAGATTATAAAGCGTATCCCACGGCGAGTGCACCGGTATTAGACAAATTATTTTGATAACTTATACTTATTTTAACTTGTTGCCATAACAGTCCTACGGAAAATATCAGGCTTTAACTACATTAGTTTCATAAAACCACCGTTCCACTATTTTAATAAACGTGTTATTAACATGAGCGTGCGTTTCCTTGCCTGATGTATATGCATAGTTTTTTATTGTTAAGGTTTTCTGCAATTTCATAACAACCTTAAGTGCGATAATATCCGCAGTGTTTGCAACCAATAATGAAAATGTTCCCGGTAGGTATCTTAAAGCTAATATTTTTGTTTTAACTTGAATTAGGACTGTAATCAGCAGGTAATACCTTCAAACAAATCGTATAGGTATGAACTTAATCTGCGCTCGGAAAATGATCAGAAGCTGCACAATATCGAGGGGTGCAAAATTGTTGTGGACGATTGGCAGATAGTGCGAAGTAATAGCAGAGGGAAGTGACATGGCGTAGTTACATATCAATACCTACTCCTATGTACAGGAGCAAATACTTGGTGTACAGTAATTGCTGTGTCACATAGGAACTTCATAACAGGTTATTTGACTAGCGTTTCGTGAAAAAACAAGCTAATGTGTGGGCATGCAAACGGCGTTCGTCAATTGAATCACGGCATTTTCCAATCAACCAGAAAATGATTGCAATAACATCCAAGGATTCAGCGTGCATACTTTATTTATACGTTGCTCCAATTTTGCCCTTGGAAACTGGGATTTCACATTTCTTTCATAAGCTCCCATTTACCGTGATTTCGGATATGTTATGATACCACTTCAATGCCTGCGTGGATAAAGATGATAATTTTAACTGATAGTTTTGACAGCAATCGCAAAAAATGCTGGAGGTTGCAATTTTGAAGCGAAACGAGTTGCAGTCATTATACACTAAAAAGTGATCAAGTGAAACGAATGTCTACACCATATGGAAGCAAGATACCAAATTGCAGTGACAGTGTTTAACGCAAAGACAAGTGTAGTGTAATCAAAAATAAAGGAGATCTTAGCACCCATTTAGAAGCTTCAGAAACTATAGCCCGTGGCGACAGATATATGGTCAAAACTAATCATGTATTTTTGACTGGCTGATCATAATTGGTATTTACGAATTAGCCGATAATTGGACAGATATATCCTAATAGAATGTTCAAAGTTTTTCGGCTGCCTGTGACAGACTTTACCTGACTCCATTTGGTGCAGTTTCCGACCATGAGGGAAAGGTCTCTACCCAGTCTCTATTGTTTAAGAACTACCAACATCTACACATGAGATGAACCGCAACTTGGTTGCTGCGTTGAGGTGGGTGATAAACAAAAGCACTCGACTTCTACTCCCTGACGACATCAGCTTACATATCCTGGAATCTCAAATCATACCAGGAGAGCAATTCAAAGCAGACCTGCAACATCTTGTCTCAGATTTCCGTCTTGTGCCCACGTTCCTTCGCCTACCAGATTCAGGGGCAATAACAAGCCATCCATATTTTACCGAATATTCAGTATTGAAATACTAATGATCCAGATTGTTAATCGATGCTACTCTTGGCCGTCGTGATCATGCCACTTAGCATTTCGTATACACTTGCTCTGCTGAATATCTCGAGTAAAGAACTCAAACAACGCGAACCGTAACCAGTTACAAAGCCTTAAACCGACTCGTTAAGGCGATCGCCTGCAGTTTCCCAATCGATGAGGTACCCGAAATTGCCTAAGAACTTTCAGTCAATACGTTTTACACCCTAAGTATTGGAGCATCTGAAACCAATTCTATGAGTTCGAGAAACACGACATTGTTTAATCAGAATAAAACACTCAAACTCATGGGGATAAGCAAACCGGCGTGGTATACCCAAAAACCGATCCTAGTCCGGGTACCTGGAACTCATTTGTTGTCCACGGAACCACTGTATCCAAATAGTGTGCGAGTAAAATTGTGCTTACCAAAATTCCTTAGCGGAGCGAATAAATTCAAATCTTAAGCTTCTATACAAGCACGTGAACAACATTCGCATGGAGAAAACTGAATTTTCACATCTACAAACTGCGGAAGTTCTAACTAGGAGAATAAGAGGCATGGAATCTGCTGCAAAAACACTTTTCATCAAGCTTTCATTGCATTTCGTGGTCTCCTAAATCTCTGGAATCTACGGTGTCCATACCTGCACTCACCAATATATATTTTACGGCAGACATCTCGATAAGTTGCTAATTGTGCGACTGCACGCCTGCCTAGGAATTGATGACACGCCAAAACAAGCTGATTGTGGCAGCAACTATGTTGGCCTCACCTTTGGCTTTGCGTTTTCAGCACCTCATTTACGGACAACAAATTACCTCAATGTGGAGGCGCGGAATAATAATTCCCATTTAATAAGTTATCCGTTTTGACCGGCCAAATGTTTGACCTGTGACGCGATTGACAGTTCTTTCAAAAGTTATCGAGGTTATCATCGTCGACGCTCCCTTGTGTTATCTGGACGGCTTTGGTTTCATTGCTCAGCAGCAACACGGTTTCCGCCGGAATCAGGCCTGTAGGACCAATCTATTGTTAGTACCAAATGGCTGGACCGAAATTGTGGACGATGGTGCAGGAGTTGGGGTGGCAAATCTTGATTAAATTAAGTCATTCGACATTTTGAATCATCGTGTGTGTGGCATTAAAGACCCGTTCCTCGGTTGGATTTGCATGGTTCTCTCGCACACGCGTCTGTAGTTGATAGTACGTGAATCCATAACAGACCCAATTCACGTAGAATGCGGTGTGCCACAGGGTTCCTTGTTGAGGCCCCTTCTATTCTGATTCTTCATAAACGATCTACTGAGTAGAGTTGCTTCAAACTGTTTACACTTAGCCGAAAAATCAGAGTTTGGCGAGTGTTCCGATGTCCAGAAAACCGTATCTAGCCTCAAGGTGATCTTTACAGTATTTATGGATGATCGGTCCAAAATCGCCTTTTATTCTCTGTGGCTAAATTTCGAGTGCTCCGTTTAACACACCGAACGGGGAACGCCTGTAAGCTGAGAGTACATGATCTGATACACTGGACTCTCGAATAGAATACGAAACTGTTTGTCCAGGAAGAGCTCGGCTGCTCGAAGCGGTCCAAACAGCGCATCATAAAGGAGATCCAAATCGTGAGTCTTTTGCGGAGAGTTTTTACTCAATTTGAACCGTTACTTTTCCGCCCAATATTTTCCACCTAGATACGCCCTCATCTTTAATATGGAATTCAGGCATAGCACTCATGGTTAAAGCGGGATCTTATGGCTTTAGAGACGATACAACTTCGGGCGACAAAAATTGTCAAGGGGCTGCGACACTAGTCATGCGAACAACGCTTCAGGGTGCTTGGATTTTCAGCGGACGTTATCGGCGTTTGCGTTGTGACCTAATCATGGCTTACCAAATATCAGACATCGCTCATCACCAATTCCATCAATTACTGAAGTTGACTCACAATAGCCAACTGAGAGGTAGTCATCACAAATTGGCAGAACAGTGAAACTAGTTGGAATGCCGAGAAACTTCTTATCGCCGCGTGTTTGCCACGAGTAGAATACCCTCAAAGAAGCTGTTATTTCGGCCCACAAGTTAGCCGTGTTCAAAGCATGTGGCAAAAAAGCATTGACTAAACTAAAGCAAACCACATAATCCAAACTACATATGAAACAGCAGAAAAACAAAACCAACCAACCCACCATATATGCCAGAAACTAGTATAGTAAATAAAACAAACGGCAACACAGTACATGGTAACTGAGCCATTTGCAGTTGTCAAATATTTCCAGTTGCTGATTTGCCTCTATTTTACCTACCCCTAACGGACCATCCGGCAGAAAAAGCTCATGCTTTGGCTTCATTTATCCGCAACCCAAAAGAAGTGGACACACTCTCATTGAATTTATCGAATATCTTTTTTTGTTTGCAATTTAGATTGCGGGTTCTGGTGAGCGTGTCTATAGAGAAGGATAAAACTCCGTATTCCCTAAGTATTACTATGGTCACTGCAACACCTTATAGTCTACATAAACCATCTTGAGTGAATTATGGAGACCAGCTTCCTGCAACTCTCAACAAACTCCGAGATAAAGCTTTCCAAATGTGGTTAGAAAAATCATGGTTTACCTCGATTTTGAGCGGTCATGGTCGAAGCTGTTATAGTTCCATTCATATCTATGCAAGGCATTCCTTGTGTTTCAACAGCCATATAACATATGGCATATTCCATTTTGCCATCTGCTCCAGAATAGCGCTACATATGGATTTGGATTAAAAATGTTCTTGGTTGTCGATATTATACTGTCGTTTGTTTCGTAGTTCCTTCATTGACTGCAATTCTCTTTTGGATTTGTGAAATCGTGAACGAAATTATCCAACACCATTAAGAGCAAATTATAATCTGTCAAAATGTCGGGTACTGCTGAAAAATATAAAATTTACAGGATGGCATGCTGCTGCATTTCCACCCATGTGGCATCCGCTGGGCAGTGTGCAGCCTCTATAAAACTAATGAAATGCATCACTATATTAATGACCTCGGTGTGCTTCAGGATAACCAATATATTTTCACATTTGGCGGATGTGGAATTCGAAATATTTAGGTGGTTCTGAGAAGAAGGACTTTGTTTTGTATTGCTGTTTTTTCTGTGGCGTTGAGAGAAATCATGAAGAGTGTGATATTCCACATATGTCAAAACAACAATCAATGATATAGCCTAGCAACGCTGAATAACGAATTAGTAAAGCTGTGGGCTGTTAGCATTTAAGGTAGTCATGGCTAAGTAAACTATAGTTCAGAGCTGCACGTTATTTGCATTTCTCAAATCAACCACCGGTGGTCATCGGTATAACTTATGATATACAACGATGAAAAATGCTTAGAAACAATGACTAAACCTGATCAATAATCCCTTTTACAAAACATGTATCTTTTTTGGAAAACCGATCATTTCGTGTGAAAAATTTGAAAAGCATGCAGTTTCTTAGTTTATGTCACTTGGTCACTGCATTTCTACGTACTTCAAAAAAGATTGAAGTAGTTGTATAAGTTTGCAAAACGTTTTACATACCAGAAATGGCAGGTTGAACTTTGATTTTAAAGTGCCGGTGGATAGCTGGTGGGATATGGACGCAACAATAATAATAATGATAGTAAAACTGTTAATTGCTTTTGAAGATAAGGACTTATCTTTTGCTCCGCCGTAGTTATGCAATCCGCTTACATTCACAGCATCCGCAGTTAACGTCAAATTATTTCATCGTGAACTCCAGGTGGAGGATGGAGACGTAGTTCTAACTGACCAAGTCTAAGTTGATGAGTGCATCACCCAACCGTCTTTCGAATACTATTCTTTTCGGTGCAGAAACAACAGACTCTGGGAGAGCATTCCACGGGTGATAAACGCGAATGAAAACAAAATTTCGGTGGCAATCTAGAAGGCTGTATTGTTCTGCGCGATGTAATGATTGGCTCCTCAGCTTTGCGTCGCTGCTGAGTTGCACTAAAGAGCGACACACATGATGTGGGTCTCGTAGAATCAAGTATATCATAATCAGGCCGCCTCGTAGTCTGCGATAACTTCCAATGAATACCCCAATCTTTGCATCTTCATTTGGTGTGAAAGATTGTGTATTCCATTTACGTTCTTAAACGCCTAAAGTTTTGGCTTCTCCAGTGCATCATAGTCATGTTTCAGCTATGGATTACATGTTGAACTGCGTATTCGACAATGGGAGGAACATACGCATTGAGTATTGGTCGAAATATTGACCTGTGTATTTGTCCAAACGCCTGTCGCAACAGCCAGACGTGATTGTTCCTAGTCTTCGAGGCTTTTTCAGCTTGCCTGGAGCAACCGAACTTATCCTGAACCAGGACACACAAGACAAGTTCGGGAGTTGATTGTTGACTTATATTCGTTCCAAGCCGGTATGAATGGTTGCTCTGACGACGGATGGGAATCCCCTTGCATTTACTGACGTTGAAATGTAGTACATTTTGGTTTGACAATTGTTACACTGTATCCAGATAATTCTGAAGCCGATGCTTGTCGGAGTTCACCTGCATACTTCGCCAGAGCCTGATTTCGTCTAAAATCTTCAGGACGCTTGAAACCATTCCCTGCGCAAGGTCATTAATAAGCACCAAATCAAACGTGGAGCAAGAACTGAGACGTGCGGCACATCACCCTCGACTTTAGGGGGTCTGACAATGACCTCTAATTGCCGTTGAAGACACAACTTAGCAATTAAGGTTAAATAAATTTCGCTGATCCCGTAACGCTGGATCTTGAAGAGTAATATCCGATGGCCTATATGCTCGAAAGCCTTGCAAAATCCAGGTTGTTCACATCAACATCTTCCACAGCATTAACTGCCTAGGTCCAACTACTGCGTGCGATAAGCAGTTCCGTTTCACTTGACGGCTGTCGACAGAAAGCGTACTGCTCATGCATGATGAGGCTACAGTTTTCCAGATAGCACATCAATGCATTGGCAACTTTGATTCCATGAACTTGGATAGTATATGAAGAAGGGATACTGTGCGGTAGTTGGATGGATCAGTAATGCTTCCACATTTGTGAATCAGGGTTTTTATTCCAAGCATCTACATAGAGGGAACTTGAATCTGATCTAAGCAGCACTTGAAAAACTGAGGAAAAGATTCTGTCATTTGACATGCAGCTGCTTCAAGTGCACCCGGACCAGTGGTTTCGCCAACCAACAAGCCGCGTTTCCCTAGTGTGGTCAGCCTTTGCAATACAGCCTTCGTGGTAAAAGTCATGGCCAAATGACGACAATGGTTTGAAGATGGTTTAGTGGCAAGAATTTGTGAATCGTGAGGATATATTGCATCCTCAGCTCGTTTGCTGCTTCCACAGCCGTTCTTGTTGGGCCATCGGGCGTCCGGAGTGGAGGAAAATATTGCCTCACCTTTCGTTGGATATTGCGGTGCTTGTACAGCGGTTTGTGTTTAGCACTGAAGGTTTTCGCAGTCTTCCTCCAATAGGTCGCTTTATCTTCTCTCAGCAGTTGAGTGCAGTGGTTACGTTGGGCAACAGACTGGTCCCAAGTATATGGTGTTGGAGTTTCTCTGTACACTTGCCATGCTAAGTTATGTAGTGTCATCCGTTTACGAGTTCTGCTCTTGAAGAAAAAGCTGAGGTACTATGATTGTTAACCATTATCCATGTAGCCACTGCAATCGTGTGAACGAATTTTTTAAAGAACTCGAGGCAAGCGACTTCCTGGGACTCTTCGACAAGGAAAAACCAAGTTATAGGGCTGACTTACTGGGCTAATCGATCGTAGCTTGTGATGGTACGCACTGTCTAATTGTTCTCATTCCGATATTCCGCATAGCAGACGAAGTTTAAACTGATGACTGCATGATCACTGCAACCCAACGGGCAGTCTATAACCAACATATCAATGACATGTGCTCCTCGTTGTTAAGCACAAAATCCAGCGCAGGTGGCCTGTTACCCAGTCTGAACTGAGCAGGAAAGTGATGTGATAATAAAGAGGAACAGTGGTTACGAAATTTTGTTGATCGCTTTGACTTTTTCTCCGATTGTAGCAGAATTCTCTATACAATTAATTTGAAGTCCCCCATGATAAATATGTGAGTGTACATTCGTAGTGAACTGCATCGTAAAGCAGCTACTATTTGGCAGTCGGTTTGTGTAGAGTTAGGGGGCGGTACACCAAGACAATAAGGCAAGCTTCCTTTCATTTAAATGCAAGCAGCACCAAAGATAGTCGGAAAACGGCGAGTCTGAATCCTCCCAGACGTCGCACGGTAAGTCGCTTTGGTAATGCAGAATAACCCCTCTTCCTTTCGTGAGAATTTCTTTCCGGATCAGCGACATGCCTTGTAGCGAAAATTCAACGTCCATCATCCCGAGGTTAACCAGGTATCGGCGATACCTATGGCATCATATGAACCAGAAGCTTGGGAATCTTTCAGTTGGGCTAGTTTATTAAAAAACCTGAGCGTTCTTATTCAAACCGGCCAGTTTCTCGGTCTCTAGGAGATCAAGGAGGGGTGAATGGTTCAACTGTGGGAGAAAACTGACCAGCGGGAGGTCAATAGTTTCTCGTTCCTTCTTGAGAAAGGATCCCTCGTTTGTAACCTGATTCGGCCAAACTGCGTCCCAACAGTCGTTTAGACCTTCGTCGGAGTCACTTAAAACCGCAGTCTAGTTACGCTTCTGTACATTCGTCGGTATGCTTACTGCTTTAGGTGCGTTAATTTTTGAGCTGCGCAAAGCACCTGCAACATATAACCGATCTTCAGAAGGAAAACTTTTATGATTTTTCCTCCATCTATCCATAACATCCATTGCTTGTTGGACTGAATGAACCATAAGTTTCAGGATTCCAGGGGCGCAATGTGTATAATTTGGTGAGAGAATCATCATGGTGAGCAAGAGCGCTAAAATAGTATCAAATGAAAGCGTTACACTAAGAAATCGCCACTGTTCTAACTCATGATTTTTGGTCACTTGGAGATCGTCAGAAGGATTTTGTGGCACGCCATGCATGAAGCTCGCGTTTAGGCAATTTTTTGCTGCGTCCCTCTTCCGCACTTTTTTTGATTTCTGCGCGCTCCAGCGGAAATCAGGATAAATGCGTACGCCACAGGATCCGTATTTTAGTGCGTTTTCGAAAAACAAATGATTTTCTACGTCGGTGGAGGATTCTATTCTTATTTGAATTATTATGGGTTCTCCATAGTTTGGCGAGTTCGGATAAAGAGTAATTCGTAATAAATGTATGGTCATCTCTTTGACTCGTATCAACACACTCAATGAGTTCCATTGGTGTTGATCGACCGACAGCTTATCCTGCAATGTGATGCCGGTAGATTTAGGGACATTTGAGCATACAGCATTCCGGGCACTTTTGTTGGATCGCTTTTTCGTTGATTTACAAGGCATAGTATACCTTTCTTCTGACCTGCTGACAAGTGTTGCTTATTTTCTCTCTGTCCCTCTTTTCGCGTTAACGGTGTCTACAACAGAAGAGGCCGAAACAGCGGCCTCCCGGTGAACCTTTATAGCAATTTCTGCATATGCAACTGATGTTCGTGGGGGCTTTGTCTCAACAAGAGACATTTAAGCTACAGGTACTGAGGTTTGGTGTTCAGCTGATTCATCATTGTTAATGTTAAATGTCAGGTGTGGTAGAAGTTTCTTAACTCGAAGTTTCTAATAGTGCCTGATTTTCGTTGCTGTGAGTAAAGTTTGACTCTTGTAGGTACGGCTTGTTTCGCCAGGCGTTCTTCCAAAACTTAGTGATAACAACGGAGATAGGGAAGTGGCTGATTACGGTTCAGAAAAAGCAGACTGTTCCGCATTCCGTTGCATAGAAGCCGTTATGCTTCCGTTGTGCATACTGCTTCGTTTAAAGTAATCTTATCCTGTATCCTCTGCTCGTCTTCTGCGGCTAACCGGTCGAGCTTCTGTTCTGGGATAAGCAAGCACTTAACGACTGGAATGGTGCAGCACGCAGTACATTACCAAATTGCATCTTTGGAGCTATTTCGCTCTCGCACCTTTGCACATTTGCACATTTCGGATGATATCATTCCAAACGGCGCAAACGAGCCAGATCGATTTTTACTATTGACGACATAATCCTAACTCGCAAATGCCTTTAGCTTGGAGCTCTTTGGGTCTCGATTTTCTGCCATTAAACGTGATATCGTCACCTGACCCAGTGCGTTTGCTATCGTTCTATAGTTTCCAGCTTTGTGGGCAACACATAGCATTAAGGCGAGCGTGGTGGTTGCAAGGGCAAAATCCTGTGCACCTTCAAGTACACGTTTACAAGGTAAAATATATGCATTGAGACAATATAACGAACGCACCACCTGAAATAAAATAAATCAGCACACAAGCACGCGGTCAGTAAATCGGAGGCATCGTACGTGCAAGCGCTGCGCTGGTTCTAATGGCATTCTCAGCAGGACCCGTCGTCGCTTCGAGGTTGGGCCCTAGTGGCCTGTCTCGTGGCTCACCAGACGTACCTAGCCCATGCACTCGCGACCGCATCTGCCACAGCACCATGCCCTCGATATCCATGGAGTGCGCTCCACCGGCCACTGTCGCTTGAGCAAATGCCGAATCCTCTCGGCATGCACGAGGGCTATCTTTTGCATCTCGACATAAGCGTTCGTAATCAGATCGCGTCATGCACTCCGATCAACCGAATTATATTCCCATGTCCTGCAATCAACAGTAAAACGTAGTACGCCCACTTTGATCATGTCCTGATAGCGAAGCTTCGGTTTATACAAATGCTGCTTCCTCACAATTATTTGATCATAAAGCTGCTTCGGTATTCTTGCCGAACGCTTAGACCACACATGACCGAGTCACCACAAGTGTCTACGCAGAAGTATGCTGTCCACTGCATACATCCCAATCGGTGCAGCACTTACGTGTCCTCAAATCTCTCACCAACAAATGCGTAGAACCCGTTGCAAACACTGTTGATGGCACAGCTCGAGAAATCGCACATCCAGCCGAGTACATCTTCTAAGTTTCCCTAGCGGAAGAAAGAAAGGACAAAACCACGAATCAATAGCATCGTGACGACGGTAATATGGTCGTTGTTCCACACTCCGTTCTCAGGCTTCCCGAATATCGCCGCTGCCTTCGATACTCGGATAAGCAGCTCACTGTTTATCTGCTGGGAAGACGAATATATACATATATATATATATATATATATATATATATATATATATTTAAAGCCCTTCTCATCCAATTGACTAAGATTGAAGTATTTCACTTCGAGATTCTCGGCCCAATATGTTTGCACTGCTACACGCTCCACACATAAGACTCACGTAATACACCTGCAGATCTTGCAAGCCGGTAAACCGGATCGCAGTTCCCTTCTCAACCGAGCAAGCACCGTTTTATACGGCTCGGAAGAGTAGTTCGCTATTTGTCTGTCTTTCTGCTGCGTGTTTCGCAGCAACCTCCACACTTCCTCAAAATAATATGTTAGCATGTTCCTCAGTTCACTTTACCGAACCCGGCAGGCTGCAGCGTTCATTTGGGGAACGTTCGCCAATGACATAGACGTCAATATAATTATCTAGACTTCCATTTCCTTATACGTTGGACAACCAGGGTTATTTTACCAGGCATCAATGGCAATACATCTGGCTAAGCAATAACATAAGTGTCCAGAGCCGTGCTTAATACAAGGGGTGATATCAGATGTAACCTGGGGTATCAAGATCCAAACACTGTCAGTTAACCCATAATAATATATTTTAGTCGGTCTAAGCCCCCAGTGACATAGGGTCGAAAGTCCCTTCTGTGGAAGCAGCGGCTGAACTGAAGTACTGGCCAAATTAGGCTATGATGTGGCAAAGGAGACGCAACCTATTTAGTGGGAACATGGTGTAGCGAAACGGCCAACTTGGTTTGTCTCGCAACCCATTCTGCATCTTTGCCTTGACAGAAATGCCTTGTATGCCCATCAGAACGCCTTCTTGTGTAAATATTGGAGCAAGTTTAGAAAGCGAAGTCAACGGTTGCATATATTTTCTATTTTGTTCCATTTTCTCACGCTGATTGCTTTATATAGATGCTACTTGTTGTGCAGTAGAAGTTTCTTCTGGTGTTAGTTTACTGATTTTTAAGTTAGTGGTTTAAGTTTTACTGTAAACCGACATACAGCAATCGTTAAAGCAATCGGTGAGGAGGCTGTTGGAATAGTTGTGGTTAAATTACCCTTCTGTAATTCTGCGACCCATTATGTTCTCTCTAAACACACAATCTACGTTCCACATAATTCACACTAATATGGGCTTAAGATTTTAAACACCTATTATGAAAGCGTCATCCAATGAGATTTGCTGCTTGCCTGAAGCCTTCCTTCTCTTGTTCAGTTATTACCATTGAAGTACGAGCATGTAACATACTGAAATGTACACGCGAGGCTTCTTGGCATTTACAGGCTGACGATCTTATCCCTCAATTTCCTACCTACTCGACGTTTCCTCTAAGTACATAGGATATGAGGATATTTTTAAATCTTTTCGCACATTATAAATTCCACTGCATTTTGCGGTGAATTATGTAAAACAGAAATGGCCAAAGTGGAATAAATAAAATTGTACTGACCAAATTTCATCCACTCTTCGTATCCTTGATTTAACTTGTATACGATTCATCAAAACGTTGCATTTATTTGAAATCATTAGATGCCGCTTTATGTTTGTAAACCGCTAGCTTCTTTTATTTAGTTGCTCGTCAATACTGTTATGGGCCAACTACTATTCAGAAATACACAAGTCGAGTGTTTTTGGCCCGAGACTGGTCGGGGCTGTGCATTCCCTCGGTCCCACATGAGTGCCAATGGCTCAGACCCGAACCACCAGTTTACATCAATGAGTCATGGGAATGACATTTGACTAATATGGAATAAAATCTAACCACGACGTAGTCCGATCCACCCTCTACAGTCAAGCAGCTTACAGCTAGTGCAATGGACAGTGGTTAGTTCCTAGGTAGTTGGCATTCTCTATCATTTGTCAGGATTCCACACAACATTCTGGAGACTGTAAGGTATACACCGCAACTGGATTTCAATCCATGATGCACAGCGATTGTCCTCATGGCACCTCTGCATAAAGCACTGGATTGTGGTGCGAGCCAACAACTCTCCCAAAATCCAAGCGCTATGAACTATCTTTATCTAACCAAATCCCTTTGTTCACGATGAATTGGCACCATTATATGATCGGTTTAGCTGTATGTCTTTTATTATGATCGACAAAACTTATTAATTGCCCACTTGTGTGACAACACGATTGCAGCCCAATAGAGCATTTGCGGAATCGTGGACTTCCAAGAGAATATGTGTAAGACAAGGGAAGTTAAAATCCTAACATTAATCGAACTTTTCAGTCTGCATTGTTTGTTCTGGTTTGATACACACACGTTCCAAGGTCTTCGTATCATTCGTAACCTAAAGCATAATAATATATCTGACAATTTACCGGCATTACTCCCCGTCAATTTTTCTCTGTTTTATGCATTTAGTTTTGAGCTGAGTAAAGTAATCTGACTGAAAATACACGTGAATTCGTGTCAGTTTCAAGGTAATTTGTATGCATTTCAAATATATCATTATGATCGCCAACAACCAGAAACGCACGGATATGCAAGTGAGTGATAGAGAAAACACGGGTTATCACGATCAGCAACTTGATCGCTTAAACCAGCACAACCATATTAAACCAGTTACACAATCCAGCAACTGAAATTGCAGAAGCTGTAGCTTCGAAACAATCAAAGATCATGTAATTATGCAAAGTAAGTAATTTATTTATCATTTGAAAGCTGTCCGCTCCAAAACACTGCACTACTGTGACGCGTTTCGAGGTTATTCCATCTCAGCAGATAGAGTTAGCTACGGTCCTCCTGATCGAAAGACAAAGGTAAATTCAGTGGCAATCGCCGTCAATATTACTATTGCCTGTCGCAATCCATCCACGAAACATGTATTCCAAAGTGACCCACAGTATGAAGTAATGCCTTATTTAAAATAAGTTCAAATGTTAAAATGGATAACTTAAATTAGTGTCCGTAGATCAACAAGCTCTTTTAACATATTTATTGTGAATGGAAGGATCTTGGTGAGTATTTTTGTTCATCGCAATCAGACAATTTTTAACATATTTATAAAAATTATAGCTAGCAGTGTTTTAGTTAATATATTAAAGTATCTGAGCCAAGTAATACTTCTTTAGACAATAAAAGTGAAAAATAATTATGGCTCGTTATGTTACCAATTTTAATAATTAGTTATCAAATAACATTGGATTGTAGACGTATGTTCTCATACCAAGTTGATCACAGTACCTCCGGTTGATTTATTTCTGTCTGAGCTAACATAATTATTTATTGTTAGATTACACCGTGCATTAGAAATATTTCGTCGAGATTACGATAAGATTCCGTCTAATTTATGGTTCTGGAATTTTCGGCGATAAATACACAGGTTACCTTTGTATAATTACAGAAGACTTACTAGCGATTTGTGCCACGCAGTTGCTCGTTATCCTAGTCTGGGATTTTTCATAGTGTCGTAACGGGCGCATAATAATTCCTGTACCAAATTGTTCGGAAGTTGAGCAAATGAATTCACACGTGTATTTTTCCACATTATATTCATTTTGATATAAATATTATATCAATTGAGCATTTTCGGCGTTTTCGTGCACTCTAGCATGCTTTCGTTCAAATTTTGTACAAAAGTTGCCGAAACATTCTGCAGATGAAAAAATAAACCAGAGTCGTAAGCCGCCTTGACGCATAGATCATTCCGTTGTGGGCAGCTGCGTGTATTTAACAAAACAAGCTTGCCCCAGATCCCTCTACTTTTCAGTTAAGATTTCCTGTTCTTCCTGGGTAAATTTCTTTGCCCAAAATTTCGCATTTGCCACAAGCTCAGTTACACATATGACAAACATTGTACTTGTGATGTATCCTGTATGCGCAAGTGTCCCATTGTGTGAAAGCTTGTGCACTGAAGGCACACGGAAACTACAAGGAAGGCAAAAGCAAAAGTGATCAAAAGATTTCAGCCGCTGCAACGCTACGGCAGGACAGACTTCGTGACGGGCGGGAATATCCAAGCACTGCGAGGTCGAGCTTGGCCGACCAAACACGTTTGAACCTTATGACAATCCAAGCGCCTTAGTCAATTGATCTAACGCCCCAGATGCCCTACAGACGTCGTGATTTACGGAGCATAACTGATAGTCTCTTCAACGTGCGAATGGCCGGAGTGCAACCGAGGCAAATTAACCCTCTTGGATTAAAAGGTGCACAGCGAAGTAAACCATTGTGAACCACCTTTGTGGATGCAGTCGTTTCTAGGCTGATCTTGACACGCTTTAATGGAAAGAAAGTTGGAGATCCATATTCGTCCAGACCGATCTGCTGGTTTGTGAACCGCTCATGTCTAAATCATTGAGCTGAAGAGAGAGAGAAGTTTTGATGAAGAAGCCAGTATCCGTGTCGTAAATATTCTGGTATTTCTAAGACTCCACTTTGCAGTATAAACAGCTTGTCAATATGTAAATATTTGGATGTTGCTCCTCCCAACACTAGCACATAACGACCGCGATTTCGCCCTGGTTTTTACCCAGCAGGTGGGGATAACCCGAGCTGGGGTGGAACTCAGAGCATAATAGTTCACGGCTGACGTCCTGTACACTAAGCCACTTAAATCCGCAGGCAACTCTTGGCCCAATAAAAACGAATTTAAAGTTGAGTTTGGGGAACCCGCTGTCCATACTTTCAGCAAGCCCGGATGTTCCAGCTTCGCTTTCCATATATATACATATATATATATATTATATATATATATATGCCAACAATTGTGGTCTTGTGAAAAAGCGCGGTGTAAATTGTCGTCTGAGCGTCTCTGGCCATGTCGGCCAGATAGATGAATGAATTCTGTGGTGTTTGCTAGAAACTCGAACTCAGGGGTTGCGCATACTTCTGCTGCGATGGAATATCGACTGCCCAGTGCTCTACGTACGGTCATCGCTTTGTGAAAAATTTTATGATCGTCTACAGTAGCAACATTCACCTGTGTGATTAGCTGCGGTGCTCAACCTGTCTCAGGCGCGGAGAGCTAATCGTGGATGTAGTTTATTACGGTTCACTGAACCGTTATTGGTTTTAGCTGCCGCATCTCCGATAGCATTTGATTCGTTCCAATTTTACTAATGGAAAATCGCGATACTTTGAGTAAGCTGGCGTGAACTTCAAATCATTCCCGGACATTGGGAGATCGCTAAAACGTTTTTGGAGTTTGGAGTTGGAAGTAGAAGTGTAACACATGCTGACCGTCGCGAATAGCGCCTCGCTCAACTCCGTCGTGCTTAGACTTGTTGTAAACAAGATTTGAGCAATTCGGGTTTGACCTTCGTTTCCCGGATCCCATAGCATCAAGTGACCATACAGTGCTCATAGCCAGTGTGAATCTATCAAAACCGTATTCTCGTCTGCTGGAACCGTCTTAAATCTACTGGAAACTGACTGCAACGGCTTAAATGGAGCAAGGAGCCAAGTGCATTTTCCTCTGCCCAATGCCATATATGTATTATACTGTTAGAATTTTATGGAAAAGAGGTTGTCATTGCTGTGTTCTCTGTTTGTGCCACTGAAGTTTCCAAAAATTGAAGCAGTCAAGTCGCATTTGTTTTGCAAGGATTACGGTGAAAACGCCCTACGGCTGCGCAAAATTTAGGACAAATTCCATTTTACCGGCTTTGAAAAACTACGAGGTGTATAGAAAAAGCCAAGAAGTTGTAAGGGTGCAAAAGCGAACAAGGGCCGGCTTTTAAATGAGCTGGGCGCAACCACCGCAAAGACCGCCCAAAAGAAGACTTTTTTACTTGAAGCGACGCCTGAAACCGGCAGGTGATCTGACAGCGCTGGATGTCTTGGACAGTAGGTCACTACAGTTCTGCTATGGGCGTGCATCAACTGTTTCGGCTCACTTCGCTTCTGTTTCTGCAACTGACCAGGTCCATGCACCGAGTTCGGCACGTGCCGCTTTTACCGCGCTAAACAGTATGGTTTGCGGTGTTGATGAGTTGCGGCAACTACTCCCCAATCTTGACAGCTGGACCTGACGGACACCAACCAGTGATTCTCATGTCCATATCGGGCAACTTGTCAACTGCTGTGACTGATTGGCTTGTTCAACAAGTTAATTTCTGAAGGGGCCTTACCCAATCATTGCAAATGCTTAGTGGTAAAGCCGAATATGAATATCGGTGCCCACAACAAAGTGGACAACTACAGGCCAAGTTATCTGACACCTATTTTGGGCAAAATTGTCGAGACGACGGCAAAGAAGGATTTGTTACAGCTGTCTCAAACAAAAAGATCTTTTTCCGCCGGCACAGCACGGTTTCATGCTAAGCAGCTCGTACATTAGAAACGTGTTGGCGACGAGGCATACATGGTTGCAGGCAAAGAACCAGAATCAGTCTGTCAAGGCAACCAATCTAAATTGCAGTAAAGCTTTCGACAGGATAAATCATGTGCAGTGTTGGATAAGCAGTGCATCAGTATATTTAAGACTTTATTATTGGACAGAAATGGACGGTACAGATCGACGAACATCTAACTGACTGGTATCTCACTAAAATTTGCGTACAGCGAGGTACGATGATGGAGTCTACTCGGTTCGTAATCTATATCAAGGATCTGCGGTAGCTCCTTAGGTCGCCGTGTGGCCTGATTGCAAATGCCTTGAAGATTGGAGATTGATTAGCGTCCCCGATGACTACGGCCTAAATCAGCAATTTCTCATGTGGAATGCGGAAGTTCGCCACCCGATCAAATCAAGCACTTCGGTATTCAGAAGCCTGAAGAAATGCGGTGGCAGCCAAACTCTCACAAATGACGGCCAACTGCTACATCCCACACATTTCTGGAAAAACCTGGCTGCACGTTATTTTTCAAAAGATAAGGCGCACTGTTTTATACGATGCAGTATACGTGAACGGATCTATTTTCATATATATGGCGCACCGGATAATTGTGCGCATATGACGAAACGAAATATTCGGGTAGGTCAAAATTAATTCAGGACACCGACAATAAATGTCAATATGGTTCACTTGTAACACATAAACACTGAAAACGTACACACAATTTTTCAAGCAGGAACCATTCATCATCCACAAAGCCGTCAAACTCTTATCTTCTCTGTCGGGGTTTAAAATTTGGGCGATAGCGGCACGATGCAAGCTCGGATCCCTGTCGTCATCGTCCGAGTCAGTCGCGTTGCTGTTGGTTGGTTGTTCATTGTTGATTCCGGCCTTTGTGAAAGTTCGGGAGACAGTTGATACCCATACCTTGACCAAGGCATTGGCGAACCATTGGCAGATAGTGAGATAACTAGCCCCGCCTTGTCTCTTGGTCTTGGTGAATGTGTGCTCACCTTCTGTCATCTAGTGCTCACATGCGGCTCGCAATTTAACTTTGAAGGCCAAGTTGACATCAAAATCTAGCGGGTTGGGTTATTTGGGTATTCCTACCAGAATGACGGCAAGTTCCGAATTAGTTTACTTTGCTGGGCTTTGCACAGTTTCCCTGAGATGGGCGCACATGCAGTCGTAGATCAATAAAGAGGAAGATGTGTAAAAACCACCCGGACTCCTGAGATAAACTTCTCTCATTCACACGCTAATTTTCCCTTTTCCATCAGGCCTTTTGGGTTGATCTTCACAATTACCCCAAATGGAATCCTTTCTTTTGGCAATGTCTTCCTCGTAAAATGACCATGGGTGGTAATTTC
Source organism: Dicrocoelium dendriticum (assembly GCA_944474145.2). NCBI lineage: Eukaryota > Metazoa > Platyhelminthes > Trematoda > Plagiorchiida > Dicrocoeliidae > Dicrocoelium > Dicrocoelium dendriticum. Next base: position 61,773,967 of record OX104061.1, read on the forward strand.
TGATCACTAACCTGGCAACCGAGAACTACAGTGAAGGACGATTGCTCGTTCCCTGTGGTGGGTACAAATAGAGTAGCCAACCCTGATTTTCCAACGGTAGGGTTCACGGGGATGTCAAAGCTGTGATGAATCTAGTCCATGTTTTGAATGTGGTCTTGTTGTTTCTTCCTTTCCGTTATCTATTTCTTGCAGAAAGTGCGGAAAATAGCCAGCATTTTTCTTAATCCTTTGGCATTTGCTGCGTGGTGGTGGTTCTCGGGCAGATGGAGAGATAGCGCCTTTTCAAAAAACAGAAGCACAATTAAGACCTACTTGAAAGTCGTTCATCATACCACATGAGATCGATATCATCTTGAATCGAATGAATACTGTAGAGACGGTTATACCTCGGAAACTCCTCTTTATCTTCTTTACTTGGATCATGTAATCTTGCTTCTTCCATTTGCACACTATTGATTCAATAATATTTGATTGCTTCGAAGCTGTTCTATTTCCATGTTTTACTAAATGGCTGATGGCTTTGAGTTTGAACTCGTCTACGTAAGCATCTCTCGGGACAGGTGACATTATGGAATCCTTACTTACCGGTTTGTGGAAGCAAAGTGGGTATCAGGAGAAGTATATGATGTAAGCGAGCAAGCTTCAGCTTGATCCAGTTCATGTAAATGACGCTGAATATTTTAATGGTTTTTGACGTCATATGATAACCAAAGTGTATGTTGTCACGCATTTCTCCGTAAGTGCATTGTTATCCCTTCGTAGTACAAGCTCGTCGACGTATATTCCACTTGTCTGTCCGAAAACCGTAGTCTGGACTATGAGATGCGTGAAGATCATACGAAAGTCGCCGACTGTCTGGATGACCGTATGTATTTGGAACACTGATATGAGCGCAGATCGTGTGTTTAAACACGCACCTGCAACCAGCGAGATACAGGTGTTTACCGGGTATTCCATCACATATATTACCGTGTGGGATATCAGCGTGGTCGGTGGAATAATTGGTTGGTTTATCGTCGCCAGAATGTTTCGAATCAGTTGGCTGCTACACAGAATTCGCCACCCTCAAAACAATTCTGTCAAGAAAACATAGAAAGCTGAAGCCACGAGGTTCCTGACCATCGATTATACTTCGAGAATAAAAGTCGTACTAAAAAATTTTAGAGAATTTTTAGCGCAGTATGAACATAGAAATTCGTTCGGTGTCAATAGGCCTCAACACAACCATCAATACATAAGTAGCACCGGAATATAAAGCGTAAAGCCGACTTTAAAAAAAGAATTTAATTACATCTAAGAGCCGGAAAAATACGGTGCTCTGAAGCTGCCATTTGAAGTTGGTTGACAACACGAGCTGGCTTTGCCAGAACGGACTACGCACGTTTTTGGACGCTCAAAACCATTTCCGTCCTTTTTCTGCCCATCATAATAGCAAACTTGCAGTTCGCTTAAATGGCCTATTGCCCAATCATCTAAGACGAGGTACAGATAGACGAACGGTCACAAAACTTCGCCACCAGACGCATTCCGCTTTTACGAGGATTACCGTACGGAGGCCTGTGGGAGAAACTAGTACCCTACACCTTGTCCAATCATCCGGTATGAGTTGCTCTCTTCCGTGTTTATCGAATAATTACATGTCGCCGACTTTCCCACGTTGAGACCTCGGATGCACTTGCACAGACCATTCAGCACACGTGGACATGTGTACAAGCTTGTGGTGCCGGATATCCAACGATTACCCCACCCCATGTGCTTATAACGCAGAGTGGTACATGTTTATAACAGTTTGTCAAAACAAGTCGAGGTGACCACATCTGCGTAGCAGTTAACAACGTTGCTGGTATACGTTTCAATGTCATTTGATTCTGAGAGGGTTGCACATTGGTAATGACATTTTCCCCAGTGCAGTTATACCTATGAATCTGAAGAACAATAAGGCTATCATGTAGGTAGATACTATTTATAACGTTGTTGATTTTAGCGCGATGAAGTTGTATAGATTTAAATGTCTACTTGCTCTTAAAATAGCATTCCGCAGTGGTGGGGGTAAAAGACATATATTCGGTTGTTAATGTGCATTGCATTTGACATTAACAGTAAGGCGTTTATACCATATGTTGATTCCATAGAAGTAACTGAAAAAGAGTAAGGATAATTTATGCCGTCTGATTGGAATACTGGGGATATCAACAGAAAGTTGGGCTGCATTAAATTACTTCGTGACTCGGCTCATGCTAAACATTTAGGACGAAGTCTGACTGCCTTATGCTGGTTCGCAAATATCGGTGGCATTTCGCTTAGGAACGCAGACGTAGTTTTCTACAGTTCACCGTCGCAATGTTCTGCAGCAAAACGTATTGCAATTTGTGAAAATACGCGTGGTGGAAAGGAAGCAAAAAGTAACGGGATATAAAACACATTGATTAATGGAAGACAGCTAGGGACATTTTGAACAATGAACAACGGCTTAAGAAACCCTGTTTTACAAGTCCCGTTGTATAGTTGGTAAAGATATCCAAATAATAATTATAAATATAAAACAGTTCTTTGAATATGAAAATGAGGACTTACCGTATGCTCCGCTTTACTTCGGAAAACCGAGCATATTCACAGCCTCCTAAAGCTGACATTAAATATTTCAAACGTAATAATAATACAATAATATATATTTCTCGTGGTACCGAGAAAGCGAGTCAAAAAAGGACTGATCACCTTTACGTTGCAACATGCTCAGGCATGCGAGGCTGTCCGTCGGGTTACAATGGGGATGTTTTTGCTAAAATTTTGCTTTGGGACTTTTGTCGCCCAATACTACCAGTTCGCAAACATTCTAATTTTCTTGTTTACGGTGCAGCATGGTGGTGCCAAGGCGGCGGTGGTTTTTTGGCTTACAGAGTAAGAAAAAGAAGGAAAAGGTTAGCTTCTCCAATGCAAAATCAGATAACTAGTACAACATCTAACTTAATAGACTGGAGTAATCTACTTGGAGCTATTTGTTTGTAGCAAGTTAGAATTGTGAACATAAGGACATGTCTATATAAGAGTAACATTAGTGGCTAATACAATTCGTTACTTTATCAAACTTATAAATATATTATTCACATCCTTGGGTTTTAAGGCATGGCGTGGTGTCTAGTCATTCCTAGGTATAAGTATGAAGTAGAACGAATTAATTTGTGTTTTGGGCAGCCAGATGTTTGAGATGCTGGGTGAGCGCAATTGCATTGCTTACAGCCTCAAATTGTAAGTGGATATTTAGGGCGTACGTGAGTATGCACAAAAAATGTGATGTTGAAAATGGAGAAGCAAATATATGATTAAAAAGAGCAACAAACACCTACTCGTTGCAAATTCAGGACCTATTCATTGCATCGCAGTCTTGTCGAAGATGGCAAACACAGAACGATTAGGAAAGTGTGCAATAGTTATCTGATTTTTGTGTAGTGTAAAATGAAAGCCACCACCAACAAAATCTATGCTATGGTCTAAGGCATAATTTAATGCGAAATATCGGTAGGACAGTGGGAAAGCAGATGAAGTAACTGGGAACCAGGATCACAACTGATTCAATGCAGAATGATGTAGTGTAAGATGAACAGGTGAAGTGACACGGTCATTCGTGGAAACGTCCCCCGGGGACCTGCTTCCATGCCACGTAGACCCTCGAGAGGTTTCAACCGCACCACAAACACCCTCATCTATTCATGTATTGGTGCGGTTTAGAAGCAAGCTGACCACTACCGATTTGATTCATCATTTAGGCAAAAATGTTTTTGGTTAGTTAGTTGCTCAAGCCAGTCAGACCTTTCGCCATTCATAGAATTTTGCGCTCATGATTCCCGGGAAAACCGGTTGGCGTCATATGTCATTAAGCGTGAGTTCAGCAGTTCAGATTGGACTGCAGTCTTATTTTCTGCCCAATTTTTATACACCAGTGGGTCTTTTGATGTCAGTATATTTGTTGCTTAAAAGCTTCAAACCATCACCTCAGGAGATCGGTCAACTCGTGACCAACAGAATAACAGGAGAATAAGATGAAATGGTTAAATTGGCTATAAATAGCAACATAATAGATAGCCAATTAGCATATCTCGCATCATTGTGGGATGGCATATGATTGTGTGTGATAAAATTTTGCAACGTTTAAAATAACAGGTAGCGTTATTAATGAGTTGGCTTCATCTTACAATACCCACTGGTTGATGTAAATTAGCTGGATGTCTTAGCAAGGTAGGATATTTAAAATAAATGTGGAAGAGCTAAAGCAAGTGAAACACTATTTTGTTTCTCCCCAAATAAGCGAGACTTCAAGGGTGGCATTTTCGAACATAAGGTTAAGGTAGTATGGCGGGTGGTGAAACTGCAATATAGGTTATGTATTATTTTGAGAAGATGAAATTAACGAATCACTTGACACTTGAAGATAGAATATTTACATTAAGTTCTACATGTTGAGGAAAGCTTCTAAGGTCATTTTAAATTCGGTCAAGTTCTGACTTGTCCATATTTTTAATAGTAGCTTGTTCCATATGTGTATACCTTACCAAGAAGAAGTTTGATCGGATTTTGTTCTGCTTCTTCACCGGTGCTTATGAATTTTTATATCTGGTGCTATATGCTGAGGAATATTGCAAGGTAGGAGCTATTCCGGTTTTGTACATCCGGAAATGCATAATGTTTTAAAAATAACTAGATTATTTCTGTGTTGGCGCAGCCATAGAGGGTCCAATTTGGGACGGCGACAGCGGTCTTCATAGTTCATATTAGTGGACCGGCCAATAAAACATTTTCGTGAAAATAACGCTGAATGTTTTCTAAAGCTAGTCAGTCTGTTCTATGCAGGTGGCTATAGATAATTGTGCAGTACTCTAGCATAAATCTCAGGATATTGTTAGCATTTTCAAGTCTCGCTTCTGGTAGAAGATAGAATTTAGTGCTATAGGCTTTCAATAGCCCTGCGTTTGCTATCTTACACAAGACATGCTCTGAAACGCTCAGGGATGCTGTATATACTACTACAAGGTCACTAACTGAAGAGGACTTTAGGTTGTTTGTACCTGCTAGGGTGATGGATGCAGCAGGTGTGCAGCATCCATACCCAAGCATTTGTGAATTTTCAGCCGTGAATTTCATGAAACAATTTTAACCGCAAGGTCCCAGCGCAGCTAAGTCTTCATGTATATTCGTTAGGCCCGACTCAATGCTATCGGGTTTAAATGAGTAGATGAGTTTATTGTCGTTCGAAAAATGGTATGTGCGTCCATGTTTGATGAAATAACATATGATATTTATAGACATTAGGAATAGTAGTGTTCAAAGACACTATCATGGACAACTCCGCCTTCCTCGACGAAGAGCCTTACTGGTCTATAATAACGCTCTGTGTCCGATCTTCTACGCAGTATTTAAACCAGCTTAGTAATAGGTTAGAATAGGATAATGAGCGGCGCTATATCACGTCTAATAACTGAAGCACGATGTTCGTTGCCCTCCCATGTAGCTCAGTAGTATAAACCACGAACTGGCAGCAGTCGAGTTGCGGGTTCCAGCCATACCAGGGTCCGATGGAATGCACACTGCTGACGATTCCCGAAAGGATGAAACGCGCGTACATTGCTTTCCGGGCGTGTCGCGGCTGTCTGAGTGAGTCTAGATGTGACGAATTTCTACCCATAACATTCAACACCCCTACTACTCTTCCGTAATCAGTACGCAGACTAAACTGCTTATAATGACATAAGTTAATTGAAGGCTTAATTTTGGTAAGCTCGTCGCTTGGTGAGGGGTTACCCTGTCCTCTTCACGGCAATAACGTGTAAGTCAGTGGATAGTGAGCGGCGCTATATCACCTCTAGTAACTTATTCACGATAATCGTTGCCGTCCCACGTAACGCATTGGCCTCAACAACGGACTGGCAACTGTCGTTTTGCAGGATAGAGCCCTAAGGCGTCCGATGGAAGGCGCACTGCTGACGATTCCCGAAATTATGAAATGAACGTACAGTGCATTTCCGGGCATGTAGCGGCGGTCTGATTGAGTCTAGATGTGACGAATTTCTACCTATATACTAATGTGTTTACCAGGTTAACCATACCTGGTTCAACTTCGCAAATATTGGTTTCGAATGTTCAAGCAGATTGCTGAACATCCTCAATGGAAAAATTAGAGTGCATTTTCATGTTCGATATTACTGGATCATCTGAAAATCACTGTTAAAGCTTTGAACACACGCAGTTTTCGTACTAAGTCTCTTGTTGCAGATCACAACAAACCATTTCACTTGAATTCCTGTATTCTCCTTGTCATTTTTTTAAATATTTTGCAAGCCTGCACAAAATGCCTGCTATTTTACACCGAGTAAATATAAATGCTATTTAACTAAATGTGAAAACTACACTGAAAATTTCGCACTGTTACTTGATTCAAGTTTTAGATTAATCTTCATACTTTAGCTATGGAATCCTGAGGATTCTATGTACTTCTCTTATTATTGGCTTTGCCTTTTATTTTATTATGCTCTGTTAAGATCGCCTACTTGCTTGCCGAACCATACTCTTGGTTTCCTCTTGAACAATTTTTCCTATGTTATGAACATTAAAAATGGCCAAAAGCACATTCGGCGAAATAAACTGGCAATACTCGAAACCATGACTTGGAAGTCAGCCTATTCGTTCACCTGAGACATAGATATTTAAGGCAGCACTCTGTTAAAAGCACCTGTAGCCATATCGATGCGATGGATGTAGGCGAAATGAGCGCTTATTTTAGCCAGCCATATCAGTTAATTTCCTTGTCCTACATCATTAACAAAAGTCCTTCGTTGGATTATTTTTTCTTCGTATGCAAATCCAACGACCAGAACATAAGGTTACAGATTGTCAATGAGCGTTTTATGCAGGTGTTTCAAATAATTATCCCCGGTGTTATTATAAATGTGTACCAGATCTCCACAAATGTTGCACCACCAGTCTGGATTTTGTTTGAAATTTTACTATGATAATTATATCACATTAGTCGATTTCCGTATACAATACCCGTGTGCGCTCAATTCTGTACTAAAACAGCCTAATGTGCATTCTTTATGTGGCAGAATATAGCAAACACTACCATCGAGCAGATACAACATATCGTTTCTGGACGGTGGCGCATGAAGTTGGACGCTATCGAAATTATAGGTTATACAAAATCTTGGTGGTGCGCATGGTCGCGTCTCATACCACTTGTATTTGCTTTCTTGTGAAACAAACTGAAAAAACTTGATAAAATTATTCATCTCAACACCATTATGTGACAAGCAATTATGGTTGACAGCTTGTCATTGATTGTGTTTCGAGTGTCTGGGGGTAATTTTAGTATAATGACATAATACATAGGAAACTTGAACTACTTATAGATTGACCGATATGGGTAACGTGGTCACTTACCTGATTGCGTACCACGTTACATCTACATAGACGACTGGACGCTGTTTGATTTCGTTCAAGGATGATTAATATGGTAACGCAAAGCAACTAAGGAAGGCACGACAAACGTGGACCACTATATATTTTGCCATATTTCCAGATGGTTCTTTGTTATTTGCTTGCTGTATTTGTACACATCAAATTGTTGCGGTAAAAAAGCGCTTTGAACCGGCAAATACAAGATACTCCCTTCCGCGAATCACATCTACTCCTAAGGTGGTAGCGACTTCACCGCGGTGAATGTATCTGCCTGACGCCATCCGGTCCTTGCCTTCACATACCATTTGACAAATGCCAGATTTAATTGCACGTGGATTCTGATATTTACCTCCATCCCATTGCTACGCGAGTGTATGTTGCGGTTATGACCGAAAACCCAATACAGCCATGTACCATACATGTTTCCTTCATCTATCCACACACCTCAGTCTCGGCCCTCCATCGTTAGCCGCGACCACCGCCTGCAGGTCATCACGCGCGTTACATCAGGTGCACCCTCAATCCACCTCCGACTCTTAATAGATATTGGTGATGAAACGGTCCAGCTGCCTAAGCCTTTCAGCCATCTCGGTCTTTGACGACCCAGGGTGTTGCTTGATGCGGATGCCCTGGAAAACTTAGATGCATATTACACTAAACGAACGACTCACCGAAATGATGCCCTATTTTTGCTGGCACGTAAAATGTTACTTTAGACTTTAATGGCAACTTGTTTATATTCCTTCAAATGTCAATTGCGAATTTAGGGCCTTACTTAGGGTATAATATTTAGGTCCGGCATCTCCGATCAAACTTGGAATAACAATAAAATATCAAGTGTTTCTTCTACCTACCATACACTTTATGACTAAATGCCCTTGGTTTGTACATCGGAAGTGATGGCGGTCTACGAAATGTTCTCATTCTGGCAAACAAGGTCTCTAAAAATTGGTGATCTCGCAAGCCGCTATCTTCGGAAACTTAGCCGCAACGGAAACCAGTGGGAAAATCAGCCGAAACTTTCCACCCAATACCGTCAGCCAGAATCCCGTGTGTATAACTCTTCGTAATTTTCCGCCGTGAAACACCTTTTCGGGCTTTGTGATTTTTGTGCCAACGCCACCCAATGTTTACTAATTTACGATAGATTACGCTTTATGTACTACATGAGTTGATTACTGTCTGCTGAATGACGACAAGCCGGTGACAAACGTTGTGCTCAGCAAACCCCACGAAATCGGTGAAATGGAAATCCATGTGTTGGCGTGAAGTATTTGGTTAGCATACAATTGCGCATTTCACTTTGGTGCAACATATACTTGTAATTATGTAATGCAGACAAACCGTTTCAAGTGAACTGTCAGGATTTAGCTTTAATATCCGCATTGTGTAAATTGTCACTGTTCCATTTTATTTGATTTAGTTTTTGGTACTACCAGCATATTACAGAAAAACGCAGGGATACTTAGTGGGTCAGAACCTGCATTATTCCATTTAAATACCTTAGTCGAAATTGGCGCTTATTGAACTGTGAGGATGATGAACATTCGTAGAGTTATTTGGTAACAGATTTAGTTACACCTGGCACATATCGCGATTCACTTGATCGATGATCGTGAGAGCGCTAAAGACAATCCTCTCAGATCAGTTGACATTCTGCTGGAAACAGTTGTCGTGGCCACCCAATTGATGATTTGCACGGGTGGGCTATTCTCGCTAACTTACAGCTAAGAGAGCGAGAGGGAAAAATGCGGATCTTTATTTGAAGCGGTAACTCATAAATGTATAAGGAGTTGAAGCAAAGACGCGGTGGGTCCATTGATCACTGCACAATCAGAACCCCGCAGGTGGATAGATTCGGGTATCAGCTCAATACTAGTAGCTGATAAAGAAAAGTTTAATCAGTTTAAATAGAGTGTTCTAAAATTCCAAGCCAGTTCTAAAAGATAACATCAAAATCTTTCATTATAGTGGTCTCAATAACATAACTGAGAAGTGCATGCGTCAAAGAAAAAGAAAGCAAAGGAAGAAAATATATGATCTGCAAATGAAGCGCATACATTCCCACAGGCACTTCACGTTCATTCTACTATTTTTGGAACCATCATTATTATTCTACCATTTTGTTAAGTTGGTTGCTCTGGCAACGATCTTCTCGTTATTAATCTGCCAGTTACGGTTGCAGGAGGCAAATACCCAGAGAAGTATAGAGCATGGCAATAATTGATGTGTCGCCCGAAAATATAACACGAGAAAATGCAACCCAAAAGCTAGTGATATACATGGAAAAATTAATATTATTGTGGAAAGGTACAACTATGTACATACATTTTCTAATTAAGGATGCGCTATTGAACGGTTGTTTTCCGAAATTCATAACCTCACTTTTGTATACGCACGTATAGAAAACCCGTTAGCGAATATCTTAGTACAATTTAACCGAATGTCTCTATAACCCCATACATAATGGAAAAATGATAGAGAACGCCAGACTATTTGTGTTTGTTTGCATTTATGTGTGATGCGTACAACTAGCGCCGCGTCTCCTAACGTGTACGCTTAGTACGTGACACAAATTCCCGAATAGTTATGCGAAGCATCGGATCCATATTGATCAGGCTGTATTTTTGCGGTTTGACCCACCTAGAAAATTTCTGATGGTGTTTCAACGGGGTAGATGTTTGAACGTTATCCGTTTGATTAATTCTGAGTTGGGACATTGTGGCAAGGAACGCTATGGTTGAGTTGTCCATGGAGGCGATCGTAAGGTTTGATTTATGGAAAGTTTCCTTGAATGATGCTAAAAAGCTGTGTTGTTTTACCTCTGTAAACTCCGCATTTCGGAGTTGGTGACAAGTATTTGCAATGCTCCACTTCCAGTTAATTAAGAGGCTCAGCAATATCCGTAAAATACTGTACTACAAACCCAGAAAACTCATCCGCTCATGAATGTTTTGTATACTAGGATACGCGGTGGTAGACAATGTGTTTTTAACCATCGACTTAGAGCTGTCTGTAGTAATAATATGACAGAAACCCGGTGTCGCCAGCGTTATATCTGCAGTTCTTTATATGTCTCTCCGAGTTTAGATAGTTCAATTAGCCTGAAACTGCGCAAAATCGGTACTAATCATCTCCACAATTCTTTAAGAATACACATATGTCATCAATACGGGCTATCTAACAGTAAAATTGGCAAGTGAATAAATCACAAATTTGAGTCAACAACTTGTAACTGAGGTTAAGTCCATTGACGAAAGCCTATAACAAAATAAATCATCCGTTATAAGAAATGCTGCTATTATTCGTTATTGCTGAACCAGATACATGAGGAAGACATTCAATCTCAGGTCCAGTACAGAAGAAATCGGGTACCCCTAGTTTGACAAATATCACATCAGTAAATTTAGGTACAAACATCTCGGCAACTATTTGCCGAATGAAATTCTGTATGTTGTTTTCATTGCGCCCTCCTCCTTAATATATTAAAGCATGTGGTATAGCTATCGGAAACATTTTATCGGTTTGATAAAATTCTACGCAAACTTTTGGTTTAAGGAAAAGAATTGTTGTATATTTTTTCAAAGTCTTAACAAACTGCTTCGGAAATATACCCAGAACCGAGGAGCAATCCCTATCGTTTTTTTAAACCGCCTCGGATACTGCGTTGCTAGGTTGGATAAGCTGCTGACCATGATATGGTTAGGAGATATGATCGAGGTAATATTTAGCGCAATAAAGTATTTCGTCCAAGTAATAAGCGGTTAGTTCTACGTGTAACATAATGAGCGAAATATACATTCAACATCAAATTTGCAAGGTTTAACACAACATTTTCCCTCATTTATGCTGAGTAACTTGCATATCCGTTAAACCAGTAGTATGAGAAATGCAGTGGTACTAAATATCGATGGAATGGAATAACTGATTATGTGGACATGGTGTCAAGTTCCACGTAAAAACGCTATTCTGCTATGTACGCTAACTACCGGTGCGAATAGTAGATTTTATTTGTTTAGGAACTTACACATGGTACTCAGATTTTTTCACTAAAAATATGTTTTCCGTACAGTACAATTGTAATTCTGCTTAAGAGCCGGTAGTCAATAAAAAGCCATATGATCTGCACAGCGGCAAAAGGTAGCGAGAGCGATCCAAATTTAGTGCAGATCTCTTAACGAATGAAGTTAAATGCCATACGCTGCCGCATAGAATGCAGGGCAATCAAGCTGGATTTTCGTCTGGTAAACAATTAGTCCCGTCAACCACCCGCTTGCTAGTATGTGGAGTAAAATGTTGTGATTGCTTTGCATTTCTAGCTTATCCACGTTAATTTCCCTAAACCTTCAAAAGTTCGCATTTCCGAATTCCATGGCTTGGTGTTCCAAATAATTGCCATTGCATGACCATTAATCCATCTTTATTTTCCTTTTGTATACAGAGGTAATCACAGGGACATAGACTGTGGAGGATGCACCAAAAATCCTATCATGAAATGTCGACTCATCTTGCTTAAATAACGAAAAATATGAACCTAACTGTGAAAACGCATGTACGCTGGATACATGAACTGTCCAGCGCACACATTGCTTCCGTCAAGAAAACTTAGACGGAAACTCCACGATAACTAAATAGCAATGTCCATCGTCACCCGCTAGATGCCTTAGAAATTTAAATTTCTGGCAAGATATGTAGCTGCAAACCGCAGGTAAGAAATCAAAAAGCAATAAAATTCTGAGTTTGATGGCGAAGTTCTTATATTTATCGTTTTATTAGTAATGCTCGAATCATACCTCTGCTTTCTGCTCAACACAGTACTCAACTCAGTACTCTGCTCAACTCAATACTTTGATCCAGTCTTTCAATAGCCACAATAACATATTTACTATGCGATTTCTTCCATTGTGTCTGCGCACTTCAATTTGGACGGATCGTAGGAGCACGCCAATATGCGGTATGTTGATTTAAATGTAAAATCACTCCTCTGAATTGTAGGCCGCAAAATAATTGTTGCTTATTCACATATAGAACAAGCGGATGTGAAGTAAAGCAGCATATTTTGACTAAATGTCTTCCTAACTCCATAAGTATGACAGTTATCTATTAAGAACGGCCAGGCATACGCTCGTACCAGAGATAGCAGCAAGTAGCTTGAGGTGTTTGCACGTGTAGGCTGCTTTCACCAAAATCACCATTTCAAATATTATGCTTCTGACTGCTAGTCTTACATCAAAGTCATTCGCGAGTATACTTGTTATTTAGATGAACGACTCATAATTCGTCAACAAACAAGAAGTAGTCACATGAAGGAGGCCGGGCAGCTATAGTCATTAATTTTCCCACATCAAAATTTCTACGGCAAGGGACAGTGGTTCAAGATGTTTAACATTTCGGGGACAAGAAATAACGGGCTGTTTGAAGAGCGAATTATAACAAAATATGTCAGACGAGGCTAATGAAATAGTCGAAAGCAAAGAGGAAATGAAGAGAAGCATAGAAACAAACTAATTTGATTGTCTTATGCGTAAAGCCAAACAAAATGTTTAGTTTAGTGCTGCAGACGGATTATTTCTCTTTAATGACTAGATTCTCTTGTTCCTGATTAGTTCAACCTTTAGAATTATTAAAATCACTTTCGCTCTTTTTACCAGTACTTACGGAACAATCTACCGTTAATAATTTACCGCATTTAGTTACATTGTATGTCTCAGCAACACTTCATTTAGTCAGCCACTGATATTATTGACACTGTTATTAACTGTGCCCGCCACCCGCAATTATTAATATTGCTTGAACCATATTTTGTACCTAATTCTAACTACTATTACGGTTACAGGAATACAAACTATTCTACCGCCGATCGTCTTCACAAACCGTGTGTATTTTGTATGTTTATATCCCGAGATATCATTAGCCGCAGGAATTTCATTCGATGTACTTACCTTAGTTCCGCTGTGAAATTGCAATCTAAAATTAACCCATTATTTGATGTTAAGGTTTTCAGAATCCTAACGTAAGCATACAGGATGTTTCATGCTCAAATCTTTCTTATATATTTACGTTGTCGTAAATATTGTAAATAGCGTTGACCATCAGAAGTATTGACGTGTTTCCTTCTTATGTACCGATTGTGCAAATAGTCGCTTCAGGTTGGTAAGATCTTTGGTGGAGTTTAATGTTAAGTCAGAATATTCCGGAAGAACTTGAGTTAGGCTTGGAAAATATACGGTAGCAAATAACATTTTGTAGAACTTGGCGTAGCCGGTACAAACAACGAAAACATGACCGAAATTTTATATTATATTTTAGAAGATCTTCGCACTGATTTCGCCTGAACACCACATCGAAGTCTGTGTGTCATAGTCGCTTTGGGAGAATTTCATGTGTATCCCGCGCAATGAACTCCTGAGTCGAAGCACGGTAGCAGGTTAACTTTTGCCAGTGAAACACAGCAATACCAATTGGAAGGAAACTGGATCATTTCGATCAGTATGACCGCAGCCGAAGGGTATGGAAATGATTGATGCCATCTAAAAAATACTGCAAATCTCAAGGCTTTTCGACCAAATTCGACCGCATTAGGTAGAGCTAACCGGCCTCGAACCTGGGACGATTGAGATTTCATTTGGGACATATATACCTTTACTTATCTGTACACGACGCGCAACGCTTTGCACCAAAGTTGTTGTGTGATTGGTTTGCGAAGCACCGAGTAGCTTCTGTAGCATGCACTTGCTTATTCTGCCCTCAGTAATAACGAAAAGTTTACAACCGTCGCAAGCAGAAAAGTAACTGCTAAGCCACCGTCTTAGATTTACAAGCTTTTTTGCAATAACTAATTTGCGCTTCTGTATTGCGCTATGTTTTTCCAAGTAAATCCTCGTTATGATGTTGAGAAGTATGTGAGATTATCCGCAGAGGAAACGGTCAGTTCGAATATTAGCCTAATACGATATGCATGTTGCCGTGTACAAATATTATCTACAATGTTTAACACGAGGATTAAGCTCCCACGTTCATCACAATGACATGTTCCTGTATACAAACATATGGGAAGCAGGAACTTTTTGTAAGCGAATCCTATTGTCTTCTCAACTTTTAGCGCACGTTGACGCGAGCAGTGTTTGAACTGGCGATTCGAAGCTAAATTTCTGGTTTAGGATCACTACGGATGTTATGGCTTGTGTTACGCAGTGAGCGCTTTAAAACCCGAAAAGCTACTTCTAAGCGCTGTATCAAACACTTCTCGCCGCCAAACCGCATGCGCATAGTTCCACCAATAGCTCTACTCGCACTGCCTGTTGACTCGAAACCAGGACGAAACCGTCTGCCGTCCAGCGCAGGGAAGGGTGAAAGCCACACCGAAACCCCAGTTGGCTTACTAGGAGACAGTAAGTTCTAAATCAACCGAATCCACAATGTAGATTGTGTGTCGCAATGGATGACACACGGCGGTTACTCCATTACCCGAAATGCTCTCGTGGTATTTTGCTGAAACCTGGATAAAAATAGCCTACAAGTCCTTTGAACATTGGTTAAGATATTCCTCAGTTGTTTCACATGAGGTGGTTGTGTAAGCAAACGTTCTCATTTTTGAATGACCCCGGTGGCATTGAGCCTTATATGACCAGTTTACTGTCATCATGAACTCATGGCACGCGCCACGGTAATGCTTAAAATAAAATGCTTATGTCATTTTCGGTTATTGACTAAATGGCGTATATTATTTTACCTCATATTATGGCCCCTCCCAAAAGGTTTCCATATCCCTAAATTAAGCAGACTACATTAAACCACATTTCATCACTGACAATGAAACATGAATGTATTTCGTTATGGTTTTTAATTTGTGACTATCGCAAAGTAATATATAATGAGTCATGGGTTTTAGTTAGCTTAACTTTACGAACCGTCTATCGGAGCCAGCTTTACTGAACAATCGGATATGCAATAGTTTTCTAAGAATTCATCTAGAAGACATGAACGTTTCTTTTGATTGCTTAGATTGAAATGGCAACATTCTATTCTATTTTCTAACATGCACCTTGTCGTCATCCTCTAAATACGCAGTTTGGTCATGACAGAATTTTAGTTCATTCAATTTATTAAGACAAAAAGCATGATTTAAAGGCGTAACCTCATCGGCGTTATGTATAAAGACCCGTTTTACAGAGCTAAGGAAGCACCAAATGTTACACGAATTTTTTCAAAATTATTCCGGATTGGCATTATCTACTTTTTTGCATGATGACATATGTAGTTATTAAGAGATTATGGCGTTATCCTACTGGACAGCTAACCGTTTCGCGTCCTTCTGTCGGCTGATTTTGGCTGTATTCACAATATCACTTGGTGTTGGATTTCTTCGTTAAGTTGACCTTTTGGTTGTATTTAGATACCATTCAGTTTCGGCGATATTGATATCGCTATTTTTATCAGTAGTTTGCCGTCATCGCTCTTTTGGATTATTCACAACGCCGAAGACAATCACCCAGTGGCATGTGTTTCAAGTTATTCGGATACCGTACGAAAGCTGTAACCAGTATTTCTGCGCTCTACTCAGGGACTCCGTGGATTTTTGAATTACCGTAGTGGGTTCTAGTTTCGTTCCTGGATTACTGTGTTACAGGACTTATCTCTGTGTGAATTATGCACCTATACTTTTTTCGGTGCATTTTTAAGTACTGTAACATTGATGGTTATTCTCTAGTTACTTTCGGTGATCTCATTAATTTGCCCGAAATCCATTTGTGTCCACAGACTTGGATATGTTTTGCAGTTAGCTAAACTGTGTAAGCCCGACCACTAGTATAAAGCACTGCAGCAGTCTAAAGTTCAGACAGCCAAGAATTAATTGGAAAAAGCAGTCCTTCTTAAGAGGAGTTACTGAAACTTTTGAGGGTATTCAGCAGACGGTGTCGCAACTTAAAAGGTGAACTTTTTATAACAGTTTATCCTGCACTACCTACATCTTGTGTGTCACTCCTTACTGCAACTCATTTTCAACACAGATGGAAGGTTCAGTGATTGAAATTCGCAGAACAGTTTAGCAGATTTGAGTACTGTAGTTTCTCTTTTCTATTCATACATATCATCAGAGGACGTAAGGAGAAACTCACGCTGCTCGCTTTCTAGCAGCTTTCGGCAGATCTACGATCTCGTCCGTTAAAGTTGACATTATATACTACCTGCAATGTGTCATTTAAAAAAGTACTCGTATGTATTGCACTTGCTGACTTCATTGTGCCTTTAATCATATCATCGCCCCAAAGTAAGCCATCATACAATTAATACGTCCTTAAGTTCATTTGGACCGACTAAACAAACACAGGGGTCCAAAAATCTGTCAATACTGCAATGCTTAGAGCTGATGAACAAGCGATGTACTGGTCAGTGTCACGCAACCCACACTAGTTATTTTGGCGTCCGCACCTCCGAACCTTGAATTATTTGGGTTATGCAAACATTACTGATAAAAAGAACAACCTATACTAACAGTTATAATCATTACAGGCGTCCAAACCTTGATGCCTACGATGGATGGGGACGTCGAGTATACTGCTCGTTAAACGCCGCAATGAATGAATTAGAGTAAAATAGTTTTAGAATGCATGAAGTCACAAGATTTGTCTCAGCACGAGTATTGCTCATGATCACTGCAGGACCCAAAGCATATCGCGTACGTAAATCGAAATATGGGACCGGATTCCGAGGCATTATGTGCTAGGCTTACGTATATCAACGGAGTTGGAAGACCAGAATACTCAGATGTAAAACAACAACAAACTGATTTACAAGCATGCGCAGGAGAGAAGAAAGTTAATTCATTATGGCTTACATTGGCACATGAGCTACTGATGTGAATAACGTGAAAGAATAATCTTGTAATTTGGATTATTTCTTCAGGCAGCGGGACAATTTACAGCATTACCTTCCAGCAAACTTCACTTGTATATCCCTCGTCATTTTTATCCCAGGAACGGTTGCAAACAAATTACAGCCTTACCGACACAATCAACGTTCTGGCTTCGACAATTTCAGTTTAATGATTCTCCAAACCTTTGTCTTCTCAATATCGGTGCATATTCTGTCTTTCCTAATATAAACTGATTAGCCATATACCCCAAGCTGATTACAAAAATGGAATTACCACTCTGATTTCCAAAAAGGTAAGCGAATAGATTCAGCAAATAACCGGCATATTACTCACCATCCTGCTTTCCAAGCAGCGATGTATTGGATATTCTCAAATGAACTGAGGCTTTATTTTAAATGTCTGTAAAACATTTTAAAACATACCATGGTATCATCCGCCTAACATTTTGTCGCAACCAGCTGCTTCTTGTTTGGGGTTCAGAAGTCAGTGTGGCTGAGAAGCAGTCTCCACAGATGTGACTTAGAATTAGTAAAGCATTTAACAGTGTCAGTAGCTTAGTTCTCAAAGAGTTTAGTGAATACGTTATCACCATTATCCTGGACAACTGTTTGGATGTTTATATACATAAGAGAAAAATCAATCAAGTATCTCTGGCACACAATCCTGAAGCTAGAGTGTCTACGCTGCCGTGCCGCGAGCATTCTTATTTGTCCGCTACGAAGTGTATCCTATGTCAATTTTCACAAAGCGAACATGCGACGCACAATTAAAATATGCTTAGCTGATTTTAATATCTTGAGAGATTTTCGGTTAACTGCCAGGCTATCTGAACAGGAGTTGTGAATGGATGCGAGTAAACTAGCTCTCTCTGATTACTGATTGCTGACTACTGGTGTGAAGCAGCTAGTAGAGCTTTCTCTTTGTAACTGCATCAATCGTCGCTCTTGAACATATACTCTTAGTGTTGGGTGCCGCTCTAAATATTTTGCGTCTGCGAAGTGGTTGTCAATAAGCTTCTTAAATTCCGCCACTGCGTTTGCCTTTACTATTTCCTGCGGCAGGTCGTTCCATATATTCACCGCTCTGCATTAAAAACAGAGTTGGTGAGCGGCCCGCTTCAAATCCGGTATGATAAGTTTATACCGATGTCCTCGCGTGCTGCTTTGTGTGCGCAGATGAAGCAGTGATGTCAACATGGGGTAATCACCCAGATGCACTATCCGGTGCGTCAATGAAAATGCAAAGTACTATCCGCTGAAGTTAGGCAAAAGTCTACAAAAACTCATAAATGTGGCGGAAAGTACTGCACACATAAATAGTAAGTGACCGAAATAACCCCCTCATATTAAGTATGGAAAAGTGGCGCCATTTTTCGATAGCAGGAAGATAGTTGAGTAGGACAATGGCGGTCACTAAAGCAAAAGCTAATACCCTGCTGATTAACTCGCATGTAGGTCTCCAGTTCTCGCATGTCGTCCAGACACTCACAATTTTGAAATAATGTAACGGTCTCTTGGAGCAGCTCAAAAGAAGAGATATAGATACAACGCATAATTTATTCAGTCTTAACTATAAACTACACCTTCGTTCATTGTTACTTTCTCCTCAGGTTATAGAGGAATTGGCCTGGAGCGCATTCATAAAATAGCATAACCATCGTAAATTAGAATCCATGTCAAGCAATATTATCCCTTGTCCCTACAAACAATGCACTGGTCAAGGAAAGTAACTGATCATTCAACACTCACTTTTTGTAAGGGCTTTCCATACAATTTCACATTATGCATAATTGCAATGAATTACCGGCAAAGCCGATGAACGCGGCAAACATCGCAACATTCCATAGATTATTAGACTTTTATCGCAGTGCTAAACTTTTCAAAACACAGTGTTGAGGTATGGTATCTAGACTATCGATTTTCATCTTTCGCCTTCGCGCCTTTTGATTGCGAGTTTTGTATGCAATTATTATCATGTAAGTCATGTGAAGCTATCGCTGTTTATATTGTCACACAGAAATATCCCATTAAAACATTTGCCAATTTATTACATCCCACCTCTGACTTTGACATCCCTATCCGCAATGGCTCAGAAGAACAGAGTTGTGCCCAGTTTATGCCCTATTAACCTCAAGGAAGAAATGCAACTGATATTTTAAGCTTATAACAGGCGGTGAGAGTGCACTGTCCCTGAGGCTCCTCTACGCTACTGTACACTAGCACTTACACTCCACTACGCATGGATGATTTTACCTTGTTTGGCGACGAATGGTTTGCAACCATATTGCAATGCTCAGGGAAAAGTTCGAACGCCATCTGAAAAACAGCTAATATTCTTTAACACTAATAATAATAATACTGAGGGCCTAAAGATTTGCATAGAAGTGTGCGATCCCAACGACTGTGAGATACTTCATCATGACTGTCAATTTACTCATTTCCCTATGCACATGATAAGGAATGGTGCTGAGTGATTTAACGTCTTGCTCAGCAAACTGTTCGATCACACCATCAGCGACGGACACAGGTTTACTCAGGCTACAATATTGTTACCTTCTGTAAACTGTTAATTTTTAGTAGAGATTGCGTACGGTCTTAGTTCGAACAAAAACTAGGAAGCGTTGATGAAACCGAACTGGTAAGCAACTCAATAATGCGCGCTTCCAGCGCAATTTAGTTCCTTAGTAGCGACATGCTTCAAATAAGCAAAATGTAGGGTTTAAGTTTTCGCGTGCATAAACAGATATTTACTTTGCACGTGGCATTTTCATAACAATTTACGAAAGGCTCCGCTCACGAAGCTTTATCCCCTAGTGGTCATGTGGATAAAACGCCAACCACTATGTGCGAATTCTAATCACAGAATAGGATTGTTATACTGAAAGTCGATGCGGAATGCAGCAGTTGGACTGATAAACGCCGGAATCCGCCAAAATGCAGTAATTTTAATACTGTTTTTGAGAATGTTGCATACAGGTTTTTAAAGACCTCAAGGTTTCAACAAGATGAGATCATCAAAAGCACGATGGCCTTCATGTCAACGAAAAATCCCAAGCACTTTCAAAAAATAATATTGTTTTCGTCTTCAGTAATACGGGAATATGAGGAGCATAAGCCATTTTTTAATTTTTATTTAAAAATAGGAGCCTTGGGACTACAAAGTTCGTCTGTCAAAAGTCCAGTTACATGTAACAATGAAACCCGAATTCGCAAGAAGTTTGGTTAGCAAATCCGCATTGCCAGCTGCCTAACCGAACAATCTCCTTGTAGTGCATGCTGAGTGGTTCGGGTTTACCACGTTTCAACAAATATTTCGGCGGCAATATTACATGACCTGTCGTTTTGGCCTATAACGCGTTCTCCATATAAGAAGCCAATAATGTCTGTTTAAGAACCCTGTGATATTGTGGCTGTGGCTCGCCACCAAATAAAGTCTCCCTTTGATTATCCATAAAACCGCTTCAGGTCTACAAACATCAGTCATTTCTTTAGCACTGGCGAGTTGCTCAAAATTGCAGGAATTTGTTTACAAATATCATAAATGCGGCTACACATACCTACATGCTCACATACATAGATTCATTTATCCACATATGCGACAATCCTATTGTCCCAGTTTTCATTAACTGGTCACGTTTTGCAAGCGTGCCCTACGTAGTTATAAATAAATATCTCGATATTTGCTTATTTTTCTAGTTATCTATTGCAAGGTGTACCGTTAATGCAACTGAGTATACCCCAATCGTTCAGGAAATCATTATATCAACCATAGCAAAAAACCCCATTTAACTTTGCGGAGGAAGAACAGTCAGAAACATGTAAGGATGCCTACCCGTTGTTCTTAACTATTTCCTTGGAAGATTGGTGGGTCCTCACGCAGTTGGATTTAATTACTCTACATTTTCTGCATTTGAAACCGTGGTTGCTCTGGGATCTAATATTGCCTACAAGAATTTTGCTAAATTTCCAAGCATCTAAACTTATAAACTGTAAGTATAAAAAACTTTTTGCAGCACTAAATTTAGTGCGGAGTATCCTAACCGCCAGCTTCGCATGTCAGCTCACAGCAGAAGCTGATAAGGAAGATGTGGATGAATGTTTCCATGATAGAACTGGAATAATCTCTGTTAGCTGGTCCTGAAATAAGTTTACACACGCCTAATAACAGGCAACTTATCTAGGACTAAGTGAGCTTCGCTAATTGGATAAGGACGCTAAAATTCATGGAATAACAGAAGATTGGGTATTCAACGCTGGTCTTGTCCTCTTGAGTAAATATTTAGAGAATCGTTTTTAAAGTTATACACTTTCTGTGAGGGCAACATAACGCCCTATGAGTGCCTAGCGGAAGTGTTTTGTGGCAATAACAACCCACCGAGCCGAAATTTAAGAAGACATCAGAAAGTGAAGCGTTTATTTTCTCTAATTATCTAAGTTGACGGACCGGGTCAATATGTCAGAATGCAGCAGGCACTTAACGGATACATTACCTGTCAACACTCTACAAGTCTTTCTTTTTCATTTACCAACTACAGTCTCCCAAACAAAATGATTAGGACACGTTAATATTTGTTCAGAGACTATATGAATGAAGCTGCTTTCAATGCACGCAAAGAGTGCTCCTTGAGTATGAAATTTATAAGCCGACAATGCTACAAATAGCAGCTGTGATACAGTTTAAGCACGACAGAATGGTTAATGTAATGATTGTCCGAAAAGAACGTCAGTTAACACATGAATGCGGTACAACTCCATGCAGTAAATCAGGCTGCTACATTGTGATCTTCCTTAATTAGCTTAAATGTATTGCGGTCAATTATTGGTGAGTCACTTTTTGCTAATTAGAATAGGACAGTACATGAAAAAACGTGATGTAAATAAATGTTGACGCAGTGTACTTTGTGGATGAATCAATGGACGCACGCAGATTTCAGGCAGTTTAATCTGCAATATTCAAGGGACAAAACCAACCGGAAGGTGATTTACAGTTGTTCGTTTTGAGCCAACGACTTTTCAAATCGATCCTACATAATGTCATATTCAGCTCAGCACAACTTCCGTAGCAGTAAAGGATAAGATAAAGTTACGTTCTGCAGAATATCGAATACCCTGGGAACTGTTCTAAAAGAAATTTTGTTTAAAGTAAGTTGATATTGGTTTTTATTGATCATAAAATTTATCGACTTAAAATACACGGGTAAAAATTGCCTAGTGGCACTGAACAAAAGCGTTGGGTGGTTAATTTCGCATCATATATACAGCCCTTTGGAAAACCAATCAGTGCACGTTTAAAAAAGGAAAACTATAAGAAACAACGGTATATGTCTGGCTGTCTATTTCGATGTGTCTTAAAGCAAGTTTAAGTACGTAACCATTTACACGTACAAACTATTGTGTACTGAGAACATGTTGAAATCGATGCATGTTCCTATAGTAACAATCTGTATTATCAAATTTACAGCAAACAGTGTGTCAGGTAGGTTTCTCTGTTTTAATCTATATCATTCGTTTTGTAAATATCTGCTGTGCATTTCTTAAATTTATCTCATGATTTCGGATTGCACGTCGTACTATATCACCAGTCGTTTTTGTAATCTATATAGCCATGCAAAGGCCATGCTTTCAATCTGATCCAAGTAAATCAGAAGGGAGTATTGAATTTCGGAATTATCTACCCAACATGTTCTGCAGCGCCACACTGTACGCTCCTAACGCCAAAGGAATTCACTTGGATTTTGTCTATGTTAACGTGAGTGAAGAAAGTTATCCACTTTTAGACCCACCAATGTCAAATTTGTATTTAAAATTGAAACATTTGCAATTACCACCAGTTACAGTAGATTTCATACATCGCATTTGGAAAACACGTTTCATGGTAGTAGTTTGTTTTAATCACATACATAACCGAAAACCGGATGCTCAATTGTTGTCCCTAGTGCTTAGCATTACGAATTGCCACATATTCCAGCTAAACGTGGGTAAGAAAATATAGCGAACAATAGCAAATATTGCTGTCAGATAGTGAAGGGCAACATGCAGATCCACACAAAATTTCCTTTCTAAATGCAAGCAAAAATCATGCCAAATCGGATGTTTGGTAAACAGTCATAAACTTTTACATGAGGTTCTTGTTGAGCAATTGCCCTTTCTTTGCTGATCTCATTGGTGTGGGTTTTATCTCGCGATGCAAGAAATGTGATGTTTACAGAAATGCTGCTCATTCAACCTCACATGTTCTCATGACAAGCGTAACCAACGCGGCAACTTTAAATATCCCTAAATTTTACTACTACTGGTAGTTATAACACGTAGCACATAGGCGAACGAACAAACGATAGGATATTTCCTCAAGATAATGTTTTCTTAACCACACTGATGAAGCTCCATTTTTCTCGTTCCATTTGACGATAAAGCATGCGATTGTAACAAAGTGGAAAGTTTGGCTGTAAACAAGCACTTCAGTTGCATTTGCAATAAAATTGGTGGACTTGTTACAGTACAGGAAGAGGTTTACCGCTACATTCGAAGAGAGAAATACCGTATGTCCTACATTTATGTGTGAACAATTATCGGGACATGTAAAATAAATACTAGAAAACAGACTAAATGTAATTGAAGGATTTTAAGTTCCAATGCTATAGGCACATGTTTACCTAAGCATTAATTTTTATATGCATAAATATTATCACGGTGAGAGTGGATATATTTTAGATTAAGAAGTTAAGTCAAAGAATTCGTTCTCATGCTTTGTGAATATTATTGTCGGTTAAATATAGGGCATTTTATCCTCATGCTGTTTAATTAGTTGTTACGCCTTAGCAAAATCCCCGCGGATCTTATTCCGAAGATGGTAATCAAATTGTAGATGAAGTCACATGTTACATGTAGCAGTCACATATCGAATGTTAAATTTGACTTTTTGAATTTGATGACGATATCACTTAAACTTGCGCATGCTCTTCCAATGTGGTTAACGAGCAGCAAACTTAGATGCCGTTGAGCTGAAATCTTTTAGCAATGTCAGCTTCACCTGTTTTAACAACCCACCTTCAGAGCTGTAACAGTTCAACCACATTTATAGAAACAGCAGATTGGCAACACAGACAGAAGCTAAATTAAGGCAGAAAAACTTTCCTGTTCATGTGTTACTTCCTCAACTGTAGTAGGATTGAAAGCAATCTGGAGAATAGTTGAAAATAAAACTAAGGATAAAAGATTAGTCGATAAGGTATGCAAATGCAGCTGGATGTTTTCCCAATCGTTAAAAGGCCCAGATAATCCAACCAAACTCCAGGGTAAACTCATTAAAGCAAATAATCCTTCATCTCCCTTCACCACGCAATTTAACGTAGCTTGGTCACATCTGGTAGTTATATCAGCCTTCGTACTTAGACCAGTCGGGATGTCAGTGGGAATATCTTCGCCTACATCCACGCTGTCACGGCTAAAACAATTTAGCAAAACTAATAATAATTGAATACAGGGTGATTTTGGTTTTGATGTTATGCCATTGGATTGGGAAAACTAATCTCAAAGTGCTTGTGATTACTAACGAAGCAGGCCTATGATAATTATTTCGACAGACCATAGGTGGAGAGTAAACCAGTTGGTTACAGCCTATCGTATGTCACTTCACTTCACTTAAGGTTTCAATAATTTTAATCGCTCACGTATACGCAACTTGCCTTATTTATTACCTTACATGTTAAAATAAGCTCGAAACGTGGGGCAGAATACAAGACTATCCAGATTACAGTGCACAATTTCAACGTTTTGCTAATATTAAATTAATTGATTCGTTTCAATGCAAATTAAGGAGTCGGTAGCATTCAAATCACATAGCAGTTGTTGAGACCAGGTGGAAGATCGATGCACAGCGAAACTGAAATGGCAACTGTACCAGATTCGAGGCCCGTTATATCTACCTTAAGATGAAAAACTTGGTCAAAACGCCTCATGGATGATACCACTCAAAACCCACACGATTTTCTTACGGTCCTTGTGATCCGAATGACCAAGCTTCGCTTCAGTGCGAATGGATGTGTGTATCTAATAAATATCTCGGTGATGCCTTCCTTCGCTTCAGATTTACAGTGTACGGTGTATTCATTACGTTTGCCAATGTGACTACAAAAACAATACGGACGTGACATTCAGTCGATCCCTGGGTGGACATCTATTATAAAATTGAGTTCTCCTTTTCTGAATTGGATACATCAACTTGCCGTCCATGCAAATTCTCACTATTTATTTACCATTGATAATTCCAGTTTTCTTTAAATATTTAAGATTATAATTCAAGCGAAAGACTGAAGTTACGAAGCTAAAATCCTTTCCGAAACTCGGCAATTGAGACGAAAAACTACCAACAATTATAACGATCAGCTTGCCCCACAACATTTGTCACCTCATGGAAAATATCTGAAAATTACGCGCAATAGACAATGCTTAAACTTGAGTTTGTATCCAGAAAACTGGACAATTATTGATGTTTTATTTTTATTATAGCTTTTATTAACCGTGATTTGAGTACTATAATTGCATTGCGTGAAATAAATTAAAATGGTTGTCCCTCGGCTCATAAACATAGAGCAGACAAAATATCAAAGCAGAAAACTGTGAAGCAGATATTTTGTAAGATAATTCCGTATTCTATTTCTTCTACTTTCTGTGACCCTATCGCTACTCCCAATCATGCTTCAAATTCCGTGTTCCTGGTTCTTAAGTTTTGAATACTTACAAAATAGGGCTCAGGGCTAGTCAAAATACGTGAGCGCAGAGGGCTGGATTCTTGACTGCGTCAAAAATCTCAGTGAAGGAATTATGAAAAACGGACCTTACGACATGCGGTCCATGTTCAGAAGATACTGGTCACATAACTAAACCCACGCTATTACCCACAAAATCTAAATAATTTGACTTGGTGCACCTAATCGTTCTGGGGAATTGTTCAGTCTGCTATAGTAAATTAAAAGTATTTGTAGATTTGCACAACCGTGACTAATATAATTTCTTGTATATGTGCTTCATTTCGCTTGCACATCCTCAGGTATGGACTTCTGCTTTGACCCTGTCTGACATCTGTGAATGTAGTCCATTATTCCCAATATCCGCCGTCAGGGTTACCTGTCCCTTGCCACAGATCTTTTGAGAGCTGAGAATTATTGACTAAAGCTACGTAGCTCACCCCCATGTACTCTCTTGTACACTACACAACCTCGTATATTTAGCTTTATATTGTGTTGCAGAAATCTGCATTTTCGTAAGAACTTATTCTACTTCCGAATGGTTGGGATGCAGGAATCTTAATCAAGGCAATATCATATGAAACTGTGATGATATTTCTATTCACTCTACAGGTTTAAGCACGCTAGGCTACGTAAACGCATCACTGGCACAAGCACGCTCACACAGAAAGCCACACCGCTGTTCGTTCTTAATCGATAAAAGCTATATGTATCGAGTTGGGTAGAAATTTGTTCAAAATGTTCTATTCTTCGAATTCTTTTGTTCTCTGTGCGAGTCTGCAGCACTTAAGTCGCGGACTACAAAGCTGTTACAGAAAACTAGGGTTTCATCAAAGTATAGCTTAATGGCATGATCCGAATATGCTTCCAAATGATAGCATGTTTCCCAAGTGGAAGTAATTGCTTACCAATTACCGTAAAACCTCTATTCAAGCACAGGGCCAAAGTGGTAAATATAGAGTAGTGGACCGAATACAAAGGCCTGAATGCATAAGTTTTACGTGGCGAAAGTGCTTTTTTCTAATAAAACTCTCAAGTTACATAGCGGTTCAAGTTATATAGGGTGTCTACCATAGAGCTCTACCGTATTCTTACTATCAGTCATTTACGGCTTTGCAACGTGCCGCAAATTCACAGCTCTCAGTCGCTTAATTTGTTACGATGGGCACCTCCACTCAAGCGGTGTCCAAATATTGCAGAAGATTTGCCAGGATTTTAGATAAAAACACGCCACGTCATATTCAGTTTGACGTTAAGAATGTAACAACAAACCATATAGTTTTTATGTATGTATTCGAAGTCAACGATAAAGGCAAGATTTTAATAGCAGTAAAATGATCAGATCAGCCTCAATCGCGCTAATTTAGATACGCACGATATTATGTAGAACAAAACCAATTATTCGCGTCGTCCTATTGTTCATTTTAAATCCAAAACTGAAATCGTCAGCCTAAGAGAAGGCTGAGCCAAACAAGTCTGACTTATTTAACCAATGGTCAAACTATTGAAATCTGCCATTACCATGCTGGAAGTAAAATCGATTAAGTGGGCTTTTAGTACTGACTACGATATTTAGCATGATTATCATATTCACTGAGCTCCAGTTACAGGTTGTCTACATTATTGTCTGTTCCCCCTTAGATAGGCAAATTAACAATTGCGATCTTTTTTAATAACCGCAAGGTCCTGTATGCTCCTTGGAAACTCATCGCCTTGACTACAATATATGCAGAAAAATGCATTTGTGCACAATCTTCCTTTCAAGATGACTTTTCACGATTTACTGCATTAATGAAAAAGTGTGGTATCAAGCTGCGTTTGAGACAGTCTACTTTGGAAAAGATTACAACTTATTACAGAATGCTACGATGTGTGCCTTACAGTTGCGTTACCATTAACTTTTGACCCTAAAGACTGTTGTACGACATTGGCAGACGCGTGTAATAGCACTCGAAAATTCAAAATCAGCCAGTCAAGCAGAATCAAATGACGTTGGTATAAAGTTTGCTTAGTTCCATTAATGAGTTAATTACTTTTCCAAAGTTTCAAAAGCGACGAGGCGTAGTCCATCTATGAAACCATGGTATGTCATTGTCACACATAACCGTACTTACAATAGACTTCAAGTTAACTACTGTAATTGACGATTCAACTAAGCTTTAGAGAAAACTAATTTATAGCTTTATTATAGCTGGCTTCCTAACGCAATCACTCTTGAAGTTTTTGACAAAATAAACTGTTTGTGAAAGATGTGATCGAATGTATCATCCTTAAGATATTATCGCTCAATTGTACATGGACGTTTTATTATTCGACTGTGCTATATAGGCATATTTGCAGCACCGTCAGTAATAAGTTTACCGCATGATTTCTGAGAGATTTAGTGTCATTTGTTTCGAAAGCAACAGAAGCGAATACATGTATTCCAACTATTTGTTATTTGTGACACTAGACATCAATTAGTTCCTACGTCACGCAAGTAACTTTTAATTTTTTTCAAACTAATTTGTTGCTGGGCAGTCTCATTTGCTTCAATGATTTCATCGCAGACTGTAAATTTACGAAACATTTGTTCTTTTGGCTGATGATTGTCTCTTAATATGTAAGGAGATGTCCCATTTCAGCAACCCACATATTTGTATGCCAAGCAAAGGTCGCAGAAAATGTGCTTAATCTCAGGACAGCTAATTTACATATTTTTCGTCATGCATCTTCCATATATTCAGAGTCTATCAATAGTTTTCAACGTACGCTATGCGATTTGCAGCTACCAAACTTACTAGACTGCGAGATTCTTGCAGCCACGATTTGCTCGGTTATTCTAGCCTCCAGATGCTGTATATTCTCAAATCGATCATTTGTGGCGAAATCATCCCATTTAGCGATCTTTTGTTTTATATTTTATTTTGTTAGGAAATTCCTTGACAACAGCCACACTCACAAAGCAAATGATGCGCGCACAGCTATTTAGTCGTTCAGTGAAAAGCAAGGACCTTTTCGCTTTGCATAGAAGCGGCAAATACTATTCCTATTTTTAATTTTTTTTCGCATAATCCGTTGCACTAAGGAACAAATCCATATGAATAAAACGCTAGCTCAATTCTCTTTAAGTTTTCTTTAACTTGCTTAGAAAATTGTAATAGATTTTATGAAATTAGAGAAAATAAAACTAAAAAATAAAAAGCAAGACATTCGGAAACTTAGGTATTTTGGACCTAACTAACCCACATATGCGACCATTGCATGTAAGCAAGTAACGAATTTTAATTTTATCAAAATAATTATTTAAAAAATGATATTATTTATGAAACGGAACTGACATTCTCAGAACGGGATAGTTTGGCTAGTAAAGTAATAAAAATCAAAGAACACAGCTGTTTTGATTATAAACATAAAAGCCTATTTTTTAAAAGCACCAGTTGATTTGAATTAAACAATAACTCATCATAGATGACCGCCAGCGTTTGACAGCTTGAGTTTGCATATAAGTTGTCCTTAATTAATTCGCATCTATATGTTAGCGAATGTACAATAAAAAGTGAAGCTGGAATTTATAATCTCCAGATGAGTCTGCTTGCCGGTTAAAATTTTACTGATCGTGGCATTTGGCCCGCAGGACGGCGTTTAGACAACTCTAAACTTAAGAGCTATTGTCTAAGTTGTCTTGATGAAGTACATGGCGTATCCTGTGACTTGCAGCCAGTGTACAAGCGTTTCGAGATTTTGATTAACATTTTTCATATTTACCTAAACCAACATCCGAATTTCAGACATTTTTGAATCACAGTATTGCTGCCCACGTGTCTGTGAATATCTCTGAATAAAAAGACAAATTATATGGGTTTTGCTGAAGCAACAAGCTGTAGAAATCATGGTCTTAGAAAGAAGATGCTCCCAAGTTTTTGAATTTGTTTGCATCACAAGCTAGCATGCAGGAAGTTGACTAGATGCATTGTTTACTTACCAAATCGAAACCCGATTTTCAGGGATTTGCCTAGGCAGCCTTTGGCATATTGCTATATATTCCTGATTATGAATGCTAAAAGTATAGAAAGAGCAAGCATTTTACCCGTTCTTGTACACAACACATTTCGCTGTTATTGACCACCACCTCCTAAGCAGACAATGCTTTCAGTTTAATCAAACGTTATTTTTGAGTACCATTTATTCTTGCTGTCATTTTTGTACATTTCCTAAACGTGTAATATCTAATATTCGCATTCCAGCTTTTAGTGTGCATAACATGAGGGCGTACATTTATACGAAAGTTAAAACTACGCCTCTTATGGCGATATTCAGTTACTATGTAACACGGTCAATTTATACTTCAACCATCTTCATGCCCTTGGTTTGACAGTCATACGAATTCCATTGGAGAAATACGAAGGTTTATTGCGATAAACCTGTAAATTAGAGCAATAAGCATCATTTTCTTTGCAGGTTCAATTGGAGTAATACGCCCATTAATAGAACGCAATACTACGGTTAAGCTGGGCTTAAGGTTGCTCCCATATTTTAACCATTTTACGTTCGATATTTTATCTACTCTATAAAAGCAATATCCCAAGATGTTAGAAAAATAATGAAACGAGCACCATTCTTCGTTAAAGCATGGTTCTTAGCCGTTAACTACTGCCGGTAGCTACTTCTATCGCTTTGGTTAGAAAATAGAGTGTTTGCTCTCCTCTAAACTAAAATTTGCGGGTAATCTAACCAAAGCGATAAAATATTTCGGAAGTAAATTATAAGCCTAAAGTCCTGAAGAGGAAGGCCGCAGTGAGAACGTGCAAAAATTAACAGGCCCCGTACCTTTTACAAGTTAATCAACATTTTGCACTTAAAACGGCTGGTGAGATATTAGTCAAAATAGGGGGTTGTGATTTTCTACTTTATAAAGATGGATGATTTCCTTATTGTGCGTCTGATTCAACAGTAATGACCGCTGGCGGTATTTCTTCCTATGTATTTGCTCATTCGCTAAAACGATTTGTCCACGGACTTCCAAACTGCCGCACGTACTTACTACCACTTTCTATTCACTCACTTACCAATCCATTCGTTTCAATTGCCAAAAAAGTTAATATAGGTTTATTCTGGTTATGATTTACAAATTCACGGCGCACGCAATCTTTCGTCTACTAAGCCATCTAAAGTTTTTCTTAAAATTTAGGAAGTATGGACATACTGTAGGGGCATACAATTTCTAGGCCGTCTTGTTACAACTGACAGCATCAAGTCGAGTGTTGGGAACTCATCGATGCTCCTATTCCATTAAATACTATGGAGGCAAGACACATTATGACCATGCTTTGAATGACCTGCGTTACCTCAATGAATTCACTAACACTGTTGAGCCCATTCCGGAGCCCAAAGGGACAAATGTGTGGATATTTTGGGCGAAGCGCATCAAGCGTCCTATATGGAGATAATACGCAACGCATTGTTTCAAATCCAGTCATGACAACGTTCGATGAAACATGCCCCACGAGTATCTTCACCGAAGCTACAAACAGGGGTATGTTTGCCACACTGCCACTATTCCAGAATTAGCATAAGTATGTTAATGCCCACGCCTCCAGAACATTGCCTGCAGTAGGTGATTTCTTACCCTGCTCTGCAAAATGAAGCTCTCGCATGCGTTAGTCTGTGGGAATTAAAAGCTTACTTTTAATTAACGTCTTCGCATTTGTGCCTACCAAGCAGCATTAAGTGTTTTTCTCATGGTAGCTATACAGGAAATCAAACCACTTGGAAATCGCCACAGGTACAAACGCTTATTTACACACGACTTCCAGATTTTATTTCGTCTAGGGATTAGAACGTTTATCAGTTGGTATGACTTGGCGGCCGCTGGAGTAAAGAATAACAAATGATGACGCAGATGACAGGATAATTATGCTCTTTAAATGGCCATATCATCACGGGTTTTGCCAAAATAAAGATTCCAAGATGTAAGCAAAAAATTGCGACACACCACAACGTCAAAAAAGCCTGTGACAGTTTTGTTACTCACAGGTTTACGGGTACGCATCATGGGTATTATGTGGTTGTCACATTCTTATATGAATGCTTAATGCTTGGCTGTAAATGCTACATTTTCCGTGGTTTAATGCAAAAAACATGCTCTTTTCGCACAAATGCCAACCTGGTTTCGCCCATACAAAACTTAACATAAACTCATTTTTCGCGGTAAAGATAGGTCTTTATATTCTGTACACTTTTTAATCAGCGCAGCCACATCACCAGCACTGTTGGAATGTAAAGTGATTTAACTAAAATCTGCCATTAGTGCACATGTTCATAGTAGTGACTAAGTAGAATGAATTCAAATGGCTCTAAAGTATGTTGTCCTGCATCCGAGTGCCAGATAAGATAGAGAATGACAAAGATCTGCATTATACCAGCTAACAATGTCTTTTTACACAACCTCACTCCGATTGATAGTCAAACAATACTTCACATAAACCAGAGCCAAACGGCATAATCGAAAGTCTCAAACTATGTTTAAAGCACAGGATTCGAAATTTTGGTTTGCGTATTACAACTTGGAATTCGCAATATATAGTAAACATTTTCCTACAGCACCGCACATGACGCGGGTGGCGTTTTCGGTCATTCATTCTCCTATATATATAGATAAGACAAACACTCCGTTAAGTCGCTTTGATTTACTTTACACACGGCTATCCTGTTCTTGCGCATCTAACAGACGTTTTAGAGTTTTCCTAACACAAGCATTTATTGCGCATTATAGTTCAAAACAGAAGGGGACTTGCTGTCCCAAAATATCGCCATTAAAACGACTTACATTCCTCAGCAACGTAATAACTTTTCGAATGACGTATACATCATTTTTTAATCATGTGTTCTAGAGGTATAAAGACTCGCCGCGCTTGGTGTTTGTAGTTCTATGGATTTTTGTCTGCCGCAGTTCTGTTTTCTTGGGTGGCCTACATAACGCCGCAACTGACAGACTGCTAAGGAGAAGAGTTCCGACCAGGGAACCAAGAGGATAATGGTAGAGTAATTAGGTGTGTTACAGTGACAGTAGAATGAACCTGGGTTATTGGAGGTAGTTATGCAGGACGTTCGCAGCGATTAAAGTTTGTTACTTTTATTATACGTTCTGTCATCCATGCTCTCGTTACCTGCAACAGTAAGACTACTAAAATGAGAACCTCGAGGTTATCAAAAATGGATGTCTATGTATTTCTGAGGCATTTTCCCGACATGTCTAAATTTGTCTTTCAGGGGTATTGGAAATTTGTTTCGACATAAAAAAATTCAACCAAATGGTCATGACGTTTTATGGATGACTAGAACAACCGCACCTACACTTGGGGGCCTATTGAAGATAGAATTTGTCACTCTAAATTAAAAGCCACATGTTTCCATCTAGCTCCATTAGATGAAACTTAAAGTGATGAGCCCATTTGTGCATGCTGCAATTTCTGTCGCCATGACCACTGCTTCAAATTGGAATCCACTTATCTGATTAGATCTATTTCAGCTCTTTCATGACCAGGGATCAACTGGTTCTATAAGATTTTCAGCTACGACCTCAGCTAGAATGTCGTATTTATGTGCAATTGTTCAGTCACTCCACAGTCCTCTAAGCCCAGGTTTCGAGAATTAAATTTGAATGGACTAATGAACGGTGCCGGTAGGACTAGAGACTAAAACAATGGGGTGAAAGATTACAACAGTTGTAAAACACGAATAAACAATTTAAGGCCTATGAGATCCGTGGGAGATTTGTGCGCATTACAAATATTTTAAAATAGGTTACACTAAAGTGAAGCGCACAACTGTGGACTCACCCGATAAGCAACACAAATCCAGTTCTTTTCAATTACCCTGATGTTTGTGGTGGTTGCTGAGCACAACTTTTGTCGGTAGCTTGTCTTCATTCCATGAACATATATAAACAAACCAATCTAGGTGATGTAGTATATAGCTACTTCGTTTAATAAAAACGGGTAGGTTGGCTGAAACAATTGCAAATGCTGAAAGAGCTTTAGCAATTCATAAGGGAATCAATGCGGAAGACATTCCAGCACACTGTGTACAGAAGCTTGGGAAGTAGCTGAGTTATCTGAGTGGCAAAATGATATGGTTTGGTTTTGGTAAATCCGGCGCGACTAGCGAATGCAGATTGCTTTGGATCGCTGTCACTATTTACCAGTAGACAATTGCTAGATCAAGCGTGCTGAAAAAGGAAGATCCTCACGGTGCATTTAACAAAACATCAAGCAATGGTAGTGTGTAGGATTCACCCTGAGTGACATTTCCATTTTCGGTAGTTTAGACTTATGAAATGCACAGCATTTCTCCTTTACTAATTCAGATGTAGAAGCCCATAGAGAACTAATAGGCTGTACAATAATCCTCTCCAGCAAATTAAGTATAAGTTTTGTGGGTCATTCTACCAAATCTCTGGGATTCGCCTTGGAGGTATGTAACAGGACCGAACGTCACGTAGCTCTCTGGGGTAAGCCATGTTGTTGTGACTCAATCATTTATATCCATATGTAAATGAAGCTGCGTTTTCCTGCGACAAGTCTGTAAGCAATTCCAGTGTGTTCTTAGCAAGACTCAGGCGGAGTGAGCAAACAAAATCAATCACCCATTTTTCGATCTGCAAACCTTAAAATTTTTAACAGCTTCTAAACTATCAATTCCGCGAGGTCTAATCAACTCATACATTGATCAGCGTTTCGATTGCAATTGTCCAATTTCAGTCGCCAATACAAGAAGCGCAAGTAGACCATACTAAAAATAATAAGGAACGGAATGTCGTCATATGAAGTGATCTCGTTTTTGATGCTCTGGTTTGCATTGCTGCCCCGAGTGAATTTCACATAACTGATGAATACCACTTCTCAATTAGCAGCCATTAGGTTGTACGTGCACTGACACTATGCGCAATATGTTAGCTGTCAAATCTTATCGGAGCTACTGTGAATCTCGCTTAAACCCATGTCGATGAAACGTATCAATCCGACTCAGCTAACTCGCAATTCCATTGATCACGCAGACGCCGAAGTCGACCCGCAGCATACAGTGGGTATGAACGCAGCTTGCGTACGGCCACACTTGCCTGGAAGTGTTTTATTATCACGAATGTGTTTGTAACATCCAATTATTGTAGGTTGATTTCGGTGCATTCCGAGTTTCGATGGAATCATTGATAGTACGACTGACAACCTGGGAATGCTTTGTTGCCTTAAGCTGCCTTCTGTGCCGTATGTCACAGGCAGCCGCATTTCTTTTTAAATGGTTTGAGTTTGGAGTGCAAACTGCAGCAGCAACTTGCTCTAGTTCTCCATCGTTTTGCAACGCTGAGTCCAAAATCTATATGAGGGTATCTATTATTCCCTAAATGCTAATAATTATTTTGTCCGTAGGACAAACGCTGTAAGCTGCATTTGTCACGTTGTTCCAGTACTTTATATCCACAAGCGAAGTCGCTCATTGTCCATATTACACATACATATGGAGCCATATGTTCTCTGGTCAATAGTATTGTCAGCAGAATAGTTTTCGAAGCTCATCGGGCCAACCTGGACAGCCCAGTGCACATCGGAGAATGGTTAATGATTCCAAAAATTTTCAGTTTTAAGATTTCACTGTGGCAACCACATCCCACTCACCTAATAAAAGCTCCGCGCGGTAAAACTGGGAACTGCTGTAAACATGCATATAACGGCATTTCCTAACGTGTTAGGCATTTGCCATGAAAACCGTCTGGGTGCCGGTAACATGAATGAGAGCTATTTGTAAATTTATTGAAAACTTGGAAAAGGAATCCATAGTTTAAAAATCCCCGCAGATGGGTCGAATGCAACCGCTATTTTTCATAGATTTGCTTGATTGACATTAGCGTTGTTACTTGCCTTTCGCAGACTTGAAAACCTTGTGTAGCATTAAACGCAGGAAAAACATATTGCTTGCATCAGCAGATTGTAGCAGGCAACCCGTAGCAACATTCATGTTTTGACGTATTCCCATTTCGTGAAAAAGCACGACCGGATTTCCGCAAAATAGTTTGTAGTATGGCGTAATCACAAGTGCGTTTGCTCAATATCTGTTCCTCTCTTCTAAGGTAACTTTAAAACGTGGCCTTGAGAGAATAAAAGCATCTGAAGCGAATGTACTGCTAAGGGTGCGGAAGGTTTGGTATTACTGCGTAAATTTAAAACTTAGTGAAAACAGAAGTACTCGTTCACCAAGTGGGAAGCATACATCTTGTGCAAAAAAAAACTTCGGTAGTATTTTATGGCCAACATCATGTTACCAACATTTTTACAGTTTACTAAATAATCAATTTCATTTAGTTTCTTTAACATGATACAAAATTCTGTCACATAATAGTAACGATGACCATTCATCAAACAAACATGAAGATTGGTGGCAATTTATCATTTACTTCATGTGAAAGTGTGATTTAACCAAAGCAAGATGTAGGAGTAAGTAGTTACCTGCGAAATACAGGCTTTTAGATTGTGACTTGAGATAGTGCAGGAACAAATTTAACACTACATGCATTGAGTTAAAATACTGTATTGCCAACGATTTTGCGCAAGCATTGTGGCATCTGAACTAAAACCTAGGGAGCAAAGTATTTAAACGTTAAGTGATTCCAATTCCTTGTCTCGTTTTTACCTATTCACTGAATTGTCCGTGCATTAAGATGATCACGCTAAACTTGGATGTATGTTAAAATAAGGATGTAAAGCAGCGAATTCACCTTCGACCACTTTATTTATGGATAATATTGTCGGTTACTAATACGACATGCTTCATCCTTTTCTTGTTGGATTAGTTGTTGTGACTAAGCTATGTCACTGCGAAGCTTATTCCAAAGACTGTAAGCAGCTGGCAGGTAAACAAACGTGTATTCTACGACTTATTATGTTGCATCTATAAGGCAGGTTTCATCTGGTAGTTTTCCTTTAGCGAAATCGAGCAAAATATCTATTAACTCTGTGCACGCCTTTCCAATATGGTTAATAATCGGCAGAGTAAGATGTCTTTGGGCTGAAAACCTTTAGCATTGGCCGCTTCACCTGCTTTAACAACACATGGGTAGGTTGATAATCCAAGTTCAGAACTCTCCTAATTGAACCTAGTCTTAAATTATAAATAATATTTTCGTCACAGAGAGAAAGTTAATTTACGCACAAAATATTTTCTGGTTTAAGAATTGCATTTCCCCAATTCTTATATGAGCGAAAGAAGTCTGACGAACAGTTGAAAAGAAAACAAAGGATATGATACATCGAAAAAGTAGACAAATGCCGCTGGACATTTCGCCAAAACTAATAATGCCAAGGTAATCCCATCCAAATACCTGGGTAAATTTGGTCAATCAGAGAAGGCTCTCTCTCTTTTCAATGCGATTCAATCTAGCTTACCTGCATCAGGTAGTTGTATCAGACTTCGTCATTAAACCCATCGGGAAGTAAACCAGGGCATAAACCCCTACACCCAAACTTTCACGATTAGCAAATTTGGCAAACCGGATAATGACTGATTGGATGGTGATTTTGAAGTCCGTGTTGTGTATTTGGATTACAAAACACAACCTTAAAGTGATTGTGATTTGCACTAGAGCAAAGCTTTGATAACTACATCGACAGAGGCGTAGCTGGAAAGTAAACAAATTGGTTATAGCTCATCGGATTTCACTGCAATTCATATCTTGTTTCGACCAAGTTTTCTAACAGGAAAACACATAATGCCATTTAAATCTACCTGATGAGACAAAATAAACTCGAAACCTGAAGTAAGTAGAAGGCTATTGTGATTGCCGTGCTTAATTTTATTATATTTTAAACAGAGCTACGTTTCAAAGCAAATCAGACAATAAAACGAGATTGCATGTCGCAATCCAATCACAGGACAATTGCTGTCACCAGGTGGATGATGAATATACGTCCTAATTTAAATCCGAACTGAACCAATTTCGAGTCCAGTTGTCCCTACCTTATGAGGCCAAATTTTGTCGAAACTCCTCGTGGTGTGCAGTGTTCTATGGATGACACCAATCAAATCAAATACACTTTGGTTACGGGCTTACTGATCCGAATGACCAGAGTTCGCTACAGTGCGAATGGTTTATGTATAAATGGTAAATGTCGCAGGGCCATCTTGCTTCCACGCAGATCTACATTTTACCGGAGCGACTATTATAAAAATCCAGGTGTAACTTTCGGACAAACCAAGGATCAACAATCCACTAATATAGGTATAACACTACATTCTCATGCCTTGAACTGGTTACACAAAATTGCAGACCACGTAAATTGCTACTATTTATTTACTGTTGATAATTCTAGGTTTTATTGAAATATGCCGGTGCTATATTCGACCTATGTAATAACTGTATGAATCTGAATATGTGTTCGAAGGTCGGTACTTAAGACTGGAACACATCAACAAGTCCATGAATAAACTTGCATTGCAATATTTGCCAAATCACGCCAGTAATATCTGAAAAGTTCTCGCATTACACAATGTGTAAAATAGAGTTCGGATCCGGAAAAACATGGCAATTAATGGTGGCTATTTTTAATCTCATCTTTCACCACAGAGCTTAGCTTATTTTGATTGCATCTCATGAAATGTATAAAAGTTGTGGTACCTGGAACCATAAATATAGAGCATACACATCAGCAAAGCAGAAAACTGTTGCGCAGCTAATCCCGTATTCCTGGTACCGAAGGTTGGAATACGTACAAAACAGGGTTCAGAAATAGTTTTGAAAGTTGAGCGCAGCGAGCTTAATTCTTGACTATGTCAACAATGTCAGCATATCTATGCCTCTTGTCACTTGCACATCCTCCGGTATGGACCGTTGCATTGACCTCGTCTGACATCAAAGAATGTAGTTTGTTTATCCCAAATACTGTCATCGGGGTTACCTGGAATTTGAAGCTATTTGACCATCGTCTCTTACTATAGATCTTTCGATAAGCGAAAAATTTTGGCAAGGCTACCTAGCTCACTTTGTTAATTTCCACTGCAGAACCTCGTTCATTTAGCTACCTGTCGGGTGTTGCAGAATTCCTAGTTGTTTACATCTGAAGCTAGTTCACTTCCGAATGGCTGTGATGCAGAAATCTTAGTCAAGGCAATATGATTTGAAACGGTGATTGTATTGTATTCCGTCTACACGTTTGAACACGCCGTGCTGCGTGCACGCAGCACAGGCACAGGCACACACACACACACACACAAACCAATACGGATGGTCGCTCTTAATCGAGAAAGCCCATACGTACCGAGTCAGGTAGAAATTTGTTCAAATTGCCTGATTTACTTCACATTCGCTTGTTCTCTGTGCCAGTGTACAACAGTTGTGTCATAGCTTACAAAACAACAACTGGAAAATACAGTTAGAGCAATCTCGATTTTACCGGCGTGATCCGAATATGCGTCCGACTTATAGAGTTTTAAATTAGTGGAAGAAACTCTTAAGAATATACCGTAAAACCTCTATTCGAGGAATGGACTGGTCACTGTAGAGTGTTGGTCCAAACAAAGAGGTTTGAATCCAAAAGTTTTACGTGGCGAATGTTCAAGCATTGCAAATAAAACGATCAAAGTATGGAGCGCTTCAGGTTATACAGGTGGCCTAACTTAGAGAACTACTATATTTTTATTTACTGTCCGTGTTGTATATTTACGTGATGCAGGAAATTCACAGTTCTCGGGCGCTTATTTGTCACGATGAGCACTTAAGCCGTGCCCAAACATTTTGCAAGGATGACCAGTTTCGAGGTAAAAATTATGTCCATCCGTATTTAGTTTGGCATTAACAGGGAAAAGAAAAGTGATATAATTTTAAGTTTTTTTACTTTAAAAATAAGATATTAGCAACAGTAAGCTGAGCAGATCAACCTCAACTACGCTTGTGTTGGTACGCAAGATATGACGTAGAACAGAAACGCGTAACCTCCTCCTCATAGAGTTCACGTTAAAGTAAAAACTGAAATTGCCTGGCCAGAAAGTAGATTGCGTCAAACAAATCCAGCAAATTTTAGCAAATGTCTGTGTCTCTTGAAATTTTTATTGCGCAGCAGGAAGTAAAATCGATTAGACTGAGCTCTATTTCCTGACTGCGACCTTCAGAATCAGTATGCATCTCACTGGGTTCCAGTGACAGATGGCCTTGATCGTTGTCTGGGTCTAATCAGAAAGTCGAAATAAAAATTCCCAACTTGTTTTAAATGGCCGCGAATTCCTAAAAGCTCTTTGGAAACTCATGACCACGGCTTCAATATATGCAAAATACTCCATTTTGCAGATATCTTCATTTATGGAATGCTTGTCATGATTTCCTGCATCACTGGAAAGTGTGTGGTATTAGGCTGTGTTTAAGACAGTTTTCTTTTTGGAAAAACATTACAACATGTTACAGAAGGCATTGATATGTATACAGTTGGCTTTCTAGTGCATTATGACCCTGAAGGCTTGTTTTCAAAATGTTCAGATGAGTTTGTTATAACCACAATTATAAAACCAGCCACTCAGGCAGGATCAGTTAATTTTGGCATCAATTTCCCTTAGTCAAATATATTGTTCAATGTCTTTCCGAACGTATCAGAAGCGATGAATGGCAGTCCATTTACTTAACCGTCATATATCATGGTTATAAAAACATCTCCGTATTCATCCTAGATAACCATTATAAATTACTGTAACTGACTACGAAGGAAAGCTTTATAGAAAAATAATTTTTAGCTATATTCGCTGGCTTTATGGTGCAATCCCATTTAATATGTTTGACAAGAATAACCTGTTGGTGAATGATGTAGTAGAATTAGTATACTTGACACATTTTCGATAACTTGTTACAGATAAGCATGGCTAATCGACTGTGTCTAACATCATAGTTAGAGCACTGTCGGTAATAATTTTAGGGCAAAATTTCGAAGATATTTCAGTGTTATTTATTGCAAACTAAACAAAACAAGTACATTTATTCCAAGTATTTGGGATTTGTAAAAATATAGTTCAATTATTTTTCATCTTATGCACGAAATTTTTAACTAACTTCAAAATGATTGGAAGCTAGTCAGTCTCATATGTGTCATTGATTTCATCACAAGATTTTGAAAACAGTAACATGTTTGTGCGTTTGCTTATAGTTATCTCTTAGAATGGGAATATATGTGTTTGTTGCTGCGAACAGATTTGCATGCAAAGCAAACTGTGCAGAAAGATTACGTAAAGTGTGGACCGATAATTCCCATATTCTTCATAATGCTTCAGTGATAAATTCAGACTCTGTCCATGTTTTGCAACGTCCCGCTAATAGATGGTCAACCACCAAACTTATGAGACTGGGAGATTCTTGG
Source organism: Dicrocoelium dendriticum (assembly GCA_944474145.2). NCBI lineage: Eukaryota > Metazoa > Platyhelminthes > Trematoda > Plagiorchiida > Dicrocoeliidae > Dicrocoelium > Dicrocoelium dendriticum. Next base: position 61,815,401 of record OX104061.1, read on the forward strand.
AACCAAGATTTGCTGGGTTATTATAGTTTCCAGATGCTGCATCCTCTCATTCTGTGCATATTTAGCGAAATCTTATTAGCAAACTTTATTTTGTAGGATTTCTCGATTTAGAAATCTTTATATCAACCACAATATCAGGGCAAATTAAGTACAAAAACCTATACATTCGGTCAGTAAAAAGCATCAAATTTTCTGCTTTTGCTGGAAGTGATGCATTCCCTCTACGTTTAAGCTTTTAGTCGCATAGTCCATTGTAGCATAGAAATGAGAATCATATGCATAAAATGACGCATTTCTCATTATATATTCTTTAGTTTTGTTAGAAATTCTTTATGGCACTTTTTGTGTAATAAGGTTAGAAACTTTAGCTTTCGTCGAACTAAGCAAAATAAGCTACCGTTATACTTAAGCGAGTAAATTAAATTAAATTGGATCAAATAATTTATCACACAATTTATTAAAAAACGTAAAAAACTGTAAAGCTTTTGTCTCAGTTGCTTTGACGAAATAAATAACGTTTTTTTATAAGACTCAGAGCCAGAGTACATGCGTTTTCTGAGCTCGGTTAAACTATTGCAAATTTACCTACCATAACATCGCAATTTCCGACAAATTTTGAACCACCTCTTTCGCTTCCTAGAAGTTTATGAAACGATGGGTTTGTTTGATGCAACAAGCTGTAGAAATCTCGGTCCTAAACAGCTTTGTTTCACAAAGTAGCATGCAGGATGTAGCCTAGACCCATTGTTTGTTATCAAAACGAAACCCGATTATCAGGGATTTACAATGGCAGCCTTGGGCATAATGATATATTTTCAAAAATATCGACCTTATTTCGAACACAAGAAGCATAATAAGCGCGAGCAATTTACCCGTTCGCTTGCACAACACTTCATTATTATTGACCAACAGCTCCTAAGCGGACATTGATTTTAATAAAAACAAAAAGTATTTTTGAGCGCTATTTATTATTGCCGTCCTTGTTGTACGGTTCTTATTTTCCTAATGCCTGCCATTCGCGTTGTAATTTTTACTGTACAAGGCATGACAGCATAGGTTTACATGTAATTTAACACGGTGTCTCTAACTATGATATTTCTAATAGTATGTAAGAGTATGTATGCCTCACGCTTCTTCATGCTACAATTTTGACAGCTAAACGAATGCAGTTTTAGAAATTCGATTATTTATTATGATAAAACTTTAATATGGCAATAAGCATTTTATTTTTACATCTAAGTGGAAGTAATCGCCTAGTAATCGGACGGAACGCTAGGTTTGCACTAGGTGTTGCGCCGTACCTATATTGTATGCATGTGTGTTCGTTAGTTTACATACTCTGTAAAGGCAGTAGCCAAAGCTTTTAGATAAAAATAGAACGAGCTTCATTCTTCCTTCACTTCATATTTTTGAAACATGGTTCTAAGCTGGTAGCTAATGATTCGCCACGTCCCACCACTTTTGATAGAAAATACGAGGTTTATTCTGTTGTAAAATAAACGTTTGTGGAGAATCTTACAAAACTGATAAACTGGTTCAAATAGGTACCTTCTAAGATGAAAGTACATAGGAAGAAATTCGTAGTGAGAACTACAACAACCTAAAGGCTCTAATTCGGTGCATGGTAATCCAAAATTTGTAATTTAAACACCCAGTGATACATTGGTCAAAATAGATGGTTCTCTCTCTTTTCTAAATTACACATAAGGGATGATTTAATTTTTTTATATCTAGTTAAGCAGTAACGAGCAACAGCAGCATTTCTTGTTATGTATGTGTTCATTCGGTATAACGCTTTGTCCATGGACTTAAACCTTACCGCACCTGCTTTATACAAATTTAAGGTTTAGTCACTTGTCGATACATTCTGTCCAATAGCCAACAAAGTTACTATAGTGTCAATCTACAGTACGCTTATACTAATTCACGGTTGCATACAATCTTTCGCCGACTAAAGCATCTTAACACTGACTAAAATTTTGAGAATTGCGAATATTGGGTAGTGGCAAATTATTCTTAGGTTATCATTATCAACTGACGGATTCAAGCTGTAATTTAAAAATCACTGAGGTTAATATTCCACAAAAATCTATGGAGACTAGGCACTTCATGGGTATGCGTTTGCATGACCTGTGTTGCTTGAAGGAATTTAAAAACACTGCTGAGGCACTTCCGGAGCCCGAAAAGAACAAATGTGCAGTTGCTTTGGGCCAATCGCATCAAGAATCCTGCAAGGAGATAAAACTCCGCCTTGTTCCAAAACCAGTCATGACAATTTTTGTTGAAACATGCCTCATGATTATCTTCACCGACAATTCGAAAATAGGATTACTTGCCACACTGCCAGAATTTTAGAATTTGTCTACAGCACTAGATTTCTTACCATACTATGGAAAAGGAAGCTCTCAATGCGTTTAGGCTGTGAGAAGTTAAAGCTTATCTTTTCTATAGATAATTCCCTATGTGAGTTTACAACACAGCATTAAGTCTTTTACTCATTGTAGGTGTACAGATTACTAAACCCCTGCGAATACATCGAGGTACGCAGGCTTATTCACATAGGATTTTAGATTTCATTTCGTCTAAAGCTTATAAATTTAGCAGTTGTTATGACTAAGCTGCAGATTGATAAACGAAAAACTAATGATAATGTAGATTACAAGATAATGATGTTACTTACATAGCCATATCATCACGGTTTTGAAAAAAAGGGTTCCAGGATGTAATTAAAAAGTGGACGACACCTGCAACTTCCAAAAAAGATTTTGGTATTTAAGTGAAAAACTAATATACCTGTAAGCATCATTGGTATTCTGCGTCGCATCGTATTATTATATGAAAGTCTAATGCGTAGCTGCAAATGCCAACTTTTCGGAATTTAGTGTACTGGAACAAGCTGTTCTCTCATAATTGCTACCCTGGCATTGTCCCTTCAAAACCTGAATTGGACACATTTTTCGCTGGCAAATATAGATATTTATAAGATAGACAATTTCAGGTCAACGCAACGACATCACCCGCGATGTTTGAAAGCGAAGGAATTTTATAACAGCTGCCCGAAGTGCATTTTTGAGGAGAAGTGGCTACGGCGAAAATATCAATTGACTAAAAAACATATTATCTTGCATCGGAGTACTAGAGGAGATAGCGAATGATAAAGAGCTGCAATATACGAGCTAATTTCCTTTAGTATTCAGAACCTCACGCTATTTGAAAACCACATATTACTTCGCATAAACTGGCGGCAAACGGCATAGTTGAACGTGTTGACCTATCTGAGAAACAGAGCATTCTAGATATTCGTTTGCGTAATACAACACATATTCACTATTTTCCTATAGCAATGCACGTAACATCGGCAGCGTTCTCGCTAATTCATTCTCCAATGTATCTCGGTTAGTTACACAATTGGTTAAGTTGTACTGTTAATTTGCCAACGGCTTTACTATTCTTGCGTATAAAATAGCGATATTGCGCTTTGCGTAAAATAAGCATTCCAACTCGCATACTATTTCAGATCAAATTTCTGCATACCCATCCCAAAATATCGCCTTTTTAACGAGTTACATTTCCCAGCAATGCTATAACTTTTTTAAGAAGTTTACCACATATTTGAATTATTTGTCCTAGTGGTATACAGACAGGAAGCGCTTGATGTGTGTAGTACTTCTATGGAAACCTCTCTACTGCAACCGCGTGTTCTTGGTTGTCCTACCTAACGCCGCAACTGGTGAGCTGCAAAGAAATATATTTCCGATAACAGAAGGAAGAGGAATAATGGTAGAGTAATCAGGTGGTTTAGGATATTACTAGAATAAACCTGGGGTACTCGTGGGTTGTTATACTGCACGTTCCAAGATATTACATTTTGTTGCTTTCATTATAACTTCTAACATCCATCCACACGTTACTTAGATAAGTGCGACTACTCAAAGGATAATTTTGATGTCCTCAAATATGAATTGCTAAGTATTTTCGGAACATTTTCTCAAAATGATTAAATTTGTTTTGATAGTCACTAATAATTTGGTTAGACCAAAAGGGTTATTATGTTTTACAAATAAATAGAACAATCGCGCCTACGCTTCGAGGCCTAATAAAGATAGAATTCGTCGCTTTAATTAAGACGACACATGTTTCCTTCTAGCTCCGTTAGCTGCAACTTAAAGAGTTTAACCCACTTGCGCAAATTGTTGCTTCTGTCTCCATGACAACTGCTTCAAATTGACATCCTACTGATCAGACAATACTTAGTAAAGCTCTTGCAAGAAAATTGATCAAATGGTCACATAGAATCGTCAGCTGCGAGTTCAGCTACCATTGACAATTAAAGTGCAAATGCTTAGCCTGTCCACAGTCTTCTAAGCATTGATTTCGAGGCGTGTATGTAAAGCGATTAATGAACGGTGCAGGTAGGACCAGAGACTAAAACAATAGAGCGAAAGATTGCATTAGTATATGATATGAATAACAAAGCTAAACCGTGTGGGGTCCCGTGGGATATTTGTGCGAATTACAAAGTTTCCTAATATAAGTTGCACTAAAATGAAGTAAGCAACAGCGGACACACCAGATTAGCAACTCAAACTCACCGTTGTTTTCTTTTACCCTGATTTTGTTGATGGTTTCTGAGCACAAAATTTGTCGATAGCTTGAATTCATTTAATGAGCAAAAATCAAATCAATCAACCCAGGTGGTGTAGTGTATAATTAAACCCTTGCTTATAAATCGTTTGCAAGGGTACAAAATGACAAAAGCCGAAAGAGCTTTTCACTGTTGACAGTGAATGTAATTCCGAGGACATTCCAGCCGACTTTACACAGGACGTTTGGAAGCAGCTGCGGTGTCTGACTGACAAAATGACACGGCTTATTATTCGTAAAATCCGGAGCAAGTAGTGAATGCTGATTTCTTCCGATAGCTATCTCTATTTACTAGTAGGCAAAGGCTAGGTCAAGGGTGTTGAAAAGGACAGATACTAACATTTTATCTAAAAAACATCAATACGCAGGGGTGTATTGGCCTCACTCCGAGTGACTAAGTACAACCTTCGGTTGTCTAGACATACGAAATACACTGCTCTTCTCCTTTACAAATTCAGATGGAGATGCTCACAGATAACTGATAGCTTCTACACTATTCGTCATCTACAAATTTTGTAGGTCGTCCTACCAAAGCAATGGGATTCGGTTTGGGGGGTTTATAACAGGACCGAACGTCATGTATCTATCCTATGTTAAGCCCTGTTAGTGTGACAATCATTGATTTCCTTATGCAAACGAGGCTGTGTTTTTATCTGACAAGTCTGTAACCTTTTCCAGGACACAGGCAGAGTGAGCAAACAAATCTATGCATCTAATTTTTGAGCTGCAAACCTTACAATATGTAAGAGCTTCCTTGGTGTCAATTCCGCTGGGTCAAATCAACTCTTGCACTTATCCGTGTTTAGTTTCTTTTTGTCAAATTTCATTAATCACTCCAAGCAACGCAAAAGTATATAAAAGCAATAATTTTAAGGGAATGGTATGGTGTCGGGGGAAGCGAACTCGTGGTTGGTGCGCTGGTTAGCATTGCTGCCCCGAGTAAATATGACCAACTAATGAACATCCATTCTTCTTTAGATGCTATTAGATTGTATCGACAATGACACTATACGCAATATTTTAGCTGTCCAATGTAATTGAAGCTACCGACATTCTTACATACACCGATGTTGAAGGAAATTTTCAATCCCACCCACCTAACTCGCAATTACGTAGATCACGCAAACGTCGTAGTCGACCCGCATAAATCATTGGGTATGAAAGCAGCTTGCGTATGGTCACTCTCTCCTGGAAGTGTTTTAATAACACAAAATGGTTTGTAAAGTCCGCGTATTATATTTTGTTTTCAGGGCATTTGTCCTTTCCATGGAACCGTTGGTCGTGGGATTGATGAGCTGGGAATGCGTTGTTGCCCTACGCTGCCTTCTGTGGGATATGCCACTGGCAGCCGCATTTCGTGTTCAAAGATACAATATTATTGTGTCAATTGCAGCAATAATTGGCTCTAGTTGTTCAGCGATTTGTAATGCTGGATCCAAAACCTTTCTTAGTGTGTCAAAGAATCCTATGTGTTAAAAATTGATTCGTCCGTTGAGTTACTGCTGTAAGCTACATTTGTCACGTTTTTCCAATAATTTATCTTCGCAAGCCACGTCGCCCATTGTCTGAAGTTTGCGTACGTATGGAGTAATAAGTTCTCCGGTCACTAGTATCGAGAGAGCAATTGTCAGCAAAGCTCATTGGGACAACCGGAACTGTCCAGTGAGCGACAGAGAACGGTAAATGATTCCAACAAATTATTCTGTTGTAAAATTTCACTCTCGGCCATAACATCCTGGGCATTTAACAAGAGCTCCGCTTTGTGAAACTGAGAACTGCTGTATACATGGATGTACCAGCTTTTCCTCACGAGTAGGGCATGTGCGATTAATACCGTCTGGGCTCTGTTAACACGGAGGTGTAATTTTTGCCAGCTATTCAAGAACTTGGAAAATGTATTCATGGTTTAAACGTTTCCGCAGATGGGTCAAATGCAACAGCTATGTTTCATAGAGTTGCTTAGCTGACATTGGCGTTGTTACATTTTTCTCACAGAGTTGAAATGTTTTTGTAGCAATAAACGCAGGGAAAACATATTGCTCGAACCCAGAGGTAGTATCATACAACCCGCAGCAACATAGTTGATTTGCCATATTTCGCTTTTCGTGAAATCGCACGACCAAATTCCTGCAGAGTATATAAATGTATGCTGTAACCACAAGTGCACCGGCTCGGTGTCTGTTCTTATCTTCTACCGTAATGTGAAAAGGTGGCTTTGAGAGAATGAAAGCATCTGAAGCAAATAAATAAACAGTCGTTTATAGCTGCTAAGTGTGCGGAACGTTCGTTATTATTTCGCAAAATCAGATCTAGGTGAAAATAAGGGTACTACTTCACCAAGTGGGAATCATGCATCTTGCGCAAGAAACCAGAATTCAGTTGTACTGTTCGGCCAACTGGCAACTCTCTCCAACATATTTCCTTTTGTTAGGTCATAGCCGCCTATTTTATAACCTGAATTCTGCCAACTAGATTGAAATAGATTAAGGTAAATATCTCTTTACTCCAGCTATTTCTAAGTAAGCCTGATTTTTATTAGCAAATTGCAAATACTTTTAATTCTCTCCGTTTCCGCACAAATATTATTCAAAGTTGAAGCCTCCACAAGCTGGAACGCAATTTGCTGCCTTTCAGATCGCGTGCAGGATGCTGTAATTCGTTTATAGTCACCTTCACAACACCAACCTTGACGTAGCACCTATTTACATTTGACAAAGATAATTCACTGATTCCGGCCAGCTGAAATTCAGGATGCAATACTGCTCATACAGAAATACCTTCACTCTCTTGCGAAATGGTGACACCTGGATGAGGAAATTCTCGACGAAATAATTTATAATCGTGTATCACGGCTGCTCGAAACTCGAGTGAACAATTAGAATCAAGGGCAAGATGCTAAGATATAATATCGGATCCACATGACCACACACAGAGAAAAACGAATATTGTTTACCAAACCTGTGCTAGGCAAAATATCTACTAAGATTTCTCGGGAGCGCTGTCAACTGTTTCCGCTTTATCCGCTTTGACTACGAATATTGATACATAACCTGATACTTCCGTACAATATGATGCATCGAAACACCCACCGATATTTACCTTCTCTAGAATTACAACATAGTTCGACAAGGGAGATACACCATAAGGAGTTTACTCTGAGTGTATCCAAAAGCAGTGTAGATCTGTGATCTAACGTTTTCCTTGGTAGATATGCTGTCCTTTGGATTAAGTTCCCAGTCACAATATGGCGGTGTGAGAGCGCGTCGGCTTTTTGCGTTAAGCTCGCCAAGTACCTAGATTTAAATACGATTTTGACTTTATTCTCTTGAGAGAGATCACTTGATTATTTTTACCAAAAAGAGGCAGACAAAAACTAAAGAATAAAATAATATTTCATTCTATATGACACAACCCAGTGCTGTTACTATTCACTATTACTACTACTGCACGTGGCGCCGAAACAGCAAAAACCATGAAAATCACATACATGTTGATCATTCACACAAGCGCATAACATATCCTGTAAAAGAATATCGGTGCCAAACATGGCCATAGTTTCACAGTCAATGATAAGTATACGTAATATTTCCATTGATTGCTACCTGAGCTACCATAATTGCTCAAATCCGTAACATCTGTGACTCGCGTTATTCGCTAGTACTTGAATGAGACCCTGCAAGTATTTGGGGGTAAAATATTTACCATGCCGTTTGTCGCAACCGATTATTGTTAGTTAAGGTATGAACAACACTGTGGTTTTGATTTTGCTTTCATTCTCATCATCAATTGTAAGCTGACGACATATCTGTCATTTTGATTATGCTACAACTTTGTTTTGACTGTTTCAGTTAGAAGGTAGCGGGAAATATCTATACGACTTCTTGATCATCTTTGACGGCCCGGACTGTATGGCACCACGGCTCACAGTAGCATCTCACCCAAGACACCAACGCTCAATTACCTCCCAACATAACAAAGTGTCGTTATTATTTATCAGTGATTATTCAAATCAACATAGCGGTTTCCACCTCAGATACAAACCAGGTAAGTCAGTGTTCATGCAGGTGGTCAGGTCTAATAATTTATGTATCAAGTTTTTCAAAATGAATTCCATTAAACGATTGACATTATAAAACTACATATACTGGCTAGTTTAAACAACGCATAACTATTTATTGCTCATGAGTAAATAGTAGGTAATTAACTAGCTTCATAGAATGGATCATTTAGAAACCACAGTATACAATTATATTTTTGTCGTAGGTTTTTTGTAAACGCGTTCCTGAATAAAAGCAGTAAAAAATGCTAAGCTCATTCAAGTCTACAAGGAAAGATGGCCTAGAGTTGTAGCTGACGTATTTCGTGTAAAGCTCAAGGTATGTACACAGACTCGAGTACTGTATCTTGAGAACCATGTGAAATATAAATCCGGGATAAATGGATGCGTAATTTATCCCAATTAGCACAGAATAATCAATAAATACATAAGAGCTAAGGACAATGTCAAATTAATTTTCGAAAATATTCATATTGGGTGGCCATATCTGATTTTAGGGAGCATTTTAATGTTGACAAAGTAGAAAGTTGGTTACGAAACGCTAAATAAAGAGGGTTACCCCAAAATGTTACTCCAAACATTGTCAGCTGAGACCAAAGACCTAGTGCACATGGACACCTAGGTGCTTGTTGTCATTATATTGCCACTCAACGGTGCCTTCTTTTCGTGGAGGACCACATGACTTCTGATCATTGTCATGCAGACATTACATTGCCACCAAGGTCCTTATTTTGATCAAAACAAAAGCGTCGCATACTTCCGCAACAAGCTTGCAAATCGAGGGCAAATCACATTACATAAATAAATGTAGGTGACCACGGTACATGTTACATAGGCAGAACCGATTACACTTTAGGTTATCGCATGATGGAGCATGGTCCTATGTAAGCCCCACGGTCGATCATCAGCAAAGTGGCAAAATTCAAACTGCTTGCTTACAAGAAAACCGACCTCTTTGATCGGACGGCAATTATCGAACACAGCTCACCGAATCTGGGTCACCTCCGGGTTCATTATCCTATTACTTAAAACCATACGCGTCTCCTCCGTTTTCCAAAGGCGATTGCAAGTGACCGGATTAAACCGATACCTAGTGTTGAGAAACACACATCGGTAAGCCTTCGACTGCTTGGAGGATTGGGGTAAAAACGCTTGCGCGTTTTGTTTGTTAGTTTGTATGTGGCCGAAATTCTTGGTTGCGTCCTGCCCTGAATAAAATAAGTTGCCAAGTACAGTTAAAGTCATTAAAGACGCAATACGTAATGCATGTATTTGCCAGTCCTCGTGTCTTTATAAAGCGCATTTCCAAATAATCCCGTCACTAAGCTTGACAGTACTAGTTGGTGTTTGTGTTGTGGTTGTTTTAGCAAATGGCAGAATATATAGTATACAAATTGTTGATATGCTTCTTGATGTATGCGCGTATTGCTTTGTAGCAGTAATGTCCCCCAAAAGGTTACCAAGATATGCACAATGCACTATTCGGCCCTAGTAATGGGATATAGGAAAACGCATGCTAATTATTTTCGTGGGATAAGAACGTCAACCGCTTAGTTAGTTAGGGCCTTGAATGCCTAACATGAGGGCAACTGAGAGTTTGCTGTATTCGATCGAAGCAGGTCTCAATTCTCAAATCTATTTCCTTTGTTTCAGGCTGTGACTGCTTTTCATCAGCTGAAATTTTAAAGTTTATTAATTAGACTACGATCGTTTTGCTTTAAATCGCAACTGAATGAACTGCTTAATTCGCGTTATAATTGATTGGACTTCCGTTAAATTTTGACGGCATTATATCTGGCTCGGACTTCCTGTTTTAATTTGTGAAAAGAACTTTGCATATTTGGGGAGGACAACGTCACGTTCAGTATAACTTTGTTGCCCCAACCCTTTGTAATAGTAGAACCGCAGCACAAATCCGGCCTTGACCTTGAATTGACTCGGGAGTCTCACGTGTTGCTTGAATCCACCGCCGATTTGAGGTTAATCGTGCTTGACAATCCAGGATTACTTGTTCAATATTCGGAACTTGGACGAGGTCGTCAAGAAGAATGTCGGCACGGAAGAACGCTAGAAATTTTGATGAAAATGGCAATTTGAAAGCTTTATTGCTGCGACAGAGGATCTTAATTCTCAGTCTAGCTTGCCGGTTAGTATGAGGACTATGGAAAATATTAGAGTTTGGATGGACGCCGACGCTGCGATTATAGCATTGGAACATGAAGAATGGAAGCAACCCAGTTGTTGGCTCTAGAGAAAGTGGAGAATCATAGTCTGTCACCGCTGAGAAGGACAAACCTTGTTAACCGGTCGATTGAAACATGTAGTGAAGCTAAGGAATGTTGCGAAATACATTATCGAAAGATATCGAGCCTCCCAAAGGGAGTACAAAACTTGTCAGTTGTCGCTGATCAACTCCATTGGATTGGTTGTCAACTGGAACCCCCCATGGTGGAACTTGAATAGATTTACTGTAATTCGGCCACGTATTTTTCATAAAGTAATTTGAGTAGCAGGTTCTGAATGATAGGCAGCGATTCCTACATTTGTTGTACTACTGTCAAAATCGGACGAGACTTTCAATCAGCTCTAGCCACGAACGCCGCGAATATTTGCTTTACCGTGCTGGATTTTGATTTTCTTTTATGAATACTGTACTATAAGTGTTTTCTCTGCGTGAATTGTGACCCAATAGTTTACTTTGTTGTATTTTTCCATCTGTGCGAATTCGGTCGATGTTCTTCTGCTAATGTCGGAGATCTCCCTGATTGGCCCAACTGCGGTCGGTGTCCGCCATCTTTGATCTGTGCTACAGCATTCTAACCGGTGTCCGCTTGACCGATAGATTTTGGATTCCGCATACCAGTTGCAACAAACGACTTCCACATATATGACAGTCAGATTGGCACGCACTGATTGCCCGCGGAAAGCAAGCCTAAAGCTTCCGAAGTGAACGCTAGCTGTGGCGTTGACAACTGTGTAAATCTTTTGCGATTTTGAATAGAAAACATAAGCTGCCGAAAACACATACACTCTTTATGTGCACACGTTAGTCTCAGTCAAATAAATAACTTAATAGCACGACCGATTCTCTCTGGTTCTATTCTGAGTGTACTTCTCGTCCACTTATAAGATTTACAACTGTTTTGGCTGAGGAAGATTGTAGATTGTCGAAAAAGTTATTACTCAATTGACATCAATTTACCACTATCACTTAACTACTAAAGGTCTGGTCCCCGAGTGATACAAGTATTATTGCACTACTAACTGAAGGCAAAACATGTGAGCAAAACGTGGCACAAGTGGCCCACAATGCTGCCTTACAAATTCTTATAAAGACTATATTCACCGGGCCACAAATAGACAATGTAGCACTGAGCAGACAAGTTGGCGAAACCATTTTGTCACCAGGCAGCTCATAACGGAGACAGTGGCAAAACACACCGGCAGCTGAAGTAGGAAAGGATAGTCACCTTCTTGTTGGAGCTAAAACCTCTTTACAACAATCTGAACTGACTCTAGGGCTTGTGTCATCGGTCCCACAAAAAGCGGCCTGCAGCCAACCCAGCAACGGTAGGCATAAACTCTCGCCCAAAATCAACTTTTACAAACACGCTTCTAACAACCGATGCCCTCACTTGCTTGTACACAAATGCACAAGGCCTTCTCAGCAAGCTGACCGAACTTCGCACTTGTCACGTTTTCACGTTTTGGGTCCTGTTTATAGTAACCAAAACATGACTGAACCCTGAAATAACCATAGATTAGTTTGCTCTACCCCGCATAATTTCCATACCATACGCTTGATTTAGAAGCGGAAGGTGAGTGCTTCTGTATTATCGACACAACCTGCACGTTGATATAACTGAGGACCAGAAACGAAAGTCATCGATTCTCATTGGTGTCCTATACACTTAAGACGTGGTGATGTGTGTTTACAAGCAATAACTTATCACCCTTTAATGCCCACCTTGGAAATGGATCAACGCCTAGCTCCAGCAATGAATAGACTACTGTCACGACCCTAGAGTAACGTCATTTTGGTGGGAGACATCAATGTGCACGCAATCGAAGTTCTAGCACCGCACAGCGTACAATTCGAGGCTGATTTGCAAGAAGTGATCGCCGATGTACCTATGAAAATCCATGGCACCTCTCACACGATATTCCGAACGGGTGACACAACCTCTGTTTTGGACCTTGTGCTCTCCAACGAGGAATTCATGGTCGATACTATGACCATAGAGGCACCAGGTGATCGTAGCGATTACGCGATGTTGCTGATTTGTTGCATCTGTTATTCGGAGTACGTCAGTGAGAACATGGAAACCTATGCCGTTACACATTATGAAATATTGTCCAACATCGTTCAAGAAAGCGAATGATCCTTCCTAGCCGAGAAGTCGCCCGATGTTGCTTGAATGTCGTTTGTCATGCAATTCGCTGAGCTAGTGGCAAGTGCGTCAGAAAATAGGGTCCTTCGCTCGGAACAAGTGAATTCGTTCCTGTGGAGCCGTACTAGAAACCGCATGGCCGTAAAGATCCGGCCTGGCACGCTTGCATACTCCGTCCAAGTAACCTGACCTGAGGTGCTCACACAATTCAACAAAACCACTGCTTCAAGTTGATCCGCGAAGAGATACTCCAGCATCAACAAAGTTAGCGACGAAAATCAGTACAAATAAAGTCGCAGTATAAACACGTTAACATGATCCGCAGAGAGCAGCGCAGAATCCCGGTTTTACGTGCAACAGATGGTCTTGAGCAAACCGCACAAGATGCAGCCAACTTGCCTCGCCAACACTTCATCCACACTTTCGGGAGTGAATCAACATTTCATCCGACTTTCACACAGCTTCTTTCGCCATCGGGTTTCAAACACTTATCGTTCACGGCAGCAAAATTAATGCAAACGCAACTGTAATTGCGCGTGAACAGAAAAGTTTGCGCGGGCGACATCTAATTTAAGGTACTGAAGACTGCAGCCATGAACATTGCCGAAATATTGGCCCAGTTCTATCAAGGTTGTCTCGACGAAATGCGAGTTTTGACTATGTGCAAACATGGACTAGTCACGCTTGTTTACATAAGTGGCAACCGTTCGGTACCCTCGAACTACCGTCCAATCACTCTCATCCCAGTTAAATCCAAACCAATGGAACTTAAATTTTAGAGGCGCCCATGGGTCAACTTCAGAATGTTAAAATTTTATTGCCACAGCTACAAGGATTCAGCCAAAAACGGTCCTGCACTACACACTTGCTGCTAGCCCGATCAAGCTGGACTGAGTCAGCCGTTGCAAGAATGGGAGTCGCCGTTGTCTAGCCGGCCTACTAGAAAGCTTTCTATCGTTTGGACCACCGCATCGTCCTTCACAATCTTCGAAGCTATGGAATCGATGACCCTATACTCGGTTGCATCGGCAATTTCCTCGCTCAACGTCAGCTGAATTTGAGAGTCCGCAACTTCATGTCCGACCCAAGTGACCTTAAGTGTCTCTTGTTAAATGCACCGGTAATAGGGCCACGTTTATTCCTGGCATTCATTAACCACATTGCCAGTGTACTGCGGCCGAATTTCTCAATAGTGGCAGATGATGTCAAAATTTGGCATAGTATCAGGACATCGGATGATCACATGGCATTGCAGAGCAATCTAGACAGGGCTTATGCGTGATCATCCGACAAGCGGCTTCAGTTCAACGGGACCAAGTGCAAATTCGTAAGCATACGCCATCAATTAATCCATGAACATCGACTTAGGGACCAGCAGTTAAAACGTGCTTCCCAGGAATGCAACCTCGGGGTGATCGTGCAGTACGATCTGGATTGCTTGAGTCAGGCTGACAAATCATCGAAATTAGCTAGTCAATATCTTGTACTCTTGCAATGGACCTTCCGCAATTTTGAGCTATCAATATTTCCGCAAATGCTGGATGTCTACATGTGGCCTCACGTGGAATATGCGATCCAGGCTTGGCGTAAATGGCGTAAGCGCGAAGTGGATGCAACTAAAGCTCTAAAACGTAGATCGACAAAACTCTTTACAGGATGGTTTCATCTCTCCTACCAACGAAGACTGCAGTCCCTGAAATTGTACAGTGTTGAATTTTAACGTCAGTGAGGAGACCTCATCATGATTTACGTAGTACAGACAATCCCAACTCACTCATTTCGCAATCCGTTGCAGCTGAGCAAAATACCATCCTGAGAGGTCGTGAGCTCAAACTATCAACACACATTTGGAATGATTGTCGACGAAGTTGTAGAAATGTCCATTTGATTAGACTGGATTTATCTAATTTGAGTTACCACATCTGTCAAATGAATCAACACACGAGTGAACGTTGTCTTTTCCATTTTTATTTTTTACGCACTTACTGAGATATGACAGCTCTCGATACTGTTTGCGCATCTCCTTCACACTTCAAACTATCGTTATGTTGTAGTGTATTTAATATGGTGAACGCTTGAAGTAACGATTTACTTTTTCGATGCTCAGTTAAATTTCAGTTTTATTTCTACCATCATACGGGACTCGTTAATCACAGGCTGTATACCAGTGATAAATCATCGTACTTTTTCGTTTTTCCAAGGACTGAGGTTAGTGTATGCAACTTTATTTAGTTAACTTGCTTTAACATCTTTATTCCGGTCTCAAGTAATGGATTTTTGGCATAGAAACAGTCCAGTAGTCAATCCAGACCCGAGTTGGTTCTTTCCACACAATCTCTGCTATGTTAACCTTCGGGTCTGATGAGAGTTTACCGAAAGGAATTGTTCCGCTTATCGATTTCTCTTATTGGTTTATATTAGCAAATGAAAATATTTGTTTTTCTGAAGACTCGCATTTCCCGAGATTCAGTGAATATTTTTTGGTGTCTTACCACTTTGTATATTTAGCATGGTAACCCATTTACGGCCTTGAAGGTTGAATTTACTAGGGATTCTCACGCATCGCTCGAATCCGCCTCCGATGTGACGGTAACAACCCCTTTGACACCAGGTTTCAATAAATGAAATATAGTAACGCTTTAAATAAGAAGGTTTAGTCCAAACTCGAGGTATGCCATCCACTTACTAAACATCAGAAAGCAGGTAACAATGTGAATAATGCTGAGGATTTTGTTAATTATTTGTTACATTTTTAAAAGCACTGAACCAGATTAGGACTACATTTTTCCTGAGATAGTAACTGCGCTACACTCCTAGAGGCACAAACAAGCAAAAACCTTGCGGATATAGGGGAAGTATATAACGATAACATAGGTCACATCAATTAAATTAGATAATGACAAGTGCCTTTTAAGTTAACTGATAGAATATGCTGCAGGAACATACAAACATGCTGTGCAACCTATCCCGTGCTGAGTGCGAAAATATGGCATCCGTTTTGGCAAGAAATAGAAGCAGAGGAATATTTTTTCTACGAATTATTCAAGTTCGAGGCAGACATTATATTGCATGGTTTTATATATTTCACTTCATGTAACCGAGCACCTAATGTATAAAAATAAAAGGCGTTTTGGAATTAAATGTTGCGCAGGATTATTCACATCTAAGATTTCATATATAGCCTCCATATGTTGACCAACTTGGTCCGTTCTGTTGAGTGGTCAGCTTAGGGAAGTACTACTGTATACATCAACGTCTGTTGCAGTTCACGATTTTTATTTTTGCACAAAATGTTTGACCCGCTTGCCACTGCAGAATTGCTGTTGTCGGTAGACTTGGTTCAATATTTGTGACACTTGGAACCAGGGCAAATGGAGAAATGTATAGAATTTTGTCGCAGTTAGCTTGGAATAACTGACGCGCGACCATAGTTCCCCATGCATCTTGTCACATGCTGTTGAATTGTTGGACATGTACCCATTTAATATAACTCATTATTTTGTTTTGCTGTTCGACTTGGGGATACTCATCTTTGAGGAATATCAATAGGACGAATCTGTCTTATGGCGCTGCGTTGAACCATATTTCCTTCCTGGCATGTGTGCAATCGTACAATCGTATATTAAAGGTACTGCGTCAACTGCTGTCTTGTCCCTAGCCTAGACAAGATCCACATCCTTTAATAGCCATTGATTACGTGTTCTCGTAATCTGTAACTGATGCGCAAACCACATGTTATATCTAGTATCCCTTGGACAATTTCAAAACAAATCAAATGCATCTTCCCGATATATGGCTTGTCCGGTTCTCACATCGGTTCATACCTCATCTATGCTTCATGGCTGCACGTAAAGATTGAACTGGGCTATAAATATGTAGTGACTTCTATGACTGTCCATAACCGGCCAGTATGAAGACCTTAAATAAGAATCTCTCATTCCAATCTATATGGATTTCAGATTTCTGTTTCTTTGGCCATAGTGTTAACAGTTTTTAGATGCATTACCCTTTTGGTGACTAGATTTCGCGCTATTTCATTCGACATATGAGATAATACTTGGTAAGGAAAGTAAACAAAGCACGTTTTTGGGCCTTAATCCAGCAAGCCAAAGCAACTGTACCGATCAGAGTTTATCAACCAAATGCTGGCACTTGCCAACCGTGATTAAATGGAGTGTGAACAGTTACTGATTGGTCATTGTGAGACCTATTCACAGGAAAACGGGGCGGGTGATCTTCAGCATCAATGCTAACGACGCAAGCCACGTTTGCTCAGATTCTGCCTCCCTTGATTCATTCTAGTTGCATATTTGTCGTTACGGGGAAATTGTCAGTCGATCTAGAAAATATCTAAGTGTCCAGACACACAAAGCGTGGTGATTGGAACTAGAGTACACCTGCCACCTCATTTATCTATTTGAACATGTAATGGCACGCGAATTCAAAAGAAAGGCGATGGGAAAAGCGAATTCCTGCGCTTTTGTTCGTTTTAACATGTAGCTATTGGAAACGTGGTTTGAGCTGCAACAAATACCATTTGGAAGAGAGAACCCAGCCAATGGCTTACTATATCAAGCTTCCGTGATTGATCGCTTAACATTAATTTATTTTGGTTAATCAATAGTAATGTTATGAGCAATATTTACGTATCACTCTCACAGGAATCCTGGTGTAAGCATCGTATATTTATTTATTATTTGCTTCAGCTACCGGTGAAAGAAGCGGAAGTCACAATGGTAAATCTCGTATATTCACTGGTATGAATATTGCGTATAGTATCTAAACACAACTAACATTGCTGTGCAGTAGAACATAAACTCGCCTACATTAATCGCAAGCTTTATATACAGGATGGACTAACAGCTACGCAAGCACACGGACAGTTAAATGCAAACATGAATACAACTAGTTTCACTCATGCTTAATATTTTATAAATTGATGAAACAAGATCAACGCAATCTTCGTCATTTTATAAATACCTGCAATTAATTGTCATATTTGACAGGGCTGGATATCAGTATGTTATCATTTATGGCACAGTTTCCCATTAAACTTTCCATAGAAAAGCTTGAACATCAATGGCAAAACAATTTACAAAGTGGTTTTACTATCGTTATGGTGGGACAAATAAATATGTGCACATAGGTCACATAATTAGGAGAACATAACCCAATATTTTATTTAGTGCCTGCTAGGATTTACATTACGTCCAGAATAGATTTGCGTCTAAGGCATGGGTAAACTACTAACTTCAAATAAGTAGTTGTGTTCATTTAGCTAAATGCATTTTTACTAATTTATTCAATCATTTAAATGAGTTTTCTTAGATATCCTTTGCAAATACTCTTAAGGCTGAGATAATTGTCATAGCAGCGTCGGGTTCGTCAAGGAATTTAGATGGATAATATTAGATTGTGCGTTCTTGTGCAGGACGACTGCCGAAAAACTTAACATCAGTAAAAATAATCGGATAATGGAACACGGTGTAACTGCGTATTACATGATATATCTGAATCGGTAAGTGGAAATCTGAGCAAACACAAGTGAGCTATAATTGTGTGTAACAAATTGGTGTGTACTGGCCAAAGCATCTATTGCATTCCAGTAGGCTACGATTTTTACTTCCGTTGACTTTGTTAAGTGAAGTAGGTTCAATCCGCTTATGTATATTTCAGTCGAACATATTTACCAGCCCATGTTACGTGAGTTATATTTTGCTGCAGCCGATTTATGTACATCCCTTTAAATACTGCATGTCACACCACTTGAAACTGATGCAACCACGGCAGCTAGGTGGGTAGTACGGTTTTGCGACTCAAACATCTAAGGCATATTTCGTGGTGAAAATATTGTTTAGATACTGACAATATTGCTAACCTCAATTGTGTCATCTGTAGCTGAAACCAATATGCGAAGGACTTAGATTTCAACATATCTTTGAGTTCTCTGTTCCAGTATGTATCCCTTAAGCCAAATAGCAGCACAAGTTCAAGTGTGTCGTCCTTTCGTGTTTTGCCGGGAGATATTAGTTTGTTGCTTCGAATAGCATTGTACACAAATGGGTTAACAACATCATCCGTGGATTTATTTGCTCGACATTACCTTGTCCGTCAAATTGTAAGCTAATTGCTTGTTCTCATAATTACGTGAGTTTCAATGCGAGCTGAACATGCTAACTTAGGTATGCGGTTTAAAATTGCCCGCAATGTGCGTTAATTTTATAATGTGAACAATGCTACTGAAATCATGGTCAATATCATCAATAAGAATGTGATCATGACACCTACAGTCATAGAAATTTATAGTTGTATTCTCAACCATTTCGTCTAAGGCTAACAAATATAACTTGATAAGGAAGGGTAATTTTGCGAAAAACGTGGATGAAATAACCGAAACTATAAATTATTTCGACTAATTAACTGTTTAGGACTAAAAATGTTGCTTCGCGCTCCGACATATGCCGCTTTAGTAGTATGGTGGATGAATATATAGTAAGTCAAATATAAATATTGATTTAGCCTTCCTTTATCTTCAAATTTCATCTTATAATAGCCGTATTCATTACTTCTTAAGTATTTTTGTGTTGGCTAGAAAGGTTTCTTCGTCGGAGAAATGTGAACTGACTACTAAATGCAAATGAATTTTACCTCTTATTCAATGTAGTTATTATGTATACCTGGAGAATTTGTCTTATTAAAATCACTGGCTGCAATAAACTTAACTTACCGCGGTATGTTACCATTCCGCACAAGCTATGCAAGATGACACATTCGAAAATTTTAAGTAAAAGCTTGCTTTTAGGGAACGTTATCATAAATTCCGTCAAAAGGCTGTTATATTGATTCATAGTACCAATAGAACCAAAGACGATGCTTGCATATTTTAAAGGAACAAAATGTGTCCGTTTCATGTAGCTGACAGACATAGTTGTTTCTGCTAATCTAGACAGTAACAGAGATCCTGTAATAGTAGTCTATCTGCCATCTGATTTGTTATTCAATATGATACTGATATTAGAGGCTCAAATTAGTTAATAGCAGCTGCGGATACGGTGCATTCTGTGCAGTAGTTTGTCTTGTTCAGCAGACAATCGGAAAATTAACCTAACATGGACTCTCAATGGGACAATGTAAGAGCCCTTTATTTAACTTTGAAGATACTAGTAAATTACTAATATACATAAGCGTATAGCAATACTTTAAATACTTCCCACATACTGCAAACACAACCCGGGTAATTTGTCATGGTGGTCATTTTACAGGCAACTGCGGAACGGAGAAAAATTCAAGCACATCGAATGATATTTACTGGAAAGGAGAATCTCCGGGAAACCAGTTATGTATTTGGAGGATCAGAGCCAACAAAGCAGAGACAGTTTCACTGAAGATTAATCATCTGCAGGTTAGATGGAAGCGATCATAGCCATATGTGCTTCATATGTGAATAACATGCGATCGAATTAGGTTGATTGTATAATCCCAGCACCTCAACAAGTTAGCAAATACTGGTAACAATTTGGCCAAGATTAAACCTCCATTGTGCAAAACCTGCACTGTATAAGGCTGACTCATTAACAACAAACATATATGGCTGATAAACACCTAGATTTGTTTAGTAGTATTTAGTCATGTTGGGCGCACCACACGATATCTGGAATTAGAAACAATGAGCACATTCAAAAGTGGCTCAGCATGCATGTTCAAAAGGTGCCGACTTCACAGAGAAACTCTGAACACTATGCTGCAACACGAATTTTAGGCTCCCTATACGGACCGGGCTCATTAGCTAAAATATTTTGGAAACCAAGGTTTGAATAAACATCCCGATCGAAACTTTCATTGACTCAAACATTACTGGACGAAGCGTGCTTAGCGCTTACTGACAATTATTACCTTGTCCCAGTCTTACTCAAGTTGGCCAACTTGTTGTTTGCTTTTTATGACGGTCTTATTACTATTGTATAGGGGTTAAAATTCCACTCTGCTTTCCCCTATATCTGTTTCGCATTGCCCGGAAGCTGTTGTTTTTGATGGCTTGGATATTGAGGCTAGCCTAATCTATGGCAGTTCAAGCTACATTTATCCATGAACTGACAATTTTGGCGGCATCCAGTGTGATGTTTGTATACGATGGGACCGCCAGTTTTGTACGGACATGAATACCGAGCAACACGCAGTGGTGACCTCCAGCAACAGGTTGATTTTCATTTGCATACAAAATGGGACACAGCTCTTGATACCTGGGTGCGAACGTTAGAGCATGCATTATCTATTCTCACAAAGCTTTACCGGTAGAATGATATGTTCATGACGAAGCTTTCGGTCTCCAAAAACTTAGTTGCTATTACTTACAGTTCAGACCAACTTGTGAAACCAAGCATTGTGTCATCCGTCCAGATGACGCCGGACCACATAGATGAAGTTGCTTCGAACATCGTACTAGCTCTACTTTGATTGAGGCTAAATTACTGGTTCAAAGGTCCAATAGAGGAAGAAGAGGGGTAGAAAACACTTGAGCTCCCAACTAAACAAAAAGCTGTAGTTGTCTCGGCAACGGAAACCAAGCAAAGTGACATAACTTGTCAAGTTATCTAAAGGTAGTGCAAAGGATAATTTTCACACGCGCTACTTGTCCGCCAGTACTGGGTACCTCAGCTCTCCTCGATAAACGCGTTACGACATTTTGCTTTACTCTTCACAAGACTACGAAGCATCACGGGCCACTGCTTCCGTTAGCAAGAGAATGACAGAAACTATTATAAAGCATTTGGGTGTTCTCGAAGACCCAAAAATTAGATGCAAACAATGAAGCAAAATCTACGTGGCGGTTACTATATCAAACAGGGTGAACACCACATTACCATCTTCAGTGATGAAGACACCTGCCATAAGTAGAGATGCAACGAAAAGAAGGAAAATACCCCTTGTGAAAATGATACCTGGATAGTAGCATTTTAGTCAACAACCTGGCAACTATCAATTGTCAATCCCGTAGAATCTCAAGTTGTAAGACATACTGTAGTTTAATATGTACCTAAAGAAGCGTTGACCGAACATAAGAGAAATCCATGCCACAAAACCGCAGAACCGTTTCATGATTACAGAGAATGTTTAAACATTCAGATAACCGATCCTGAGATCAATACACCCAGCAAGTCGTTGCTTTAGAACGAGGGAACTGGAAGGGGTGTTGGTGCGCTTAGTCATTATACTACAAATCATTGATGTAAAGTTATCGATCACCCGGAAATCCGCTCTCCTGATTCGCCTTGGTGCTGTTTCTCGTTGCGAAACTAGGACACATGTCTACTAACCGTGATTTACCACCCATTTAAACCCAAGGTCGGAAATGAACTTTAAACTGTTTCCCTTTGATATGAACAAGTCCTACACCCATATTCTTATCGTTGGAGAATTTGGTGTGCAAGACATAGAAACGCCAACAACCGACAGTACGCAAATCAAAGCCTACGTGCAACAGATAATTGCTAGCCACCTCCTGTACAAACACATAACCTATCAAACCAGATTTCGAACTGATAACAAGCCACCGATATTGGGACTTGTGCTCACTGCCGAAGAACTCATGGTTGACGGGATAGTTAAAAGCACACCACTGGGTCTTAGTGATCATGTTACTCAACTCTTTGTCCATATTTGCTAAGCGGAGTATCCCTGAAAGGCAGGATGAAACAGTACTTCCTCTCATGCACTACAATGCGTTACCTACATATGTTAAGGATATATCTTGGACTTCCTAAACCGGATACTCTCCTGATTTGGCTGGGAAGCCTTTGCAAGGACGTTTAGCATATCGTTAGCACAAGCATCGGAACATATGTCATTACAACACAAAAACAAGCACAAGTAATTTTTGTGGAGCAGTACATGCAAATGTAAGTCCCGGAAAGATTTGGTGTGGTGAGCTCAGAAGGACGGCTCGAATGCCGGAACCGAGACTGCATACATGACACACTGTAAGTTCTGTGTGGAACCCATTCTCGAAAACAAAGTCACGCATCATCAAGAGTTAATGAGGCGATTCTGCTTAAACCGCCAACTCATGTACGGTACGTTAAAGGCCTTCGAATTGTGACGCAGGGGGTTCCAGCACTACTCAAGGCTGATAGATGCACGAGGTCAGCTATGGAAGCAGCTAATCTCCTACGGATTCGTTACTCCCAAAATTTAAGTAGGAAACGTGCCCAAATATTCGCCTCGTTTCTATTACTCTGCAGTCGGGATTACAAAACATTACCTTCAATGCGGAAGTTGTGTCGAAGAAGGTGTTATCCTTGCGTATTCACATTTATCCTGGAGTCGGCCACATCCGAAAAAGGCTTGGTAAGCAGTAGCTAGCAACCTAGCAGAACCACTGTCTGTTTTCTATCAGCGATGTCAAGACCAAAGCCATATTCCATCAATATGGAAGCGAGAGGTCATCACTAATTCCAGAAAAGATTTAGCCCCACTGAACCTACAAGCTACTATACAAAAACACTTATTCATTTAGTATCCAAACTGATGGAATCAATCATCTCAGATGCCCTGATTCACCATCTAAATAGCCTCAAGTTAATAGCCCCAGGGCAATCTGAATTTCGTTAAAAGCTTTCATGTAATGCTGTTTTTGAATTGCCTATAATAGATAGACTGAAGCTGTTGAGGGTGGAGCAGGAGTCGATGTCATCCAACTGGATTTCGCAAAAGCAGTTGATCGTGTAGACCATGGAATTCTTCTTCAAAAGCCTCGGTACTACAACGCTAGCAACCCCATCCTGAGTTGGATTAGATATGTTCTACACAATCAACGACTAGAAGTGAACGTCCGACAAGCATTACCCAATGTAATCGATGGGGTGTGTGGTGTATCACAGGGCTCGGTACATGGACCTCTTCTATTCTTCGTGTTCATTAACGATTTGGCGAGAGCAATTCCTTCGGATTTCCTGGTTTCTGTTGAATATATCAAGATATGGTGAAGGATCAGAAAACCGGATAAACACGAAGAGCTCCAATTCGATGTTTGCACGGTGTAGAACTTGTCATTTAAAATGCCCTACCGTTCCTGGTGGAACAATTTTGCGTTGTGCAATTACACCATGGATCTGACTACAAATATACCATTTCAATTTAAAATGGACATTTTTCAA
The DNA here is from genome assembly GCA_944474145.2 of Dicrocoelium dendriticum. Classification (NCBI taxonomy): domain Eukaryota; kingdom Metazoa; phylum Platyhelminthes; class Trematoda; order Plagiorchiida; family Dicrocoeliidae; genus Dicrocoelium; species Dicrocoelium dendriticum. The sequence continues at coordinate 61,839,646 of OX104061.1, forward strand.
ACCACATTGGATATTTGCAAACCAAACTGGACATTATGCAAACCACATTGGACATTTTGCAAACCAAACTGGATATTTTGCAAACCAAACTGGACATTTTGCAAAACAAATTGGACACGTTGCAATCTAAGTAGCAACTGGCCGATTTGTTGGTAAGAAACGAGCAGTAAGACTGCTGAATGATGTTCAGAATATACATTGTGATGACGCTAATACACCGGCATTGTGTAAGCAGCGGGCTACACTGTAAAACATTTGCTTGATCGTGAGCAGCGACCGAAGTTCTGAACTACGCTCCCCTCTCCCCATTGACATTCGCCTAGTTGGTGTGCAGTGCCCATACGCATCAACCTGTGTAGGTGTGTGACAGTTGGAAAATCGGACTTCCGAATCGTAATTGTGTATCAATCATTTTGTGAGTGGATTGCGATGCGCAATCTCAATGCGCACCGTTATTCTCATTAGAGGGAACCTTGTCCGATTCGGTCAATGCGACCATGTCGGATGAAGCAGGTAGGCGGTGTCCCAGCTTCGCCCGTCTCTCTATTAGCTTTCGCAACTGCCACGTTATTGTATCAGCGTAGGCTGTAATGACCCCCAGCAAAACCAGTCTAGAGCTATAGCCTATTGTTGCAACATATCAACTACTGAGGAGTGGGCCGATTACACGATGTTCAGGCCACATTGTGGTCACGATAATGTAACCGAACTGCGTACTTAGTGTGTGATTGTGTAAGCCCTTCTCTTGACATGAGTGCCGTTCGCCTCGGTCAAAATCGGTGACCTATTTTCCCCTACACCCCCCCCCCATAGGAATTCGTGTGTTTTGTCTGGGTGTGTGGACTGACTTATGCAGCGGTACCACTATTGGAGCCGAGCATACGATAATGGTTCCACTCAACACAACTTAGCTTTATTAGCTCCGTGCCGCACGAAACGACCAAAATGAGTGACGAACAACAGGAGAGCTGGTGTCCGACGCGACGGCACTGCAGGCGAACATCATTTGCGCAAAGAGAAATTCTCACAAAACTTGTGCTGGTCGACGGCAAAACTACTCGGGAAGCCGCTGAAGTCGCCGGTGTTAACGCGAGTACGGCAAGGAACATCATTAATGCCTACAAGCGAGAAGGCTCAAATACAGAGCGCACCTGCGGTGGAAACAATAGGGAGAAGCTGACTCCCAATGTATTGCAGCGTGTCGAAGAAGCGGTTGAACGGCACTCTGAGGACACGTTGGTGCAGCTGCAGATGCGCCTGAGAGAGAATGGGATAAACCGAGTCAACAGTGCCACGACAATCGCTAGCCCACAGGCGTACGCTCTCGAATTCTCGGTGACCGTCCTGCTCTTACACGCTAAGCCAACTGTTAATATTGAAAACGCACATTTTGAAATTGAAATGGTGTATTAACAAAAAATTTGGCAGTAACCATAGCAAAGATCAGTTGACGAAGGGTTGTCCGGCTGTCGCTTTCGTCAGGTTCATCATCGTATTGAGAACGCAGTTCATGCAGTCCTGCTGCGTTACCATCCCAACGCTGTCCTGAATGACCGTGCTCAGCGTCTGCTCAGGTGTGGGGTTAATAAGCAGGCGTCTCGCCGACACTTTCACCTTTGAAAAGACGTGTTCTACCGGGTTTTGCATGTACGAGTAGGGCGGCAAGAACTGCAGGTAATAAGACGAACCAAGGATCCTCCTTAGCTCATCAAGCATATGGATCCTGGCATTGTCCATGATCAGCCACGCGCCGTTCATCTCCACTATGCAGCTTATACGCGCCACCAGTTCCTCGACGAACGCTGAGAACTTCGCACCATTGCAGGTGTTATCGTTAATGATCTTTGAATGGATGACGACTTGGTTATTCATTGCAACAATCAGGGTTAACATGCGACCTCTGACTGTGGGTAACACGACGTTCGCGCGCGCCACTCTTCTTGAGCGAGCATGAGTTCGCCTCAGATGAAGGTTGAAACCACTCTCATCTATGAAGATGCATTTCTCCTTGTTAGAAGGTGCATTCGCCGAGAACTCGAGAGCGTACGCCTGTCGGCAAGCGATTGTCGTGGCACTGTTGACTCGGTCGAGCTCGTAATGACACTTTTGAGAGTTATCTTTAGTCTTCTGAGGGCGTTGAAGACAGAGGATACTGATAGGTTTATCCCATTCTCTCTCAGGCGCATCTGCAGCTGCACCAACGTGTCCTCAGAGTGCCGTTCAACCGCTTCTTCGACACGCTGCAATACATTGGGAGTCAGCTTCTCCCTATTGTTTCCACCGCAGGTGCGCTCTGTATTTGAGCCTTCTCGCTTGTAGGCATTAATGATGTTCCTTGCCGTACTCGCGTTAACACCGGCGACTTCAGCGGCTTCCCGAGTAGTTTTGCCGTCGACCAGCACAAGTTTTGTGAGAATTTCTCTTTGCGCAAATGATGTTCGCTTGCAGTGCCGTCGCGTCGGACACCAACTCTCCTGTTGTTCGTCACTCATTTTGGTCGTTTCGTGCGGCACGGAGCTAATAAAGCTAAGTTGTGTTGAGTGGAATCATTATCGTATGCTCGGCTCCAATAGTGGTACCGCTGCATAAGTCAGTCCACACACCCAGACAAAACACACGAATTCCTATGGGGTGGGGGGTGTAGGGGAAAATAGGTCACCGATTTTGACCGAGGCGAACGGCACTCATGTCAAGAGAAGGGCTTACACAATCACACACTAAGTACGCAGTTCGGTTACATTATCGTGACCACAATGTGCCCTGAACATCGTGTAATCGGCCCACTCCTCAGTAGTTGATATGTTGCAACAATAGGCTATAGCTCTAGACTGGTTTTGCTGGGGGTCATTACAGCCCACGCTGATACAATAACGTGGCAGTTGCGAAAGCTAATAGAGAGACGGGCGAAGCTGGGACACCGCCTTCCTGCTTCATCCTACATGGTCGCATTGACCGAATCGGACAAGGTTCCCTCTAATGAGAATAACGGTGAGCATTGAGATTGCGCATCGCAATCCACTCACAAAATGATTGATACACAATTACGATTCGGAAGTCCGATTTTCCAACTGTCACACACCTACACAGGTTGATGCGTATGGGCACTGCACACCAACTAGGCGAATGTCAATGGGGAGAGGGGAGCGTAGTTCAGAACTTCGGTCGCTGCTCACGATCAAGCAAATGTTTTACAGTGTAGCCCGCTGCTTACACAATGCCGGTGTATTAGCGTCATCACAATGTATATTCTGAACATCATTCAGCAGTCTTACTGCTCGTTTCTTACCAACAAATTGGCCAGTTGCTACTTAGATTGCAACGTGTCCAATTTGTTTTGCAAAATGTTCAGTTTGGTTTGCGAAATATCCATTTTGGTTTGCAAAATGTCCAATGTGGTTTGCAAAATGTCCAATGTGGTTTGAAAAATGTCCAGTTTAAAGTGAAAATGGTATATTTGCTTGAAACAATATGATTGCCGTCTGGCTCCCAGGAACGTGAACATGGTGTGATCTAGTAGATCGACTTCAATTGTTAATAACAGTCCGCGTTAGCTGTGAAAAGTTGCAAACAGCACGGCAGCATGCTGAGAAGGGAATTAGGGAGATTCCACTAATCAATCTTCCAATGATGCTCCATTCTTACGAGCAACCGTATGTTTAATACGCTATCCAAGCTTGGTAAACTTGGTTGAAGCGCGACCTGTAAGCGTTAGAAGCTCCACAACGAAGAGCAAGAAATAATGTAAAGCGTCTGCGCTATCACACTTACCACTGAGGGATGAAGTTGCTGGGAATTTTCAGCGGACGCTATCGAAGGAAGAGCGGCGATCTCATGTTAGCTGATCAGATATTGAGTGACCCCAACCACGTATGCCGCCACTTGCTGAAACTTAGCTACAAAACGCAGCTCAGGTATAACTGCTTGAATTTGAGGAAGGATATTGCCGTCTGATTTGTTCACGTAATTACCTTTGTTTTCGGGTTTGCCAAACCTGGTACGCACTCCCATTCTCAGTTTTATCCTTCCGTACCTTGTACGCTTTCAAAAATGTGTAGATATGTCTTTTAGTTCCCCAGAGCATTTTTAATTAAACTTCTCGGTTGTGGATTACTCCAATAGTGCATTGTTGCAGGATTTATGTATTAAAAGCCTCTAATTTTTCGACCATGTTTTACTTTTATCACGCATTACATCAACAATCACTGCACCCCAGTGCATTTCTAAAGTTTTACACTCGATTTTGTCTACTTTTACTCTGATGTTATTTATAAGAGTATTCATCTCGGCAGACGTTTGGTAAATGAGCAGCAAACATTTAGATTTCATCATATGCATTCAACCAACATGCGGTACGTGTCAAGCACATGCTTGTTTCTTGTGATAAATAATTTTTTCGTTTTACCAATTCCCAATTCGTCCTTAAAGCGACGAGCATTTCACAAAAATATCAAATTATTAGAGTGTAATTTGAATTTCCTAGAAAATACTCAAAAATTCTGGTTCCATTCAGGCAGACAGTGCGCAAGATGTTAGCAGGAATGATTGCGTATTACGAGGAAAATTATCGCTTGTTACTGCAGACGGCCAGCGAGGTTTTGGACAACGAAATAAGAGTAATTGAATAGATAGCCTGTAATATAGACGAAACTAATATGAACTTCGATAAGTATTTCCTATATGTAAATCAAAATTTTGCAGCTATTTCTAAGTGCATAATAAACGAACAACGTTTCTTTTGAGTGCTTTTCCAAGTTTATTAATATTGCAGTTATGTGGAGATGAGGAGCACATCATTGCCCTTCTGGATAATTGAAAAATTTGTGTCTTAGACGTAGCACTAAATTTTGCTTCAATTAATTATAGCATATTAAACACTGCAGGTGCTTTGAGTAACATTGCTCGTCAATCACTAATCACTCACAAAAATCATTTTACAGTATACTTCGTGTGCAGATAATTATTTGTGCATTATAATTAGGAGGTTTTCCAAATTACTGCGAAAAACAAAAGCTAATGCGCTTGCATACATTCTAAGACAATTGTAATGAAATGTGGATATATATAAGCCCATTATATGAACTTGGTTTTCTTTTGACGCTATTCACAAATGTCGGTCCTCTGTACAGAAATAGCAAACCAGATAATTGTTCGATGTATAATCTTAAATTTTACAATGTTTGGAAATCATTGGGATTCAATACTCGTTGCGAATGTGGTTGCATTATATTCCCATAGCAAATAAATTCGCGCAAAGCAAGATGAATAAGTGGAATATGGGTGCAAGCGATGTTAGTTTCCTAGACCATATATTTATTCCACACATCGTCACAAAAATGGGAATAGTGTGTATCTAAGATCCCAGACTACGCATGTTTCAAGGAGGAGAGCAACTCACAAAACCTTGATTGTACTCTAGATGCCTTTACGCCTTGACGCGCCTTTTTCAGCATACTGAAGATCTAAGCCTGGATTATCGTTTCGCGTATCACTGAGCTTATTTATTAGGTGAGAATTTGCACTTTAATATTGTAGTTGTGGGAGAGTTGTGAATTCACGGATTATTCACCGTGATCTAATTACAAGTTAGTCGATTCCACTCACTCGTGGTTTCAAACACAGCAACATATTTAAGCATTGCTTTTTACACGCATCTACCTTAGCCAATATATGCCATGCAACTTACGCATTCGTTGCAACAACAACGAGAAATGATGCCATGAATACTTTGTATCTTAGTATACAATGCTGTTTGTTCTATCTTGATTACTTCCTATTTATGCAGTTGTGGCAGTGCTAAAATCCGCAATTTGTAAAATTCTAGAACCTATTGCATTGAAATAAATTGATAACCCTTGTTATAAATTGGTATAGCAAAGTTAATTCAACGCGTATTTATAACGCTGCAAATGAAACAGAAGGCCTAAATAATTTGCAGTAATATATAAGATCCTTGACACTAAATCTCCCTGAGTTACTAAGGGGCATTCCGCATATTTGTTCGAACCAAAACAATATGTTGTAAACAGTATTACTGTAGGTATTCATCGGGCAGGCAATTAAAAATGGGTGAATAATATAATAATATTAGCCTAAATATACACAAACGGAGCCAGCCAGTTGAAAAATTCTGAGATTACTAAACCTTGTACTTCTCCTTGTCTGTCTTTGATGCACGTTAACCATAGTTCTTCCTTAGGGGGTTGCATAATTCAATGTGTATAAATTACAATAAAAATTTGTGTTGTTGTTTAACCAACAGCTAGGTACAGTCGAGGGATTTCTCCGAATATTGGACGGACGTGATTGCGGTGCAAAAGTGCTTGGCCATTTTCAGACGAGTGCGAATCCATTAAATCTCATTGTAAATGGTTCTTCCAACTTCATGATGGTTGTCATCTCAGAACGACTAGCAAAGCTCGCTCACTTCAACGCAACCTTCTCATTTAGTAAGTTTCAGCATCCCACCTCACTGCTACGTTGAAAAGTAGTAGTGTTGTTATTTTGCTCTACGGGCGATTTATTATACTTAATCTCATGAGACCTATAAGTGAGCAAATATTAGAAAAATGATTATTTAAGTAATTGTCTTTCAGCTGCTGATGCAAATTACATCTACTCTATAACGTTATTGGAATACAGAAACATTTTTACTTTTAAACCCTGTGTAAGTAGTTAATGGTTAAAGGTTGCTTAATCTTCATGTTCAGATTGCTATCCGTAACAATATTCATAGTGGGTGTAGAAAAAGCATTTTACCAAAGTAATGGCTTATATGCAATCAGTTTTTCATTGTTGTCAATATTTATTCGTTTGCAATTGTGGTAAAACATACCGCTGATACCCCAAGTTAGTTTTCTCAACATTGCTCCCTATTAGGTACATAAAAGTTATTAAATTATACTTCTGGTATACGCCATGCTTATTAGCATCTACACTTCGCAGCACAAACTTAAAATGCATTGATGTTAGTTTCAAAATATAATCAGAAGCGGTACGGCGAGATAGTTATCCTCATGTAGATATTACTATAAATTCGGCTATTATTAACTCAAGAAAGTATAGGTAATTTAGATTGGTAAATACATGACTTTATTTACAATTTTAGCTATGAGTAATTCGGTAGGAAAGTAATAATATATGCAAATTATTGTTACCTGAAGCGGTTGAATACTGTGGGTCAATACAACGTGTTGAATACTGACGGAATTCGTTTTCATACGTGCGGGCTGACTGCGAACGACTATTTGGGAAACGTTCTTTCTGCCGCTAAATTATTGGCATTGAAAAAGCATTTTGAGGATAAAAGACTAAATTACTTTACACAAATGCGGAGTTCATGCATGTTTTGAAAACGCAAGCTCAAGTATTATTGTGCATAGCGCATTGTCCGTGTAGTATCAGCAACAATTATTTCATTTCGTTGATGTAACTGTATTTGCCGAATAATTGTAACCCCCTAAACACTTGGGTTTCCAATCATTAAACTCTTCACGGGGAAACCATAGTGTACGTTGTTTCCTTGTCAACATATAGAGGTATACTAAAACTTATGACTAGTATGTAAGGATTACGTCAACACAATTGCTTACTAATTGTGGATAAAGAGTCATTGCTGTTTGGAATGGACCAATAAATGGGGAGTGAATTCTTCTATATGGCGATTCTGCGTGCTCTTTAAAGCCTTATATCTTCTGAATATCTAAAATTATAATAGCTGAAGTAATTTGCTATATCTATGACTAAATGAATAATTAATTTTATCAAAGTTTTATTAACCTTCGTGCGAATACTAATGCAAATATTTATGGGTCAAATTATATATTAAGAGAAGCCATGGAACAAGTGATTGAGCACATTTTAAACATTAGATATGAAACCCATCTTTTAAAATTATTTCAACTTGAAGTTATCCGGAATCTAAAAGAATTATGGGACATCAGCTTTTTATTTTTACACATACAAGTAATGCGACTATGCATAGAGTCATCTCCAGTTGTCTTGATTACATCCAAGGTATTGCATCAAAATGCATTCCCCACACTTAAATTATCATGCTTCCTATGTGACGGTCTTCTGAGTGTTAAGTTAACTTGTCGCCACTCGGGGTGATATCCTCAGTGTGATATTACCTAGCGCAGCGGGGAACCAAGAAGCCTAAGTTAAAGAGAATGGTTGATCCTCTTCGCTGCAAAACATTCACTGAGTCCTGAGTGCTCGATGAGCCAATGTCTATCGAAATTTATTTATTTGACTTTTGTCTAGTAGTGTAGGTACGCTGACCTCGAGAAGTGAACTCATCATTGAACATATATGTGCAACGTATTGTTTCATTAGATTTAGTTGAAAACTCGGTGAACCTAATCCGTCGTGCCTCATATATAGTAGCTAGTTCAACGCTTTGGATGAGGCGTAAAAAAGCGAGTGTTACAGCAAGTGCGAGAACACGTAAAAAAGAGTTATTTCTTCCTAACGTTAAGATCGTGTCTGCACTAACAGCACGTTTATTACGATCACGCGGACTTTTAGTACCAAATAACCAAATGCATCTTTCAAAGCTGAAAGCTATATGCTTTTTAGCAACATTTGATTGCAAAGCGGAGCGAATTGGGTGGCGCAACTCTTATAAACGGATTAATAGGGTAGAGCTCAACAAACGCGAGAACCGTAGCATTGTGGGATTACTTAAATGTGGTCGTAAATGCGGGGGCGGTAACTATGTAGATGACAGTGGTTCATTTGTTCTCCGAGCTTGGCGGTTTTCTCGCAAACGTTTCACCACCATGCGAGGTGGCATCCTCAGTGCAGTGGTATGTAGCGTACTAGATGACAAGTGGAAGTAAACTGTATTGTCGAAGCAGTAGTTTGAAGTTTAAAAAAACAGACGGTTCGCATACAAGTTTTGATTTGGAATTTGCCTTATACAGGTAAAAGTAGAATTTGCTATTTGTGGCTTTACATAATGGTTGGATTTCGGCCCAACCAGAGAAGGGCTTCTACCAAGACTAGCAAAATTGTAAAGATGACGGAAGTTATCACTGGAAGTTGGCATGTCATTGTATATATTTCCCGAACATATTTGTGGCTATCTTTGTTTTAATCACTCTGTCATCAATTCCTCTGAAGAAGTAGAGGTGGGTTCTTTCCCCGTTTGGATAGCTTGGCGCCTAGGAATCAATGTGTGAATGACGTTTACCGCATGAAGGAGTATAAAACCATAATTTTACAGAAAGATCCTGCACTGCATCGGAATAATGGATAAAATAGTGTGAGGTAATAATTATCTCGAACCCATCGGCATGGCATTTAGGTGTTACTCATATAGCAACCGTAGGTAATACGGTGCTTACCGAATGGTCTTATTCGATCACGCTAACTATAGAGAAGGTGAAATCTGTACCGGAAGTTAAAGCAATCTTCGATTTTAGCCAGAAATAGGTTTAAATGTCTTAACTTTCAGTGAGATACCAGTTGATTTTTATTATGGCAATTAGTTTTGATGTGTCCTAATTTAAAAATGAGAAACTTGTAAACTTTAGGTTAAACACAACGGTCAATATATTTACATTTACATTTCCAGCAAACTACTCGAGTAAATAGGCAGAAGTTGGACATGAAATTTATTTGCATTTGTCTGCACTCAATTACAGCTAAAGCGGTTTTCTTAGGTTCAGCAAAGATAAAATACATTTTTCTTGAATCCTCTTTGGGGATCGGGTTCTTATCGGTTGTGTCCAAATAACTGGCTGCGCTGTGACATACTGTTTCTGGTAGGAAGCCTGATTTAACCTCAGCTCCTAGTAGACATATACAGCATTGCAGAACAAAAGCACAGGCTGCCGAATTTCCTTTGCACTCTGTAGTGGAAAATGTGATATTTGTCTGAGGTTAAAGCATGTATACAATAGGATTGGAACACAATAACCGGATTGCCATAATACTATCAGGAAGACGGTAGCCTCAAATACTTTTGCATGTTAGCGTAAGAGTACTTTTCACGATTTGCGCCACTTTGCTAATTATCAAACTTTCGAATTCCAGTCACACATGGCTACATTTTCCCACACAATATGTACTCGAGTGGACGATTAGTCGGAGATGAGCTTTGTGATAGGCGAGAGAGGATTGCCTTTAACCACCTGTTTTAATCCACTTGTTGTAATATGGTGTTTGTTATATGAATTAAGGTTGCTGGGTAACATCTGAAGATAGTCGAAGGTAGCAGTTACCACTATATACGCCAACGAAACAGCAATCGAAAGGAAAGTTAAAACGAATTGCGAACACGCGCAACTGAAAGCCCTGGTTAAGGTAAAGCCACTCCTTGCCGTGTTGAAGGAGATTTGAGTAGACATTTAGGGTAAATTTGAGAGTATGTAAAAATATCGCTGCATTATGATCAGACCCGAAGGGCACAATTTAATACGAGTCCACATTTTCAGCCAAGTCATCGATACGTTCATTTTGGTTCCGCGCCTTTGGACCTGGATATACTTCTATCGGAGAGAACCCAAAAACAAATACGTTCATTGCTTTTGGTGTTTCTCTGCTACTCCTCCATCGGTTCCGACAAAATGATGTTCGTAGACGGTTTTATTTAGTTGTTGACGAAAAGCATAGTAATACTGACCGCTGCAGCTAATCAGTTGCTACTTAATAATATACATATATCTGGAAACTCGATACGGCGCAGAGGGAAGCATTAAAAACAGTACACCGACATTTCTCGTGTTCCTGATGGAAAGAAGTAAAATAAAGGAAGATGCAAAATAAAGTGAGATTGTACGGCCGGTTACGATAGAAATATGTCGTTCTTCGATAATCATCAAAATCAACAGCAGTAAATCGGTCATTTGAACTGTTGATTCGCTACTATACAGCCTTGAGGACCTATGAAATAAAGAATAAGAAGAGGGAGAGAAGAGGGACTTACCTGAAAACCCTAATGCCCTAAGCAAACATTCAGGGTCAAGGCGCCTATACCTTGTGTAGACAACATACCGTCACAAACAGCTGGCTATCATGCAAGGATAAGGCGGCATCGGCGAGACAGCTTCCATGCGGCTTTCACTGCCTCGCATCATAATCAGCCATGTTCCCGCAGATAACTCAGCTTCAAACACACTTTAAACAAGCAGTCCGATTAGAAGACAAAAGCAGACGTGAATCTGGTGTCGGTTGCGAGCCATGTCCTGTAAAGTCCCGAGCCAAGCACAGGGCGAATCACGTGGACTCCAGCCCGGAACGCGAGACATACCAACAGCTCCCAGTTTGGTCGCATGTGACTTCGCTTCGCGCTGCGAAGTCAACCTCTGTTCACCTAGAGCCTTGCGCCATCCTACATTTGGTAGAATGAGCAAGACCATCCTAGGTAAGCGGAGACCAGGCATACGTAGCACATGTTCGCGCCAACGCAACTTATTCAGTGCTATCTGTTGTACTAGAGAGCTAGTCTGATTATCACTAACTAGTACTCGCTTACGCACTTCATCGTTGCGGACACGCTGATGTCATCCGACTCCAGCAATGCCTCGCAGACAAGGATGATCAAAGAGTTGAAGGCACCTCAGGTCTTCCGACCTAAGGGGCCAAATCTAACTACCATATAGCAGAACGGCCCTACTGTGGTCTTGTATACACGTCTTTTCAACGGAGGGACATTCCCTTCTGTCTCCAAAGATGCAGCAGGTTCAAGAATGCAGCTCTAACTTTGGAAATGCATGATCTGACGTACATTTATATGCGCCCATCTTCTCTGATGCAGCTGCCAAGATAAGTGAATTGATAAACCACGTCGAGTTCCTCGTTAACATGCATCAAGGGGTCATCAAGTGTCTGTTGGTCCTGCAGTAACACTTTGCAATTTGAAGGTGCTTAGTGCATACCAAATAATGGGACAACTCTGGACAGGTTATTCTGGGTTGATTGTGCCAAAGCAAAATCGTCGAAAAGCAAGACGATATCCTCCGCATAATCCAGGTCAACTAACCTTTCACCAGGCAGCACTTCAGCACCTATATGGTGGGATTACGCAAGGGGACACTCCATGATAGAATCCACAACGAAATTGAACAAAAACGGGAAAATCGGAAATCACTGACGAACAATCTTGTGGTCGAAAAACTATCTGATAGGACACCGTAGACCCTGAAGTGACCTGTAGTGTTCGTGTATAGAGCACGCAGGATGTTCACATATTTTGTGGGAATTAATTTGTTTCGCAAGTATTCCGAACAAAATTGATTGATCGACTGAATCGAACGCACTCTTGAAATCAAGAAACCCAGCTATTGTCAGTCTGCAGTATGCGTGCCGCTGCTCTAGCACCCACCGCAAAGTGGATATTTGGTCTATACAGCCACGTCCTGGGCGGAAGCCGGCCTGCTTTTCCCTAATGCAATATTCACGTTCCACAGTGAGGCGACGAAAGAGAATCGAGGCCAGTAATTTTGTCACAACTGGCGTTAGGCTAATACCCCCTGTGGTGCGTACAGTCTGTGCGACTGCTCTTACAGTATATCTAAAACATTTTTTATAGTGTTGCTCATCAAGTGAAACGAGGTGTCAATAGAGGTTGCCTGTAGCAACCCAAGCAACAGCCGATTCTCCAAGTCCATCTTTGCCACTATAACCGATTCACTCCAATTAGCCGGGACCCTCTCTTCCTTCCAGATAACTCGAATAGGGAGGTCAGTGATTTGCAGAGGACTACAGCTCTATCCTTAAATAGTGCAGGTGGGAGTGAATCCGGGCCAGCGGCTGGAAAACGATTGTGGGCTGTGATCGTGTTTCGGACCTCAGTCACCGATGGAGGCTATAAACTAACCGTGCATGTATCGTCCTGCATTAACTGAGTAGGAAGAGGTTCGGGGGCAGGGGGCAGGTGAAATGATCTTGAAAGTGTTCCGATCAAGGAGCAATACGGCGCCCCTTATTGTGTATCAGCGCACCCGCGCTGTCTCTGATTGTCTCACTGACGCCTGGTTTCCTGGGACCAGTGATGCGGATTCGCAGGAAGAGCTTGCGGTAATTGCCTACTGCTCCTACCTCCTCCATTTCTTGAGCCCGCCTGGGCCACCAGACTTCCTTGTCATCACGTAGGCTCCGCTTTAGTTCGCGCCTAATAGCCCCTTGGTCACATTGTGTTCAGAGTCAGCCGGGAGGTGTCTTCTAGATTCCAACAGATTCACCGACCTCTCGGATATCCAGTGACTGGTGCGGTGACGACTGATAGTGCCACAAACAAATGCTCCTGCATCGTGCATAGCGGCCGAGATTCTATTCCACTGAAGCTCAGTGTCATTAGGACAGGACAGCAGAAGTTCGGTATGCAGTGCTTCTCGATAGGCTCGTGTGATCGAGAGCTGAGACAATTTCTCATTTGCCGATGGCAGGAGACGCTTGGTGCGCCTCCCGGTAAAGTTAATGGAAAAACGACAGCGCAACAACGCATGATCAGAGTCGACACAGGTACTCCAGCACCAGCCACAATCCAGGATGGAACCAAGCTATCTGTAACTTATGGCTGTGTTGTCAATTTGGGTCCATCGCTGGTCAGCTATAGGTGGACGCCAAGTGGCACTTCGGCGCCCACTGTGTCTAAAAACAGTGTTACTAATAAACAACTGGTGCTCCGCACACAGTTGCAGCAGACGCTCACCGTTGTCAGTCCGTTCGGAGTTAAGCTCATAATTACCACCCAGCTGAGCTTGTGAAGAGCTCAGACGCCCTACTTGCGCGTTCATCTCCACTGCAAATACTATAATATCTGAACTAGTAGCACGGCTTACTAGGGCGTTCAATTCGTGATAGGATGTGTTCTTAACAACAATAGAACTGCGGTCGGTGGGAGCATAAACGGAAATCACAAACAAGCTGCTTTTTGTAATACTTCCTGGATCCACCTTAGCCGATGTCGTCAAACGGGCTGCACATAAACGGCTGTTCACCTGAATCTAATCAACCAACGATGGCTCAACCTTGGAGCTTAGAATGATACCTAAACCAGCTTACCGCGTGACTGCTGCATCGGCGTCTCCGGATGCGTGCAACCAATAACGAGAGGATAAGACGGGTGCAGTTAATTCAATAACCCCGTTAGGGTCATTGATCCTAGTTTCGGACACACAACACACATAAATACCCAGTGTGTCCAAGGTGCGTGCGAGTGCAGCCTGTTGCCCTGTTTGTCTTATAGTGCGGACGTTGCATGTCGCCATGGAAACGGGATAGGGTGAACTTTTAAGGGACATTTGCCGATAGGCGTCCGATAGGTACTATGGGACATCGAATACAGATGGTTCTACTCTAGTGGCGATTCGGTTGCTGTCAAGTAAGCTGGGAATTATAGAAAGTAGGTTAGAAATTGGGGTCGGGTTGGTAGTAAGAGAAAAAGATTGGATAGGAGGGAGTCGCCAGCAGTAGTATGTTTTCGCTTATCCGCTCTGCTGTATACAGCAGATAAGGCGACCTTTGATAATCTGCGCGATGGCTGATGCAAGATGAAGTTTATGTTTGAAGAAAATGTCAAGATTGCATGTGGTCTGAGATACTGCCAGGGAGCTCAGACCTAGACAGAAGGATGATTGGGGTCCTCATCCAAAGCCTTTGGCTCAAAAGCCTGTCCGCGAGGCAGCGGAGAAGTGGCAATGAGTTAGTTTTAAGAAATGGATGCCATTACATTTCAAACCCCAAACCTGTAAGACCAGGAGACTGAGTTTTTCTGACCTCTCACCATTCACCATCCAGGTAGGAGTAGTTTTCAAGATGCCCGGAGACATCACCCAATAGAGCTCAATGGGTCAATATGGTACGTAAAACGTCGCACCACGTTGCGACGGGTTCTTCGATAAAGTTGGAATCAGGATAATATTAAAGAGCTTTACGTCGATGGAAGAACCTAGAATTTTACGCAAACACTGCAATATCCGGAGCAGAAATATTTGCAACTGATTAGCATGGATAAACATTTTGTATTAATCTATCCAGCATTTTATCAAACATAAATTGTAAATGTTGCATGTTCGTACATTTTACAATAATATAAAATGCATGCATATTCACGAAAATTATTGAAATCGTTCGATGACGCTGAATATGAAGGCAGCGCAAACTGGCGTACCACGAAATGCTACAATGCGCAATGCATATTATATTTGATCAGAAAATTTTCAGGGTAATAGTAAAAAGATTTAAAGTCCTAATCTAGTTTAAATAGATGATCCAGGGAAAAGTGTATGATATATGCTGTCGGTGGTTCAGGCTACATGTTAATGTTTGGAAGCTGCTAACATACAATTTCCAACGGAATCGTAAACCAATTAGCGACCATTGGATTTAAACGGAGATGGATGTGCCGTTATTGCTAGTACTATGCTTCTCAGGATCTTCTAGCAAAACCAATTGCATCTGAAAGTAGCAATTTATTAAGAGACTTAAAATTACACAGCTATTATTTCAGTTACCTTTTCGTCCGTATACAAATACTTTCATGACAATACTCATTACTGGTATCATATAAATGAAAACACATGAGCGACACCCTGCAATTTCCATTTAACAGATTCAGCACCGAGCCTGGGCTGCCTATCAGGTACGTTTCTAGTAATAGGACATGTCTTATCTAACACCGAATCGCGTCCCACTGTTACATCCGTCACTGATATTGATTAGTTAGTTCAGCCACACCATGTTCTCATTGCTTTTCCTCGCATTGACCACTCAGTAGTTCCTCACTCATACCTTAACTCGTGTGTCATGTGAGCCATGTCGCACCGATTCATCTCATACACTTTCATTCGTACTGTCACTTGTTTTTGTCTGACTGCGGTCTGGGGTCCTGCTTTGACTGAATTACTTAATACCTAATACTGATGACGGTATTCAGATGAACCTTATCATTTAAGCACCTGAAAACTCTTAGACATCTGCTGAGGACAAACCGATCTTATCAAACAGGATGAGGTGGAAGAAATCATTTATTAACTATCTGGAATTACCGCTTGTTTTGAATGTTATGATTTCAATTTCGGAATCCCAAAATATACGACCATTCAAACAAGTAGTGGAAGATTAAGGCCAAGGACATTATGATGCACTACATGTAGAAAATTGTGGCACCATTACTTCGGCCTTGCGTAAATATACCGCACGGTTTGGATTGAAACAGAGTTGTTATACTGCGAGATAATAGTTTTCAAAGCATATATAGAAAGCGAACGAGATGGTCAACGACTTCATTGCACACATCCATCAGTTTATTCTGCGAATGTAAATACAATGGAATTCCGCCCAAAGATTTGAATAGTAATGAAAGTTCATGGGTTATTTCGAATGATTATGGATGGGAGTACACGGAATAAGCTTATCTCTGAACGACTCCAATACTACGTGAGGGAATGATTGTCTAATCTTTCGACAAAGGGAGAATATCTCGCACCAGGTACGTGAATTCACTGCCCATCCAGTCGTTGATGCTGTTCCCACAGTTGCTAAGACACAGACTCCAGGTGGAATGCAACTGGCTCATGTTTCTGAGTGTCGCCACCAAGGAAGCATGTGCCGTAAATGTGTTAAAATAGGCCACTTAGCCCGCGTGTGTAGATCTGAACCAGTCCCATAAACCAATCTCACTCAATTGAGGCGCCATAATAAGCTGCCGCTTACGGAGATAAACGTTCCAGAAGACAACGATCTCAATTCCGTCTACTTGAATATCGTATCACCCATTAAATGCCCTCCATAATCGATTCGTTTGATGATTGAGAATGCACCGATCGCATTGGAACTGGATACAAGGGATACAGTTAACATTAAAAACAGTGATTTAATTAATAATCTACCGCCTTTACAACCATGTAACTTAAAATTGCACGCCTACAGGGGAGATCCGATTAAGGTCTTGGGAAACTGCATGGTTAATGTCAGGCACGTTGTGCGGGTGATTAGTCTATTGTTGATCGTGGTACCTGGGTCAAGACCAAAAATCTTGGGCAGAAAATGTATCTGCTTTTTCCCAGAAACTATGCAGCTAAATGAGGTCGTGATCACTGACAGCAGTCTAAATGATATATTGTATCAATTTTCATTTTTATTCGAAAATATGTTGGGAAAGCTGAGATATTTCAAAGCTTTCATCAATCTACAGAAGAATATCAATGCTGTTTTACAGAGCACGAAAATTAAGGTGCGCTATGCATCCAAAATTTGAAGTACAACTGCAATGGCTATGATTGCAAGAAGTAAACAGGCCCGTAAAACCCTCGGATTGCAGTATCCTAATGGTTCCTGTACTAAAAGCAGACAATACCGTTCGTAAATGTGCAGTCTATAACTTAACCGTCAATCATGCTAATAAGGTGAAAAACTATTTTTTGCCCCGCATCGAAGATTTGTACGCTACATTATCCCATAGTTGAAACTTTTCTAAGTTTGATCTTTGTCACGCATATTTTCAAGTACAACTTGGTGAAGACTCACGCGAATTAACCCCAATAACTACACCACCTGGACAATTTTAGTATACCCGTCATGATTTCGGAATAAGCTCCGCCCTCAGCATCTTCCAGAGGATTGTGGATGATATCTAATTGGTTATGTTCTTTACCGTTGCTTATTTGGATGAGGTCTTGGTTTATGGCTAAAGTGATGCTGAACATTTAAAGACACTTCAGAGTGTTAGAAAATTTAAAATCGACTGGATTGAAACTGAAGAAATTTAAATATGGAATTTTTCTGAATCTTTTTATTATCTTAGCTACAAAATGAATAGAGATGTCTGCACGCTTTGCAGGAAACAGGAGCTTCAATTATACCAGCATGGCAGCCCAAAATGTTAATGAACTCCGATCATTCTTAGGAAGCTTATCAAACTGTCGTCGCTTTTTACCGGGAGAATCAGCTATTTTAGCTCCTTTGAACCCACTGCTACATAGAAGCACCCAGTGGGCGTGGAATGAAGAGCATCAGTCCGCTTTCATTCGTGCTAAAAATTGTTTAGCGTCAGCGCCAGTCGTAGTTCACTAGGATAAAAAAAAAGCCTCTGACTATTCAATGTGATGCTTTCCCTTACGGAGTTGGAGCGGTTTTGTGGCATAAAATGCCGAATGGTGCAATTCAGCCGAATGATTTTGCCTCGCATGCCTTACAACCGGCTGAAAATATTAAGCACAACTTGATCGAGTGGCCTCATCAATTATCTTTGGAGTCAAAACATTTCAGCAGTATATTTAGGACAGCCATTTTGAGATCCACATTGATCACAAATCGTTGATATCCTTATTGAGTGAATCCAAGGGGAACCGTCAAATCTTTTCACTTGGAATGCAAAGCGCGTATGAATACAAAATCGCTTACATCCCAGGCTCTAGTAATTGTACGGCGGACGCTCTGAGTCGGTTATCGCACTTGACCTTGCAGGGCCAATAGACGATCCGGTGGAGTTAGTCCATTTGATGCAGCACCTCAACACCGCCACTTTAAAAAGTGACGTCGTACGTCGATAGGTATCCAAACTTAGCGTCCGTGATATGTTTCATGAGAGTGGGCTGGCCTAGTGAAATTCCTGCTGAAATGAATCCTTTTGGGCTTCGGAAAGATGAGTTGAATATACACCGTGGTTGCTTGTTTTGGGGAACACGTTTGATCCCACCGTCGAAAGCGCGCTCCTTTATTCTAAATGAATGACACAACAGACATCCATGTGTTGCCCGTATGAAGGCCCTTGATGCTGCCATTGCTAGTTGTCCGGATTTGATACCGAACTGGAAAACTACCTAAAAAGTTGTGATCATTGCGAGCGATATCAGTCGAATTAACTTCCAGGTCCAATGCAACATTTACGTTGGCCTGAAAGGACGTGGCTGCAAATACATGCTGACTATTTCGGTCCTTTGAACGGAAGATTATTCCTGTTGCTTGTTGATGCCTATTCGAGATGGATTGATGTATATTCCGTCTCATCCCAAGTCTGGAACATACATTTCAAAGATACGATCATCGTTTTCGGTTTTCGGATTACCTAAAATATTTTGTACAGATAATGGTCCTGCAATACCAGGAAGGATTTGGAGAGCTTTATGCAGAGCATGGGCATTCAACATATGCGTGCAGCTCCATATCATCCTGCGTCAAATATATTAGCAGAAAGAGCGGTACATACGGTAAATAAGGCCTGCTAAAGCAGTTATCATTAACCGTACATCGCGACTAGATTGATTACTTTTTGCCTACCGAACAACTCCGACAGAAGCCACGGGTAAATACCACGCAGTACGGATGTTCGGTAAAACGCGTCATACTAGACTACACATATTACTTTCTAGTCTTCGAGCACAAACAGCTGCAAAACAAAACAAGACAGCTACGGTAGATATGGATAATGAGATTGTTTTCCAACCGGGAGATCCCGTGTATACACGACTTCCACAAGAACATTCACGGCAGCCTTTAACCATGGTCACCAGTTATGATATACAGGCTGCTCTAGAGGTAAATGTTCGTGTCTTGGGGCGTCATTAAAACCACAAACATCCGCGTTGTGTAGAATCAAGAGAAACTGAAAAGAATATAGCTGACTGAGTGCAGCGGGCTTTGGAAAAACCACCCAGGAGACTGCGCAAACAATAAACTGCCCACTACTTCGAAGATCTCAATGTGTAACTAAACCTGTTGAAGATTTCGTTCCCCGTGTATTGTTTTTCCCCAAGATAGGAGCGGATGTAACATCCGTCAATGATATTGATTAGTTAGTTCAGCCACACCGCATTGAACCATCAATAGTTCTTCATTCATGCCGTAACTTCTGTGACATGTGAGCCATGTCGCAGTGCTTCGCCCGATACATTTTGCTTCATACTGTGTCTTATTCTGTCCTGACTAAGGTCTAGGGGCATGCTTTTCCTGAATTCGTTAATATGTATTACCCACCAATTAACAAGCTGACAAAGCAAAGGTCGCGATTAGCGTGGCAGCGCCTGGGTTGGAGCAAATAGTGAGAAAGCTAAACCGGTGGTAAAAATCCCACTGCTCTTTGTTAATATACGACAGCAGGCCACTTTAGTTTAATCAGAAATATGACGCTACGTTCAAGACAGGCTTCTGGTGGGTACTACTAGTGCAATGATCACAACGTAGTAATACCATCAGAATATACTAACGGCACCAGAATAGCAAAAGCAAATTCGTTTAATCGTCTTTGGCCTGCATGTAACCGGGTGAGGCCCTGTGAATAAAATACATGCAATTCAGCGTGAGTACGTATATTCAACTGCTATGTACCTGCCCGACATATAAAAACAGCAAGTTCCTCCTACTGCAACCATCCGTTATCAGTCTGCCTTTAAATAATAGCATTAGAAGCTAACTTACGCCACTACTGGTATTGGAAGAGCAAATAAGCTGGCCGTCTATAAAACTTTCCAATAAATAAAGCAAGTGCACTCTGTCGTTTAGGGAGCCGCCTATCATCCAAGGCTGAGTGTTCTGAATCGCAGCGCGTCAGCGCGTGTTAGCTGGCTCCGGTGGAAAAACGGCAAAGTTAATCATAATTAGCGACTTGTTTCCTTGGGAAAAGCTCTTTTACTTGGTTCCGGTAGATGCAGTTAATGTCGGATAGAGTGTGATTGAGCAAACCCCCACTAGTAAGGATGCTGCGCCAAAATTCCGGATACAACACGATGGTCGTATTATCGCTGCATGCATGTTATAATGTCTAGACTGCTAAACACCTAACTGGTAGAATGGACTAAGCACTTTATGCAATTGAATGTGTTGTACACAAATTTTGAAAAGAGTTTTATTCTCTCAATGGACAAGAATGAATTTACAGAAAGCTCAGTAGAATACAAATAGTATTGAGTTGCACTTCTTAACTCGCCAAGATTTCCATATGATGGCATGTGAAAATATACTTCATTATATTCTATTGTTTTAATTTTTGTCCTATTCAACATATGGCCTCCCAGGTTTGCTTTATAGCGGAGTTTGATGAGATACCGACACTTGTGGCTTGAGTTGTCCTGCATTTGTTAGCCGGCTGTTAGATTCTTCGTAGGTGCTGATATCTACTGTTGTGAAATGCTACGCTCCCTTTGAGAAGGTAAATCATGCAGTGCTCCTCGGCCGGCTACGGATGTGCAGTGTTGTCGGTTTGCTGCATCGATGGATCAAGAATTTCCCTGTTGATCTATAGTTTAGGGTATAGTTAAAATAGTATTTAACTGGCTGGTATCCGTCGAGCCGTGACTTGTCACAAGGCACTGTATTACGGCCGATTTCACTTCTGATCCATGTAAACGCTGTGCCTCAGCTACTCCAATCACCTTGTGCGTTGTCTGCAGATAACTTTAATGTGTGGAGAGTAATCCGCACATCCAATGACTCTGACCTCCTTTAGCAGGAGCTAGACCGCATCTCCACATGGTCTGCATAGGTCAACATTCCGTTCAACCCGGTCAAATCGCAACTCATAAGGTTGGGTAAATGTGAGCAAAGTTGAACATACACGGTGACCGGTCAAGCATTGCAACCCTCGCCTTTGGTGCGAGACCCGGTGTACTCTCAGGATACGATTTAACAAAACCTCCTTCGTATGTGTTGGGTGCTCAGGAGCAGCTTCAACGCTTGGTCCGGAAAGATTGCCACTCGCCTCTTGGTCTCATTAATAAGACCAATGCTAGATTATGGCTCTCCTGCGTATTGTCCGGTCAGCCTGGGCGAGGTAGAAAAGCATGAGCGAGTGCAGCATGTAGCCACCAGGCTGATTCCCAACTTACGAGTTGTGCCGTACGAAGACAGGTGTAAGAAACATTGGCTGTACACCCTAGCTATTCACCGACTGAGGCTTGAACTCAGCATCACGCACCGGATATTACATCTGGGAGGTTACCGCATGTTGAGGCCGCTGCTTCATCTGCGCACACCAAACAGCACATTAGGACACCGGTACACGCTTGTCGTACCCGATTTGAGGCGGGTCGCTCCCCCTTTCTGTTTAAAACGCATAGTGGTGAATGTATGGAACGACCTACCGCAGCACGTAGTTAAGGGCATAGTCAGTGTCGGAAGTTAAGAAAAACACCGACGCTGCCGATATAAAATATAACCAGCGCAAAACAACATGAGGGCTTTTTGTCCCTGAGTGACAATAGATGCAGCTACAAAAAAGAAACACTACTTGCTGCTTCCAAACAGTAATCCGTTTTCATTAAACAGTATTCAGTCTACAATGGGACGGCAGATGGACAAGGCACTTAATGTTTACAAAAGCGCACGGAATTATGTATTGTGGCTGCAAATATATATTTGATCTCTACAACCCCAGCGGAAAAACGATGTCATGAACGTACACAATCCATTACCATTCTTGAAGTCGGTTATTCAGGTCAGCTCCACGCTCAGATTCGCAACTACGTCGACTATCATCTTGACCTCCGTAACTGATCAGAAAACCAGATCGATGTGCAAATTCGTATTTCCGAGTGATTGCAAATGCTCACTAGTGTATCCGACTTTAAAGAGATATAACCCAACTTAGTGGACAATTTTGGCTTCTTTTATGAGCACCGCCGTGACCAAAGTATTATAGAATATCGTGAAAAGTAGTCTGATGTATTTGCTGAAGTCGAAAAGCCTTCTGACGACCGCATAGCAGGGCTTCATCCAAGGCTGCATTTGTTTCCACCAACTGTTGTCCACGCCGCATGAATGGTTGCAAGATTTGAACCAGGGGAATTGGGTGGATGTGAGCACATTTATCTCAGTAAGACCTTCCACCAAGGGAACCATATGTTTCTCCTCCACAAGCTTTAAAAGTTCGATGTTTGGTGACTCTTTACAAAAAATGGAGCAGTGGCTTCCTTGTTTGAAGGAAATGGTGGGTACAGGGGATGACCATCTAACGGGCCGGTTTCTCTGCATTATTGGAGTACCCCAAAGTGCATTACCGGGGTTTCTTTTCTTCCGGATGCACCCGGAGCATTGCCTCAACTCCTTCGGTCGGTTTGAGTCATCTTCGTATACAACCTGCAGATTTGGCGAATAATTATTGCGCTCGACCTCACATTTCATCAGATCCTGGACCTCATGTCCAGGTGTTCCCGAAGTATTGATCTGCCGGTCAAGCCAATCAAATTGTTTTATGTATAAGCCTGAGGAAGGGAGTTGATGAGTGGACGCGCACACTGGCTGGCAAAATGCTACATCTCGCACCTTCAGTGAGGTACATCGGCTTTCTCTCACCTTGCCATTTGACGTCCATAAACAACACGAACAACCTTTATGGAAAAGGACTGAGCATGCTTTGGGCGCTTGAACTCAGCTTGTGCATTTGCTGTGCAGAGATTTCCTCCCGCCTCTTCTCTTCAATCTTAAGACCAATGCTCGAGTACGGATCAACCGCCTATGTCCGATCGCCTTTTGCGAGGTGCAAAGACTGGAATATGTCCAGCATGTGGCTACCAGGCCCATCCACAGCTTGCAGTGTCTGCCGTACGAAGACCGATGCAGATGACTAGTGCTCTATATATTGCCGTGTCTTTGGTTTCGTGTTGATCTCCTTATGAAGCACCGTTTATTGTACCTAAGTAACTTAGCTCTTTAGACGCCAACGCATCACTGGTGCACAACAAGAACTAGTCGCCTTACCAATACAACGCCCTTCGACTGCAGTTACAATCAGCATCTTGTCGTGGGTAGGAGCAAAGTATAGCGCCTATGCAAGCTTAGTGGCTGGTGCTGACATGGTGAATCTCCCGTTAGACTTAGGTGCCAATTTGAAGATAATTCCAGCGAAGCGGTGCGCAGAAATTCACGTGTGACCTGATCAAGGAGTCCTGCACATTCTGAACGGTTCAAAGATCTAGCCGAAGGTTTTGGCCACGATCAAATTGATAAATTCCATAGTCGACTCTTCATACCTATTGGATTTAATTTTGTTTAGGAAGTGCGTACGCTGATTCTCGAATTGGATTCCATCAATGGTCTTAGCTTTATTCATTTTAAATACGACCCTTCTGTGCACGTATGTGAAGCTGAGACAGATGATAGTGTATAGTATCCGTCCGTGTTTAACCCAGTTTTGGGAGGTTTGAAGTTTCCGTTTATTTGTCACTTGATTCCATAATCCGACTTATTTCGTTGCCAGCCAGAATGGCACCTATTTCATTACCTGATAATCTGGCCACCGAATTAGGTAACTTGAACCAATTGGGCGTAATCGCTAAGGTCGATGAGCCGAGAGAGTAGATTAGCCAAATCTCGATTGTTACAAAAACGGTGATTTGCCTGTGTGCATAGATCCTAAGTCGTTGAAAGGGGCTTTGCGTAGAGAGCAATACACAATGCAGACGTTATAACATGTATAACCGCGTTTGGCTAAGGTGAAGTACTTCACCAACTTTGATCTCTCTTCGGCGTTCTGTCAAGTAGTCCTAGATTAGGAATCCAGTATTCTCATGAAGTTTACCACTCTATTTGGACGTTTTCTCTAGAAAACTTTACCGATTCTTTGAAGGTTTCGAGCATAATTTTTCAACAGCGGATAGTGTAAGCTTTTCAAGACCAAGCCGTTGTAAGTTATGTGGCAGATTATATACGAATTTATGGATCAACAGAGCAGAAACATAACGCTAACCTGCAATACATTTCGCAGCGTTATGTTTAAAATATATAAATCTAAAGCGAGAGCAATTTGAGCCACGGAAACTAGAATTGAATTTTCACCGGGGCGTTCTGACATTCGAGAGAATAAAGTTCGATACCGGAAAAAAGGCGGTAAATATTTGCCACACTTAAGGACATCAATGTCTGATAGTGGTTTAAATGACATGTTGTAATAGCTTGGCCGATTCTTGTCCAGATTTGCTGAAATTATGGCACTTATCAGGAGACTGAATAACTAAGTTGCAAAGTGGAGTTGGGGAAAGGGCCAGGACAGGGCCTTGACAACAATCAATTAAAGTAGCTGTGCACTAGTATTCGGTTACTAAGGTCCAGCCCTACCTTTGGTGATGCAGTGTGACAGCAACCAAAGAGGAATAGGCATCGTACTCATACGTGATATTTAACACTTGGTTTCCCTTAGTCGTGCACTCACAGTGGCGGGAAAGCGCTATGCACAGACCAAAAAGCAAACCCTCCCTGTCGTCTGCGCAATGGAGCGATTCAACGACTAAACATTTGGATGGAAGACTACAGTGTATATTGACCACAAACTGCTCGAATTATTATCTAGTAAACCACTACGCAATGCCTCTCGACGAATTCAACGTATGCCTATCCGTCTCCAGAAGTATGACATGGATCTGATTTACACTCCAAGTATGCAAATGTTCCTCGCGGATGCTCTCTCGAGAGCTCAACTTTTGATAGTCGTAGAATAACTGGAGGAACTTGAAGCAGACAAGCTAGTACATCATCTGGCGGAAAGGATAGATCCCCTGAAAGACACAAAGAGTCATACGGAGGCAGACGCTACGTGCATAACATTGCGATACTTGATTTTTAGCGGAGGGCCAGATACCAACGATAAACTTCCGAAAAAATAAACGCCATTCTTCAGCTTTCGGGATGACCTAATCATGTATGGTGATTTGCTGTTCTAAGGAACTCTCATGAATATCCCACCCCTGCTTCACAAAGAAATGCTAGAACACGCTCCTCAGCCCCATTTGGATATCAACTACAGCATCAGTAGAACAAGCGAACTGACGATCTGGCCCGCGATGACAAGCCAATCCGAGACCATGTATCAAGCTGTTCAGCCTGCCGGCCCAACAACCCATGCCAAGCCCGGCAACCAAGAATGCTGCGTGAAGTTCCAGATGGACTGTGGCAGAAATTAGCAATGGACATTTTTTTGACAACGGTAAGGACTACATGATAACTGTGGAATAATACGATCACTATTTTAAGCTCAACCCACTCATCGCTACCACCCCGGAAACGGTCATCAACATGCTTGGATCTCAATTT
Organism: Dicrocoelium dendriticum; assembly: GCA_944474145.2. Classification (NCBI taxonomy): domain Eukaryota; kingdom Metazoa; phylum Platyhelminthes; class Trematoda; order Plagiorchiida; family Dicrocoeliidae; genus Dicrocoelium; species Dicrocoelium dendriticum. Next base: position 61,865,614 of record OX104061.1, read on the forward strand.
GCCAGACACTGAATACCAGCGGAAATGATCTCCGACCATAGCCCACACGTTACAAATACTGGGTTCCAGACATTCTCAAAAAAGTGGGAATAATGGCATCGCCATACCAGCCCGTTTCCCAGTCATTCTAATTTAAAAGCAGAGGCAGCCGTCAACCCTGTTCAAGAGGCTGTTGTCGAAAGGCAGAGACATACACAATACGCAATTACCGAACATCGGTCTCAGACCAGTGCTAATTTGTGCAGCAGAAGGACAGGAACACTAATGTCTACTGTTGCTGAACTCTTACACCCTGTCTCACCATCGCACGAGCAACTGCAACGGTGCTGGATAAAACGGATGGCATATCAGAAACGGTATTAAGACCGCGGGACCAGGGCGCTATTGTAGCCATCAGTAAATCATGAAGTGTGGACCTAACCCATCCTGGGAATCAGCAACCGATGGAAGAAAGATGTGGTGGCCGCGGAAATTTAATAAAGCTTTAATGAAGTCAGTACCGTTAGGAAGGTAATCAGAAAGAACCGAGTGCAGCCGAGGCGACATTGGCAACGAGCTGGTGAACCTGCAACTAAACGTCTACCGCCTTGCGGTGAAATCATAGAGACAGATGCAGCAAAGACGACGCGGCGTGTAAGAGATTACGAAGTCTCCTGAGACACCGAGGTAGCTGAACTCGAAAATAAGTGGTATGTGCTAGGATTGTGCAAGCACGTTGCAAGTGTGCCGCATGCGAACAGAGCAGTGGACTGAACATTTAAACATTATCCGTCTAAGTGCTGATTGGCAGGCTGGAGCGGGTTTGTTTAACTGATTCAAAGGAGGAATCGCGTGAGTGCACCAGCATCGCTTGTTATGGAAATGACAGTTAGTTAAATCTAGATACCTATTTGCTTACCATGCTGTCATTCTTACCGAGTTCGCTTTACCGTATAAACCGTTTATTCCTGAATGACCGATATCTGTGACACGGAATTCAAGCAATTACTAGGCAACCACATTGCAGATTCCAGATACAGGGATCGCACCGTACCCTAAAATCAAAGGACGCAGCTGCAATATGCAGCAGACGCTCCAGTATCAATGAGTTATCTGTGCACACGTGCTCGAACTAATTAGGATAGAGCAAAACAGACGCACATCTACCGGCTCTCTATTTTCAGTGTTTACTATTCATGTATTATTTCAATGGAAATGTTGTTTTAAACTAAAAAGCCTCAACGCATTCAGCAGATAGCAATGTGCTTGTTCGAGTTATCTAATTCTCTACCCAAGGATATTGGGATGCATGTGCTGAAAGCATTATAATTGTTGCAATCCGTTTATGGCTGGACCAAGTTTTGTAGTTTCCTGGGATGAATTAATGTTTGAGATGTGCAAAAGCTAACAAATTATTGTATGAAAGTGAGAACGCCGTCTAGTAACTCTTACAGAAACTGTCAGTAATTGGTCAATGCCTAAAACAGCTGTCAGTCTTCGCTGAATAACAATAGATATATTTAGTTTAAGCGAACAAACATGCGATTATTTATTAAGGACGTTATTTTAATTCAGATGCTCATAAGTACTGACATAAAATGGGACGGGGAAATTAAGATTGGTAAACAGTACTAATTGGAGCATTTGAAGTAGAGATTAGTTATTGTTCCCCACTTTAAATTAGTTTGAAATTAGTTGTTTCAAAAAGGGACTCACCATAACTTTTTTCGTTCTCTCTCCTGGAACTTTTAGTTAAACTGCTCTCAACCAGCCTGGTTTTACTGTTCTATGGATGGCTCGCGGAATTTTAATCACCCTCTGAAACATTCCTACAACCTTAGTTTAGAATACACGCACCATTGCAAAGAAGTGTTTATCCACAATTTTCTTTTACGCTGCAACATATTTCATTTTAAAAATAAAATACAACTTTGGTGAAACATTGTTGAACTAAATTCGTTGAAGGGATATGGCAGTCAAAAAATAAAGGCTAATATACGCTTTACGTCTCAATGTGCAATAACAAAGTCTGCAGTGTTTTCCGCCTACTGTTTTTTGAATTACGCCCTTAAAAATAGAGCAAAAGTAACAACCATAATTTTTGAAGTGCTAATATAATCCTACAAGAAAAAGAGATATTTGTAAATTAAAACGCCACATAAGATAGTTATTCAATGTAATTAAACTACATTTCTGCATGCGACCACGCAATGCAAATGCGTTGAAGTAATGAAATCCTATTTCCTTATAGACACCATGCTGATCGATTTTATATAACAATAAATTGTTGTAGATCCATTGGCAAGATATTTGCAAAAAATAAAGCAAATCTGTCTCCATATCAAACAAAACTTATGTAGGAACAACATAAATAATGTATAACACAAAGCTGCTTGAACGCTGCCTGGAAATACTTTGCCTAGATCAACCAGTATTAGTGTTCTCGCAAACGTAATCAGTCTAGAGTTTATAATTCCCTGAAGAAGTGCTTTTCTATCTCAGATATCTTACTCCATTTTGTTGACTCAGTGCCTAGATCCCTAACTCGATCCAAATTATCCAAATGACAACAAATTTCTGCGATCTAGACCGCCACAATGAAAAACGAGTACCACTCTATTTATCAGTTTGCGATTAAAATGGATGGTGTGGTTTCCGTTTCGGACTGTTTTCTGTACCTTGAAACATAGGTGTGAGTTCTGTCTTGCAGAATGTTCTACTCTTTACAATCATTGTAGGCGATTATACCACAAAATATTTTTCCTGTATGTTGCCAAAAGCGAACTTATATTTTAAAACAATAACTCGAAGTTGCATAGGAAATATGCATTTTGTGCAACATAGCTAGTATAAGCGTTGTTCCGTCGTTATAAATAGCATGTCTTCAGGGCGGAACTATAAGCAGTTAATGGTATGTGCATTAACAAATTTGCCAAAAAGCCCCGTGATATCCTCACTGGTACGGATGGGCAACTTGCAACGAAACGGTTGCAAACCACACAGTAAGTCTGGTGGATAAGCAAGAAATAAATTGCAAATTCTAACTACGTTACTTCTTACAATTTTACATGGTTTCCTCTCCATTTCCGAATAAAACCGGAGTGCACGCAATATTATTTTCTGACTGCAGCGTTTGTACCAATAACTTTGTTTGTACCAATAACTTACCAATAACTTACTTACCAATAACTAACTTGTACCAATAACTTAATCAATTTATTTGAATCTTCATAGTATCAAGTGCCTACTAAATATAAGAAAAGCGACAAGCGGCGCAACGGTACATTCAGTATAGTAAAAGAATTAAATTTATGGAAAATACAGTTACCTTAATATCTATGCTTTGCAGTGAACGCGCCTATTCTTTCACTGCAAACGTGTTACTTTGTTGATGGTTCAAGCGAGTTAAAACTGTTTTGGTAATATGCGAAAACTAGATGCAGGAAACTTCGTCATTAATATTCGCACACCACCCAGTGGTTAGTTTCATTTCACCAAACATACCGCCATTTTGTCTGACTAGGAAAACAGTACCTAAAATGCGCCTTCTGTGAGGCTTTGAGTAGTCCATTTTTGCGTCGCTTCAATTATTTAGGGACGTGCTATCAATAATCCTTCTATTCAGAAGTCGTCGGTGTTCCATTTTCTGTTTGGGTAATTTAACCTTTGAAAATGCTAAAATTGAAACTTATTTCTCGTACATTGCACGATCGCCTATCCACTCCCATCGTGTATGGGAAATAAAGCAAACTAGCTTGAACATTAAAATACAGAAAGCGTACTACACATAGTATGCTAATGCATTACTGAAAATAACAACGGCTGGAAGTAGGGCTAATTACAGAAATTTATTGAATGAAATTTTTTCCGTGTATACTATTCAGACAAAGGTAATAATAGTTAGGTTTGAAACAATGAAAGAGAAAAATTGCAGAATTAGTGATAAATGCGCCCACCAAAAGAGAAGGTAAATATTTTCAATAACTTCATCCTAAACCTGACCAGGTTAAAGATAAAACGTTACGCGACCAGATAGAATCTCTCCTATGGTAAAAGTACGAATAAAATATATGAACACAATGGAACGGATCTACTAGAGAACACAATCACCAGCAGCATTGGAAGCAACGCAACCAACCGGAAAACATTCCAGGTGTCTGGATTGGTTTATCCCATCAACCAGCACCCTTCGCACACATCTGTGATTGTCATCCTTAATGCACTATTTTGCAATAATTCATAAAGCCTGATATTATTACGTCATTTTTAGGTGTTAGTAAATGCCTCGTGTTTTGGTGCTAGAAAGATCACTTTCCCCATGCGTTTCTGGTTGTCTGTTCCACTTCACTACTGGATCTCCACTCCTGTTACTTAAGAATAATTTACCATCCAAATGTTTGCTTTTTGAACGGTTCGCAGAATATAAAGTTGTAATTATAATTGTTGAGCAGCAAGGAACAATTGGACCTGTTGAAATATTACCAAATTCTGTCCGTCCCAGAGCATTGCCATAAGACTTCTCAGTAGCCGCATTATTGTACCTAGTAAAATCGCCATTTGCTCAGTAAGCATTGCAAAGTCTGCAATAGTCTGCAATTTTGTGATGTTGTAGTTTATTTTGCTTTGGAGATAGTTAGTTAAATCAAAACATTTCTTAAGTATACTTGGTGTCTTCAATTTCACTGAATTTAACCCACCCAGGTGCTGCAAATCAAGTAATTGCTGAATTTTTTCGATCAACGGGCATGAGACGGCACCTTTACTTCTAGCATTATGTATGCGTTTATGTGAAGAGAAAACCCGAATACGCATTTCGATTGGGAAACAAGTTATTCGCCGGCAGGGATACGAAGATTATGTTTACTTTTGGAATCGGAGGTAAACAAAAATAGTGGCGCTTTGAATGATAGAAAAAGAGAGCACCGATTTCCCGAAAATGCAGCTAATCAAACAGTGATGTTTCTTCTAACAAGGCTCCTTAGTTTATTGGGGTAAGGTGGTAAGATATAACCTTGTTATCATGCAGAAACTAAGAGGTGTCTATTCAAACTGTTCTGTATTTGTACGCGCAAAGCGATTTATCTTTTATACATAAATGCAATTACAAACGAGTTATGCTAATATCACACTCACTCTTCAATTATAGTCATTAACTCCACAATGGTATCTCAATTAACTACTTTTATATGGTTAAAGAAAAAAATGGTGCAAAAGAACAGTATATCCTTTGAATTTAATTTACATATATTTATACGTATATAAGTATATTTTGATCTGTCGTTTTCTTAAGCGTACAAAGCAGCGTTCTTGATAAAACTGCCGTCATGTTTGAACTCAACTCCGTTTCGTCTTGCAGAAAGTAGCAGAGATAAACATAGGGTTCATTTGCTACCTTAACCTCGTAATTCAGGCAACAGATACCAAACTATGACTTTACTTTTAAAAACATTGCGGTATCGTGGAAGCTGACAGTAAACATAGCTTACATTGGATGGGCAAATAAAAATACCTATCAGGCACTGTTACCGTCTCAGTGAGAGAATTGACCAATCTCAAAATAAGGATTGAGCGTCACATCCAATTCGCAAAACATGTATTAACTTATAATTATTTCAAAGTTGAATTTGAATTATTTGTTCAATCAATAAAAGTATGCCCTGTGTTGCCATTGTAACCCAGTTGACAAAAGTATAAAGGCTACAAACAGAAATTAAATTGTCCCAAGTTCGTGGTCTGCTCTCTCTACCTCATTAGACCAAATTGGATGGAAACAATCGGCAGTGTGTGGGGTATCCAATTAGGCAACACCCAGTTCCCGTTGACTAGAACGTCGCCTCTCCTGGCCTAATAAACAACGGAGTAGTTATTTTCACTACACTTCCAAATGTTTCGTTACGAAACCCCTTATCTTTACCTGAAATGATAAAAGAAAATATTAAAGCATCTACTAATACAGTGTTCTCCTGCCTTCAGCCGAAATTTCCTATATGCTAACCTACGTAAGTAGTAATAGCTTTTCCCAATGTTCAATTCAATACCACATGCGTAATAAATTGAGGTAGTGTGTCACAATCCAATCACGCACTTCCTCACTGTATTTTCCAGTAAACCGGCGGCTGTTCCAGTACCAGCACAGGTTGCGCCAGTCTTGCTCGACAGCCTACAATGTGATGCAGTCGAAGTACATCAGCTACTCGTCAACCTCAATGGTGCAAAGCCCCCCGGGCCAGACGGACTTCACCCACTAATACTCAAGTCCCTATCGATTATCATCTCACCAGTTGTGACAAACCTTTTCAATAGATCGCTCTCTGAAGGATCTGTCCCCAACGACTGGAAATGCTCGATAGTTAAACCGCTTCCCAAGGGTGGTGATCAGAGTAAAACAGAGAACTATAGACCGATCTGTTTGACTTCGGTATTATCCAAAGTTCTCGAGAAGGTTGTGAAAAAATGTCTGCTGTCGTTCTTCGAATCGATGGACATATTGACGCCAGCGCAACACGGCTTTACGAAAGGGCGATCCTGCATCACCAACTTGATGTACGCAAACCACCAGTGGGTTCGAGCTCTCAATGAACAGAAGGATGTTGACGTGGTGTACATCGACTTTAGTAAGGCGTTTGATAGAGTGAACCACGAGGTACTCCTTCGTAAACTGAGGACATACGGAATCGGTGGCACGTTACTTCTGTGGATACAAGAGTTTATTGTGGGACGAAGGTTTAGAGTACAGGTCAATGACTATCTGACAGAATGGTTCCCACCGACCAGTGGCGTGCCTCAAGGAACTGTACTTGGGCCAGCATTATTTCTTATTCATATCAACGATCTTCCGCAGCAGCTCCAGTCACCATGTGTCCTGTTTGCAGATGATTTGAAAATCTGGAGGATCATTAAAAACCAGGACGACTGCGCTCGCCTCCAGCATGACTTAGAGCGACTGTCAACGTGGTCCACTGAAATGCAATTCCCTCTTAACGCAAGCAAGTCGGAGTTCATCAGTATCACCAGACGTCCAGCCACTCGATCATACACTTGGACGGCCAGTTGCTCCATCCCAACACATCTGTCAGAGACTTAGGAGTTCTCTCACGACATGATTTAAGATCACTAGAAAATACAGAGAAATTGTACCGTGCGGGACTCCGTATGCTCTGGGCATTGAAACGCAGTTTCTCCACATGGTCCGAAGAAACCGTCCCTCGTCTATGCACCTCGCTCATTAGACCAATCCTTGAATACGGTGCCCCAGCTTACCATCCGATAACCTAATGGGAAACTGAAAAATTGGAGAAAATACAGCATATCGCAACTAGAATGATACCAAGTCTACGAAAACTTCCATATGAAAAACGTTGTGAAAAGCTCGGACTCTACACACTATCCTATCGCCGAGTAAGAATTGATCTTATTATGACCCATCGAGTACTACACTTGAATCACTTCCCCATACTACGGCCAATATTTCACCTGCGAGAACCCTGTAACACCCGAGGACATCGTTACAAACTCAGGGTACCCAGCATGAACAAAGTATCACATCAGCTTTGTATCGAACGAAGAATCGTAAACTTATGGAATACACTACCTGAAGGATTAATAGAGGCCGATTCTGTGAAGTGTTTTAAAACCCGTATCGACGATTATTTTGCAAACCTGTGCTTTTGTGAAACGATGCACATACAGTGCCAAAAGAATACATTGTATGTCCGGAAATAATGACGCTAGTACAAATTTCTAACCGAACACGGATAAACGATTAACGGACCAGACACAACTGCTGATAATTCACAAGTAAATTTTGATTTTTCGTAATTCGATAGAGTTGTACAGAAACCTTTCTACTTGCTCTTAAATACAGTATCAGTATCAGTATCACTAAT
>OX104061.1:61873517-62008212 GCA_944474145.2 Dicrocoelium dendriticum
GATTGTGCAAGCAAGTTGTAAGTATGCCGCATGCGAACAGAGCAGTGGACTGGACATTTAAACATCCTCCGTCTAAGTGCTGATTGGCAGGCTGGAGCGGGTTTGTTTAACTGATTCAAAGGAGGAATCGCGTGAGTGCACCAGTATCGCTTGTTATGGAAATGACAGTTAGTTAAATCTAGATACCTATTTGCTTATCATGCTGTCATTCTTACCGAGTTCGCTTTACCGTATAAACCGTTTATTCCTGAATGACCGATATCTGCGACACGGAATTCAAGCAATTACTAGGCAACCACATTGCAGATTCCAGATTCAGGAATCGCACCGTACACTAAAATCAAAGGACGCAGCTGCAATATGCAGCAGACGCTCCAGTATCAATGATTTATCTATGCACACGTGCTCGAAGTGATTAGGATAGAGCAAAACAGAGGCACATCTACCGGCTCTCTATTTTCAGTGTTTAGTATTCATGTATTCTTTCAATGGAAATTTTGTTTAAAACTAAAAAGCCTCAACGCATTCAGCAGATAGCAATGTGCTTGTTCGAGTTATCGAATTCTCTACCCAAGGAGATTGGGATGCATGTGCTGAAAGCATTCAAATTTTTGCAATCCGTTTATCGCTGGACCAAGTTTTGTAGTTGCCTGGGATGAATTAATGTTTGGGATGTGCAAAGCTAACAAATTATTGTATGAAGATGAGAACGCCGTCTAGTAACTCTTACAGAAACTGTCAGTAATTGGTCAATGCCTACAACAGCTGTCAGTCTTTGCTGAATAACAATAGATATATTTAGTTTAAGCGAACAAACATGCGACTATTTATTAAGGACGTTATTTTAATTCAGACGCTCATAAGAACTGACATAAAATGGGACGGGGAAATTAAGATTAGTAAACAGTACTAATTGGAGCATTTGAAGTAGAGATTAGTTATTGTTCCCCACTTTAAATTAGTTTGAAATTAGTTGTTTCAAGAAGGGACTCACCATAACTTTTCTCGTTCTCTCTCCTGAAACTTTTAGTTAAACTGCTCCCAACCAGCCTGGTTTTACTGTTCTATGGATGGCTCGCGAAATTTTAATCACCCTTTGAAACACTCCTACAAACTTAGTTTAGAATACACGCACCACTGCAAAGAAGTGGTTATCCACAATTTGCTTTTAGGTGCAACATATTGCATTTTAAAAATAAAATGCAATCTTTGATGAAACACTCTTGAACTAACTTCGTTGAAGGGATATCGCAGTAAAAACAAAGGCCAATATACGCTTTACTTCTCAATGTGCAATAACAAAGGCTGCAGTGTTTTCGGCCTACTGTTTTTGAATTACGCCCTTAAAAATAGAGCAAAAGTAACAACCATAATGTTTGATGTGCTAATATAATCCTACAAGAAAAAGAGATATTTGTAAATTAAAACGCCACATAAGATAGTTATTCGATGTAATTAAACTACATTTCTGCATGCGACCACGCAATGCAAATGCGTTGAATTAATGAAATCCTATTTCCTTATGGACACCATGCTGATCGCTTTTATATAACAATAAATTGTTGTAGATGCATTGGCAAGATATTTGCAAAAAATAAAGCAAATCTGTCTCCATATCAAACAAAACTTATGTAGGAACAACATAAATAATGTATAACACAAAGCTGCTTGAACGCTGCCTGGAAATACTTTGCCTAGATCAACCAGTATTAGTATCCTCGCAAACGTAATCAGTCTAGAGTTTATAATTCCCGGGAGAAGTGCTTTTCTATCTCAGATATCTTACTCCATTTTGTTGACTCAGTGCCTAGATCCCTAACTCGATCCAAATTATCCAAATGACAACAAATTTCTGCGATCTAGACCGCCACATTTTAAAACGAGTACCGCTCTATTTATCAGCCTGCGATTAAAATGGATGGTGCGGTTTCCGTTTCGGACTGTTTCTTGTACCTGAAACATGGGCGTGAGTTCTGACTTGCAGAATGTTCTACTATTCACAATCCCTTCTAGACGATTATACTAAAAAATCTCTTTTCATGTCTGTTGCCAAGAGCGACCTTACATGTTAAATCAATAGCTTGAAGTTGCGTAGGAAATATGCATTTTGTGCGAAATAGCTAGTATTCGCGTTGTTCCGTCGTTATAAATAGCATGCCTTCAGAGCGGAACTATAAGCAGTTAATGGTATGTGCATTAACAAATTTGCAAAAAGCCCCGTGATATCCTCACTGGTACGGATGGGCAACTTGCAACGAAATGGTTGCAAACCACACAGTAAGTCTGGTGGATAAGCAAGAAATAAATTGCAAATTCTAACTATGTTACTTCTTACAATTTTACGTGGTTTCCTCTCCATTTCCGAATAAAACCGGAGTGCACGCAATATTATTTTCTGACTGCAGCGTTTGTACCAATAACTTAATCAATTTATTTGAAACTTCATAGTATCAAGAGCCTACTAAATATATGAAAAGCGACAAGCAGCGCAACGGTACATTCAGTATAGTAAACGAATTAAGTTTATGGAAAATACAATTACCTTAATATCTATGGTTTGCAGTGAACGCGCCTATTCTTTCACTGCAAACGTGTTACTTTGTTGATGGTTCAAGCGAGTTAAAACTGTTTGGTAATATGCGAAATCTAGATGCAGGAAACTTCGTCATTAATATTCGCACACCACCCAGTGGTTAGTTACATTTCACCAAGCATACCGCCATTTTGTCTGACTAGGAAAACAGTACCTAAAATGCGCCTTCTGTGAGGCTTTGAGTCGTCCATTTTTGCGTCGCCTCAATTATTTATGGACGTGCTATCAATAATCCATCTATTCAGAAGTCGTCGGTGTTCCATTTTCTGTTTGGGTAATTTAACCTTTGAAAATGCTAAAATTGAAACTTATTTCTCGTACATAGCACGATCGTCTATCCACTTCCATCGTGAATGGGAAATAAAGCGAACTACCTTGAACATTTAAATACAGAAAGCGTACTACACATAGTATGCTAATGCGTTACTGAAAATAACAATGGCTGGAAGTAGGGCTAATTACAGAAACTTATTGAAAGAAATTTTTTCCATGTATACTATTCAGACAAAGGTAATAATAGTTAGGTTTGAAACAATGAAAGAGAAAAATTGCAGAATTAGTGATAAATGCGCCCACCAAAAGAGAAGGTAAATATTTTCAATAACTTCATCCTAAACCTGACCAGGTTAAAGATAAAACGTTACGCGACCAGACAGAATCTCTCCTATGGTAAAAGTACGAATAAAATATATGAACCCAATGGAACGGATCTACTAGAGAACACAATCACCAGCAGCGTTTGAAGCAATGCAGCCAACACGGAAAACCTTGGAGGTGTCTGGATTGGTTTATCCCGTCAACCAGCACCCTTCGCACACATCTGTGATTGTCATCCTTAATGCACTATTTTGCAATAATTCCTAAAGCCTTACTGGTCTGATATTATTACGTCGTTTTTAGATGTTAATAAATGCCTCGTGTTTTGGTGCTAGAAAGTTCACTTTCCCCATGCGTTTCGGGTTGTCTGTTCCACTTTACTACTGGATCTCCACCCCTGTTACTTAAGAATAATTTACCATCCAAATGTTCGCTTTTTAAACGGTTCACAGAACATGAAGTTGTAATTATAATTGTTGAGCAGCAAGGAACAATTGGACCTGGTGAAATATTACCGAATTCTGTCCGTCTCAGAGCATTGCCATAAGGCTTCTCAGTAGCCGCATTATTGTACCTAGTAAAATCGCCATTTCCTCAATAAGCATTGAAAAGTCTGCAATAGTCTTCAATTTTGTGACGTTGCAGTTTATTTTGCTTTGGAGCTAGTTGGTTAAATCAAAACATCTCTTAAGTATACTTGGTGTCTTCAAGTTCACTGAATTTAACCCACCCAGGTGCTGCAAATCAAGTAATTGCTGAATTTTTTCGATCAACGGGCATGAGACGGCACCTTTAATTCTAGCATTATGTATGTGTTTATGTGAAGAGAAAACCCGAATACGCATTTCGATTGGGAAACAACTTATTCGCCGGCAGGGATATGAAGATTAAGTTTACTTTTGGAATCGGAGGTGTACAAAAATGGTTGCGCTTTGAATGATAGAAAAAGAGAGCACCGATATCCCAAAAATGCAGCTAATCAAACAGTGATGTTTCTTCTAACAAGGCTCCTTAGTTTATTGGGGTTAGGTGTTAAGATACAACCTTGTTATCATGCAGAAACTAAGAGGTGTTTATTCAAACTGTTCTGTATTTGTACGCGCAAAGCGATTTATCTTTTATACATAAATGCAATTACAAACGAGTTATACCAATATCACACTCACTCTTCAATTATAGTCATTAACTCCACAAATGTATCTCAGTTAACTACTTTTATATGGTTAAAGGAAAATATGGTGCAAAAGAACAGTATATCCTTTGAATTTAATTTACATATATTTATACGTATATAAGTATATTTTGATCTGTAGTGTTCTAAAGCGTACAAAGCAGCGTTCTTGATAAAACTGCCGTCACGTTTGAACTCAACTCCGTTTCGTCTTGCAGAAAGTAGCAGAGATAAACATAGGGTTCATTTGCTACCTTAACCTCGTAATTCAGGCACCAGATACCAAACTATGACTTTGCTTTTAACAACATTGCGGTATCGTGGAAGCTGACAGTAAACATAGCTTACATTAGATGGGCAAATAAAAATACCCATCAGGCACTGCTACCGTCTCAGTGAGAGAATTGACCAATCTCAAAATAAGGATTGAGCGTCGCATCCCATTCGCAAAACATGTATTAACTTATAATTATTTGTTCAATCAATAAAACTATGCCCTGTGTTGCCATTGTAACCCAGTTGACAAAAGTATAAAGGCTACAAACAGAAATTAAATTGTCCCAAGTTCGTGGTCTGCTCTCTCTACCTCATTAGAGCAAATTGGATGGAAACAACCGGCAGTGTGCGGGGTATCCAATTAGGCAACACCCAGTTCCCGTTGACTAGAACGTCGCCTCTCCTGGCCCAATAAACAACGGAGTAGTTATTTTCGCTACACTTGCAAATGTTTCGTTACGAAACCCTTTGTGTTTACCTGATATGATAAAAGAAAATATTAAAGCATCTACTAATACAGTCTTTTCCTGCCTTCAGCCGAAATTTCCTATATGCTAACCTACGTAAGTAGTAATAGCTTTTCCAATGTTCAATTTAATACCACTTGCAGAATAAAAATAGGGAGTATGTCACAATGCAATCACAGACCATGAACTCCGAAATTGTCTTCAAATCATTCCTTAACCTTTGTACCAAGCGTTGCAAATCATGATTACATAGACAAATGGCATATATCTTGCTGCAACATTTTTAATGTTTAGGTTTCGGTGAAAGGCATTCCGACCTGATAAGAAAATTCAAGACGGAAAGATTCGTGGTGTGCAGAGCTTTAGCGCAATCAACCCATAATTCTCCTTTGCGTCGTACAAGCCCAATAGGTCGAACTGTCCTAATTACCAATCAGTGCGAATTATGTTTACATTTGAGACTGCGCGACGTAGTCCTTTTCCACGACGATTGTTATAAATAACCCTCCAAGAATGGATTCGTCGTTGTGCAACTCTTTGACGGCCGTCACCCGGTAACCTGAGGTGCATAAGTTATCATCTCTTTGGTCCCGGTTTTTAGGCCTGCTCTCTTCACCAGATGAGAGCTAAGAAGATCGAAAATTCTCCATGTATACGGCGTTTACCTAGTTAAATGCCTAATCCCTATCTGCATCAGCTGCGTTCTAACTAGTCAAACTGACCAAGGTTTATTGCAATGGGAATCAGGTCTTAGTTGAGAATGCGCAGCGTAATCCAATCACAAGCATGTACTAACGGATTGCTCTTGAATCCGTTATTAATAGTCATGCCCTGTGTTGCTCGTCATGGCATGGTATTCGATGCTCGAAGTGCATCGGCTGAAACATAATGGTTCCGTGTTCAAGACGTGTCATTGAAACTGATGAAATTAAACAATATTAAAGCGCTTCATAGTGTGCGGTTTATTCGCCCAGGCAGTAAACAATTAACACTTACTTCATTTAATTCCTATTGAGCGATTAGACCAAAGTTCTCTTCTTCAAGAATCGCGGTCACATTCGAGATTGCAAGTAACAACCCAGTCGCAATGAGCTTGCTAAACATGCCTCATTGTTCATACAAGAACAGCTGTTCCAAGCTTCATTCGTCTGACCCCAGTAGCAAAAAGCTTACTGTCTTGGTCTAATATTGTATGCTTTTAGATCCGAAACCGGCTAGCTTCACATAGTGAGACCAAACATGATAGAATGCCAGCGGAATTGTGCACCGTTTATACTCGTGCATTACTCATTATCTTCTTTTTCTTCACCAACAGTCTCTCTAATCGAATTGGCTTAGATTGACTTTATTGTGAATCACGGTCTAAATGGAGGTTGCGCCTTGCAACAATGTGAACTAATACATACTGTAAAATGGTCTTGCAAGCAGTCATTAACACCTTTGCCAAACGTTTCTTGTCGTGTTCCGGTACTCAAAGGAGTAGTGTTCGGCTAGCACACAAAATGCCCGCGTTTCCATTCACTACAACTCAAACCGATGAGAGCAAACAAGACTTTTACACCTCATCATGTGCAGTGTTCCTAGGTGGGAAACATCGATTACCATCAGTAACTGTTAGCGTAATTTGATTCGACTAACCAAAGGTAACTGCAAATTGAAGCATCGCCCAAATCGGAATGGCAGGTTATAATATATTCATAAAACATGAACGGTAAAACTGATCTGCCATCAGCCGATAACATTTGTTCCAAGCGTTACGCCTATTGATCCAATAAATAGACAGTAGATTTTAAGGCTTAAATACGATTGCCACTTTTTCGGGGCTTGATGACCACTTTATGAGATCAAACAATGTAGGAACAGGCCGCAAAATACATAGTTTTATGCGAATTGCAACCATTTCCAAGTTACGTCACACAATTTATTCAGCTGGTTCACAGCTTATATCCCTTTGCTCCAACTTATTCAAATTTATCTCATTTTGTCGCTTTTACACCGAAACAAATGTTAATTGTCTTAAAAGAGCTTGACGCAGTTTTGCACTGTGAGAAGCGTATACTAACGGATCGCTCTATAAATCCTCTCATTGGGCAGGCTTATTCAATTCCAACAGAAACAAAACGTTGTGCGCTTTTAACATAGTACATAAATTGAACAGTATCCCAAAACAGAAAGAAATAGATTTTGTTTATGGCTTCTGGAGAACAGTTTGTATAATATAGATGACACTACATAACGATCCCTATTATCGGTACTTGAGTTTCTGCTAAAGTGTTGGATCTAAAGTTACTGAAATTCAAACGGACACGACGAATATTTTTCAAAGTAGATTTGGAATTTTTGGATATTTTATCAAATAACTGCGGAATTTTCTCACTTTAAATTTACGACGTAGTTAGTCTCTATCCACACATGTATTAGTATAATCCTTGAATCATCAGCAAACATATGATACAACGCAGTCTTCATAATATACAATAATGTTCCGCTTACTAAAAATGTTATCTTAGCTGAAAGGTTTAGTTTACTCACTGATTGCTAACAAAAGCACTCACATAAATTCTGCCACCCAACTTGATAGAAAATCAGAATCCATCCGGCGAGATGAGGAAGGACAGCATAAGCTATGAAGTGGATTGCGGGACATGCTTATTTCATCAGAGAATATATATGTTTTCTGTGTGTTTGAGAAGATACGCACAGTTCACAGCCAGTATCTATTTGCATAGCTGAACCACTCGTTAAATTATATGTTTTTAATAGCGGCATACAAAATTATACAGGAAGCAAGTTATATGGGTGGAAAGCTACCACAACAAATTGTGGTGGCCACATCTATGCAGCAGTTGAAAACGTTGTTGGATTTACGTTTCTCTGATATTCCATTCAGAGAGCGCTTGCGCACTAGCAGTGGTATCTCACACCTGTGAAATTATACCACTGAACCTGAGGAACGATTAGGCTATCACGAGGGGTAGATACTATTTATATCGTTGTTAATTTTAGCGCCATGAGTTTGCATAGATTTAAATGTGTACTTGCTCCCAAAAGAACGTTCCGTAATAGTGCGTGAATAGGACAAATATTCGGTTGTTAATGTGGACTATATTTGTGCCGTATGTTGATTCCACCTTATGTGAGTAAATAAAAAAGGATAGTAAAGAAACTTAAGCTATGTGATTAGAAGATTGTAAATATCAACAGAAAGCTGGACTGCATGAAATTATTTCGTGACTCGGCTCATGCTAAACATTTAGGATGAAGTGCTTCTGTTACGCTGGTTCACAAATATCAGCGGCATATTGCATAGGGACGGAAATGTAGTTTGCTACAGTGAAGCTTCGCAATATTCTACAGCACATTTTACTGTTGTTTGTGAAAATACGCGTGGCAGAAATTAAGCAATAAATAAGGGGAACTCAAACACATGAATTTATGGAAGACAGCTAGGAACACTAGGAATAATGAACAATGAATTTATATGGGTTAACAAACCCTGCTCTACTAGTCCCGCTGGAGATTTGGTAAGGATATCAAAATAATAATGATAATTATAAAACAATACTTTACATATGATAATGTGGACTTCTCGTTTGCTCCGCTGTAATTCTGCAAATCTCTTATACATTCACAGCACCCAGTTAACATCAAATAAATACAACGCAATAATAATAATAATATTAATCAGGAACAGTTCACGTGGTACCGAGAAAGCGAGTCACAAAACGACTAATCATATTTACGTTGCAACACGCTCAGGCATGCTAGGTTGTCAATCGTTAGGCTTTTTACGGGGGTTACAATAGGGATGTTATTGCTAATATTTTGCTATCAAACTTTGGTCGTATACTACTATCACTTCGCGAGCATTTCGGCGCAGCATGTTGGTGTCACGATGGCTGCGGTTTGATGGGAAAGGGAGTAAGAAAAGGAGAATAACGTTAGATTCTCCAAGCAAACTCAGATAACTAGTAACCAGTCTTACTTAATAGACTGGAGTAATACACTTGGAACTAATTGTGAGTAACGTTAGTGTTCAGCAAGTAACGGAAAGTCTATATAAAGGTAACTCCAATGGATAATAAAATTCGCTACTTTATCAGCTTAATAAAGATATTATCCATGCCCTAGAGTGTTAAGGCATGGCGTGGTGTCTAGACACTCCTAGGTATAATTTTAGAGTGGAACAAATTATTTAGCGTTTCCGGCTGCCAGATTTTTGAGATGTTGGGTGTGCACTGTTGCATTGCTTACTGCCTTCAACTTTGGGTGGATATTTAGCTCGTACTTCAGTATGTACGCCATATTTAACGCTGAAAAGAGAGAATCAAACAGATCACTAGAAAAAGTAATAAAAGCCTAGTCACTGCAAATTCAGGACATTTTCAATGCATCGTAGTCTTGTAGAATATGACAAAGACAGAATGGCTAGGAAACCGTGCAACATTTATCCGATATGGTGCAGAAGTAGAGAGGAATGGCATAACCAATAAGATTGAGGCTTTGGTCTGAGGAATTATTTAATGAGAAATATCAGTAAGACAGTGGGAAGTCATAGGTGAAGTAACTAGGAACCACGAGCACAACCGATTCAATACAGAATGATGTTAGGTAAGAAGAACAAATGAAGTAACATGTTCATTCATGGAAACGTCTCCCGGGGACCTGCTCCCATGCCGGGTAGTCCCTCGAGAGTTTGCAACCGCACTCCCAACGGTTCATGTAACGGTACGGTTTAAAAGCACGCTGGCCACTACGGATTTGATTCCTCATTTGGGCAAAATAAATTTTTGTTAGCAAGCTACTCAAGCCAGTCAGCCCTTTCGCAATTCATAGAATTTTGCGTTCATGTTTCCCGGGAGTACCTGTTTGCGTCATATAACATTAAGCATGGGTTCACCAGTTCAGATTGGACTGCTGTTTTAGTTTCTGCTGTTTTCTATTCACCCGTGGGTCGTTTGATGTGGATATAATTGTTGGTTAGAGGCATCAAACCATCACCACAATAGATGATGTCCGTGAATCGCCTCGCTAAATAGCTGGGGAAGTCGTACGAACAAAAGGCACACTATCAATTTTATATTGTTTGTGTTGAAGATAATATATATATATATATAGGCACGTTTCAGGTCCACCTTTTGTCCAGTGCCCAAGATATGGGCCAGAATGCAGCTACTATTTTCTCCTGTGCCGCTTTGATGTAACCAACCTACGCAATGATAGTTCACGCGTTTGGACAATTGTTGCGCCGTCCGACCGATATAAGTTCCACCACAGGATCACTTGAACTGATAAATAATCGTGAATGCCGTCAGCACCCATTAGCAACTCCATTCTTGCCGATCTCGTGAGCACTACCCACTAGGGGGATCTGAAGTGTGTACAAGTTTTCCTTGCACCAATCAAAAGTCGCAACCTTCGTACACTTGAGACGGCCAAGACAATTTGTATTCCATAATTCCAGCCGTCTTTAAGCTCTCAGTAGGTAGTCCATGCATTTCAATCTCGCTACTTAGAGTAAACAGAAGACACAGATCGACGGCTTTCAATCGAACTTCGCAGTCCACATCTGACCCATAAGGTTTAATTCGTTTTCCCGTCTCTGACACTAACCCTGACGTGATTTATGTAACTTGAACTAACCCGGGTCGCTTCTATTTGCTTGGCCTGTATATATGATCCTAATGGTCTGCGGATGAATACTTGAAACAGTTGCTCACCAAATGGCCTTTAATTATTGTCATTTAAGTTATACAAACTGACCTACACGTGTATTCACGGTGATGAGGTCTCCAACAGCTCGTCCAGCGAAGGATCGTGGAAGATAAACGGCACGGTGATAGTGTGTCAAATCATACACCTTTTGTGAATTTCGCCACACAAACACATCTGACGTGATATTTGCTCCCGTCTACCGAGACATTGTGTAAGTGTAGAAATGAGGGATCTTTTCCAGTCAAGCCCACCAGTCAAGCTCACTAATAGTGCAAAAGGGCACGCGTGAAAAGTTGAGCCCCGCCACTGTTTGCCAACTCCAGTGTAGGTAATGCATGTGAACGTGCCCCATAAAAACACTCCTTATCCGCTTCTAAGGTCATTTTTGTTCAAAAAGTTTCTACGTTCGCAAGTAAAACCTGACATGAACTTTCTGACGCTTTTGGCGGTAGTTCATGACAAGGAAACAGCAATACGTGTTTTGCAAAGCCATGGAGTGGTTCATCATCAACTTTTATGCAGACGGGGACACCAAATGACACTTTCAACTGTTTCTGACAGGTGGAAGAGTGATGCCCGACAGTGTCGGCAAGAAATCGGTCTTCGAAAGGGAATTTGGCTGGAGCGGTCTAGGATGGATTTCAGGACAACAATCCTATTCATTTATTGCTGGTCCAAAAATCTGAGAACAATCAAATTCCGCTCAGAGGAGTTATCTATTGGCCACGCGACCGCTGTCGACTGGAAGAACTTTCTGCTTGAAATTTGCTCCTGGCAGCTTTCGCAGACTTTAACAATTGTCGACGGCCCAGGTCTACTTGTCGAGATCGATGAAACCCTAATATCATGTCGTAAAAACCATGCAGGGCGAGTCCTTCCCCAGCAGTGGATTTTCGGAGGGATTTGCCGGGAGACTAAAGAAGTGACCTTGTATGCAGTGCCAGATCGAACTGCGGCCACTCCGCTGGATACAATCCACGCCTGCATCGCTCCAGGCTCAATTATCATTTCCGATATGTGGGCATCATACCAATGCATTGAATCGATGACTGGCATGAGTTATACTCATCAAACGGTTAATCAAACCGAAAACTTTGTGGATCCAACGACTGGAGCTCACACACAAACCATCGAATCTCTCTGGCACATCTACAAGATGCAGAAAAAGCGCCAATGCGGCACACACCGTTCTTTAGTGGACAGCTACCTATGTGAGTTCGTTTGGAGGCAAAGATACCGGAAAATGGACCTTTTCACGTAAATTATCAATGACGTCTTAATTTCACCCTCTTCAAAAGAGAGTAAAAGTTCAAGTTCCATATCCTCCCATTTCATAATCTTTTTTGGGTGGCGGGGCTTAACTTTTTGGCGGGGCTTAACTGGAAAAGATCCGAAATGTGTCTTAGTCGATTGCTTGATGCACTCGCCGTCAAGCAATCTTCTCGAGTGAGTGTGACCGGAATAGGTGTCTAGGTCATGCCTGGTACATTGGTGGAGTGTGGAGCTGCTCACCTACCAGTGTGGACAAAACTCACCCTGCCCGTGTGACCAAATGCGATTCTGGTTACTGACCTCAAGTTCTCAATGTGTTTATATATTCCAACATACGCAAATTTTGGGCGTATATAAATTGGGTGGGGTAGTTGCAGGACATCAGCAGTTTGCCCCTTCATAAGATCCATACCATGCAGACCTTATTCCTTTCACATAGCCGTGTAAGGGAAAGTAAGCACTATATGAAGACTAAGGGAAAACGCTTATCCAAGCCATCAAAGTGCGAATGTTTCCCAAATGCCACCAGTGGGTCTCCAAGCAAAGTAAGGGCACAGTTAGAAGCAGCGTAGATGAAGAAATAATGGAAGGCAAATAACATCTATCCAATTCATCGACATGCCCATATTTTCATAGGTTACCACGGGCTTAAGATGGGGGGAATTTAACTACAATACTGCAACCTGGAACGTTAATGCCATCAACATCAATGTTGCGGTTGCAACGTTTGAACTCAGTTTAACCCGGCCAGTCACATCGCTCGCATACCCTTGGCCTCCAAGACATTCCGGTTTGTAATACTTGGCACCTTTTGTGTGCGACGCCCATGTATGTCCCTCCACCACTTTCTTTGACAAGTGCATGCATGCGAATCGCGACGACCAAGGCTGGTTAGAGAGATTTTCAAGGGAAGGTTGGACTAGGTAAATGAAATTGGCTTGAAAATACCCAGCGTATTGGGGCCAGACACGAAGTAAGGTGAACGATGTTGGGCCAGTCCAGAATAACACACAGACAAATTGTTCTCCGCTGGCCAGGTTAAATTACGGTCAAATGTTGCAACCGAAATAATGACAAAACTGCACACATCGCTAATGGAGACACTGCGTTCTGGGTGCAGTGTAGACAATTATCGGTACTCGAGTAAATGCAACAACATTTTCACAGTGAACCCAAGGATCAAAGGTGCGAGTTAGGGAATACGCCACATAGTGAATGTGAACGGCATTAATGTTATTTACGTATACTTTTGTGTCAAATATATCTTCAGACCAGGTACATTATAACGTTCTGATGTTCGCATGGTTGAAGTATGAAAACCTTATTGTGAGAAATTTGCGGTTTCGCAAGCTACTTTTCCTGAGCTTAGATAGATTGCAGTAATGACTTTAAAATTACAATTGTCGGTATTAGATGTCATCTCAGTACCATGTTAAACAACGTAGAAACATTTCAACGCCAACTACACCTTCATTTATTTACGCACACTATTAGGTCAAAAGAGGGATCATCTGAACAACCAGGACTGTATCCAAGTCGTACTGGACAGCTATTCGCGCATTTCTGGCACGCAAATTAAATGGGGCTTACTGTAGGAATGTTTGCATTTAAATCTAAAGTACAGCTTCCGAACCGGCTGATGTGGGTTCCGAACTTGACATACCAATTTCCGATCGGGTAACGAAGTAACTTGCAAGTGCACTCAAATACAGCGGACAAACTTAGCACAGAGACGGTTTCTATTAAACACGCAATTCATTCGTTCAGATCCAATGACAACATCTTGTCTGGCAATATACGAGTTTGCGAAATCAATTCTATCAGTTCCTCTCACACATGGAAAAGCATGACATGACGTGCGCAGTAATTTCTTATTCACTACTATTCAACTATCCACGCTAATATCCCATACTGTGATACCTCTGACGGTTGCTTCACCCGGCAGGCTCACTTGCTCCTACAAAGCGCTTTCCAAACATCCTAGTTTTCTGAACAAAGAAACTGTATCTACATTATCTCAGCTGATCATAAAAGAGTACGGCGCAGCGAATACCAGCAAAAAAAGGATCATAAGTTGAACATTTCACTCGGGTATGACTCATTGGAAGTCGGTCCCGTGTCATTCCATTGTTCTAGACATCAGATATCGCTTCAACCCTCGTACGAACACACAAACTTACGTATGTGCAAACATATTTTGAAAGCACTGGAAGTACTCACACGACACTACGCGCTGCCAGTAACGTGATATACAACCAGATACGTAAAACTTAGGCCGGCAACGTGATCAAAACATGTCATTTTTCTAAACAATTAGTAAAATGTACACACATATATAGAATATAATTACGTCATCCCACAACGCGGATATCCTTGGTGGCTGCTTTGGCAATGCGTTCAAGGAACTGTAGCCTAAATTCCATCAACGTCATGAGTTTCTGTGGATCCCTGACCAGAAGTTCCGCATAGTGCACTCTCATCTCGTTCTTCACTCTGGCCGTCACCACCTGCCAAACATTCCCGATCGGATTTAGGAACGGAAAGTATGGACTTAATCACAGTATGGTTACTCCATTGGATCCATGTACTGATGACAGTTCCTCCAGTCGTGTGTGACATGGTGCATTATCACATACCACGACAACCTGCCGGACTCCATCTTCTTTTCAGGTTGTCTAAATAGATTCGCAGCCATTCGAGAGATAGGGAACCTGTGAATGAGCCTCCTCGGGTTGTCATCGACACTTTCCCTTCCATCGTGAGTGCACCGAGCAAATGCAAATTGTGCCCTCTGCTGCTGGCAACTTTGCAACAGGTCCTCACTCCTCTGGGCGTTCGACCACGTGTATGTTTGCAGTAAACGTTGAAAATCGCTTCATCATTCCAAATGAAAAACTTGCCATCGCTCTCAAGTTGGAGAAACTGTTGAACGAATTCCCTGCGTATCCCTTTGCTTCGCTCATTATTCATTCTCATTGGGAACCTGATAGATGTTCTTCATGGATATCAACCGACCATCTAGGTGCCGTTCAATTGTTGACTTCGAAATATCCTTGTCCATTTCTGCTCGTATTCGTACTCAAATTTCCCGAAATGTAAAATTTGAGTCCCTTGAGATCCAATCCAGGATGTCATCTACGTCTTCCTCTGACAAAATCCGCTTACGACCGCGCGTCTGCGTAGTATTCGGATCCTGATCAAGAGAACGACGAATCCAGGAGTTAACTCCTTGATTTTGAACGTTGTTCACAGTTACCACAAGCTGCCGGTCATCACCGTTGGCGAAAGCGCCCAGAACTCGGTCAGGAATATCTGATGAGATACCCTGTAGAACGTGAGAATGCATGTCGACGACGTTAGAATCATATACATGGTTTCGGTCGTGCTCTAACGTTCCTGCAGTTCATTGCTCTTAGACCAATTGTGATCCATCGTTTCGGGCGTGAGGGGGGCGCATACAAGCCCGTTGCACCGTCGAAGTGCATTCCTTTAAGTTCCATTCACAAGTCTCACCCGGTCAACGGGCAGCGGGCTCACCTCCCCAGATTAACGCACCGAACCTTGGCATCCGGCCAATGAGAACACACTTTAGGGCAGAGGATTTGCTCTATGCGGCTGGCCGATCGCACAGGGTTTTGCAACATTATGGACATTCATTGCAATGTTTTGGACTTTCTTTGCAAAAGTTTTGGACTTTCTTTGCGAAACTTTGGACCTTTTATGCAATTTTGCTGGAAATGCTATACACTGCTGAATCATTTGGGAAATTCCTCGAAGGCAACCTCAATGGACCATACGGCTAAGCAAAATAACATTGCTGCACCAATGATTTACGGCTTGTTTTCCAAGTGTGTTCCAAATAATGTCCCTAATTATGATATTTATGATATTCTGCCTATCACAAATATTTGTACACTTGTGTCCCATGACTGATGCGGCCCAAAATAATGCACCTTTTATTACGTCGGTCATGAGTTCCACGTTGGTAAGATGAGGGATTTCTTTCTTTAAACATGTTTGATAAGTGACATGGTTGCACAGCGAAGAACCAGCGATAGGCTCCTTCAGTTCAGCCTTGAATTGTTCACCCGGATTTTTCGGGATACCTAAACCATGCATCTTGAAGTCCCATACCAAGGCATCGTGACTTTAAGTTCGTTTCAGAAGGTATATATTTGCGGGCCTGGTCCATTTCTTAAGTAATTAATAGTAGGCAGTTTACAGGGGCTAATAAGTATAAATCGCCTTGCCTTTGATGTAGGTTGCACCGTATTGCTTCCATGGTTGAATCCACGATCATTTACGCGGTCCACGAGAAGGTCGCAACGGTAGTAAAGAATTAGACGGACTCCATTTTTAGGTCAGTCACTGCGTCAAATTGGCATACAGGGCAGTGAGATCTCAGTATCCGTAATTACGTCGAGCAGCGATGTCTTGAAGAATATGATGCGATCGCAACACCCAACGGTTTGATGAGATTGAGGGACGGCCAATTTACTGTAAAATGCTTTGCGCATATGTATACAAACGACTGAGAAAGACGGGCGCCCGAAGCCATTCAGGACACACAAACGCTTCCCGCAGATTTAAGTCGACACCTGTGGGGTCGGTTGACACTGGTTTTGGTTATATTTGTTACCTATCCATAGTGCCGTTTCGGTTTTTTGCATAGAGCATCATCCGCATCATGTAATACACGTTAGCTAGAGGTAGAAACATTATAGCAACTGTGCCGAAAGGTAGAAAAATAAAATACAGAAGATAAATACAACATTGGCCTACCAGCTGAGCTGGTAGTAACGGATGACCATGGTTTCGCGAAGCTATTATCCTCTTATCAGGCATCAAACAAAATTAGTATGTAAATTTATATTTCGCTACGAAATATATCGTGGTTAGTGGGGAGATTGTTGAGATGTGTTGGACAAATAAACACATCACGAACGCCATGTCACCAAGTCTATTTAGCCAAACGTTTTCATCGCCCTTTGGACCCCAAACTGGGAGTCGTGATGTTCCAACTGAGGTTAAGTTCGAAGTGAAGGCCCTCATTCCTCTCGCGCAAGTCATCGTTTGGTCACCTTTCCTCCTTTTCCAACCACATCCAAGGCACGCAAAAACGCACTTCGCGTGAGCTGCTGAGCTGGCATGCGCAGCACGTGGACGAATTATAGGAGCCTGTTTCATGAACTGACGGTGCTCAGCGTTTCAGTTCTTTTTCTTTGTCCAAAATAGGCGTCGAACGAGCTCGCTAATTCTTCAGGCTTTCAACCAGATATGTTCCAAACTGCGAAGACACCGGTAGTCGAATCTAACTAGTCTCATCAAGTCCGCTGATCCATGTGGCCAGATGTCGCAACCTTACACTGTGGTCGACCGTACCATTGAACTGTAGGCTATACTTTTCAAGGCGAGAAAGAATTCCCGCCGCCGCCATAGGTGCCAAAGGCTAGTAAAAGCGTCTCAACCTTTTGTTATACGGTCCCGAGGGTGCTGATACAATTTTCCAGGTAACTGAATTTCTGTAAGAATTCTAGCTGATCCCCACCAAGCGTCAGAGCAAGGGGTGATCTCTGCTAATCTTGGAAGAAAACTTTGCACTTCGATGGTGCAAAGCAAAGTCGGAAGCGACTAACCGCAGAACTAATCTCTTCAGAGCAGTTTGGAACATCTTGGAATGGTCACAAAAGATCGAATATTGTCCGCAAACTCCAAGTCAAGATGTCTTTCTGCTGCGCATAGCTAAAAATCTAAGTTATGTACCGCAGAAGAACTCTCCATGACTTGCTCAATGGCAAATTTGAAGTGGAAAAGCAACGGCGGGTATCTGTGTCTCTCACAACAGAAGATAGTGAAGGGTTCGACAGATTGTGTAAATACTTATTACGCTCGTGCTACACGCGTATGGTGCACGGATAATATTTTTTTCTCTGGCACAACTTTTTCCTGAGTAGAGAGTTCCAAAGAGTATATCGATTAACCGGATCGAAGGCACATTTAAATCAAGAAATATGATAAAGATGGGCCACCAATATTCCTGTCGGTACTCAAACACCAGACTCAATGTAAAGATGTGGCCGATGCACACACAACCTTGACGGAAGCCGGCTTGCACCTTAAGTATTTGGCTATCACGAGCGCCAGCTAGTCTGTGAATGATTACGCAGACAAATTATTTGGACGCAATGGGGATCGGAATGATCCCTCCGAGATTGTCGCATTCCGGACGAGCGCCTCCTTTAAGGATCGGAACAATACGATGTGGCTCCAGCTGGTTACGACAAGTTCCTTCGCCCACAGTTTTACTATGAATTCATTAAATCATCAACAAAAGCGGCGTCACCGTAATTGAATAGGGCTGGAATAAATGCAACTAGTCCCGCGGTTTTATTTACGTTTAACAGTGCGATCTCATACGCGATTTCTAAGTGACAGGACGGATCCAAATGGACATCCCAGATAGTAGGGTGATCACTGGTCGGTGAGGGATCAAACAATTACGGCAGATTAAATTGCGCATCAAAAGGCTCAGCCAAACTGAATACTGTAGTATAGAGCAGTTAGAAATAATTCTGCACAACTTTCAATATATGGTGAAAAAGGTTATAAAAATTCTCAGCCGTGAATATCGTTATCGTTCTCATGTAACTTTTAAGTATTTGACTTACGGTATGGCAGGACACACAAATATGCCATGTCTTCTTAAGAGTGCATTCGTTCTCTGAACAAAATAGTGCAAATATATAAATCTAACAACGTTTTGTACTGGTAGACAAATATTGCCTGCATTACATGTTTAGGCAAACTGTTGCAAATATTTCCCGCTCTCCGTTCGAATTACAGTGGGTGGGAACAACTTTCACATCCGGCACGACAAGTTTATATCTGTGTCCGCGTGTGCTGCATGACCCTCGTAAGTGTAGCATCCGTCTGAGAATGGGAAACGCACCGAGATGTAGAATACTGTAGGTCATAATGAGTTAGACTCGTACCTGACGGTAGGACAAGGTGCAGAGTCCAAATTACTCGCATCGATCTTCATACCGTAAGCGACGTATGCTCAATATGAACCTGGTAGGAAGGCGTCGGACCCCTTTGATATGTAGAGCCTCGTCACGGGTAGTCAAAAATTAGGCGCACTAACCGTACTCCGGCATTTGCCTAATGATGGAAGAGAAGAGGAGCGTGACAACTTCTTCAGACCATGGGCCGAAGCTACATTTAAGCACCCAAAGCAAGCGCAGTTCTTTAAGATATAGCCTGTTCGCGTTTTCCACGTACTTTAAATCGTAGCGCGACGGTACACCTCGTTCTTTCGCAGAGGCTGTGGGGTATGGCATTTGAATATCAAGGGTGACACTTAGGCCGACAACACCCTTCCCCAGACTCATAAATAAAGACTTGGCAAGGAATTACCGGGTGATGAACGACTTGCGATCATTTGGATAAATGTTTGACGTCTTGCTGAAGAACGCCATAGTCGTGAAAGCATCAATTTTTATCCAACTCTGCATATCTTCCTCAAAAACGGCGCACGACGACCGGAGAAGCTGAGGTAGATCGTTGATGTGGATCAGGAACAGAGTGGACCCCAGCACGGTTTCTTGAGACACGCCAATTGTAGAGGGATGCCAGTACGTTAGGCAGTCGTCGACTTGAACCCACGACTTTCGTCCAACAAGGAACTTGCGTATCCACCGGTGCAATGAGCCACCAACCTCACAAATGCTGAGTCTGCGAAAAAGAACCTCATGGCTGACCTTGCCGAAAGCTTTACTGAAATCGATGAAAATACGTCGACAGACTTTCCCTTGCTTATTGATTACAACCACCCATGCCTCATCACAAGCAAGTTTGTAGCGCATGAGCGGCCTTGATAAAATGGAGCTGTGTAGGCGTCAGGACCTCTTGACTGTAAAATCTGCAATACTCTGCTTTTGCGATTCTGTTTACCAAGCTTTCAAAATTAGTTGTCAGACAAATTGGCCCATAGTTGTCTACTTCGTAGGGTCGCCGCCTTTCCAAATAGGCTTAACCACCGAAGATTTCCGGTCAATCGGCAACGAAAGATCGGACAGCGACCTGTTGAAGATATCGGTTATGATAGGAGAGATGGTGGCCGAAAGCGACTTGAGACTCCGGGAGTGAAGAACATTAGTTCCGGCAGGTTTCGTGCCGTCAAGGCTGGCGAGTAGTTAGCATAATTTTTCAACACCGCAATCCAGACTGTCGAGTTTGTTAAAAGCGGTACACGTAAAACCTGTGCTTTTGCAAATACAGAATTAAGTTGCGCCGCCAACGCATTCACACGCACAGTGCTGAAGTTAAGCGACTTTCCGTCCGGGCCATCCTGCATGGCACATCACCTGCTACCTTCAGGTATCGCTTCAAGTAAGCGAAGATCCTCGCGGCGATTGCAAGCTGCACTTTGTAATGTCGGCGCTTATTAATTGTTGCACCGTTGCAGATATTTTGCTGACATTTACACCTCTCGTAGGCATTTGCAACGCCAGATAGAAGGAAGCTATCCCACAGACTGCACCGTCTTTGATCCCGATCTCCGTACTGCTCCTTACACAATTGAGGCTTTGACGGTGCAACCTTACGACATTTCAAGAGCGCAAATTGAGAAAACAGTTTTGTTAATCTCGCTTTTATAAATAATAAACCGTCTTCAACGGATGCAATTTATGACACAGACCAATGCGATTGACTCGCGCTCGAGCTAGATCGTCGAAGACCGTTTTTCAATAGTCGTAAGCTGTTTGCAGCGGACCTGAATACGATAAAGAAAATATCATTTCAGCTAGGAGCACCGATTTGGCTCTTGTAGCCAGGGGTTCCAGGATCAGAAATTCACGCACGCGTTCGTAGCTGGTGAAAATCAGGTCGAGAGAGGAATAGTTAATCGTGTTGCAATGCGTGTTGACTGGCATAAGTATTGCGATGCATCGGTTTTAAGAACCATATCTACGAAATTTGCTTCAATCTCACTATGTCCAGGCATAAAATGCACATAATTCCATCGGATTCGAGGACAGTTGAAATCGCCTATAAGTAAAACGTTCGGACGATTCATATGGGTTTTAAGTGGGGCAGCCAATCCAAACAACTACTTAGCGGGATGCGATAAAATGCGTGTACAAGTAGTTCTCAGCGCCTGAGGCGGATGGAACACCACATTTGCTCACACCAACCATCGTCACTTATGTTGATGCTCACAAGTCTTCCATGCAGGGAAGACCGGATGTAGAGCAAGACAGCACCGGTGGCATACGTTAGTCTGTAGCATCGGAAGCACGAGTAACCGTTGAATTCAAGTTATTGGGTGTGTAACTCTGAACGCACTCCAGTCTCTGAGAATACCACTACGTCTAGCAGCTCAGACGCAGCGAAACAACAAAGCTCATCGCGCTTGATCACAACACTGCGAACGTTTATGAAGGCTACCCGCAGGCCGCAGCTGTAGCCGCCGGGCTTGCTTGTAGTGTGAGCCGCCTGTGTATCCTGATTCGTAGATTCTTCGAAACCACACGAAATATACGATGCGAAGATTTGATTTCCCTTCCCCAATACGTCTTTTCAGCTTACTGATGGCAGACTTGAGCCGCTCCCTGTCTACTGTGTATAGGTCTGGACGAATATGGATCTCCAAACCTTTCAGCCTACTTAGGCGGGACATGATCAGTCTTGGACTGGCTTCGTCCAAAATATTGATTCTCATAGGCCGATTTTGCTGATCAATTTACTTTCCAAGACGAGTAATTTGCCTCACATTACCTGAGTCCTCACCACCGTTGAGTAGTCTGTCAATTAGACTCTGTAAAACTACATCATGATCGTAGCGCACTTGGGGTGATGGGTCACTAGATTTCGGCGCGTGGAAGATCACTAGACTATAACGCCTTTGCTCGGACCAGTTGCACCTTGTGGGACGAAGTATATTACCGGCATCACGTGGTTTGGCTGACTGTTCACCTACAAAAGTTAAACGCTCAAAATCCCTTCGTAATTTCGTAATTTGTTCTTTCCATTTGTCTTCAAAACGCAGACTTTCAACTGCTGAGACATTAGTGTCATTGGACAAAAAAGTAAACAATATACACTAGGTGAAACTGGGCTTCACACAACGGTTGGACTTAGGTGTCGGTAAGTTTGCACGGGCAGAGGAGGATGACTGAGCTGAGACATGAAGGCTCTTCGGGCTAAGTTTTGGTCCAAACACACGGAGCTGTACGCAAAGGAATGATGAAGATTACACGTCGGCTTTACTCTTCTTGGCTGTAATTTGCCTCGGAACTTTTCGCGTAAAGCTTGAAGGACATCGTGTTGCATTTCATGAAGACAATGAAAATGTTCAACTGATAATTTAACACATAAAATGTGTCATTTAACCTTGTAAAAACACGTGATGGAATTTGCACCTTAGCTGACTATCTCGGAACAAGTACCACAGGGCGATTGCTTCGGCATCGTTAATAATCCGACAAAAAGATGACGAACCATTTGTAGGAAAATGGCGATAGCAAGCTCGACGAAAAGAAGAGGTGCAAATACAAGTGTTTCTAGGAGAAAAATTCAGAATCAGAAAAGAAACTGAATTGTATCAAAATTTCCACGCAATACTTCCAATGAACGAATAACATAACAAAGTGAAATTGTCAACACAAGCAAAAATAACCGACCGGCGACCACTATCCGCAAATGTTTTGAGAAGTTGTGGCTTGGCTGTCCAATCTCGTCACACTTAGTTTTACTGACACAATGTCTCCTCCTGCCCGTTTAACGTGTCAGACGAAACAACGTTCCACTGTTACATAGGGCAGCGGCCACTTTCATTATGACGCACGAAGTGGCCACTCGGATTCGCTGTCTCTCTTCAATCTAGCACGCAGTTTTGCTCAGTTATTTTGCGTGTCTCAATGTGTTCACTTCCAGCCAAAGTGTGCCGCCAAGGATCGATAAGTTACAGAGACTGCGAAGACGCCCAATGTCCGTTTTGTCTATTTGACTTAACACATGAGGAGTCGCCAGCTGATACTAAGTTCCGGTGAACTTGCGAACAGCGACCTTCAATTGACTCCAGTGAGCACCTACTCAGCCAGCAGATCAGTGTACTACGTTACGCGTTCGGAACAGCTGGCTTCGTAGTGTGCTGGTGTCAGTGCGCTCACAGGATCGTCGTACGCGTCCGCCAAACCGCATCCGCAAGCTAACACATACAAATAATGGTCCGTGTCCACATTTGTGCTCCAAATCGAGCGACAGTTCTGGACACTGCATTTCCAGTGGTAACTGGTTGCAATGTGATTAATTTTCGTCCAAGTATGATTTGAGGCTGGTGGGCGTAAAGTCACCCTCCGGCGAGTGATGAGCCGCAAGTTAGTGCTAGCAAGATATAAGCGGGTGTCTTACACAAATGAAGTAACAGCTCACAATTATCATTACGGGAGCTGACCGCGCGCTGACCGCCTAGATGCAGTTCATAAATAGATAATCTTTTAACTTGAGCGTTCAGATCCACCGAGAGCACAAGAGTGTCCGTGATTCTTCCGTGGCGAAGCAGCGCGTTTGGTCATTGGAAGAGGTTGTTTTTTACTGAATCTTCACGAAGATTTGTGAGCGCATAAACAGCCATGACGAATAGACACCTATTAGTTCCGCGCGAATTCGAAGCTTTGAACGAGCTAGACAATCGGACCTCGCACAACATGCTACCGATTGGGATCCAATCAACCAGCGCAGCTTCAGCCTTGGTACCTAGGGCAATACCAACATCAGCTTGGCTGGTGCTCGAAGCTGCCTCCTCTGGATGCAATGAGAAAATACGGCTAGTGTCATCTGAAGTGGACGCGACTCGCCGATAATCAGCAGATATTGTTGGAGGGGGTCGTAAATGTTCGGACCAATGCTGCCTGTTGACCTAACTCCAACAATGTGTGTACATTGCAGCATGTCAACACTTAGGAGGATCGAGGGCTCCAAATGAAAGCCAGTGAACTGGGGTGGGCCGCTTGGTTGGAAATGGGCTTGCTGACGGAGAACGGTGATTCTACGCATTTACATGTGATTTATAACCAGAAGATAAACGCTTGGCAGAGCTTATTGGGAAAGCCAAGAATGTAAGAAAACAAACTGGGGTGATAAAATTAAAGTTGGATGAGGACAATAAAGGTGATAAAGCGTAAGCTACGGATAATATGACGGAAGTCGTGAGCAGTAGCATTCAAAGCACTATCTACTCTGCTCAATGCAGTAAATAGGACGCATTATGTTGCCCTTGTGACCGCCAGAGCATCAATAAATTTTCTGAAGAGAAATGCATAGTTTTTCGTGAGCAGAATACTCTCAGGTTACCCAAGGCTACACAGGCGAATGATAAGGGTTCGCAAACAATGCTTTCGGTTCAAAGACTTGACCGCAAGACAGTGGGTTTGGCAGTGAAATACAAGGATTGCGCTTTAAGGAATATGGAGCTACCCTCATTCCAGACCCCAACCTGGAGGACCAGGAGGTTACGTTTGTTTGGCCCCCAAACTTTGACCAATCTGGTATGGGTGGTTCCGGATATGCATAAAGTACTACCGGACCCATCCCAATGGATCTCCGAGGCACGCAAACCATCGCACCGCAGTAAGTTCCAGACGCATTGCATAGCGTACCCACGACCACATACTTTAAAGACGAATTGCGCCGGATAGTGTGTATCTATCTCTTTGAATAGACGGGAAGTTTCATTGCGCGCCTGTTCGAAAACGCAGTCAGGGACGATCGCGACAAATTCTCATTGAACTTATGTCCCCTAAATCAATATTGGCTTAGCTCCGACCGCCTTCAGACGCTTCTCTGTTATTATTTTGGTGCGCAATTTGTGTCTACTTCCGAGGACTTTAAAGCATTTGTTGGAGTAGACCATGACATTCAGCAAACTTGAACCCTTCCTTGGTAGTTCGACAATATGGGTAAACTTGATGTAGATTTGACAATTAGGTCATGAACAGAGTGGACTACACGGATGCACCGCCACGCTTCCAGGCCTGAAGCATAGGCCTGCGACTTGTCGGAAGATCTGATTTCGGAGACACCATGGATAAATATCGCTTTGGTCGGGTATCTTGCGGCATTCTCCGAGGTTTTTACTTCTTTACCGGTGTTCAGTCCAAGGAATGTCAGGGAATTTAGTAACATTGCGTGACGAATATCGAAGGCGTTGCGCTGGCAAGTGGCGTCCTCCGCTTCATCACCCGATAGAAATGTCAGTTGTAGTAGCATTTGGTTACCATAGTGAAGGGAGATTGGGTGGTTAACAATGCGAAAATGACCAGCCTGCTTAGCCTGGATTCCCATTGATTGGCATGTGATTCCCCAATGTTTCATGTCGTCAGGCAGTTTATCTTTCATATTGTTTACCCTTGACTCAGACAGATTGCAACACGTTATAATTTTCGGATTATGTGCCTTCTTATAGTTTGTAGCTATTTTGAAGATAGTGCTTACTTTTACTGATATCGGGGTAGGCCGTCTTCTCAAAGTGCATTGATATTCGGGTTATCTCTGACACTCATTTGAGTAGCAGCATCTAAGCCAGGAAACCTTGCCCTGAGCCTGCATGCAGCGACGTCGGAGGCATAATTTATGACTATTTCGGTAGGGTTAAATAAAACCGTATATACCATAATATCAGGTGAGACAGGCGCACCTGCAAAACGCCGTGTCTGCAGACGTGAAGCCGCCGGTTTTGACAGCCATTTGCTGTGAAACAAGTTGTTATTTCTCGCGGTTCGTGTTCCTTGCTCTATTATGTTAATTATAAATTGGTTTTGACTATACTGTTCAGAGTTGAACATACGTTCAAGCAACGGGAATCTAATTTTAGTAATTAACTATATAAATAACATTTTTATTCTCGTATGCATCTAGAAACACCAAAACAAATGTCTAAAGACAGATATGTTTCAACAGGCACTTTGCTTTACGTGTAAATGGAAGATAGCTGCAAGGTCTAGCGTTTGCAAAATTAAACATTTCGGCGAGGTAAAAGCCATGGATGATGTGAAGACAGACTAGGTTTATGGGTGTGTAGTGTAGCGAATAACCATAAATTGATATCAACATAGTATACGTACCAATAATATCGAAACGTGGCTGTGGTCAATTTGTCGGTGTGAATTTATGAGCCGTGACTATTCAGTTGTGAGTCACATGCGCCAATGCTGTGTGTTTAAACAGACATTTTAAACAGGCATTTACACACTATGTCCTTGAACACTCTCTTTAAGCACGCTGAGCATTAATGTAGACTGTGTAGGCTAGGTACAGACCGATTATTCGCTATGTCATTTGCAGTGAACTTGCTCCCAAATATTTCCGTTCGTTGACTTAGTAAGTGTTCGCCATTATTTGTTAAAACCGAAGACAAAAGAGAGCTTTGAAGAAGTTTGTGAAGAACTGTGGAGTTGTGTAAAGATTTTGTAGTAACGTATGTTTCGATTTTTCTGTTATGCATTTCGAGTTGGGAAGAATTGCTTGAATTCGCCATGGATGAGATGTTTGCAGTTGAATCTGGTTTCTAACTCTATTAAGAGGCTGGATCTCCATGTAGTTCTTGATAACTTCTTGAGCTTCGTAGAAAAGGAAATGAAAGGGACAAACCGGAACAGCTGAAAATACAAGCAATGGGAGGGTGCAATGTTGTGCCTATGGCAACCTGAGACAAACTGAATTAATATATACATGAAATATTGCGCTAAAAGTGTATTTTTTGTTTATGCCTTTACTAGCATAGACTACAAGCCCTAGATATTTTCGGTGGTAAACACAGTTTCATACGCTGTGATCTTATTTTGGTGTTTCAGATCCTAAAAGATCCAAACCACGCGTGACGTCATTTGCCGAAAATAAGGCACAACGCCTCACTTAGGGACCATTACTTAATGTCCACAACACATTACAGCTAGTTGGAATGCCGCCTGCACCTTTTTATCACTTTGTGCGTCTCATTGGAAAACGACTCTCCCGACTTCTGTCATCCCCACTTCTGCATTGACTGAATTCGAGACCCAACTTAATAAACCATTAAGAAATATACACCAAGAGGCTTAACCAATGTCACTGAGACACATCACGACATAACCAAACTGCGTACCCCAGTGAAAATTCGGTGACTTCACCGATATTTGTTAATTTTTTGCTGCATGCATATTCCGTTTCACTCTTTGTCAGCAGGATTTTTGAAGACTTGCTTTTTTCCAGTGAAAACTCCATCGAACCATAGACCGGTTCATGCATCTACGCGTGTTTCTCTAATCAACCACAGTGCTAGACTCAGCTTATTAAGGTGATCACCCCATCAATCAGGCCACTGGATTATAACAAATTGGCGAGTGAAAAGCAGCTTGAGCACAGCTACTGCATCAAAAGTTTGACGCCCTTCCACTTAAGCTTTTCTTCTCAACCTTGAGTTTCGTCGATCTGAACCAGACTTACCTTACCCAACTGTCAAATCCATCCGATATTCATCATCATTAAGACACGCGAAAACTTAGAATTCATCGCGCTGCTTTGCGCATGTGGTATTTCGGATGACAATACGGGTTTTGAACATGATTCATTGACCACATCCAGCTTCCAAACATGTGTTTATACTGAGAGTACCATGCAGTCTGACATTAAATGTATTAGTTGGCACTGAAGATTTGACGTATTCAGACGGCGCACCTTCGAATGTGGATACAGAAGCATAATGACATATTTTAAGGTTATGGAAAGAAAACCAACAGTCAGCGATCAAGCCAGGAGCATAGGCTCAAATGGGGGATCGATCTACAACTAGAGATCTATCTCGAGTGGAGATCAAAACAGTAATCTATGTCGGATCAGCGGGAAGTTAGATCATGAAGCTGAACAATTTGAGTTGTGTGAATTATTAGCAATTAGCACCTTTAATATTATTATGTTAATATTTGGCAAAACCTATTTATGACGCCATGCTATCATACAATACGACCCTTTTTCCGGCTAATCGTTGAACTTCTTGCGATGGTAGGTTTGATACGTCAGAGACGACACAACATTAATCTGAAGTGTACGAGCGCTTCGCACCTGCAAGTCCTGCAGGTTAAGGATTAGGACAGCCTGGAAATTGGCAAACAATTGCACGTAACCGGTGTATCCGGATATCGACACTCACAGATAAATGACTGCCATTGATGGGGAAGTGTAGTGCTATAATTTGCTGATGTTCTTGCGAGTAAAGTACCCATACGCTCCTGAAATACTGAGGGTAAAATGCTGATTGGTAAGTGGCCACCTGTGTTTCAGCCCACAATTTTTATGTGTAGCGTAACTGGCCCTCATGCTACGTGCAATACGGTACCGCAAGCAATATGAAGCGGGTCCATGAGATAGCATGGCTTCGCATTTACTAGTCTGTACGGTATCCTATGTGACGGTAAATTAGTTGACGGGACGGCTTGCAAACTGAGGACTTGTGCAGTCGTTGCGCAGACTCGAGTATCATCCGGATTGGTACGCATTAATGGCAAAAACTGGCCGAAGACTTAATAGGGTTATGGTACATATCACAACCGTTTAGTGTGTTCGACCCTAGGTTGCCCAAAGTAACTACCCGTGACGGAATGGATCATCGTGAATCGCCGGCAGCTTTGACAAACTGTCTCACCACCCTCATCTCCCGCAAAGATGTTTTGCTAGAAGTGGCAAAATTTTGAGAAACAAAGGAAGGTACAGATTTTTTGAAAAGAAGACCAAACCAAACAAACATATCCATGTTGTAGTACGAGACCAACATATTGCATTCGACATGAGAGATTCTTCGGGCTAAGCGAACGATGGGGAAAATAATTGCGCTTGTCGAGATGGCAACAGGAAGTTAACAACCTCAGAGGTCAAAGTGTTATGTTAAGTTACACATTAGAGGTGGTAAGATCCCAGGCGCTTCCTTTCACAAGGTAATCACCATAAACCTCTGCCTGCTAGGTCATTAGGAGTGCTTTGATTTTGACGGCCCGCCTTAGGTCAATGCGCCAACGCCCGTCAGACTGTCCGGTTCAGACTGCTCCTTACACACTCGATAACAATATAACATCCACTCTCTCGAAGCATCCGTTGGCTTTGGCACTTTTCAACACCTCAGCAATCAGCCATTTTAGTGCGGATCGCAAAACCTACATAAAGATTATGAAATTATGCAAGTCTGTTTCATGCCTTACGTCCTCCTGTCCGTGGGGAGTGAGTCAAACAAATGCACCGCTATCGAACGGAACGTTTTACCCTTTTAGTAATTCACCCTTATTATTTCGTTGTTTAGTACTCTACGGATGGCCTCTAAAGTTCCTGCTTAATAAGCACTACCAGCACAGGTGGCTGATCAGACCAATTCTGTCGCAACACATTACACTTGGAAGGTACAAATCACTTGCCGAAGCGTGCAGCTTTACAGGTACTCGATTCAGTTTACTTACCTAGCCCCTGGGTAAGACCCAAAGTGGGTTATGTCGTCCATCCACTCATGGTTTGTCAGGCAGTCATCTGGCGGAATTGCAAGTACCAAACATGGGTTGTTCAATAATGTATCAGAGGAAAATCCGTCACTATCATTAAGCTGCTTGGAGTACTGTGTAGTCAGCTTCTCGTAACTGGCTCTTATGTGAAGCTAAGAAGCATATTATTACATCCGGATACGTTACGAGGCAGATGACCAGCTTTGGACCAAATACTGAGGTCGCTCGTTTGATTTCGGTAGCTTATAGAGCAATCGGCGCTTCGATGGTTGATACTTAGAGCGATGTCATCAGCGCATTTTATTAGGGTTGTTTCTGCGTTGGCTAATATTTATCTGGTGTGTGCAGGTTCAGGTGGAGGCAGGACACTAAAAAAGATCTATCAAACTCTTGGATTGGTTGCATACACATACATTTGTGTATCCGTTAACTTTTACAACCCAAATATTGTGACAACTTAACTAGCTATCTAAATCGCTATTATTACATATGTTTTCCTTGAAAATATCTCAAGGTACGCGAGACAGTTTCCCCTCTCCCATCTTAAGAGGTTGCGTTGAATTAAGGAGAGTACATTTAAAGAACAATACGCCATCTCAGTGAGGTCTTTTGCTGTTCAAATCAAGGAAGAGCTACGCATCTCCTTCAGATGTATATCCAGTCTATTCTTAGGAACGGCAGCGTCGCACCATTACCTAAAAAGGTATCTACCAAATGTCTACCTTTCCCTTGATATTTTGTTTTCCAGAAGCTCCAAGAGATAATCATACTTGAAATCATAATACCTTATCAACTTGAGATCCCCCGTAGATGTAGTGGCCCACCTCGTATTCCTATAAGGTCAATAATTGACAAAAGTAACCGATCAGATCATAAGTGATTTCTTGTTTATAACAACGCATTCTGCTGAGTAAATCGTGAAATGCTCTCGAACCATCTACACATTCATAGAATAAATCCCTCCAAAATCCGTTTGTTCAGCTATCATTTAACTGGACGTACCCAGATTACACGAGTCAGTGGCAAATGCTCCTAAACACTAACCACCAAACAGGGTGTATATCAGGGAGATATTATGTCGTTTTATCATATTCCACTTACATCAGCGCCATACTAGCCTAACTTTATGTAACGCCTGCTGTAACTAAGCAGTGCCTACTCACCTTGCAACCGATTTTCAGCTGTCGTATTCGGTATTAGCGATCTCATTGGAGCGCAGCTTAAACCATTACCTTATTCACCAAGGAGGCATCGTCAACCCAGCGTTCAGTGGCAAGATGCACAGGCCACTTGGAACGATTTATTCACATGCATGGCATATAATTGTCACATCAGATCCGAATAATTCGCAGTCATACATCTGTGACAGTCGTGAAATCTGTACACACCGAACCTGTCCGAGCGCAAGTAGGTCTCCTGTTATTCCTACATGTATTGTTACATGTATAAAATTAACTCCTCAATTGTTTTCGCTTCCTAACAGATATATAAATTATTGAGAGCGATTAGTTGAAACTAAATGGACAGATAGCAGTTACCATGTATATATGGCTGCTACATCACAATAGCGCTTTCATTTTATTGCTACTTTTATTAGTTAACCCTTTTCTTCATTACAGCTATCCTGCGAGACATGTCAAGGGTTAGCTACTTAACCCGTAGTATACGTTTGTACTGCCAGCTGCAACTGTGAACTACGTGTTCATAGGCCGTTAGGTTGGAAACTGTGTGTTATCGACGGCCGGGAATATTGGGCTTTACAGGTACAACTACCGTAGGAAAATCTGTGGTTTATCTCGCCTAAATGTTGTGTCGACCAAGTATTTTTGCCGAGTAATGATGAAGCGCTAGGGTTTCTATTGGAATATCATCGATCGACGAAATGGATTGTGGCCAACAAACAAAAACCTACGTTATCGCATCCAGCTTGGCATTTTTTGGCTTTCTTTTATGCGAAAATATACAGATTGGAATTTAGCGTAGCACTTAGCAAGGCAAGTTGCGTTGAAAGTGTTCTAAGCACAAGCTGAAAAATTTAAAGGTTAACAAAAGTAAACCAGATTTACTCTGGTTCTTTTCAGTATGTATACTAATCCCACTAGTAAACATTGTACACGAACTATCGTAGAATTACGAAAGACTGGTGGCAAGGTTTGTACAAATGAAGAAAACAAAATCAACTCAGGTAAAGGAAGAGTGTCAGATAGTAATTAGCAATAATTTGCTTAGGCCCGAAATTTTTTTAGGCTGCGCAGCAAATATAAAGCATCCGTAGCATTAAACGCCAGTAACCCTAGTGGCTGAAATATGCCTAAAACCACCACTGCCATTCCGATAGCAATGAGCACTATCAGGGCTTCGTCCACCTTCCAAACGGTGTCGAAAATTCGGAAGGGCTTTGGCACCACTAGTGCTCGTAACTTGTTTGCTGCAAAATATAAAAGAAAACCTAGGTCTTCGGCCACTCCCAGTGGACCCATAGTAAATGAAGAACACGGAGCTGTTACTAAACAGCCTCCATCGACTGTACACTGACCAGCTGGTCGGTTGACCTAAATCAAATTTGTACGCAATATACCAGCGGTAGCCTGCACCAAGTTTCAGAATCTAGGTCAAATTCCTTAAAAGGAAAGCAACTCGATGACCTAAACCAGTAGAACTTCATTTGTGTCACCATGTGTTGAAACTAAACTCAACAACTTGTCACGCGTTACCAGTCACCTAAACTTACAGCACAAAGTGAACCAAGACTATTCCGAGTTGGGCTGATTTCTGCAAATGAGGCATACTCTCCTGTTATGGACAGCTCTCCTCGGGCATGGGTTATGTTCCATCCGCCTATTCCCGTGGGGCAAGCACACGCAGGCGAAGTACTATCAGGACGAAAACTGGAAGGAATGCGTTACCAGGACCATCCTTGTACGCGGTTTTTCCGAGGCTGAAAGCCATGCTAAGCGTGGATCAAACAGTGACGAACAGGAACTACGGCGGTACATTCGCGTGACCCTCTCCCTGGATAGCGTCATAGCGCAGTCAATCTGGAGGCTTCGCAGATCACCAAAATATTAGGTGTGTGGCCCAAGGATTGTGAAATTGGTCCTTCAATCTAGACAAATATAAGCAATGTTTGTGGAGAGGTGTTAACGGACAATAGCAGCCTTCCTTCCGAGCTCCGGTTCCAAGCAGCATCTGCTAAGCAAGCAATTGA
The DNA here is from genome assembly GCA_944474145.2 of Dicrocoelium dendriticum. NCBI lineage: Eukaryota > Metazoa > Platyhelminthes > Trematoda > Plagiorchiida > Dicrocoeliidae > Dicrocoelium > Dicrocoelium dendriticum. The sequence continues at coordinate 61,906,339 of OX104061.1, forward strand.
CAGAAGACGCTTAGACAGACCACTTACAGACAAGAGTTTGGATAACTTCAATCAAGTAGTAAACGATACTGGAAACCACAGCCCATACATAAAATACAAAGAGAGAAACAAAAATATAGTGGCTGGATCCGTGAATCGGGTACAGATGAGTTCGTCATGCCCCACCCAAAAATCGATCAATTGCCGACCGTATACTGTTAGTCAGTATCTTTTATCCAAACAACGCATCCCTTGATTCAATGCTAAAAACAAAGAAATATTCCTCATGTCCAGGTCTCTCGCACAAGCTTGCTGAACTAAGGCTATGTCAAGCATGACATGCCTAAGACCTCATATTCGCCACGAAAACTTGGTTGCACTCGGAAATTACCGATATCGAGGTCGCTACAAATGGTATGTCCCTTCTCTGAAACCATCCCCCTTTGCATATGGAGGTAAGCTTATATTCCAGCAACGACCTGCAGTGCAAACCGGTGGCCGTTCCAGGAACGCTGAGCATTAATATACCTTGGTGCATTCTGCGACTGAGATGCAACGACAATTGCCTGTTGGCCTTCGCTTATGGTCCGTTAATGTCCACTCCAAAGATAGACTACTGACTGCCATTATTTTTGGGTGGGTTCCTATGAGAAACGTTTATTCACGTTCTCAACTCAGTTGACGTCAATACTAATGCTATGAAAGTTCCGGCATCCCTAAGGAGCAGTTTAAGGCCGATCTACAAAAGCGTGTTGCAAGCGCTTTTTCTTCCGCTAAGTCAGTTCACCTACGCGATTCAGATCCGTACATGAACCATATGTACTTGATTTTGTACTTACGGACGAAGAGCTCATGGTTTAGAAACCAAGTCTTCAGAGCCCACTGGGGCAGTGCACACAAATTATTATGTTACCACCTCGTTTGTATGCAGAATGTTCACAAGAACATACTAAGTTTTTTCAAAAATCACATACTACTGTCTACTCGCCGAACTTTTTGAAGATACCAGAGATTTTCCGGATGATTGTTCCCTTATCAGTGCATTGTTGCATATCGCTTTAAGATTCTGTAAGATGATTAAATCTGCTTCGGTCTACAAGCGTTTTTGAACTGCTAGAGCACAATCATTCATTCGAAACAGACTCCTAAATCAAATGATAAGAATTGACGCAACGTGTTATGTGTACAAAGCAAGCCCTATCCCAGACAACTGGAGTTAAGATGTTCTACATCGTAATCGCTGTACCGTACTTGTGCGTGAGGACAACCTTATTCACTAGGAGATTCCAACGAAAATGTCATTGCTAACAGAAATTGCTGTACAAACTTGTAAACAGGCTCCGGCAAGTGAAGCTTGGAGTTTATCCACTAATATCAGCGGATTAGTGTGCTCAAAACACTGATCATGTAACGAACGTTCAGCGGCTAATATATGCTTCAGCTTTCCGACTTACTACCAAATTGGTAGCATACCTGTCCCATTCGCTCAGATGCCAGCACACATATACACCTCATGTTTAGTTCAGCTACCATTTTGTGGAAGCTGCGTGCGTTGCGTACCCATAGTTCCCGCGGAGTGGACAACATTCCTCAGAAAGCACTGCAGGTGGTAGCTACGAGTACATGTAAACGATTATGGTTTTCCAAAGATGACTGGACAAACAGCAGAGTTCTAGCATGTGAAAGCAAGGCAAAATTATTGTGATCTCAAAAGTTTTAGACTTTCAGAGCCAGCCAAATTTCGCTAGTGGCTCTCATTGCGCTGCTCTCAAAGGTGAACTAATCGATAATAGCAAATGCTGTAGTGTGCTATTTTGAAGGTCTAACTTCACAGTACCTGCGTAACTGGGATTCCATCAGAACCGTACATGAGCTGCCAAACTACTGGTGATGCCTGACGATTGGACCGAGGTGACCGACAGTTAGGGCAATATTTAGTGCATCTAAATAGGCATTTCTAAATTATTCGACGGCTAAGGTCAGCGCATTCTTCTCTAAAATCTTCAAGCACACATATTTGTAAACCGTGTCCATAGATGGACCGAAATCTTTCTTTTCAACAGCGCCTTCAGTTTCGAGTACAAGGTTCATTGTTTATCCAAAGTATGTGGCAGCCGGTGTCCCACAATTGTCGTTGTTTGGGTCATAGTTAGTCACGTATTTAATAACGATTTTGCGAATATCGTGACGGTCAAATTCCCTGCTTTTTACCGATGATATCAAGATATGGCGGACAATCGACTGTCAGTAAAATCACAAGATGTTGCAACGAGACTTATACTGCGCTTTTATATTGAGAAATGTAAATCTACTTCCGTTTAACACGAACAAGTGGCATTCCATGCAAGTCCGCCACAGCCCACTTACGTTTATAATCTTGGAGAAACCATTATGAACACCGCATCACAAGTGAGACCTTATGGTGGTCATCTAAGACGGACTCGGTTGTTCGGTGCAGTCCTTATAGGCGTCCAAAACTGTGAACCAACATGTTGGTCTGTTACGCACGGTTTTCGGGAGTTTCAATTCCTGTATCTTCCCCGAATGCTGAATGCGTATGGAAGGCCCTATGGAGAGTACGCGATTCAGGCTGGGTAACCCTGGTTAAAACACAACCTGGTTTCACTGGAGGCCGCAGAGCGACGGGCAGTACATGCTATAAAGAGGTTTTCCCAAATGCAATATCACAGGCGAAGGAAAGCCCTAGGAGTGTACAGCGGAATATAACGCCGTCTCCGTGATGACCTCATCCTCGCCTTCTCGCTTTTAATAAACCTCAGTCAGGCTTGCTGCCACCTCCTGAAGCCAAGCTGGAACACAGAATTCAAGGGTCATAAATGGAAAATTATTACCGAATACATTCGGCTTGACTGCTGAACAAATATATCTTCCCTTCGAATATTCTAACCGTGGAACCGGCTTTTGACTTTTGTCATTTCCGCGCTCACGCTAAGCATGTTAAAACACTAATGGACGACGCATTATACCAGTTAACATAACTGGCACAGAGTTATATTTATTGAGTGAATACCAGACGAAAGCGAACATTTGCGCACAAACCTCACGAAATCGGAGTAGACATATATACCTATGTGTTAATGTGCATAATATGGTGAGCCCACAGATGTGTTTTGCACGTTTGTGGAACTTCATTGAACTAACGTTATTCCTAACAACCATCCTAAGGAACATATCAAGTCTTGGCCTTTCTATACGTATTGTATCTTTGTTCCCCTTTTCCATTGACTGATGGTGTCGTCCTGGTTTGGACTCATCAGGCAGAAATAACCGAACTGGGTTTGGAACACGGCGAATATTGTTGACGGCTATCACCATTATCACTAAGCCATTATGCTCCGCGAGCAGTGTTTGACTCAGCCATTGGAAGCCGACTTTCTTATTTAGGAGCACATGAGGATACCATGAGTTGTTACCCGCAGTGAGCGCTTCAACACCCAAAAATCTACTTCTAACCGCTGTATCGAATACTTCGCTCGGAGTACAATGACATAGTGATCATGGTGATAGCCGCCAACCAACATGCGCAAAGTTCCACCCACATCTCTACTCTCATTAGTTGATGAGGCGAAACCAGGACGAAACCGTGGGTCGTCAAGTGCAGGAAAGGAATAGAGCAACACCGGAAACCTAGTGGGCTAACTGTTTTAGAGTAAGTTCTAAATCAACTGGGCCCACAATTGAGATTGTGCTTCGAAATGTAAGACACACAGCGGTTCCTCCATTACACAAAAATCACTCACGATTTTTTACTGAAAGCTAGATAAAAACAACTTTTAAGTTGCTGAACATTCTTAACGATATTTCTCAGTTGCTTGGCTTGAAATGCTTGTGTAAGCAGCCTTTCTCATTTTTGAATGAGACCAGTGGCATTGAGCCTTAACTGACCTGTTTACTGCCATCATGATCTATTTGCAACCTCCACAGTAATAATTGCAATAAAATGCTTATGACATGTCCTTTGACGCTATTAACTTAAGGGCCCAAATTATTTTCCTCATAATATGGCTCATCGTAAAATGTTTCGATACCGCTAACTTAAGCAGTTTACAATAAACCACATGGTCACAAGTAACAATAAATCATGAAAGTATTTCATTTGTTTGTTAATTTTGACTACCTCAAAAAATGCATAATAAGTCAAATTGTAAGTTAGTTACAATTTGAGACCCGGCTATCGGAAAAAGATATATTTACAATCGGAAATGCAACAAGCTTTCAAGGATTACACCAAGAGGATGTGGTTTGCTTTTAAACGCTTAGACTGAATTATCACTATTCTTTTCGATTTCCTAACATACATCTCCTCAACACCTTCTTAGTACGCTGTTTTTTCTCCACCGAATTTAGGTCAGTAAACTTAATAATTCTAAAAGCGTGATTTAAAACGTGTAATGTCAACAGCGTTATGCATAAGGACTCGTTTTATAGATCTAAGCAGACAACAAACCTTCGTCAATTTTCAAAATTATTCGGGTTTTGTGTTATCTAACTTTTCTTACATGATTTTCATATATAGTTATTACGAAATTATGGCGTTACCCTGCTGAATTGCTGGCTGCCTCGCGTCTTCCTGCCGGCTAATTATAGCTATGTTGACAATATCACTTGGTGTTGAATTTCTTCGTTCATTGGAATTATTTTTGGTGTATTTAGATACCATTCAGTTTCGGCGATCTTGCTATCGCCATTTTCATGAGTAATTTGCTGTCATCGTGTTTTTGGATTATTCACAATGTCGATGAAATGTACCCAGTGGTACTTGTTTTAAGCTCTTCGGATACCGTACAAATGCCATCAGCTGTTTTGTGGGTCTACCCACGGACTTCGCGGATTTTTGAATTAATGTGCTGGGTTCTACTTTCGCTTCTGGATTACGGTGTTACATGTGTTATTTGTGTGTAACTATGAACCTATATTTTCCTTTTACTGCAAGTTTCAGCAGTGAAACATTGGTGGTTATTCGTTAGTTAATTCCGGAGATCGCACTGAATTGCACGAAATCAGTTTGTGTCCGCTATCGTACATATGTTATAAGTAAGCTAACCTGTGTAAGCTCAACCACCAGCTTAAAAGCATTGTAGCAGCCTAAACGTCAGATATCTCAGAACTAGTTGAAAATAGCAATACTTCGTAAGAGGAGATGCTGAAATATGTGCGGGTATTCGGTGGATGGTTTTGCAACTTTAAAGGTGAACTTTGTATAACAGTTTTTTCTGCACTACCCATAATATATGTGCCACTCCTTAGTACAACTCAGCGGCAAAACAAATTGCAGGTTCAGTGATTGAAAATTGCAGAACAGTATAGCTGTCTTGAGTACCCTAGCTTTTCTTTTCCATGCATGAATGTCATCAGAGGACCTAAGGAGAAATTCAAGCTGCTCGATTTCTAGCAGCATTCTAAAGATCTTCGTTCTCTTCCTTTAACCGTGACCATATTTACCCGCTGAAATGTGTCATTTAAAAACGTACTGGTATATATATCGTACTGGCTGACTTTATTGTGCTTTTAACCATATCATCACCCAACATAGGCTATCATTCAAATAATACGTCCTTAAATGCATGTGGACTGAATATCCAAACGCAGCGGTCTAAAATCCTGTCACTTCTGGACATGCTTAGAGTTGATTAACAAGCGATGTACGGGTCAGTTTCATGCAATCCACCACAAGTTATTAGCGTCCACTCCTCCTATAAGTCGAATATGTGGATAATAAATATTACTGATAAAAACGAGAACCTGTTTTAACCGTTGGTCAGCATTGCATGTGTCCAAACTTAGCTGCCTACGATTAATGGGGACGGCAAGTGTACTGCTTGTTAAACGCAGCATTGAATTAATTACAGTAAAATGTCTTCGTCATGTAAGCCGCCTGAAGTGTTGTATCAGCAAGAGTATTGGTTATGATTTATACAGGGCCCGAAGAGTAAGGTCTAATTAAATCGAAATATGGGACCGGATTTCGAGGCGTTATGTGCTAGGCCTACGTCAATCATCGGAGCGGGAAGAACAGAGTACTCAGGTTTAAAAGAAGAAACTGATTTACGATTTTGAACAGGAGAGAAGAAAGTTTATTAATGATAACACTACTAGAGGAGTCGAATTGCATAAGAGCTACAAATGTGAATATGGCGAAAGAATTTGCTAGTAATTTGGCTTATTGTCTTAAGGAAGCAGAGTAAATTAACACCACTACATTCCAGCAGATATCACCTGTATATTTCTCGTCACTTTATCCCAAGGACTGTTGCAGACAAATTACAACCTTTCCGAATTAATCAGCGTTGTTGGTTCGACAATGTCAGTTCAACGAATCTCCAAACCCTCGTATCTTCAAACTCAGTATAAATTAGATCTTTACCATTATAAACAGATTAGCCATATATCCCAAGCTGATTACGAAAAAGGAATAAACAATTTGATTTCCAAAAAGTTAAGCGAATGGATCTAGCGAATATCCGGCTTATCAATCACCATCCTGCTTTCCAAACTGTGATGCATTCGATAATCGCGTATGAACTGAGTCTGCATTTTAAAGGTCTGTAAATCATTTATAATACAGCATGGTATCATCTGCCTAACATCTTGTGGCAACAAGGTGCTTCTTGCTTGGGGTTAAAAATCCAGTGTGGCTGAGAATCAGTCTCCACAGATGTGACATACTCTTTGAAGCATTCTACCGTGTCAGTCGCTTACTTCTCCAAATTTAGTGCCTAAGATATCATCTTATCCTGTACAAATGTTTGGAAGTATATATATAACAAAAATCAACCAAGTATCGCCGGCACACCCTCCTGAAGCTAGAGTGTCTACGCGGCTGTGCCGCGTGTATATGTATTTGTCCGCTGCGAATTCTATTATATGTCAATTTCCACGAAACAATTATGGGACGCAAAATCAATATATGCCTAGATGAGTTTAAGGTCTTGTAAGATTTTCGGTCAACTGCGGGACGATCGGGACAGGATTTATGAATGAATGAGAGGGAACTAACTCTGTCTGACACTGTAAAGTAGCATTTGCTGGAGTTAGGCAAAAGTCTACATAAACAATAATATGTGGGCGGCAAGTTCTGTAAACATCAATAAAGAAAGTGACCTAAAGAACCCCCTCATATTATGTATAGACAAGTGGCTCCAATTTGGAGAGTAGAAAGATTGGTGACTAGGGCAATGGGTGTCACTTGAGCATATGCCATTACCCTGCTGATTGACTCGCATGTTTGTCCCCATTTCTCGCATGTGCTTCAGACACTGTACGTTGTGAAATCATGCAATTGGTTGTTGGAGAAGGTCAAAAGAAGAGACACAGATACAATACATCATTTAGCTAGTCTTATCTATAAACCACAACTTCGTTTATTGGGATTTTCCCCTCAGATTATGGAGGAATTCGCCTTGAGCATATTCATAATTCCGGATACCCATCGTAAACTATAATCATTGTGAATCATTATTGTCGTTATTCCCTGCGAACAATGCACAAGTCACGATAATATATTGGTCATTCAACACTCTTTACTTGTAGAGACTTTCCATAAATTTAACACTATGCATAAATGCAAAGAATTTCCGCTGAACGTGATGAACGCAGCGAACATCATGACACATCATGACGCTACACAACAGTGTTATAGTATCTAGACTATCAATTTTCACCACTCGACCTTCGCGTATTTTGATTGCGAGTTTTATTTTCATTTATAATCATGTAAGTCATGTGAAGCTATTGCTTTTTAAATCACCACACAAAAAAGCTAATGAACTTTTAGCCACTTAATTACATCCAACTTGCGACTTGGCACTCTTATCAGCGTTGGCTCAAGGGCACGGGGTTGTGCCCAATTTATGTCCTATTGACCTCAAGGAAGGAATTCAACTGTTATATTTAGCCTGTAATTGGCTGTGAGAGTGCAATCTTACCGAGGCTCCTCTAATCTACTGTACACTAGCTCAATCCACTCAAATACGCACTGATGATGTTACCTTGATTGGCGGCGAAACGTTTGAAACTAAACTGCGTATCTCAGCGAAAAGTTCAAGTGCCATTTGAAATACCTGAGCTACCATCTTTAATTCTAAGGTTTGTATGTTGCCTACTGACTAAATATTTGACTGCCTAAATATATAATAAAAGTAAGTGATCTAAAACGACTGTGAGATACTTCACCACAACTGTCGATTCCCACATTTCCATATGCACTTGAGAACAAATGGTGCTGGGTGATTCAAGATCTTGTTCAGCAAAGCGATCAAATACAGAACCCACAGCTACGGAGTTATGTTTACTCAGGTTACAATATTGAAACCTTCCGTAGCCTGTTTTTTCACATGTGATGGTATACGGCCTTCGTTCGAAAAGAAACTAGGAAGCCATGATGAAACCGAACCGATGTGAAAATCAACAAGGCGCGCTTCCAACATAATTTAGTTACTAAGTGGCGACATGCCTCAAATGACCAAAAGTAGGGTTTAAGTTATCGCGTTCATAGGCCGATTATCATTTTGCGCGCAGCATTTTCATAACAATTTACTAAAGTCTTCTCTCACGCAGCTTTATGGCCTAGCACTTTTGTCGCTAAACGCCAAACACTATGTGCGAATTCCAATCTCAGAACAGGATTGTTATACCTGATGCGTTCAAATATGGAGGAAAGTCGATGTGGAAAGCAGCAAATGAACTGAGCAAAGCCGGAACCCGCAAAACTGCAATGATTTAAATATCGTGTTTCAGAAGATTGCACGGACCTTACTAAAGACTTCAAGGTTATAACAAAAATGATGTCATGGAAAGCACAATGACCTGCATGTAAACGAAGAGTCCCACGCACATTTAACACATGATATTGTTTACGTCATAAATAATGCGGATATATGAAGAGAATAAGCCGTTTATTAACTTATTTTTGACAATGGGAGCCGTGGGACTTCAAAGTTTTCTGGTCAAAAGTAAATCTACACGAAGCACTTGAAGCCGAATTCGTAACAATTTTGGTTAGCAAATCCGCATTACTAGCTGCCTAACGGAACAACCTCCACGTGGTGTCAGTTGAGTGGTTCGGATTTACTAGGTTCCAGCAATTATTTCAGCTGCAATATTCCCGGACGTGTTGAGTTTTCGCCTGGAAAGAGTTCTTCCTATAAGAAGTCAGTAATGTCGGTTTAACAATGCTGGGACTTTGCGGTTGTTACTCGCCGCCAACTAAATTCACTCCCTTATTTATCCGGACAACAGCTTCAAGTCCAAAAATATCACTCATCTCTTTAGCACTGGCAACAAACTCCAAAGTGCAGGAAAGTATTTACAAATATCATAAACGCGGTTACACTTATCAACATGCTCACATACATAACATTTTAGTAACATATGTGACATGCTTCTTTTTTCATGTTACATTGATCACATTTTGTACCCTTACTATGATTACGCTTGTGCAGGCGTGCTTTGCGAAGGTATGAATATTTTATGTTATTTATTTATTTATTGCAACATATACCGTTAATGAACTGAGTAGACCGCAGTCATTCCGGATAAAAAATAATATCCCTGTTAGCAAAAAGCTCCATTAAATGTTGAAGTGGATTAAAAGTCAGAAACATGTAAGGATGCACATCCGTTGTTCTTAACAATTTCTTTATAAGGAGGGTGGTCTCTCACACATAGCGATTTAATTTCTCTAAATATTTTGCATTGGAAACCCTAGTTGCAATGGGCTGTAATACAGGATAAAAGAGCTTGGATTAACCACCACCCAGCTCAACTTATAAACTGTTAGCATAAAACGAATTGTAGCAGCATTAAATTTGGTGCGTAATTTCCTTCTAACCCCTAGCTTCGCACGTCAGCTCATCGCAGAAGTTGGTTTGGAGGATTTTGATGAAATTTTCCATGATAGAAAGGAAATAAATATGGTTAGCTTGTTCTGCAATCTGTTCACACGCGCCTTATTACAGGCTACTGAGCTTCAACTGAACAAGTTTTGCTAATTAGATACGGAAGCTAAAACTCATGGAACAACAGCAAAAGCTTGGGTTAATCAACGCTGGTCCTGTCATCGTGAGCAAATATTTGGAGACTCTTATCTAGCGGAAATTTTTGTGGCAATAACAACCCACCTTGACGAAATGTAAATAGGCTCCAGCAAGTGAAGCTTTGATTTTCTCTAATTATCTGAGTTGATGGACTGGGTCAATATGTAAGAATGAAGCAAGCAGTTAATGGCTACATTACCTGTCAACACTCTACATATCAGTAGTTCTTCCCCTAACTACAAGGATTTGGACACATTAATATTTGTTCAAAGACTATATTGAGGAAACTACTTTCAACACACAACGTTTGCTTCTGGAATAGTAAGTTTTACACCGACAGCGCAACAAATAGCACCTGCGGTACTGGGAACCAAGGCTTAGAATTGTTAAGGTGATGACTGTCTAAAAAGAATGTCAGTTAACACGTGAGTGTTTTACATCCCCGCCTTAATTTTAGGGGGTAGCTATGCACAAAACCTGGCCAATAAATTGCGATTTTCCACAATTATCTTAACTGTATAGGAGTCAATTATTGGTGAGCCACTAATTTCCTAATTAGGATGATCTAACATGGTATCATAGGAGCAAAACTAATTCCGTCAAACTCGGCCAAGTGCCGTTTAGGTAACAATTGCGTTGGAAGGTTTTACTTGTGCATCACATTATGGTAACAACACTGGTAATCTAAATAAAAATTCCCAAATCCACCGCCTTCATAAATCAACTTATTTGTTTTCGTGGATTACATCTGTACAGAATGTGGTAGATTATACTCGACGATATTTGCAAATGCTTCATCTGCTCCAATTGCTGTGGTTTCCATGATTATGTTCTGATCCTGATGTAGGTATGTTAATTATATGTTAAAAACCTAGGAATAATTGAAATATACAATCCTTTAACAGAGTAGTAAATATATATCAGGGATTCGCGTATAATGATGATAAATCTAGACATATTGAAACGTAAAAATAACCGGAAATAGGTTTACTCTTGTGCCGTTTGAGCCAACGATTTTTCAAATCTGGTTTACATAATGTGATAGTCAGCTCAGCTCAACCTCCGTGGCAGTAAATTATAAGATTAATGTTATGTTCTGCAGCATATTGAATGCCTAGGTAACTTTTATAAAAGAAACATGGTTTAACGTCCCTTGATATTGGCTTTATCGATAATAGATTAATCGACTTATCGCAACACACTTGGGTAGAAATGGCTTAGTGGCACTGAACAAACGCGTTGGGTGGTTATTTTCACAACATATATGCAGCATTTGGGAAAACCAATCAGTACAAGTATAAAAACCAGAAATCTGTGAAAGTCACCGGTTTATGTCTTGCTATCTATTACGACGTACCTTAAAGCAATTGTACGACGCAACCATTTACACATACAAGCTAAATATTACTAAGTACATGATGAAATCGATGCATGTTCCCATAGCGGTAATCTTTCTTATCCACTTTTCAGTAAACAGTGTGTCAGGTAGGTTTCTCTGTTTTAATCTGTCTCATTAGTTTTGTAACTAACTGCAGTGCATTTCTTAACTTTATCTCATTATTTCGCATTGTTCGTCGTACTAGTTCACCAGTCTCTTTTGTAATCTATATAGCCATGCAAAGCCAATGCTTTCATTCCGATACAAGTAAATCAGAAGGGAGTGTTAAATTACGAAATTATCAACCCAACATGTTCTGCAGCGCCACATTGTACGCCCCTAACGCCAAAGGAATTCACTTGGATTTTGTCAAGTTTAACGTGAGTGAAGAAAGTTATCCACTTTCAGGCCAACGGATGTTAAATATGTCTTTAAAGTTTACATTTCCAAAATTACCACTAGTTACAATAGATTTCATACATCGATAATGCACCCCATATTGCATTTAGGAAACATGTTTCATTTTAGTAGTTTGTTTTACTTATATAAATAACAGAAAACGGGATACACAATTGTTGTTCCTGGAGCATTGGATTACGAATTGCCACAAATTCCAGCAGAAGTAGAATAAGAAAATATAGCGAGCAATAGCAAATATGGGTGTCAGATATTGAAGGGAAACGTGCAGTTCTACCCAAAATTTCCTTTCTAAATGGAAGCAAAAATCATGCCAATTTGGATGTCTGCTAAATGGTTATAACATTTTCCATGACGTTCTTGTTGAGCATTTGCACTATCTTGTGATGATCTCATTAATGTAGGCTTTATCTCGAGATGAAAGAAATGTGACTTTCAGAAAAATGCGGCAGAAGGTAGTACACATTCCTATGCGTGTAGCTAAATCCAACGCCGCTCACTTAACCTCACATGATCTCATGAAAAGCGTAACCAACGTGGTAATTTTAAAGATGCCCGAATTTTACTACAACTGGTACTTATATCATGTAGCAAATATACGAACGAATAAACGATAGAATATTTAATCAAGCTAATGTTTTCGTGACCGTACAGATGAAGCTCCATTCTCCTCGTTTCATTTGATGCTACCGCTGGCGATGTTATTCAAATGCAAAGTTTGGCGGAAAACAAAAGCTACAGTTGCATTGCCAATACAAACTGGTTGACTTGTGGTAGTATAGGAATATGTTTACTGCTACATACGATGAGATAAAATACCATACGTTTTACATATTTGTGCGAACAATTACTAGGGAATGTGCATTAAATCCTAGATTAAAACTATACGTAACTAGGTTTTAGGTTCCAATTCTATAGACTCATGTTTACCTAATCACTAATTTTTTCAATGCATAAGGATTATCACGATGAAAGTAGAGGTATGTTAAATTAAGATTTTAAAGCAAAGAATTTATCTTCGTGCTCATGCTTTGTGATTAATATTGGTTAAAAATACGGCATTATTTATCATCTTGCTGTTGGATTAGTGTTTTGCCTTAGCAATATCCCTGCAGATGCTATTCCAATGATTGTAAGCAAATGGCAGATGAAGTCACACGTTGCATGTAGCCTGATATTTTTGTCTTTGTGAAAGCAAAGACGATATCTCTTAAAATTCCGCGTGATTTTTCACTGTGGTTAGCGAGCGGAAAACTAAGATGCTGATGGGCTGGAAACCTTCAGCAATGTCAGCTTCACCTGTTCTATCAACCCACCTTCAGAACTGTAATAGGGCAACCCCATCGATAGAATAAAACATTTTTGCATTGCAAACATAAGCTTAATTTAGACATAAAACTTTTCTGATTCATGTCTTATTGCCTAACTGTAGTGGGGTTGAAAGCAACCAAGAGAATAGTTGAAAAATAAAACGGAGGATAAAAGATTATTAGATAAGTTATGCAAATGCGGCTAGACATTTTGCCAAAATTTTATAAGGCCCAGGTAATCCCACCAAACACCAGGGTAAACTCCGTCAAACAAAGAACTCTCCATCTCCTTTCACCACGCAATTTAACCTAGAATAATCTCATCTGGTAATTATATAAGCCTTTATACTTAGACAAGTTGGAAAGTCAGTTGGAATATCTACGCCTACACCCACGCTGTCATGGCTGGCAAAATTTGGCAAAACAGATAATGATTGAATACTGGGTGATTCTGAATTCGGTGTTGTGTAAATTTATTAGGAAAACGCATCTCAACTTGCCTGTGATAACTAACGGAGCAAGGATTTGATACTTAAGTGGACAGACACGTAGACGTCAACAAATTGCTGACAGCCTAACGTATGTCAGTTCACTTTAATTCTTGTTCCAATCATTATATTATCTCACGCATACCCAACAACTCTCGTACATTACCTTATGAAGCAAAATAAGTTCGAAAAGTAGGGCAAAATACAACGTTATCCAGATTGCAGTGCACGATTTAAATGTTTTGCTAGGATTACATTGATAGATTCGTTTCAATGCAAATCAAGGAATAAAACGAGATTATCCGTCGCAATCTAATCGCATAAGATTGTTATGACCGGGTGGATGATGGTTGCTCGTCAAACCTGAGATTCCAACTGTACCGGTTGAGAGGCTTGTTATACCTACCTTATGTGGAAAAGCTTGGTCACAATGCCTCTTGGTGTGCGTTGTTTTTCGGATGATACCAATCATATCCATTGGGAATTGCTTACGGTCTTAGTGATCTAAATGACTATGCTTCGCTTCTGTGCGAATGGGTGTGTGTATTCAATAAATGTCACGGTGACGCCTTGCTTCGCGTCAGATTGACTGTCCACGGTGTATCCTTGATGTTCTGCCAAAGTAACTATAATAAAATCATACGGAGAAGACTTTCAGACGATTTCTTGATTAAGATCTACTAATTTAACGTTGAGTTCTTCTTTTCTAAACTGGATACATCAAACTGCCGTCCATGTAATTTGACACTATTTATTTACCATTTATATTTCCGGTTTTCTTTTAATGTTCAAGTTTATAATTCAAGCCAAAGTCTGAAGTTACGAAGCTGAAGTCCATTTCGACACTCGGTACTTGAGACTGAAAACCACAAACCATTCTGACGATCAACTTGCATTATAAATTTTGTCACATAATCGCAAAAATATCTGAAAATTATGCGCATTACACAATGCGTAAACTTGCTTTCCTATCCAGAGAAACAGGACAATCCTTATGTTTTATTTTTAATCTACCGTTTAATAGCATAGATTTGATTATTATAATTGTATTGCATGAAATCTATTAAAATGATTTTACCTTGTGTTATAAACATAGAGCATGCAGAAAATCAGAGCAGGAAAATGTTGGGCAAATGGTTATGTAAGATAATTCCGTAATCCTGGTCCTGAAGGTTATAATACGTAAAAATGGTGCTCAGGACTATTTAGGAACGTCATCGCAGCGGATTGATTTCTTGACTGCATCAATAATCTACGTGAAATAGTTATAAAAAACTGACCTTAAGACATACGTCCCATGTACATAAAAAATTAATAGTGCTACCATTTTCAGAAGATTCTGGTCATATGAAAAAACCCAAGCTAATTCTCACAAGCTCGAAAAAAGTCGACATGAGTGCACCGATTCCATCCGGGGAATTATTCAGACTGCTAAAGGAGATGAAATTTATGTTTTAACATGCACAACCCCGACTATCAAAATTTCCTGTTTCTATGCTTATTTTCGCTAGCACATCCTCCGATAAGAACTGTTATTTTGACCCCGTCTGACATCTGCGAATGTAGTTCATGGTGCCCAATAACCTTCTTCAGGGTTACCTGGAATTTGCAGCCTCTTAGAAAACTGTCCCTTACCACAGATATTTTAATGGCAGAGAGATATTGGCTAAAGCTACTTAGCTCAAACTCGTGTTCACTCTCACGCACTCTCAGGTACACTGCACAAACTCGTATATTTAGTTATGTTGTGTTTGGAGCTATTGTCTAATTTGCCATGATGAATAACATGGCGTTTTTATGTAAGACTTGGGGCCAGTTTAAAATGGTTTTCTGAGTTTGATTCACATTTTGCATATTTACCTTGACAAACATCCGAATTTCAGACTTGGTTTGAACCGCATCTTTTGCTGTTTAAATGTTTATGAATATCTCTTCTTAAAGAAACTAATCAGATGTGTTAGTCCTGAGGCAACAAGCTGCAGAAATTGCGGTCATAAAAAGGGATGCTCCAAAGTTGTTGATCTGTTTTGCTTCACAAACTAGCAAGCAGGATGCTGACTAGATCCATTGTTAACTTAACAAAGCGAAACCCGCTTATCAGGAATTTGATGAGGCAGCCATTTGAATATTGCTATATTTTCAAAGATATGTGCTAGATTATGAATACAAAAAGTATGGTAATTGCATGCGTTTTATCCGTTCTTTTGCATAACACATTTCATTGTTATTGACCACCGGCTACTAAGCAGACAATGCTTTCAGTATAACCAAACGTTTTTATTAGCACCATTTATTAATGTCGCCATATTTGCACAGCTTTTAAACAGATAATATTTTATATTCGCATTGCAGTACTTAGTGGATATAGCATGACAGCGTTCATTCACACGGAAGCTAACACCGTGCTTCCTACTACAATATTCCATTACTATGTATAACGGTCAAGCTAAGCCCCCACCATTCTTCATGTCAATGGTTTGACAGCTATACGAATTCCATTGCAGCAATGCGACGGTTTATTGACATAAACCTACAAATTAGAGCAATATACATCAGTTTCACTTTGGGTACGATTGAAGTAATACGCCCAGTTATAGAAAACAATACCATGTTTGCGCTGGTCTTAACGCTCTTCCCAAATTGTAATGATTCTTTGTTCGTTAATTTAGCTCTCTATAAAAGCAGTATCCAAAGCTTTTTGAAAAACATTTGAAACCAGCTCTATTCTCCGTTAAAGCAAGGTTCTTAGCCGGTAGCTACTGCTTAGCTACTTCTATAAATTTGGTTAGAAAATACGGGTTTTATTCTGCTGTAAACTAAACCTGCGGGTAATCTAACCAAAGAGATGAACATTTTTGAAGGAACATACTAAGCTTAAAGTGCTTAAGAAGGCCGCAGTGAGAACATGCAACAACCTACAGGCTCTAATCCTTTACAAGTTACTCAAAAATTTGCACCCAAAACGGCTCCTGAGATGGTAGTTGAAATAGAAGGTTGTGATTTCCAACTCTATAAACATGGATTATTTCATCATTGTGCATCCTATTCAACAGTAATGACCACTGGCAACACTTCACGCTAAGTATTTACTTATTCTTTACAACGCTTTGTTCATTAACTTGAAAACTGCCGTACCAATTCAAATTCACTCAAGTGCCTATCCATTCCGTTCAATAGCCAAAAAGGCTTATATGGGATTATGCTGTATTAATTGTATACTAATTCACGACTACGCACAATTTTCGCCTAATAAACCATATAAACGCTGACTTAAATTTCGTGAAGTATGAATTTACTTTTGGGGTATAGAATTTCTAAGTCGTCTAGTAACAACTGACAGCATCAAGTCGATGTTAAAAACGCATCGATGCAGCTCTTACACCAAAACCTATGGCGGCAATACATATTATGGCCAGGCATTTGCATGACCCTTGTTACCTGAAGGAATTAACCAACACTACTGAGCCAATTCCGAAGCCGGAATGGACAAAAGTGCGGTTGTTTTTGGCGAAGTGCATCAAGCGTCCTATATAGAGCTAAAACGCCGCATTGTTCCAATTCCAGGTATGACACCATTCGATGAAACATGCCCCACCAGTACCTTCACCGAAGATTCAAACAAGTGTGTGGCTGCCACACTGCTACAATTCTGGAATTTGCATAAGTGTGTTAATGCCCACGTCTCCGGAATATTGTCTGCAGTACGCGATTCCTTACCCTGTTCTGCGAAAGGAAGCTCTCACATGCGTTTAGCCTGATTCAAATAGGCATCCACTGATCTGAGTAGGACTAGTTCAGCTTTTTCATGACTAAGATCGAATGGTTCTTTGGGATCTTCAGCTACGACTTCACCTAGCATTGCAAATTAATGTATAATTGTTCAGTCTCCCCACAATCTTATAAGCGCTACTTCGAGACTTAAATTAGAATCGACTAATAAATTTTGCTGGTAGGACCAGTGACTAAAACGATAGAGTGAAATGTTATAACCGTAGTATAATACAAATAACAAAGATAAAGTCTGTGAGGTCCCGTGGGATACTTGTGTGAGTTACAAAATTTAATTAATAAGTTACACTGAAGTGAAGCGCGCAACTTTGGACTCACCGGATTAGCAACCCAAAAACAGTTCTTTTCATTTACTCCGATGTTTGTTGTGGTTTTTGAGCTCAATAGATGTCGGTAGCTTGTCATCCTCCAATATAGATATATCAAATCAACCAAGCTAGGGAATGTAGTATATAGCTAATTCGTTTACTAAAAATGGATAGCTTGGTTGGAACAATTTTAAAAGCCGAAAGAGCTTCTTACAGCCGGCAAAGGGGCTAATTCGGAAGATATTCCAGCAGAATGTGTACAGCATGTTGGTCAGTATCCGAGGTATCTGAATGACAAAATGGCATAGATTGGTATTGCTAACGCAGAATTCTTTTGGTCGTTGTCACTATTTACCAGTAGCCAAAGCCTAGGTAATGCGTGCTGAAAAAGGTATGTTCTCACAGTGCATTTAAACAACATCAATAGTTGTGGGTGTGTAGTCTTCACTCTGATTGACTTAGTTAAATCTTCAATAGTCTAGACATCCCAAATGCACTGCTCTTCTCCTTTAATAAGTCATAGGGAGTTGCCCACAGAAAACTTATAGATTGTACGCTACTCCCATCCAGAAACTTACTATAAGTATTGTGAGCCATTCTACCAAAGCACTGGGATTCGCATTGGGGGTATATAGCAGGAATGAACGTCAAATAGCTATCTTATGTTAAGCCATGTTGTTGTGACCCCATTATTTGTTTCCATATGCAAATGAAGCTGCGTTGTTCTGTGACAAATCTTTAAACTTTTCAAAGGTTTTCATATCAGGACTCATCAGATTGAGCAAACAAAACCATGCATCCATTTTTCAATCTGCGAACCATGAAATTTTAAAAGCTTCTATACTGTCAATTTCGCGAGGTCTAATCAATTCTTGCATTGATCCGTGTTTCGATTCTAATTGTCCAATTTCAATTGCCACTCTAAAACGCGCGAGTAGGAAATACTATTAATAATAATAATAAGGAAAGGAATGTTGTTGTGGGAAGTAAACTCGTTTTTGATGCACTGGTTAGCAGTGCTGCCCCAAATGAATGTCATGTAAATAACGAATATCCATTCTCAATTAACAGCAATTATAATGCATGGACACTGACACTATGCTCAATATTTTAGCTGTCCAATGTTATTGGAGCTACTGAGAATCTCACATAAACTCATGTCGATGAAACTAATCAATCCGACTCAGCTAACTCGCAATTACGTAGATCACACAGGCGCCGAAGTCGACCCGCAGCATACAGTGGGTATGAAATCAGCTTGCGTATGGCCACAATCACATGAAAGTGTTTAGTATCACAAATTTGTTTGTAACGTCCGCTTATTATAGATTGATTTCGGGGCATTCGGAGTTTCGATGGAATCATTGGACGTAAGACTGAAAACCTTGGAATGCTTTGTTGACATACGCAACCTTTTGTGTCGTACGTCACTAGCAGCCGCATTTCTTTTTAAATGGTTCGAGTTTGGAGTGCTAATTGCAGCAATAACTTGCTCTAGTTCTCCATCGGTTTGCAACGCTGAGTCCAAAATATATCTGAGGGTGGCAAGTATTTCTAAAGGCTAAGAATTGCTTTTCCATACGGCTACTGCTGTAAGTTACATTTTTCACGTTGTTCCAATAAAATATCTTCACAAGCGATGTCGCTCATTGTTCAAAGTATACATACGTCTGGAGCCATAAATTCTCTGGTCAATAGTATTGTGTGTGGAATTGTCGTCGAAGCTCAGCAGGCTAATTAGGACAGTCCAGTGCACTACGGAGAATGGTGCATGATTTTCAATAAATTTCAGTTTTAGGATTTCACTGTGGCATCGACATCCTAAGTAGGTAATAACTGCTCAGCGCGGAAAAACTGGGAACTGCTGTAAGCATGCATATACCAACATCTCCTAAAGAATAAGGCATTTGCCATGAAAACCGTCTGGGTTCCGGTAAAACGGAGGTGATATATAATTGTCATTATATTGAAGAATTGGAAGAAGAATCCACAGTTTAAAAATCCCCGCAGATGGGTCAAATGCAGCCGCTATTTTACATCGATTTGCTTGATTCACATTGCCGTTCTTACTTTTCTTTCCCAGACTAGGAAACGTTTTGTAACCTTAAACACAGAGAAGACATATTGATGAAGCAGCAGGTTGGAACAGCCAACCAGTAGCAACAATATTGCTTTGCCATATTCCCATTTTGTGAAAACGCACAACCGGATTTCCGCAAAATTTTGGTAGTGTAGTGTAACCACAAGTGCGCTGGCTAAGTATATTTTCCTCTCTACAAAGGTAATGTGAAAACGTGGCCTTGCGAGAATATAAGCAACTAAAGCGAATGTATTGCTCAGTGTGCGGAACGTCTTTTATTAATTCGCAAATCCAAAACATGGTGAAAATAGGAGCACTGATTCATCAAATGGGAAGTATACATCTTGTGCAAAAAACAAAACTGCGGTTGTACATTATCGTCGACAGGCAAATCTCTCCATCACATTTCCTTTCGGCAAGCCGTCGCTACAATTTTGTAAATAGATCGAACTAGAGTAAGGTAAATATCTGGATACTCTAGACAATTCGAATTAAGCGTGTCTGTTAGTTTCGAAATTGCAAATTATTTTAATTCCTTCAGTTTGCGCTTATATATTATATAATATTGCAGCCGCCATCACTCCACATCGCCTAAAGAATACTGTAATCCGCAAACTCACTTTCATTACACCAACCTTAACCTATCATCTATTTACAGACAACAGGTAGTTTACAAATTCCGACGAGCTAAGCTTAAGGAAACAATACATCTCATGCAGCAAGACCTCCTCTCCCTTGAGAAATGGTGTGACACCTGGATGATGAACCTCTTGGCGCAAAAATATAGCATTGTGTTTCGTGGCTCTTCGATGCGCGATGGAGTAATTACACTCAACGGCGAACACCTTTATGTACAGCTGCCTACCTGCGAGCTAGAAATCAGGTATACCTGCACCTCCAAGTTTTTTGAACAATTGGAATACAAGATGGCGAAGGCCTGAAAAGTAATAGCTATTATATCACATAAGATCCACAAAGCCCCAGACAGAGGAGGACTCTTAAAATCTTCCCTTGCCTCATTTTTCTATACTGTAGTATCATTTGTGGCAACATGAGGAACGCTAACAGGGCATCTCTGGAATGCATCCGAAGGTAATTTACCAAACGTCTTATAGGCAAAACATCCACTAAGAGTTGTCGGGAGCGCTGTCAAGAATTCCAGCTCGATCCAATTTAGCTACGAATATCGAGACCTAACCTGATGCTCCTGAACAACCTGATTCATCAAAATGACAAACGCTATTGGCCTTCCTTAACACCACAACTTAGTTAAACAAGTGAGCTACGTAATAGATTTACGCTGAGTGTACCCAGGTGCAGTGTAGATCTGCGGTCGAACTTTTTCTTTATCAGGTGTACTTTTCTGCGAAATAAGCTCCCAGTCACTATCAGATCGTGTGAGAGCGCAACGGCCTTTCGCGTCAAGCTCACGAATTACCTGGATTTGAACACCATTATGATACTGTTCTCTTAGGAGAGATCATTTGATGATTTGTGACAAAAGATCAGACAACATAAGAAGTAAAAAAGAATTTCACACAGTGAGTCTTAACCCTATTGCTGCTACCATTCAATATTCCAACTAGTGCACACAACGCCGGAAAGGAAAAGAAAAACAAATAACTCTTTACCATTCATGCTTGAGCGTAAAATAAGCGGTATAACGTCATTTGTGCCAAATATGCTCACAGTTTCACATTCAACGATAACTATAATTACTATTTTTAATGATTGCTACCTGAGCTATATTATTGCTCAAAATTCTTAACACCAGAGTTTTACGGTATTCGCTTGTAGTAGAATGCGACCCAGCAAATGTTTAGAGGTATAAATATTTGCAATGAAATTTTACGAAACCGGGCATTGGTATCTAATATATGAACACCACTATGGTTTTCACTTAGTATTTTATTCTTACCATCATTGGTAAAATGATGATATATCAGTTATTTCGAATATTTTACAACAATTTTTTTAACCATTTCAGCTACAAGATCGCAGACATTATCTATACGACTTCTTGATCATCTTTGACGGCCCGGACTGTATGGCGCCACGGCTTACAACATTATATAGCCCAAATCAGCCACGCTCAGTTACCTCCCAACATAACAAAGTGTCGTTGTTATTTATCAGCGATGATGAAAATCATAAGTATGGTTTCCACATCAGATACAAACCAAGTAATCCAATGTTTATGCTAGTCAAAAGATCTGCTAATTATTGATATAGATTTGTTTCAAAATAAAATCCCTTAAATGCTTTACCTAAAGCTTCAAACGAACATATATTGACCACCTAAACAATGCACAGTGGTTTACTGATCATGAGTAAACTATCAAATAATTGACCAGCTACATAGTATGGCTTATTTCGAAACTACAGTAGATGTCGATATAACTGATAAATTTGATAATTACAATCAAGCCTACATGGAAAAGGGGCCTGGATTTATAGCTGACGTATTCTGTGAATAGCTCAGGGTATCTACACACCCATTCGAAACGTACCTTGAGATACATATGAAACATTAATCCGGCCTTAATGGACGAGTGATATATTCAAATCAGCACAGTTTAACTACTGAATACACAATAACTAAGGACATCAAATTAGTTTTCGAAAATATCAGATTTGGTGGCAGTATCTGATTTGGGGTGCAACTTAAAGTTGTCAAACTTCACAGCTGGTTACAAAATGTTTACTAGAAACGGCTACCCCTAAAGGTTATTCGAAACATTGTCAACTGCGGCCAAATATCTAGTGTACACGGACACCTTTGAGCCCGGAATCGTTATACTGTCATTCAACTGCGCCCTGTTTTTGTGGAGGGCTACAGGGCTTCTGATCATTTCCTTGCAAATTAACTAATTTGACGGCAAGCTATTTTCTATAATCGAACATAAATATCGCCAATTTCTTCTTTAAAGAAAGCCCGGCAACCAGCAGGCAAATCTTATTACATATATAAATTGTATGTGACGGCGGTACCTGTTGCATAGGAAAAACCGATTTGAGTTTTGATTACCGAATGGTAAATAATTGTCCTAAGTGAATTCAAGTATCGACCGTTAGGAAACTGATCAAATCTGAGCTGTTACTTTACTAGGACACCAGTCTCTTCGTTTAGACGGCTATTATTAACCACAGGTCACCGAATCGGGGTCACCTCTGCATTCATTATACTATTACACACAACCATCCGCGTCTCGTCCGTTTCACAACGGCGTGTGCAAGTAACCGCATTAATCAAATGCCTTGGGTTGAGTAACAATCATCGGTAAGCCTTCGACTGCTTTAAGAATTGGCGTAAAGAAACCCGTTGCGCTGGTTGGTTTTTAGTTTTGTTGCAACCGCTATGCTTGATCGCACCGTGCCCTGGACAAAATTATCGCCAGTTATTGTTAAAGGTATTGACGCTACAATACGGGATGCATGCATTTGACGGTCTTCGTGTCTTTATAAAGAAAACTTCAGAATAATTCCTTCGCTAATCTAGGCAGTAATAGCTGGGGTAGGTGCGTGGCTCTTTTAGCGAATGGCAGAATATATAGTTTACCAATTTTAAACGCTTCACGGAGCATGCGCGTAGGCGTTTGTAGCTAGTATTGTGTCTAAAACAGTCATCAATTTAATGGTAAGGCACTGTCTAACCCAGCTAATTGGTTATAGAAAAAGTGTACTAGTGACGTGCGTGGGACGAGAATTTCAACCGCTGCGTGATTTATGGTCTCGAATGTCTAACATGAGGAGTTACCCTTGATACAGAAAACCGACATTCTGTAGAATTCCATCGAAATATGCCCAAGCTGTTTAACCACTTACTTTCTTTCAGACTATGGCTCATTGTTATCAGCTGAAATTGTACGGCTTAATTAATTAGACGTCGATCGTTTCGCCATAAATCGAATCTAACCAAAGTGCCTATTTAGCTTAATAACTGGTTGGACTTCAGTTAATTGTTGCCGATATGTATCTGGTTTGGACTTCGGATTTTACTATGAGAAAAGAACTTTGTACCTTTGTGGCGGACACTGTCAAGGTAGGTATATAATTTGTTGCCATAACTCTTTAAAAGCAGAACCGTAGTCTTGAATTTTAATTGACTCGGGAGTCTCACGTGCTGCATGAAGCTACCGCCGATTTGAGGGTAACCGTGCTTGACGATCCAGAACTAATTGTTCTATATTCGGAGCTTGGACGATGTCGTCAAGAGGAATGTTGGCACGCAAGAACGCTGAATAGTTTGATGCAAATCGACAGGTTGAAAGCTTTATTTCTGCGGTATGCAATCATAATTTTTAACTTAGTTTGCCGGTTGGTAGTAGGACTAGGGACAGTGGTAGAAGTTGTATGGTATTCGATGCACAAATTATATTATGGAAACAAGCAGGATTGAAGAAATGTTATGGTTGGCTCCAGAGGATGTGCAGCTTTATAGTCGGTTACTGCTGGGAAAGACAGATCATGTTAACCGGTCACCAGAATCACGCCATGAATTAAAGGGATGTTGCAAAAGACAAAGTAATACTATCGACGGATATTGAACCTCGCAAAATAACTACACATCTTTAACTTTTGCCGCTGATCAACCGTTTGGGATCAGTTGTCAACTAGACCTCAGAAATGTGAAACTTTAATAGTTTGACGGTAATTCGGCCAAACATTGGAAGTTCATGAAGCAAGTTAATTACTTCGTTTAAATGTGGCTTCAGGATATAGGCAAGGACTACTATAGTTGTTTGAATTCCGTCAAAATTGGGCGAGGAAATTTATCAGCTGTAGCCATGAACTCCGCGGAGTTTTGCTTTACCGTGAAGAATTCAATTTTTGCTTTGGTAATACTGTGTTATACATATTTTCTATGCGTGTATGTTGCCCCAATACTTTACTGTTACATTATTTTCCATTTGTACGAATATGGTCGATGTTCTTCCTCTGCATTCGGATAGCACACTACTTGGTCAAACTGCCGTCTGTGTTTGCCATTTTCGAGTTGTGCTTCAGAGTTCTATCCTGTGTTTGCCGGAACACCGGCTTGACCGACAGCGTTTCGAATCAGCATACTAGTGTAGACGTTGCAACGAACGACTTTCGCAGATCTGCCAAACAAATCTCACGCACTGCTTGCCAATAGAAAGCTAAGCCCAATGCTTACGAAATGAACCCTAGTTGTGGTGTAGACAGCTGCGTAAAACTTGTGCGATTTGCAATAGAACACAGAAAATGTCGACAATACTTCCATTCCCTAAGTGCTTGTCTTAGACTCAGTCAAATAGGATTACTTAATAGTACAACCGATCCTCTCTGGTTCTATCTTGGGTGAAATTCTCTTCCACTCTTCAGATGTGTAACTGCGTTGGCGCAAAAGTGTGATAGGCTGACAAAGATTGTAGAGCAGGCAGCAGTAGTGAAAGATATCGCACATGAAACAGGCAAATCAGTGCCTCGAATTTCAGGCTCAGGCTCAAGTTAGCCACCCCGACACTAGCGGCTGCTCAGAAAGATGTGTTCGCCTCACATTCTTCAACAGAATCACCTGCCACAATGAACACTGTTAAAGGCTGGAAATCTTACGCGTCCGTTGTCGCTACCCATATGACGGTGGCAATTTCATTGTAACGCTGACCGCTGACAAACGAGATAATACTACCAACACCACCACAGGACTCAAGACCTCATCATTTGTTTAAACGAAGAAAGTATCCAATGGTCAATCTAAAAGAAGAAATGAAACGCTACCATAATTCTCTGACTGTTATATGCTCTAATGTGACTAAATACTGGGCGGACTCCATAAAAGACAAGACACTGGACGACAAACTCTGGGACTACTAGCGATTCATGCTAAACCCTTAAAAATGTTTGCTCTCGTCCGTCACCCAAAGGTACACTAAGGTGAACCGTCGTTACTCCGGGGAACAGTTTAGTCAGGTAATAATGCATAGGCAGTTTACTTGTCAGGCACTCGCCTTCCGTACCGCCACACGCACTGTTCGAAATTTTCCAGCTTTTCTTAGGAGTGAACTCCAGAAACACAAACAAAACCTGGATGACTTTCTTAAACAACAAGATAAAACATATATCCTTGTTTAGGGTGTCCCCGAGCTCCCGACATTAAACGAGCTAGAGGCCAAAGCGCTTGACTGGGATGGCTGGGGCTTTTCGTGAAGTGTTCTCATTCGAAAATGTTCCCGTTAATTCGAAATCAAACTTACCGCTTTCATCTAACTTAATATTGTGTAGTCCCTGAGTGATGAAAGTATCATTAGATTCCGTATTGGTGGCAAAACATGTGAGCAAACTTTGGCAAAATGGCCTAAAAGGCTGCTATCTGAATGTGAATAAAGACGATAGGCACCAGGACCCAGATAGACAAAGTAAGGTTGAGCAAGAAAATTATCAATTCAATTCTCTCACCATGGAGCTCAGAACGGAGACAAATCCAAAACACAATGGCAGCTGAAGGAGAAGAGAATGGTCACCATATTGTTGGCGTTGAAAGCTCTATACAACAACCTGAACTGGAGCTGGGGTCTATGTCGTAGGTCTAATTAAGAAAAGACCGGTAGCCAATCCCGTAATGATCGGTATAGTGATAAATAGCAGTACATCAGTCATTTAAACCGATGTTTCACTGTCATAAATTTATGGTGATCTGCAAAAATAAAGATTAATAAGAGGGAGAGAAGGGGGACTTACCTGAAAACCTTAATGTCCTAAGCAAACATTCAGTGTCAATTCTCATACACGTTGTGTAGAAAACATACCGACACAGATATCTGGATATCGAGCAAAGATAAGGCTGCATCGGCGAGACAGCTTCCTTGCGGCTTTCACTGCCCCGCTTCAAAATCAGCCATTACCCTGCAGATAACTCTAGAGTAAACACATTGTAAACAGGTAATGCAAATGTGAGACGGCAGCAGACGCGCCAACGGTTCTGTTGCCAGCCTTATCCTATAAAGCTTTGGGCCAAGCACAAGGAGAGTAACGTGGACCCCAGCTCGGAAGGCGATAGACAGCAACGGCACGCAGTTTGGTCGTCAGTCATTTCATTTCCTGCTTGCCAACTAAACCTATGTCCTCTTCGAGTCTTGCATCATCCTACACCTGCTAGACTGAACAAGGCCCTCTTAAGTTAGCCGTGACCTGGCATACGTAGCACGTGCCCGAGCCAACACAACTTATTCAGTACTATCGGTTTTGCAATGGAGTTAGCATGATTATCACTACCTAGTACTCGCCTACGCACATCATCATTGCGCACACGCTGGTGCTATCCGACACCAGCAATACTTCGCAGACAACGATGATCAAAGCGTTGAAGGCGCCTCAGATATTAAAACCAAAGAGGCCAAGTTTCACTACCATAGAGCAGAACGGCCCTCACCGTGGCCTTGTATACACGGTCTTTCAGAAGGAGAGAAATTCATTTTTGTCGCCAAAGATGCCGCAGGTTCAACAAGGCAGCGAAGTGCATACCAAATAATGTGACCACTGTGGACAGGCTATTAAGGGTTGATTGGACCGTGACAACATGGTCAAAAAGCAAAGCGATATTATCTGCATTTTCTAAGTCAACCAACCAGGTAGGTATAGAATCTTGCCGGGAAACATCATTTAAAAGCACGCTTCTGATCGCTGATTCCCTCAACTGCTTTTATACCAATGCACATGATCTTCAAACTAACTAGTCGAACTTCGTATTCGTCAGGTCTTTACAAGTGGGACCTAGCTACGGTCACCGAAACATGGCTAAAACACGGCCATCACGGAAGCTGAGATTGCTCTATCCGGTATAACTTCCATAATAAACGGTCGACCTAGCAGTGGAGGGTGAGTGCACTTTTATCATCGATACGACCGGCATGTTTATATTATTGAGGACAAAGAAACTAAAGTCTTCAAATCCCTTTGGTGCACATGCACCAAAGACGTGATGATGTGTGTTTATTAGCAATGTCCAATGTCCACATAGCCTCTGCTATGAATCGAGTCCTAGCACGACCATACAATCAATTCATTCTGGTGTGGCAGTTCATAATACCTGCAATCAAAGTTCCAACTTTGCACAGCGAACAATTCAAGGCTGATTTGCAAGGGGTTATCGCAGATGTACCTATGTACAATCATGTATCCTCTTCCACGAGACTCCAAATGGGTGACACACGCGAGGTTTTGGACCATTGTGCACCCCAACTAGAAAATAATAGTCGACACCTTGACAATAGGTGCAACACTTGGCCGTAGCGATCACGTGATGCGCTTTCGTTACATCAGTTACTCAGTGTATATCAGTGAGAACAAAGTTGAAACCTAGGTCGTTAAACAGTAGGAAATCCTTTACAACAGGGTTCAAGAAACCTACTGGTCCTACTTGTCCAAGAAGCCGCCCGATGTCACCTGGATGATTTTCGCCATCCAATTCACTGAGCTGGTGGCACATGCGTCAGCTAGCAAGATTCTTCGTCTGAAGCAAGTGAATTTGTTCATGAGGAGACATATTAGAAAATGCATGACCTGAAGTGATGCGGCCTGGCGCGTAGGCCAGGTAACCAGATTTGGGGTGATTACACAGCTAAAGGACACCATTGCTTCTAGTTGATACTCGAAGACAAACTCCAGCAACAATAGAAATTAGCGACGAAATTCAATACAAATCCAAATTTGCTGTAAGGACACGTCAACAATCCCTGCAGATTGCAGCGCGTGATCCCGCTTTTACGTGCAACTGATGGTCTTGTAAAAACGGCGCAATAGGTTGCTAACCGGCTTCGCCAACACCTTTTTCCATACTTTCCGGAGTGAATCATCATTTCATCCGCTTTTTACACAGCTTCCAGCGCCACCTGGATTCAATTCAATTCAGTTCAATGGATGCAAACTCTATTGTCGTTGCGTTTGCACAGCTCACTTTAGGTGAACGACATTAAACCGAAGGCATTCAAGACAGCAGGAATGCAATCCGCCAAATATTAGTTCGGTTATTTGGCGTTGTCTCGAGAAAATGCAGATAACAACAATGAGGAAACATGGAGTGGTAACTCCTATTTATAAAATTAGTAAGCGTTCGGAGCCATTGAACTACCGCCCAATCACACTCGTACCAGTTTTATCCATATTAATGGAACTTCTAATTTCTAATGTGCTCATGCAATACCTTGAGCGTAATAGCATCCTAATGTCACAGCAACACGGATTCCGCGGAAATCGATCCTGCACTATAATCTCACTGCTAGCCCCCACAAGCTGGACAGAGTCAGCCGATGCCAGAGTAGGAGTCGAGGTCGTCTACAAGGAATTCTCAAGAGCGTTCGATCGTTTGGACCAGCGCATTTTCCTTCACAAGCTTCGAAGCTATTGTATCAGTGACTCTCCAGTGGGTTGCATCGGCGACTTCTTCACTCAAAGTCTGCCGTATGTGAGAGTCCACAGCACTATTTCCGACATAATTGACTTCCAGTGTTGCGTTCCCTAAGGACAGGTATTGAGGCCACATTTATCCAAAATATTCATTTAACATTTTGCCAGTGTAATGTATTTGAGTTGCGTATCAATTGCAAATGTTGCCAAAATTTAGCATGGCAACCGGACCTCGGATGATCACATGGCATTGCAGAGCAATCTTGACAGTACATGATCATCCGATGTCCTGCTCCAATTCAACGTGAGCAAGTGTAAGGTCGCAAGCATATGCCATCAGTTTATCTATGAAGAACAACTTAGCGGCCAGCATTTAATATGTGCTTCCTAAGAAAATGAAATCGGGATGATAGTGCAGTACGATCTAGGTGGCTGGAGACAGGCTGAATAGGCATCATAAAATGCCAGTCAACATCTTGGACTCGTACGAAGGGCAATCAGGAATATTGAACCATCAAACCTTCCGCTATTGTTGAATGCCTACACTATGAACAATGAACAATGATTTATAACGGGTAAAAAGCCGGTGCTTGACATGTCCAGTAGGTTGTACATCAAAGCAACAAGATAGCGAAGCTATAATGGATTCGTCGGTTCGGGCGCTTACAGATGGAACTGCACTGCCCTTTAAAGGGGTTTGAAATGAGAATGTACGCACACAATGCAACGGGAGGGTAGTTCTTATTCACATCATAGGCGAGAAAAATAAAAAGATAGCAAGGACAACGCTTACTCGTGTGCAACTGTTTTCGGTCGACAGGCTACAGAAATCCAGTTTCTATGGTAGTAACGTTTATCAAATTTCGTGCAAAACGTTTGGAGTGACTCATTCTCGAGTATGGTTATGGCACTATCCCGTGTCTGTTGTGCGCTGGGGCCAGCATCTGGTGGTCATGAGCTATAGCACGTAGTGTAAATGTGACGGGATATCGTCAAGCCGTTTTTGGAAAAGAGATAGGGTGGGTGCATTAATTACATGCTCCGGGAGGGCGTTCCAAGTCTGTGCCACGCAAAGAGAGAAATAGTTTCGCCGACATTCCAGGCAGCTGTACTGCGGGACTAACTTAAAATGGTGACCAATTAGTGAGGTGTTTCTACTGTGTATTAGAAGAGAATTTCATGGGTGGTTGGGGTCTCTCAGGATCTGGTGCACCATTATGAGATCGCCACTTAGATGCCGATAACGTCCACTGTATATTTTGAGGGTCTTCAGCCTAACTTGTTAGGGGAGGCTGGTCAAACCTCTGATGTTCTTCGTGGCCCTAATTTGTGCAGTATCTAGCTCAGTGAGATGGTGCTGGAACCAGGGTTTCCACGCTTGTATAGAGTATTCCGGGTGCGGTCTCACGTACGCACTAAGCACTTTTGGAAAGATGGAAGGATCAGAATCCCCGAAGACTCTGCGAAGAAGTTCGAGGTACTGGTTCGCTTATTAGCTGTCTTTTCAGTCTGCATAGAACATGTGATGCAGGCGTGGCGCCCTTAGCGCAAGCGCGACGTCGATGCATTTAAAGCTAAACGCCGTAGATCGACCATACTCTTCGGAGGATGGTTTCATCTTCCCTACCAAAGCAGAATGCAGTCCCTGAGATTACGCATTGGTGAGGAGACCACATCATGGTTTACTTAGTACTGAAGAACCCAACTCACCCATGTCTCGAACTGTTGCAGCTGAACCAATATACCAATCTGAGAGGCCATCAGCTCAAACTGGTTATGAACTATAGTTGACTTGTTTGTCGACGCAACGTTTTCTCCCTCCGTGTGTCCTGTGCCTGAAATACCCTTCCGACTCACCTTGTCCTTGCTCCTGCATCAACGCTTTTCAAGAAAAGCCTTGATGAAAGGCTTTGCAACTTGCCTTACTTGATATAGTCCATTCCACTTAGATGGCAAAATAACGCCACCCTAACCACTTGCTTAACTACCCTCCCCACAATTTCGCGGTGAGGATACATGCAGAAGTGTCCTTGTGATTGGCTTGGAGGTGCCTAAGCTAGATAAACATAACACATTTGTCAAATAAAACAACACAAAAGTGACCGTTGTCGATTTCATTTTATTTCTCACGCACTTAATGTACTTTAAGGACATTTTATATTATTTTGTTGTGCAAATCAGATTCTCAATTCGAACTATCGTTATATAGTAGAGCATTTCAATCTGCATACGCTTAAAGTAACCATTCAATTATCCCATAATCCATTAAAGTTTAATTTATCTTTAAGCATCCGGCGGGATTTGTCAGGCACATCTTTTAATCGTGATAAATCATCTTTCATTCTTCATTGTTTTATGTCGCCTCCGTATCAGCCATACATTCCAGGTAGAACATGCAAACAATTAACGCTTAGAAACCTTGAGAGATACGTGTAGCCACCTGTCGTCCAAATTCAAGACTGGAACGAATCAGCAATTCCCGGGAGAATTCGAAAAATCAACACTGGTGTAACTGTGGTGCTGTTGAATAATAAAAATAAATGCTAAAATATCAAACCTCAAACGGTTTCCTCACACACAAAAGCAATAAAAGCATTGCAGTAGAAAATAAGCTCAATTACCCTAATCGCTAGCTTTACGATTAGTTAAAGGTTTTATGTAGGATAGATTTACAGACACTCAGACACACGAATTGCTAAATGCAAAAATGTATACAACTAGTTTTACGTATATCTATTGTTTAATAAATAAATGGAACAAAATAAAATTACTGCATTATATAACGGGCTGCATTTAATTGGCATATTTAACATGCTTGGATATTTATGTTATCATTCTCAGCGCAGCATTTAATTAAATTTCCACAGAAACGCTTGAAGATCATTTGAAAGAAAATGAGCAAGGTGGGTTTGCTATTGTTGTACTGGGAAAATTAATAATTGCGCATAGGTGATAACATTAGGGGAAAATAAACAATGTGCTTATTTATTGCCAGCTAGGTTTCACTTTAATTTCGGTATAGTTTTGCTGCTAGGGCAAGGATAAACTATTAAATTCAAATATGTAGTCGTGTTCATGTTGATAGATACCTTTTTATTCAAATACATGCTCTCGGTTTTAAGGTTATTCCTTAATTTTGCATTGTAAATATCCTTAAACTGAGATAATTTTTCCAGCAGTGTAGAGTTCCTCAAGGAATTTTAGCTGGTGGCGGATAATATGAAACTGGATGTTCCTGTATAGCACGACCATCGAAAAATTCAAATTTTGCAACAAATCATATATAACAGAAACCGGTATAAACGCGTATTACTGCTATATCTTAATCGGTAACTGGAAAACTGAGCGAAGGCACGTGGGCTGCATCTACGTGTATCAAAGTAGTGCGCCTCATCTATGGAAATCCAATAGGCTTTAAGTTTTGCTTTCAGGTGAATTTACTATGTGAATTAGGTTCAATCCTTTTATGTTTATTACAGTCGAATTTAAGTACCGTCACATGCTACGTGAGTTATACATATGCGCTAGCAACTTTATGCACATTCCTTTAAAGCCACATATCACACTAATTGAAACTGACTCAACCATCGCAGCTAATGTATGTAGTAATGCTTGGCGTCTCATAATCTACAGCTTATTTCGTGGTGAAAAGAATTTTGAGCAACTGACGATAGTGCTAATAGTGATTGTTTCATCTGTACCTGAAACAATATATGAAGGACACTGATTTCAACGTATATTTGCTTCGTTCTAGTATATATTCCTTAAGCCAGATAGTAGCAAACGTTCATGTGTGTCCTAATTTCTAGGTTTTCTAGGTGATATCAGTTTGTTGGTTCGCCTAGCTTTGCACACAAATGGCCTCACAATTTCCTCCGTGAATTCAATTGGCCGACATTATTTTTCAGTCATATTGTAGGCCCACTACTTGCTTCCATACTTAGGTGGGTTTCAATGCGAGTTGGGCATGTTAACTACGAGGATATAAGTTTCTTCACGATGCGTGCTAGTTATATATTCAAAGCAATGAAAGCCAGATCATTGTTAATATCTTCAATCTGCTTTCTCCACGAAACTTACAGCCATATAAACATATAGGCATATTCTCACAATGGTTAGGCTAAGGCTAGGCAGATAGTTGGAAAAGGTGGCGTAGTTTTGCAAAAAAAAGTCGATAAAATTACCATAACTGTTAAGTAGCCGGACGATTAACTGTTTCCGACTAAACATGTTGCTGCGCGCTCCGTCATAGTCCTCATTAGTAGTTCTGGTGTTTGACTATATAGGAAGTCAAAGATAAATATTGATTTAGCGTTTCTTTATCTTCCAATTTCATCTGATATTAGCCGTATTCATTACGTACTTGGTGGCTTTGGGGTTAGTTTTATTATTTCCTCTTTGCAGAACTTTGACTTGATTTTCGAAGGTAGATTCAGTCCACTCTTTATGCAACGTAGTTAGTACGTATATAGTGAGCATTCGTTTAAATTAATTAACCCGCTACAGTAAACTAAAGCTTCCACGGATGATAACATATGGCACAATTTATGCAGGATGATACAAGCAAAATTTTAAACACATAATTTGCTTCTAGGGAACATTAGCAGAAATTCCATCAAAGGCCCATGACATTAATGCAAAGTAGCAATAAAATCTTAGAAAATGCTTACAAATATTAAAGGAACAATATTTGTCCGTTTCGTGTTGTTGGTAGACTTGATTGTTTCAGGTAATCCAAACAACAACGGAGAGCTTGTCACATTAGTCTAACTGCAATATTGATTGGTTCTTCAAGATGCTTACTGATATCAGAGGCCCGAATAAGTTCGTATCAGCCGCGAGTACTGTGCATTCTGTGTAGTATTTTACCATGTCAAACTGACAAACATAAACAACATAATACGGATGCTAAATGAGGCACCCTAGTAACTCTTTCATTAAACCTTTGGAAGTAGCATTAACTTACCGATACATATAAGTGCATAGGAATTTTGTAAATACTTCTCACTTATTGCGACCAGAACTCCGGTAATGCATCAATGTGTTCATTTTACAGACAACTGCGGAACAGAGAAAAATTTAACCACAGAGAATACTATTTACTGGAAAGGGGAATATGATGTAAACCGGTTATGTATTTGGAGGATCACAAATCACAAAGGGGGCACAATTTCACTGAAGATCAATGAACTACAGGTTAGATGCAAGAGTGTATGTCAGTATATGCTTCACATGTGAATAACTTGTAAACGAACTAGAGTGATTGTACAATCCCAGTCGCCCCAAAAACTTAACATTTCATTTAAACAGATTGGCCAAATATAAGCTTGCATGTTACAATACCTGCAGTGTATAATGCTAAGGTATTAACAACTAACATTCATTTATGCGAAACACCTCTATTTTCTTTTGTAGTATGTAGGCATGTTTGGTGCACCACTCAAAATCTGGGTTTCCGAATTAATGAACACATTGAAAAGAGGTATACAAGCAAGTTTAAAAGCGATGATTGCACAGCGAACCTCTGAGTACCAAGCGGTGACAGGAATTTTGGGCTCACTATACTGATCGAGCATTTGAGCTGAAATATTTTGGAAACCAGTGTTTGGATAAACACCCTAATCAAATATATTTTTAATGGATTACAACACACTGGACAAAGCGTCGGCAGCCCCTACTGATAATGCTAACGGTTCTCCCAGTTTTAATCCGGTTTTGCACATTGATTTTTGCTTTTTATTGTGGTTGTTTTACTATTGTATATGGGTTATAATTCCGCTCTGCTTTCCTGTATGTCGATTTCTCAATGCCCAGGGGCTGTTGCTTTGAAGGCTTGGATTCTGATGATAGTCCACTCTATAGAAATTCAAGCTCCAAGTTAAATTAACTGACAATTCCGGTGGCATCCAGTGTGAAATCGGTAACCGATGGTACCACCCGCTTTGTACAGACTTGAATACCGAGCAGCATGCGGCGATGGCCTTCAGCGACTGGTTGCTTTCCGTTTGTGTCAGTTTCTGCCAACTCCGACAAGAACAACACGACTTTCAAAAGGAGAAAGCTCTTGACACCCAGCTGCGAAAGTTAGAGAATACCTTATCGGTGTTAACGAATATTCCCTGCTAAAATGATATGCTCATGACGACGCTCTCGGTCTCCAAATAGGCAGTTTCTACCATCCCCACTGGAGACTATCTTGTGGCACTAACCATTCTAAAATACGTACAGATGGCGACGGACGACATCAATGAAGTTGCTTCAGGCGTCGTATCTAACTTAGTCTCGATTTACACCGAAATGTTGGTTTAAAGTTTCAATAGATTAAAGCAAAAGTGATCCAGATGAACCTGAATTCGCTCTGCTTATCAATAAGTTGTACTTGTCGCGGCACCGGAAACAAGCAAAGTGACATTGCTTGTCAAGTTGTCTGAAGGTTGTGTGAAGTAAAATTTTCACAAGCGCTACTTGTCCCTCGGTACTGGTTACCTCAACTCACGCACATTTTGCACATTGCGCACATTTTGCTTGACTCCTCTCAAAGTACCCAAAGCTGTTAATTGTGATTAATACCACTCAGGTTCAAGTTACAGTTGTAAACGTGTATAGGATTCATTGGAGTGCGTCGGAAGAGATTCTGGATTTTATTTTTTCCGGTCAGTAAAAAGGCTTTGGTTCTGGACGAATCATTCTTCTCGGAGGTTTGCTGGGCAGATCTTTCTGCAACTTAGTGTCAGGTAATTTCGGCTCAGATCTTCTTATACTTAGGCTCCAAATACCGTTGCGTCGGTTCGTGAACATCACTATGTACATGGATGCCCAAGTACTGTCTAACTTAGGTTCCTTATCTGCTTATTCAACCAATTTTGTTGGTCACATTACTTACGGACGTCTACTTGGTTCTAGTGAACATGTTTGTTTGCGCTTCAGTTCTACTCTGTCTGGAAGCTACCAGTACTGTTGAGTCTCACCAAAATGCATGGCAAGCGACCATCATTCACGGCGATTCAAGGCTTCGGGCCTCTATTGTGATATCTCCGAGGACGATACTGATATTAATTAATTATGTCACGCAGCTTTCCCTGTTTGCATCAAATTTGTCAATTGGAGAATGTAGGCAAAAGCAAAGTCGGATCGAAAAAATCACAAAGACAGGCATTTGCAAATAAATAGGCTTGAATGTTAGCGGACCTACGGAGACGCTCCTTCAGCCAGTGCTTACGACAAGTACCGTGATGACAGACACAGATGTATGCAAGACCTAAAGAATGCACGACCCAAGTTTGAGAAGTGGTTAGCACATCCAGCTTCAGAGAGTCCAGAAAACTTCAGCGCGGTTAAAACTTTCCAATCTAATGTGGTTAGGTGACGACGGTACCCATGGTCATACGGTACATGACAGTCTTCATAATTAGTAAAACATACGCAGCAGCTTTAAGAGAAAAATCTCGTTAACAGGTGTTTAGGTTGTTTGCAGCACCTAGAGGGTTTGGGCGTAACTGAATTTATTGTAGCGGTACCTTCGTAGGCTGTTACAAGTACTTAACCGTTCAAAGGCATCGGGGCCTGATGTAATTCACTCGAAACTGTCATCTGATTTGGCTAAAGAACTAAGTGGAGCACTCCCTGTAGTGCTTCCGAATTCACTTGAAAGCTGTGAGTAACCTTCCGAAAGGAAGAAAGTTATCAACTGTCCCCTCTAAAAATCTGTACAGGATTCAGCCTGCAGATTACAAGCCAGTTATTCTGATGAGTGTAATAGTCAAACTACACGAGAAACTGGTGAGGATGTCATTTCATCGTCATCCTTATAGGTTTTATCTACTTGGTCTTTCACAACACAGATTTTGGAAAGGATTTTCATGTCTGACAAATCTATTGTCAGGAAACTGCGGTAGATAACGGATACGCATTAGAGGGGCTTTTCTTCAAATCTTCCGAACCCTTTTGCACGGTATACTATTTGAGGCTTGCGTAGAAACGGAGTTCTTGCTGGATATATTACCGCGGCCTTCACTTTGTGACTGACTTCGTGGTAGAGAAGTGGGTGTAAGTGTTGTTCGCGGCCTGCCATTTGGGCCATCTCTCATCAGTGGCGTACCGCAAGACTCTGTCTTCGGAATAGCCTCCCAACGGAGTCTGAGGTGCCATCGCTAATTTTTGCTGATTAACTAAGGCTGTATAATATTGTCAGTCTTTTTGGGGTTTCGAAGCTATTCAGCGAGCCATGGATAGACAATCAGACTGGTCTACTATATGAAGACTGCCCATAAATCAGGCACGTTGCTCCCCTCTTCGAATTAGAGGAGGTTTTCATACTGAGAACTACCTAACTGGTAGGGTCGAACATCCCGGTTTATCTAGACTCGTTGATCTAGGCGTCGTACATGATTGGATTTTACCCTCGGGCAAAAACAAAAGTAGCAAATAATTTATGGTATACTTCGCATCCAAATAATTATTTGTAAATTATGAGTGAAATATTTTCCAAAATACTGCGGAGAATTTTAGCTGACGCGTGTTAGTGCATGCAAAGCAAATTGTAAAGAAATGTTGATATATCCACGCCTATTTTATAACGTTTTCCTGTTGACACTGTTCGCAAATGTCTGTGCTCTGTACGGAAACGGCAAACCAGATAACTTTTTCGATAAATCATCTAACTTTTAAATTCTTTGAAAAGCATCGTTGTTCACTAGCCGTTGCTAGTTTTGTTACATTATATTCGCATAAAATATAAATGCCCATTTGAGGTCTGGCTTTTCTTCGCGCAAAGCAATATGAAAAATTGCAATATAGATGCAAGCGGGCATAGCTTCCTAGACCACAACTTTATTTCACGCGTTGTCACAAATGGGAATAGTGTATATATAAGAGCACAGATGTGGATGTTACCAGGAGGACAGCAACCCGCATAACCTTGTTTCTACTCTTTATGCATCTATGTTCTGACGCGCCATGTTTAGCCTACTGCAGATCTAGGACGGGATTGTGGTTTCTAGTATCAATGAGATTATATCTTAGATGAGAATATGAACTGTACTAATGATTTTTTGGAGACGGTTCTGAATTTTCGGATTATTCAGCGCGATCTAATTGCAAGTTACTCCATTCCACACACTCATGATCTCAAACACAGCAACATATTTCAAACTCTATTTATTACATGCCGCTAACTAAGCCATTACATTCCATGCAACTTATGCATTCGTTGCAACAACAACGAGAAAAGATGCTATGAATAATTTGTACCTTGGTGGATGATGCTGTGTAATTTATTTTGATTAATTAGTGTTTACGAAGAGTTGTGGTAAAGTGTTAAAATCTGCACCTTTTTAATTCTAGCGTCGGTTTTAATAAAAGTGATACCCAGTGTTATAATTTGACATGGCGAACGTATTTCAACACATTTATCCTTAACACCGTAAATTGAGCTGTATAAATAAATACTTCGCAGAAAGACCTAAGGTTCATGACAAGGATCAGCGCTGATTTACTAAGGTGTATTCCGCATAATTCTTCTAAACAAAGCGACATTGTTTAAACAGTATTTTTGTTGATTTGCATGGGGCAGCCAAGTGAAAATGGGAGATAAATATAAACAATATAAGCTGAATTTATAAAAACGGAGCAGGCCAGTTGAATAAATGCTAAATTTAAACTTGGTAATTCACCTTATCTGCGTTTGATGCGAATTGTCCATAGTTCTACTTTGGGCGTTGAATACCTCAATGTGTATTTAAAAAATAATAATTTATTTTGTTCATCAATCAACAGCTAGTTACAACCGCGGGATTTCTCAGAATTTTGGACGGAAGTGATTGCGGTGCAAAAGTTATTGCCTATTTCCGGTATTCTGCGAATCCATTAAATGTCACTATACATGGTTCTTCAAACTTGATGATTGTTGTCCTATCAGAACGATTTGAAGTTGGCGCTTACTTCAACGCAACTTTCTCGTTTAGTAAGTTTCAGCATCCCACATTACAGCTATAGTGAAAACAGCGGTATTATTATTTTACTAAATTTTCGGCTATTATACTTAATTTTGAAGCAAAAAGTGTGCAGGTATTAGAAAAGTAATGTAAGTGGTTGTCTTATAGCTGCCGAAGCATTGTACTTTAACTCTATAATTCTATTGAAATGCAGAAATAGGTTAAATATCAAGCCATGTATAATTAATTAATGTTTAAAGGTTGCTTAACCATCTTGTGCTGATTGTTATGGGTAGACAAAATTCAGAGACAACATTCCGAGCAAAACTAAACTTCATTGTTATTATTGCGAAGAATTAGTCAATAGGATTGGTTGAGCATTGTGGTAAAGCGTCTTGGCTGTTTGGAATAGACCAGTAAATAAGTAGCGAATACCTCCCTATGGCCTTTTGCGCGCGTCTTTAAACCTTACTATAAGCTGATTATTTTAAACTATAAAAACCGAAATAAATGAACATAGTCATGAGTAAATAAATACTTAATTTGATCAAAGCTATACTGCGCTATGGTGCAAATACCAATCCAACTGTTTGTGTGGATCTAGTCATATTAATAGACATGGAACAGATAATTGGGTAGGTTTAAAACATTATATACTAAAATATCGTTTAAAGTTATTTCATTTTGAATTTGAGTTAAATAATTAAAAGAGGTATTAACTGTAGATATTTTAAACCTAAAAGTAATGTGGCCAAGCATACAGTCATCATTGTCTGGATTGCATTCAAGGTATTTCATCGATATTTGCCCACACTTCCCTTATCAATCAGTCTATGTGAAGTTCTTCTGAGTTTTAGGCTCATTCGGCAGTTTGGCTACAAAGGTTTCGTTATGACTCAGAGTGATATGGTCAGTATTCTATTATGTAGCGCGGAGGCGGTTGGTTACGCCTCAGTAAGTGAGTGTGGTCGATCTTCTAAGCAGAGAAAACATTCACTGAGTTATGAGTGTTCGACCCGCAAATGGCTTTCAAAATGTATCTCTTTAACCTGTGTATAGTAGACTACGTACGCGTGCATCTAGAACTAAACTCATCGCTTGACATTTCTCTAACGTACTGTTTCATTAGATTTAGTTGAAAAAGTCGGTGAAATTAATCCATTTTGCCTCAGATGTGGTAACTGTTTTAAGGCATCGGAAGACACGTAAGAAAGCGTGTTTCAGCAAGTGCGACGCACATCGAAAAAGTGATAGTTCCTCCTCAAATTAAGATCGTGTCTGTACTAACAGCGAGATTGTAATGACCACACTGATTTTTTGATACCCGTAAACCAAATTATTTTATGGTAAGCTACCATTAATCTGAAAGCCAAGTATAACTGGGTTCTCATCAACATATCATATACAGGATGAACCACAAATCCGATGAGCAACATTATATCATTAAAACGGGAATAAAACGTCAAACACGGATAGGAAAACATTAATAGGCATGCGTAGGCATGACACATATTAAATGGTTTTCATTTATAAACACTAAGAAGGTTACCATTTTGATCCAGAATATATGAAGTTTCTGGCCTGCGAAAATGTTGGAAGAGCTAGGTAATTATTGGAAGCAAATTATTTTTCTGTTAAGTTGTCGAAAATGGGTTGAGTTAGTAGCATATGAAGCACCAGGGATGAAATCACTACTATATCTAACGAAAAAGAACCCAGACAAATAGGTTAAACAACGGTACCCATGCGCTTAGTCTTCCAGGCACAAATCAGTGAGATTAATTTCGAAATTCAAATGCCCGTCGAACAACCGAAATTCAGACTGATGGTTCATCCATCTAGCAGCTGGCTCGCTCACACACACACTGAAGATTTGTACAATGTCGCTCTACTACGCGCATGTTGACTGACGTTTGTAGCCAAACTGAATAGCTCAGCGAAAACTTAGAAGACCAACTGAACAGCTTTACTTACCATTATTTACGTCGTTAAGTGAGGGTGTGGCAAACTATTAATGGGAGCCCGTATCTGTTAACATACTTAAGAGCTGTAAGTCATGCATAATATATGCACGATTCAACCATTAAAATCATTATTCATTCTCCTATTTCGGCTTTAGCACAACTCTTGCTTGTCCTGCAATGGGGTTTACAATCAATTGTGCAACCTTATAAATTTAATACATTGTCACATTATCAGCTAAGTGATCGGCACGTTCATTTTGGTTTAGCTACTCTGGATCTGGATATATTTTTATATATAGCATTGGAGTGTGGGAATCCATGAAACTACACTTTTCTTGCATTTAGAGTCTCTCAACTCCCATTCCACCGGTTCCGACAGAAATGATGTTCGTATAAGGTTTACATAGTTTAAACCGAAAGGCATATTAAAAATGACCGCTGCAGCTAGCCGTATGCTGCTTAATTAAACACATATAGCTGGAAACTCGCTACGGTGCAGGTGGGAAGCATCAAACCCAGTACTCCTACATTTATTGTGTTCTTGTTAGAAAGTGGTGAAATAAAGGAACATGAAAACCAACGAGAAAATGCACGGCCGTTCATGTATAAAGTGCATCAGGGTAACATTCAGAGGCCTAACGTCTATGGAAGAACCCAGTGTATTATACAAATAGTGCAATATCCGGAGCATGTAAGCATGCATCTGCTTAATACGGATAAACATTTTGTACCAACATATCTAGGGTGTACTAAGCTAAACTTTTGAATGTTGATTTTTGAACATTTTACTAGAAAAAGTATGCATGTTTATGTATGTTTAAATTCATGTATATTCATGTATTTTCACAACAGTTATTGAAATCGTCCCACGATGCTGAATATTAAGGCAGAGCCAATTAGCGTAGCATGAAATGCTCCAAAGCGCACTGTTTAGTACATTTGTTAAAAAAATTTTTAGTGTGGTGACAAAATGAGTTAAAGTCTAAAACTAGTTTACGAATTTTATCCATGGAAGTGTGTATGATATGTTTTGTCGTTTGATCAGGCTACATGTTAAATTTTAGAAGCCGCTAACATCCAAGTTTGACAGGATTATAAACCAATTAGCGACCATTGCAGTTAAACTAAGATGGATGTGCTGTTTTGTTAGTACGTTGATTCCCAGTATCTTCCAGCAAAAGCAATGTAAGCTGTAATGGGAAATTTGCACTTGGAAACTTACGAGACATACCATTTCGTAGCGATTATTTTAGGTGCCTTTTCGTCCGTATACAAGTTCTCTTATGACAACTCTAAAAATTATCGATATCTTCTAAATGAAAACACTTGAAGCACACACTGCAATTTCCATTAATTAGATACAGCACCGAGCCTAGGCTGCATATCTGGTACGTTCTTATTAACAATGCATGTCTTATTTCTATTAGATGGTGTTCCACTATTATATCCGTCACTGATTTTGATTAGCTGGTTCAGCAACGTCGCGTTTTTATTGGTTTTCCTCGCTGTAAGTAATTAATAGCTCCACACTCATGCCTTAACTCGTGTGTGATGTGAGCCATGTCGCACTATTGCGCCCGATGCACAATGTTTGTTACCGTGTATTGTTCTTGCCTGACTGCGGTCTGGGGGGCATGCTTTGCTTGGATATGTTACTACGTATTACTACCGACGGGATCCAGATAAACCGTATAATCAATTCATCTCCTAACTTTTGGTCTTCTGCTGAGGAAAAAGCGACCTTATCAAACTGGTTGAAGTGGAAGAAATTACTTAATAACTACCTGGAGTTACTGCCTGTTTTATATTTTATTACCTCACTTTCGGAATCCCAAAAAGTACGACTATTCCGAAAAC
The DNA here is from genome assembly GCA_944474145.2 of Dicrocoelium dendriticum. Lineage (NCBI taxonomy): Eukaryota > Metazoa > Platyhelminthes > Trematoda > Plagiorchiida > Dicrocoeliidae > Dicrocoelium > Dicrocoelium dendriticum. The sequence continues at coordinate 61,949,262 of OX104061.1, forward strand.
TACTGGGAGATGAAGGTTAACGAGATTATGATGCACTACATGTGGTAAATTGTTACACTACTACATCGGCCTTGAATAAACATACCACCCTCTAGGGATTGAAACATAGGCTTATACTGCGAAATACTAATGTTCAATGCTTGCGCAGAAAGCGAACGAAGGATTCAAGGTATTCATTGCATACATCCATCAGTTTAATTTACGAAGATGAATGCAATGAAATTCTGCCCGACAAGTTTGCAAAAGAAATAAAAGTACAATGCTTAATTGCGGGGATTCTGAATGGAAGCGAACGAGAAAAATTGGTATCACTGTACGATTCAGATTCCATGTGGGAGAATGCTTCTCTAATCTTTTGCAAGTGGGAGAATATCTCGCACCATGTATGTGAATTCACTGTCCATCCACTCGCTGATGCTGTACACTCAGTTGCTAAGACACTGACTCCTGGTGAACCTCGAAAACAGTTCGTCTGCCATTTTTGCGCGATGCAACATTCTCCTGTTTCTGAGTGTCGCCACAAAGAAAGCATCTACCGAATGTGGTAAAATATGCCAACTAGCCGGCGTGTATATATCGAAACCCGTCCTATAAGCCAATCTCACTCAATCGAAGTGACATAATAACCTGCCGCATACGGAGATAAACCTACTGGAAGACCAAGACAACACTCTAAATTCCGTCCACTTGAATATCGTATCACCCAAAAAGTGCCCTCCATATTCGATTCGTTCGATGATCGAGAATGAACCGATCGATTTGGAACTGGACACAGATGCTACAGTTACCATCATAAACAGTGATTTAATTAATAGTCTGGAGCGCTTATAACCAAGTGACTCCAAATTGCACACCTACTCGGGAGACCGACTAGAGTCTTGGGAAATGCATTGTTAATCTCAGGAAGAGCGAGCCGGAATTAACTCTTGCATTGATCTCGTTACCTGGGTAAAGACCGAAAATCTTGGTCAGCAATTGGATCCGATAATTTCCAGCAACCATGCAGATTAATGAAGTCGCGTTCAATGACAGCAGTCTAGACGATCTGTTGAAGCAATTTTCTGCTGTTTTCGAAATAGATTAGGAAATTTGAAACATCTCAAAGCTTCCATTAATCTAGGGGAGAAAACCAATACTAAGTTTTACATAGCAGGAACATTAAAGTACGCTACGCGTCCGAAAGTTGAATTGGATCCACAAAGGCCACAATCCCGAAACGTAATCATATCCTTACAGCACTCGGATTGGAGTACCCCAATTGTTCCCGTATTAAAACCTGATAATATGCTTCGTGTCTGTGGAGACTATAAGTTAACTGTCACTCAAGCTTACAAAGTGAAAAGGTATCCTTTGCCCTACATCAAGGATTTGTACGCTACGATATCCGGTTGGCAAATATGGTATAAGCTTTATCTTAGTCACGCGCATTTTCAAGTCGAACACGATGAGGACACGCGAATTAACCACCTTAACTACACATCTTGGACTATTTCAGTCTACCCGTCTTCCTTCCAGGCGCGCAACAAAAACTAGCCGCGGTACCAATACAACTCCCTCCGACTCTAAACATTCAATCAGCAACATGTGGCGGACAGGACCAAAGAAGTGCGTCTATGAAATCTTAAGGGTTGGTGACGACAGGGTGCGTCTCCAGTTGGATTCGGGTGCCACCATAAACATAATTCCAGAGAAGCGGTGCCCAGGAATTCATGTGTGACCTGATCAGTGTGTCCTACGCATATGCAACGGTTCCAAGCTCCAGCCAAAAGTTTTGGCCACAATCAAATTGATCAATTCCAAAGTCGACTCTTTACAACTGCTTGATTTAATTTTGGTGTAGGAAAGGCTCACGCTGATTCTTGGCATGGATTTCACCAATTGTCTTGGCACTATTCATTTTCTCCACGACCGTTTTGTGCACGTATTTGAAGCGGAAGCAGACGATAGTATACAGTAGCCGATCGTGTTTACAATAGATTTGGGTATGTTTAAAAGTTCCGTTCATTTGTCAACTGATCCGCCAATAGGGACTATTTTGTTGCCAGCTTGAAGGGTCTCATTTGCATTACCTGATTTGTTCGCCACCGAATTAAGTAACTAGAAGCGATTGGTCGCAATAGCTAAGGTCGACGAGCCGATAGCCTAGATTGACCAAATCGCGACTTTATAAAAACGGTGATTTGCATGTAGGCTAGATCCTAAGCCGTTGAATGAAGCTTTGCGTAGAGAGCACTATATACTGCCGATGTTATAACATGTAATGTTGCGTTTGGATTTGGTGAAGTACTTCCCCACATTTGTTCTCTTATTGGCGTTCTTGCAAGTGTTTCTAGAAGAGGATTCCAAATTTCTCACGGGTTATATCAATATTTTGGGCTTTTCCACTAAGCATGTTTACCGAGTACCTTGAAGCTTTCGAGCATAATTTTTGAAGAAAGAATACTGCAAGCTTTTGACTACTCAACCTATATAAAGTATGTAGCATACGATATAGGAATACATGTCTCAACCGAACGGAATCATGACACCAACTGTACCACTTTTGTAGGATTTTGTTTAATAAATATAAAGCACAAGCGCAAGCAACTTCAGCAACGAAACTAGAAGTGAATTTTCGTTGGCACGTTCCCACATTCGAGAGAATAACGATAGATCCCTGCAAACTTAGACGGTGCGGGAGGTGCCACATCTAAGGACGTCAAAGCTGTTGATCGTTTAAATAACATGGTGAAATATTTGGGCCAATACTTGCCCAGATTTGCTGAACTCATGAAACTCATCAGGAGACTGAAGGAATAAGTTGCAAAGTGAAGTTGGGGAAAAGACCAGGACACGGCCTTGACAACCATCATTAATCTTAGTAGCTGTGCACTAGTATTCGATTACTACTGCCCAGCCCTGCCATTGAAAATGCAGTGTGACAACAGTCAAAGCGGAATAGGTATCGTATTCATACAAGCTGTCTAACCCTTGTTTTTTCTTAGTGGAACTTTCACAGTGGCGGAAAGGCGCTACGCGCAGATCGAAATAAAGGCACGTTGTCGTCTACAAAATAGAGATGTTCAACGACTAAACTTTTGGAAGGAAGACTACAGTGTATATTGACCACAAACCGCTAGAGTTACTATCTAGTAAACCACCACTCAGTGTCCCTCGACGAATTCAACGTATGCCTATCCGGCTCCAGAAGTATGACATGGATCTGCTTTACACTCTGGGGACGCAAAAATTTTCATCGCGGACACTCTGACAAGACGTCGTCATTCGATAGTCAAAAAGCGACAGAAGAAGTTTGAAGCAGGTAATCTGATACATCATCTGGAGATAATGACAGATCACCCGAAAGAAACAAAGCGTCATACGGAGACAGGAGCCATGTCCATGGCGCTGCACGAAGTGGTTTTCATAGGAGAGTCAGATACAAAAGATATACTTCCGAGTAAATAAACGCCGTACTTCAACTTCCGAGATGTCCTGACGGTGTGTGATGATCCGCTGTTCTAAGGAACTCCCATTTTCCCCCACAACCGCTTCACAAAAAATGCTAGAACACCCACATCAGCACCACTTGATTGGCCACTACAGTTTTATTAGAGCACGCGAACTGATGTTCTGCACGGGATGACAAGCCAATCCGAGACCATGTATCAAGCTGTTATGCCTGCCGGTCTCACAACGCTTACTATGTCTGGGAACCAATAATGTTGCCTGAGATTCCACATCGAACTTGACAGAAAGTAGCGGTGGACTTGTTTTATGACAACGGGGAAATACAACCTAATAACTTGAATATTGCACAGACTAATTTAAGATCGACCCACTCATCGATATCACCTCGCAAGCAACCATCAACATGCTTAGATAACAATTTGCCAGACACAGAATAACGGCGGAACTGATCTCAGACAATGACCCATATTTTACAAGTGCTGCGTTCCAGACCTTCGCGAACAAGTAGGACTTCTCGCATAGATATAATAGCCCGCATCACAGTCATTCTAAGGGAAAAGCAGAGACAGCGATCAAAAAAGGGCCAAATGCTGCTATCGGAGGTCGGATCCACGATTGGAGACCCGCTGGTAAAATCGATGGACATAAGCAATATGCAAGTACCAAACATCGGTCTAAGCCCAGTACAACGTTCGTATAGCAGGACGACAAGAACACTAATGCCTACTACTGCTGAACTCTTACACGCTGTCTCGCCATCGCATGAGCAACTGAGCAACGGAATGCAGATCAGAAAAGGTTTTAAGGTTGCGGGACCAGGGCGCTATCAGAGCTATCATTAAATCATGAAGTGTGGATCTAACCGAAATGATGGAAGAAAGGTGTGGCCGCCGCGAAAATTAGCGAAAGATTTAATGAAGTTAGTACCGGTGGGAAGGTAATTAGAAGGGACGAGTGCAGCCAAGCCGACACCGGCATCGAGATGATGAACCTGCAACAAAACACTTACCTGCCTTGCGGTGAAGTCATCAAAAGAGATAAAGTAAAAACGACGCGGAACGGAAGAGATTACGGAGTTTTCTGTGACACAGACGCAGCTGATCTCAAAAATAGGAAGGATTTGATAGGATCGTGCAAGCAAGCTGCAAACGTGCCGCGAGCGAACAGAGCAGTTGATTGGACAGCAAACATACTTCATCTACTCTCTGATTGGCTAGCTGGAGCGGGTTTATTTAACTGATTCAATGGAGGAATCTCGGTGGTGTACCAGCATTGTTAGTAGTGGTAATAAATTAATTATTTAAGTCGACATACCTACTGGCTTATCATGCTTTCATTTTTATCGAGTTCGCTTAAACATATAAACAGTTTGTCCTTGAAAGACCGATGTCTGTGACAAGGAATTCAAGCAATTACTAGGCCCCCCTCTTTGCATATTCCAGCTACAGGGATCGCACCGCACCCAAAAATCATAGGACGCAGCTTCAATACGCAACAGACGCTCAATTTTCAATGAGGTATCTCTGCGCACATGCTCGAACTGTCTAGGATAGAGCAACACAAGCACATCTACAGGATCTCTATGTTCAGTGATCCGTATTCATGTATTCTTCCAATGAAAATGTTATAGACTAAAAAGCCCAAACGCATTCAGCACGTAGCAATGTGTTTGTTCGAGTTATCTAATTCTCTGGCACCGGTATTCAGATGCGTGTACCGAAAACATATATATTTTTGAAATCTGTGTATCACTGACACATGTTTTTTGGTTACCTTGAGTGAATTACTGTTTGGGATGAGAAAAACACATAAATTATTGTATGAAAGTGGGCATGCAGTCTAGTAACTCTTACGGAAACTGCTAGTAATTGATCAATTCCTACAACAGCTGTGAGTCTTCGCTGAATAAATATAGATATATTGGGTTTAAACGAACAACCATGCGGCTATTTATTAAGGACATTATTTTCAACCAGGTGCTCATAAATACTGACATAAAAAACTGGACGGAGTAATAAGCATGATTGGTGAACGGTGTTAACTGGAGCATATGAAGTAGAGATTATTTACTTTTGCAAAACTTACATTTAGTTTGAAGTTACTTGTTTTATGAAGTGTCTTACCATAGCTTTTCACATTCTGCTTAAACTTTTCAGTTAAACTGCTAACAATCAGCCTGGTGGTTCTGTTTTATGGATGGATTGAGAAATTTTAATCAGCCTTTGAACCACTCCTGCAATCTTAGTTTAGAATATATATATGCCGTTTCAAAGTACTGGTAATCCACAATTGTATTCTATAAAGCAACATTTTATTATTTTAAAATTAAATACAATCTTGGCTAAAAATTCTTTGAACTAACTTCATTTAAGGTATTTGGTGATATAAACAACGGCGGAGAAATGTTTCGCTTCAAATGTGTAAAAGCAATGCTGCTGTGTTTTCGGCTTGCAACTCACGAATTAGTAGTAGATAAAATAAAGCAAAAATAATAACAATAATCTTAAAGCTGATACTATATTTTTAAAAGGAAAAAGGAAATTTTAGATTAAAACGCATCATTAGTAAAATTATAAGATTTAATTACACTACATTTCTGCATGCTGTCATGCGACGAAAACGCATTGCATTTAGGAACTCCTATTTTAAATAGACACAATGGTAATCGTTTTTATATATATCAATAAGTTGTTAAAGCTACATTTGCAAAATATTTGAGAAAATAACTCATATTTATCCGCAGGCCAAGCATGAGTTACGTAGGAACAACGTAAATGATACATAATATAGAGCTGCTTAAACGTAGCCTAGGAATCCTTTGTCAAGTTAGTCAAGTTAGTTAATAGAGGAAGCAAATTGGTTCGTAAGCACTTTCAAGCTGGTTCTTAAGCATTTGCAACTTGGTTCATAAGCAGTTTCAAGTTGGTGTGTTTCCAAGTTTGGCTTCGGTGCACACACGCACCGACGAGTAGCTTCCTCATTGGTCAGACACCGTCGGCCCACAGGATGCCGTGTGTCACTATAGAGCAGGTGTTCTAACATTTTCGGCACGTGCATCCCTTTGTATTGTAGCGTAGCATGACGGACAACTGAGCTTTCCTTATCCACTGAACAAGGCTTTAATAACATAAATATGAGGTGGAGTTAATCACTGTGCACTGAATTTGCACACTTGTTCATTTATGTTGACAAAAGTGAAGGCTGTTGAACTTACATGAAAATACAACTATATTATGGCTTAGTACCTTGGAGAAAATTCATTCCGACATGCAGCGCTGAGTTGTTTGATACTAGATGTTATTGAGGCAAACTATAACCTCGGATCTCGTTAAGCTTCAGGTCTGTTTCGGTAGTTTGTTTTGTATAGATATAATTCGAGAATGCAACCTCACACAGCTAAGTTGTGGCAAATGAGAGAAGCACGGCGATAGCTGTCTACCACGACAAGGTACACATCGTTCGCTTTACATCAGAAATCACACAGAGACAGTCTGTGAAGAGCATTTTGAAAGGGTAGGTAGGGTAGGTAGGGCACTACCAAGCCTTCATGTTTCGACGTTGTGACCCCTACAATACTCGGCGTGAATCCGCAGACTGGCACTTCAGGTAAGCAAACCACAGCCGTAGTACAGGCCTGGTAGGCGGCTGAGCTGAGTGCTACACTGTTCCCACTACGCTTGTTCGGGTGACATGCACTGAGGCCCCCCGCGCTATCGGTACAAATGCCCACAGCCGAATTCGTAAGCGGCGGACATGTGGGCCAAGTGACCAGACCCGGGCACGGCCACAATCATGGGACAAATTATGTCGCAACAAGACAAGCGAATTCACCACACCGAATGCGATCAAATGCATGGAGTACTTGAGGTCTGGTTTACATAGCCGTGATGACATATTTTCCCAGATCGGCCTGGAGAGCTCATTGTGCCAACACCAAATGACACGAAGAGGTCCGTATGTCCGCCACTCGTTCGAATTGAGGAACGGGATACTGATTGTGTATGAAATTGTGCACTTGCCGCAATTGGATAAGAGTGCTGGAGTCGACCGAACCACGAGGTCAACATGGGGGTGCTCGTTGTAGAGCGATGACAGAGAGCCACGTTGACTCTCTGGTTGAGTGGGTGTAGGCGGAATCCACCATAACCATTGCAAAACTCTGCTTGCGCTTGAAAGCTGAGTTCGACGTTGATGTCTGTACTAGTACTGTTGCCAGATAACTTGGCGGTCGATTGATAACGATGAAGAAGTTACATACAATTTCTGAATCCCTGAACACACATTTGAACAAACAGCGACGGAAATTGTTCGTTCTTCAACTATTAAATTTTCAAGCCGAAGGAAGGGAAGCGATGTGGATCGACGAGACGAACTTTAATCTCTTTTGCGCACGAATTCGGGGCCGTTCACCACGTGGGAGCCGAGCACAGTGTACTGAGGCAAACAGTCACGCGCAAAATGTGCACATTGTCGGAGCAATGACAAAGGACGCATTGATAGCGTTCTCTGTTTTACGTGGAAGCTACAATAAACAAAGATGTGCGCAGTTGCTGCGACAGTTGCTAGATGCACAAGGTGCGGATGTTATCGAACGGTGCCTGCTGATTTGTGACAGCGCGCCGTGCTACACAGATTTGGAAAACTTGTTCCAGGAAGAACAGTACCGATCAGGGAGGGTGTTACGATTATCCCCATACTCTCCGGCGCTGAACCCTATCGAGGGGATCTGGAGTATAATCGAAAGTTACGTCAAGCAAGCGATGAAGAGCAGGTATGGGGAAATGCTCCGAGGGGACCCTGATTGTGTTCTCAGCCAAAGCGAGTGGCGCATCAGATTCCTGGAGCAGGTTGTGTCAGAGGCACGATCACGTGTGACACCGCGCCACTGCGAGAACATGGTTCAGCACGTGACAGGGAATTACGGACGTGCTATTCACATGTCCGATTTGTAACTAATTTTCATCTGATTAACATATAATTTTATACATAGAAATGGTGTTTTCCTTTTTCATCGCCGAGTGGTTGCTAGGAATACTACGTGCCCCACTTGCAATATGCAGGTTCGCGATAGTGAAACACACTGGCGCCCGTTTAGAAAGGAGTGCGCAACGTCGTTCAGCGTACCCGTTTCCGTATGTGTGCCGTGAAATAGGTATTGCGATATGCTTTACTGATAACACATAAGCTGCGATGTGGTTCATCGGAAATGATAGCTCATTTCTCGTCGTAGATTTCGTAGCAGTTTACGTACGCATCACAGACGTATCAGAAATCGGGTGTGTGTCGTTCTGCAGAGCATTGATGTAGCAAGCTTGATGACAATGCGTATAGGATAATCGTTTGCATGAGGAAAGGAGCGCAGGTGAATGAACATCGCCTCACTAAATCCCTTATGATTGATGTGGCGCGCAGGAAACGATAAGGATATTCAGGGAAAGTTTTCGCGGTATAGTATTGGTAACAGTTCTGGATTGCGTAGCTATCGCTTAGAACCTGGTTATTAACAAAGCCAAGGGCAGCGGAGTCAAGCGAAAGATATGTGGAGAATTGCACTTACTCGCTTAGGTAATATTCTTAGTCTATGTATGGCTGCACAGGTGAGGAATGGTTCCATCAACATACTTAGCATCAGTACCGCAGGTTATGGCCCGTAAGTAGGGCTAGTTTGTTCGGCTGCAAACCATTGGATGTGGGTCAAGTGGCGTCCTCACTTCACTGATGACGCAGCATAAGTTGACTTCTGCTGTCCGAATGACATAACATGGCAGATGCTAAGCTTTCCAGCGGTTTACTCACCTTTCGGTTACCTGAAACGAAACGTGATCCCGGGGGGCACGTAGCCTTAAATCCGTCATAATATAAGCCCGTCAGTAGTGAAAACAGCCTGGGGAACCAGGAGCCAGGTAACGGATACCTCAAATGGTTCCGCGCTAGAGCCGAACGCAATACCCGTACCTCGGAATGCCGTACGAAACTTAGGCTGTGCCTAACTGTATACACGTCAACCTCCCCGCTATCTAGCAAGCAGTCCAGTACGTAAGCAGCAAGTGATTTCAAACGGCTTGTGACCACGGGGGTACACGTTTCACTAACTGCCATGTAAAGCAAAATTTCACAACGCAAGTCAAGCACCATGGGCAGTGCACCGAAAGAAAGTGGTCACGAGTACGATACAGTTTGTTGTGCAGTAGAACATTCTATTACAACCGCCACGTTGAGCATTGTCTTCTTGTCCTCCGATTTCGTGCATAGCAGTCGACCCAGAGTTTTTGGAGGAATACTATTGCTTGCTTGTGTCACAGGGTATCCGACTGTAAAACCATTGTCAGCATGAATCATGACAGCGCGATCCAACATTTTTGTCAAGGGCAAATCCTTTCTGTTACTGACCATAATTGTATGCAACCAATAGAGCAGGGACAGGTGTGGAGCGGGAAAATTACTCCAATTTGCTCAGTTCTCGAGTTTTATTAAGACTGGGGGATTGCCCACAGCCGTTTGTTCATTTAGCTTGCTCGTGTATTGAATGACGTAGGTAGCCTTCTCTGATCTGTCAAAAACGCCGCCGATGGCTTTATTGTTCTTGAATCGTTCGGACTACCTAGCTATGGGGTAATCGCAATAAAAGATAGTCGGAGCGAGGGCGTAAAATCGACAAAGCGTCAAGAGCACAGCCCATGCCGCCGGGCAATTAAGCGGTGCGACGACCCAGAGAGTGGGCAATTAGACGGTGAAAATGTAGCATATTTATGAGAAAAGAATTGGTATTCTGAAAAGCTGGTCAATAACGAGGGGTGGGCTATGAACGGGGTGGGCAATAAAGCGGGTTCCATTGTATAACACATGTGCCTGTTAGAGGAGAGACAGCAATCAGCAAAGCATGAACTTCCCGAACCGTACGTTTCTTCACGGAGGACCGCGAGCAGATTTAGTGCATCGAGAAATTTCGTTCTCACGCCCTATACTTACCAGGTTGACAAGTTGAGCTCATATGTCACAATGATAGGTTAAATATCGCAAGATGGTTACCTGTACCATTTCCGTGGATCGCACTTCCCAGCTGCGTATTGCAATAATACTTCCCTCTCATAGTACATAAACGGATCACCGTTGTATTTGTGCACTAGTGCTTGTGGCTTGCACCCTAACAAAATACGAGACTTGCCAAGCACTCTTTTCATTGCCCGTGCTATTATATTATTCCCTGTAAGTGTCCCTCTAACTCGAAATGCAACCACTTCAATCGTGGCACATGCACTAAGACTGTCATATTATTGACCGTGTGCAGTTATCAGTGTGCATTTTCACAGTTAGGCAATCACACTGTTCTTCAGTCAGAAGAGTTACTGCGCTGCGGTCATCGCATCTGTGAGCACCTGATCAACACTGCGCATCAATGTCGTGTTAAATACTCATTTACGGTTCTCCTAGTTGCCCCATAGCGATGCTCAAAGGGACTCAAAAGGCGCTTCCTGACTATAGCTGAAGCTCTTGCTATCGGACGCCTTCAGCCGGAATTATGCAAGCAGCGAGCTCTCGTGCAAGAGCTAATTCTATTCTGGTCCTCACTCAGTTAGCAAACCTCAAGTTCACCGGTCCATCGTGAATCGTTTGAATCTGTTATTGATTGCTGTACAGAATAGGTTCCCAGTTTAACTATTTCCCCTATGATCTAACGTTCTTCTCCTTGTACATAGATAGCAATAGCTTTTTGCAAGTTTTAGTTATCTGCTTCCTAATTGTAGCGTCTGAGGATATTTATGGAAAAAAATTTCTTCGCAATTGTTCTCTTCATGCCTGAATGGGCATAATTTATGAGTATAAGAATCTCTACAGTACATTTTCTCAAAGGGTGGTCCGCAGATGCCCAGGGGGTATATGGGCTGCTTTCAGGAAATTCGCGTGTTCTCCCAAAGTGCTATAATTCTATTAGGAAATTTATGGATGCGATCAGTCTATGTCACAAGTTTATAACAAGCATAGTGTGAAAATTTTTAAATCTAATCTAAAGGTTTGCATTATAGCCGTGTGCGTTGCCCATGGAAACATACCTCTTCGAAGGAGGAAGCATGTTTTGTTTGGGAGTTAAAATGTGAGCGAACGAGGCTTCCCAAGATCAGAAAAGTCGTGTGTTAATTTCACCGTGATGTCAAGGGCAGTGGCATGATGGGTCATTCTACTTCAGCTCAAGCTCACCTAACCCAGTCCCTGACCCTCCATGGACAGCGAGAAGTATGCCATATGTTAGGGCTCAAGTTTTTGGTCATTGCAAGCGTTGCTATCCTCCGAAAAATAAGCAAACCGGAAGGAGAAGCCAGTTTGCCGGATGGCATCAATGGAAGCTCAGAAGGAAAGCGCGGCTATATCTGTGCTTTACGAATGTGCTCAGCCGGTTATGCCAACTCGAGGGAAACTACATCAGCGACGTTACAAAAGGGTGGCGCTTTCGTTCATTACTACACTTCTTTCAAAGTGCAAGTTATCATAGTAACCAACCACATGCCATATCGATTGCATCAGGCAATGATTCTCGGACACTCACCGATAGCCATCGTTCGTGTAGAAAATAGCTAATCCAACTCAGGATCGGGTCACCAATCATAAGACTGCCGTCATCATTGAAAGCAAATATGTCTCCTATTGCGAACAGCAGACCATGTCAACATCGGTTTCAATAACTAACTTAGCCTAGTAACTAAGGCACGACATACAAAACTATGGCTTCACTTTTAACAACCTTTGGTTATCGTAAAATCTGACAGTATAAAAGCTTGTATTGGATGGGCAAATATCAATTCTCAAATATCAACTCTCTGTCCCAGTAACAGAATTGACCAATCTCAAAATTGAGATTGAGTGTAGCAAGTCAATCACACAATAGGTAATAAATTATGGTTCTCATGTCAATCAATAACCTTTGTGCACCGCGTTGATATTGTGCCCTAGTTGACAATGGTGTAGACGCTTCAAACACAAATGAAATTGTCCCAGTTTCGAGGCCCGCTATCTCTACCTGATTTCAAGTAGGCAACACCTAGTTCCGTCTAATGCAGTTTGTGCGTCCTGGCCCGGTAACCAAAGGAGTAGGGATTTCAGCTACATTTTCAAGTGTTTCGTTTCAAAGCCCATCATCTCTTCCTTATGAGATTAAACAAATTCCTCAGGCGTCTAAGATAACAGTGTTTTCCTGCAGTCAACTTAAAATGACTATCCGCTAACCTAGGTTTTAATACGGTTTACTTTAATGCAAAGCATGGCTCAAATTGGGATGGTGCGTCACCATCCAACATGAACTCCAAAATTTTCCTCAACTCATTTCTTAATCTTTGTACCAAGCATTTCAAATCCCATTTGGTAGATAAAAGGTATATATTAGTCCGCTACTTTTTTAATTTTCTAGCTTTTGGTGCAAGCTATCTCGACCTTATGAGACAAAACAAGACGGAAGCGTGGCATGGTGTGCAGACTTTTAGCACATGCAACCCATAAGTCTCCTTTGCTTCGTCTACAGCCCAAGTGATCACACTGTCCTAATTACAATTTAGTGCCAATCATGTTAACTTTTGGGACTGCGCAAAGCAGTTCATTCCAATAAAGATTATCATAAATGAACCTCCAACAATTTAATCATTGTTTGCAACTCCTTGACGGCCGTCACCCGGTAACCATAGGATTATAAGCTATCATTTAATTGATCCCGGTTTTCAGGACTTTTATCTTCACCAGATGAGATCCAAGAAGATCGAAACGCCTCCAGGTATACAGTGTATTGCGACATTAACCGCCAAATTTCGTGGGTGCTAGACCAGAGATTTCTTGAATTCCGACGGCGAATTTGCCACGATTACGTGCGGTGGCAAGTTGTTCCATATTTCCAATACTCTCATTTCGTAACTGAGTTGCTGGATGACGCGCTTCAGTTCCGCTACTGGAAGTTAGTACCGGTATATTCGCGTGTTGCTTGGTGTTCGTATATGGAATAGCGGGCTCACCAAATGTAAACAACGAAATATGCCTTATTATATGGTCAACCAACAACGGACGATAAGAAAGTGTCTAAACTCATAGTCTATTGCACCAGAATAAGGTAAATGAGGACGAAAACAATCATAAATTTACTAATGAAGTGCGGTGCCCTGAGAGGATTTTGCTTCGTGTAGTATAATATGCTAATGTTTATATGTTAAGGAATTTTTCTTCAACTTTGGTCCAACAAATCTAACAGTTTCTACAACTACCGCATGTGAGTGAGAGTACATTCTTTGAAACGAAAGCAATTTATCAAAGTTTTTAGCTCATATTTTTCCAAAATTGGTTTTCTCTTACCAGCTGTTACAAGTAAACGGACCTTACAAAGCCTATATAGAGTTTAGCATACTGAGGAAGAAAATTAACGCAACTTGGACGTCCGCAAAGAAAGTCCGATTGGCCTCAACCTTCCAAGCAAAAATTGTGAGATCTACCTGCGTCGGAGGGTCAGGAGACGCGAATATCATCCATATATGCACATAGTGGAGGTTTATATTTTCCCAAATCCTCAGTAATCTCTTGAAAGATTTTGGTAGCAGTGTTGATGCTCAAAAGTTAACCTGATGCAATGGCAAGATACAGTGTGTAGTGATGTTATTTATTTATCGAGGGGGCCCATTGAGCCATAGTACTGAATATGTGCGTCTAAGGTCTATATAGGTGGATTTTTCACAATCTGAAAATGTATCATGCAAATCTTTAATGCAGACTAATAGATATCTGACAATCCTGGAAGACTGGTTGGCAGTTATCTTGTGGGCGGCACATATCCGCACGGAGATATCCGGTTGGTCTCCAGTACGTATACGTCCCCAGCTGGAAAATTGCACAGCGGTATCATTCTTCATTACCTTTGGGCTTACGGTATGCCATAGTGTTCATCTTTTGCAGAATGTGCGATGAGCACGGTGACCCGGTAGCCAAAGGGGTAGAAGTTTCGGCTACTCTTCCAATGGTCGCGGGATCGAGGCCTGCTGTCTCTACCTGATGAGATGAAATTACAGCGAAACGCGTCGTGGTTGTACAGTGTTTTCGGATGGGCAACACACAATTTCCATCTGCTTTGAGTACTGTCCCAGTGATCGTCAGTGTCGAAGGTTCAATTCGATGTGAATCACAGTGCATTACATGGAGATTGCGCGACGCAATCCAATCACACGTATAGTTCAAACTTGACCCTTCAACTTTACTCCTAGCTTATTGCTGCTTGAAATATTTTCAGCCTCCGTCCACTCATACTCCAAAACCTTTGCGTGCTGTTTAATATTTCCTGCAGTTAAACCACTTAAGAAACTGCTTTAATATGACGCACTGATTAAATGAATGGGTCTCTGCAGTCTCTCAGGAGTAGATTTGTTGGATTTTTGATATTACATACAGGAAGTATGTTCTTTTCAGCGGTATATTTGGCGTGTATAAGGCCGTTGAGGAGAACAATAATCGGCTCGCCTGTGGGTGTCCAAATGTAGGAAGCGCATTATTGAAAGGAGAAGGTGTTTCACAGCTCTGTCCTTATTATTGAGGCCACAGCTCCCATATATATTTCTGCCAACAATTTGTCCTTAACGTTTGTGTTTGCAGTGTATGATGCTAAACCTAAATTTATCAGAGTATTCAGCCATACCGAATATAGTTTTGCTTAGTTCTCCTCAAAGAAATCCACCGCTTTGTTTGATTTTGCTCGTGATTTAATGGAATTCTGGATGCATCTTGACTGACCTGCGTACTCGCACCAAATGACCCACCTTCCCACAAATTCGGCACACTGTTTTCTATTGCTAACTATCAGGTTGGCATTCGTGCTTCTCATACATCGGTAGCACACAGGCAGTTTTACGTCCAGGGACCATCATTTTAGCTGTGTTGTTTCATACACTACTTCGGAATTGAGTATCTAGAGTAAATGCAAAGAGTTACGACGTTTGACGGTGTACTGATCAAGCGGCTTTCCAATAAATCGCACTGTTTTTCTGTGAAGTTCGATTTCCTGAGACGTTTTTCTTGATGTGCCAGGTAACAGGCATTGAAGTATATTTGTGTCTCCTAATTTCGCTGGAAAACTTCTCTGTACTTGCAATCAAGATTTTTATGGTAACTATGACTGACGACCACCTTCACACTTCCCTACGGTGTATGACACAAATTTTAAAAATGTATCTGGCTGTAAACTTGCCACTTCCAACACCCCAGAGAACACTGATTTTATCCAAGTCAATGTTTTCAGCTGTACAGACGTCGGCATTCCGAAGGCGTTAAATTGTCGCTGCTTTTGGCGGCTAAGGAACTGCCGTAGTAGTTTGACCTCGTGTCGCTCTGTAAGCGACTAGCGGATACTAGATTTGAAGTAATTCTAGGTAGTCAGTTCTTAGGTAGGTACCGTTTCTCGAGCGCAAATCAGTAGGGCAAGTGCATCGCGTTAACTCAAACAGCTAACCCCTAAACCAGAACCAGCTGACCCTAAGGTAAACCCGACTGGTGCCTAACGCACCAGATAGGTATCGCTCAACAGATCAACGTTGACTTGAGATAAGTACCCTTGATCAACCGGGCATACGGCTGGTGCGATCTTATAGTGTGATGCTTCACCTATGTTTGATACACCTTAGGGTCTCGTAATAAACTCCTTTTATTCGAGTACTTGCGCAGCTCGTTTATCAATGCTATGGATTTAACTACTCTCTATTCTAGCATTGTCCGGCACAATATATTTGCCTAAAGAAACTCACGTAACACGTCACTAAGTGCAGTGGAATTAAAGGCAATTTTACACCAATAGCGAACTAAGTTAGAAGCAGTTCAGATGTGAAAAATGGAATAGTTGATGATACCTTTCAGTATTAAATTACCACTTTCTGTCTCGGAGAAAAATGCAATCAAAACAATTCAAAACGTATTACGACTTCCAAGGAGTACTTGGTGTTGGGTAGATTTTGAATCCTTGGTTAAACGATATGAGAACATTTTCAAAATCGAACTGAAACACAAAGCCAATGCTTGGCGATTCAGGCTGTTGGTATGCAAGCTTGACGCAAATGAGCAAACACGATACTCAAAGTTTATCTTGCCAAAGAACGTCCTTCTTTTCGCTTTTGACAAAACAGTACGCCAGGTACCGCAAATGTTCGTTCAGCGTTCTTTCTTTTTTAATACCCCATTTCCAATGCATGAAACTAGCCAAACAGGAGAGTAAATAGTTTATTACATTTGCCGATAGAGTCAATGTTGTGTGTGAGCAACTCAAACTGTCTGGTATGACAAGGGATATGTTCAAGTGCTTGATTATCACTTGCGGTCTCTAGTCACACTCCGACAGTGATATGGAGCAAGAATGAACTGTCCCCAGATATTACGCTACAGTAGATAATGCATGAGCTTCATCGTTTGGCTAACCTGGAGCACGGTAATTATTTCGGAGCGTTCGTCAACCAAAACAGCTTCCAATGTCACAAAGACAGGTTTAAGGCAACCCCCGAAACAACATTAGCTGTCGTGGTGAAACAGCCATCCGCGTGCCTGAAGTGTAGAGAATGGTATTTCGTAAAGTTATGCCCCATAAGAAGCAAGGATGCTCAATGAGTAATGGACGGAGCCACAAAAAACCCGTAACGAACAGGGAAAGATGTCCGGACACCTTGCCAAGACGTCGATCTGTCAGTCACTCACACAGGACCGAGCCTAACTTCAACACCATGCTTGCGACAAGGGATCCTTGTTTTAAACGCCGCAGCATATATGTGACTGCAAGAAAAAATGGAACGACGACTAATTTATAACTGGATATGGCATCCTATATAACGATTGTGCCAATAGTAAGTGGGAAGAACTGGATACACCAAGAAATTGTCGGACTCATAATACGTTTAGAAATGCATCCGGCGTTAAAACCGAATTACTTGCTGAGTTGGATTATGAGCTGGAAATTTCAGCAAGCGCAATCATTGTACTATGAACATAGTTGGTTTTGAAATCAAGCTTCTGGTTTTGTCTGGATCGATCGCCTGGAACTTACCAACATGCTCATCAACAGCTGTTTTCATCAACACCTAGCCAAATCCTGTGCGTGTCGGATCTGCCTATGAAACTGTGTCTACGGAATTACAATGTGGAGGGAATGACAGCGAGAATGCTAGATGCATCCCTGCAAGCCTACGGAATCATCGGGAATCCGCAATATCCCAACGGTTGTTCTCTTCAGCCGGAACAGAAAATTATTTCTGGCACACGATGCTGTCAAGAACAATATAGGGCAACTGTCGGTTGTGATGCAAGTAAAGCGTACATTGCTACCAGGAGATCGCGTATTACTTAGAGACTGTCATTTTGATCAAAGAAAATGGGCTGTCAGTAAAATTAAAAGACTTTTTCGACATGTCTTGTATATTGTCCAGGTGGGTCCGCTGCTATGGAGATGTCACGACAACCAACACCATAGAATGCTTTATCGTGAACCACAGAGCGGCGATGGAGGTCTTCTATTAGCAGTGTTTGAAATCGAAAGGCCTACTTAAGCCAGAATGGCATGTAACGTAGTCCCAAAGAGAGCTATCATGTTCCAGCAAGGAAGCAAATTTAGCCGTTTCGTTAGCAAACAACTTCATAGCAGCTTCCTCTAAAACGGAGATCGTACAGTGAACATCCTAAGGGGACAGTAATAGGAGGGTACTGGTTCTCGAGCGTAAATATGCGGAGCACGGAACTCGCGTTTACTCAAACGGCTGCTTACAAAACCAGAACCAGCTGAGCCCAACTGGTGCCTAACGCACAAGAAAGGCAGCGCTCAACAGATAAACGTCGATTTGAAATCAGTACACTTGATCAAACGGGCATACGGCTGGTGCATGCTTGCAGTGTGAGTGCTTCACCCGCAATGGGTACACGTTCTGTTCTCAGCATAAACTCATTTTACTCGCGTACTTGCCCAGCTCGTTTATCATTGCTGTGTATTTGACTACTCTCTACTCTAGCAGTGTCCGACACAGCAGCATTGAAGGCAAATCGCCATTTTTCTTTCTGGCATCCTAGGACTTCTATAAACATCGCAAGAACTAGTTGGACGCTTTCACAATGATATAGCAAAGTGCGTCTATCCACCTGATTGAAGCAAGCCCTGGACTTCTGTTTACATTTGATAAATCAATGTGCCCAAACCAGTCATCAACATCAGTCCTCACCAACAGCAGTACATCAGCCATTTGAACTGGTGCTTCGCTGCCATACAACCATGAGGACCTATGAAATAAAGAATAAGAAGAGGGAGAGAAGGGGGACTTACCTGAACACATTAATGCCCTAAGCAACATTCTGGGTCAAGGCGCCTAGACACAGGCGCCCACAAACTGCTGGCTATCATGTAAAGATAAGGCGGCATCGGCGAGAGAGCTTCCTTGCGACATTCACTGCCACCCGTCATAATCAACAATTATCCCGCAGATAACTCAGCACCAAACACACTTTAAATAGGCAATCCAATTTGGAGACGGCAGCAGCCGCACCACTGGTGTCGGTTGCGAGCCATGCCCTGTAAAGTCTCTAGCCAAGCACAAGGCGAGTCACGTGGACTCCAGCCCGGAAGGCGAGACGGACCAACGGCACCCAGTTTGGTCGTCACTAACTTCATTTCCCGCTGCCAAGTCAACTTCTGTCCAACTCGAGCCTTGCGCGATCCTACACTTGGTAGACTGCACAAGGCCCTCCTAGGTAAGCGGTGACCAGGCATACGTAGCAAGTGCCCGAGCCAACTGAACCAGTAACTATCGACGAAACCGCCAATGGACTACATATCGCGCGTTCAGATGACACGAAACACAAAGTGCACTTTTATCGATGTTTGGTAATTCATCCAAAAAGAATTAGGTTGCAGTCTCACATCTATCGGTAAAAACGGCCTACTTTATATAATCCTCGTCAAAAGCTTACGATATCAGGTGCTTTCTCCTTTATACATTGATGTTCAAAGTTTACTGAGTAAACTTTCTGAACAGTGACTCCGTCAAGCAGCAATGCCTATCCCCTAATCTCATTAACGGAGACATGGTTAGCTCCCGAAGAAAGAGACTGGTCCTTCCTAGCCGAGAAGCCGCCCGATGTTGCTTGAATGTTGTTTGTCATGCAATTCACTGAGCCAGTGGCAAGTGTGTCAGAAAACAGGGTCCTTCGCTCGAAACAAGTGAATTCGTTCCTGAGGAGCCGTACTAGAAAATACATGGCTGTAAGTGATCCGACCTGGCACGCTTACATAGTCCGTCCAAGTAGCCTGACCTGGGGTGAACACACAATCCAACAAAACCACTGCGTCAGGTTGATCCGCGAAGTCAAATTCTAGCATCAACAAAGTTGGTGAAGAAATTCAGTACAAATACAAGTTGCTGTATAAACACGTCAACATGCTTCGAATGGGGCATCCCAAGATCCCGATTTTACGTGCAACAGATGGTCTTGAGCAAACCGCACAAGATGCAGCCAACTTGCTTCGCCAACACTTCATCCACACTTTCCTGAGTGAATCATCATTTCATCCGCCTTTTACACTGCTTTCATCGCCACCAGGTTTCAAACACTTATCGTTCACGGCAGTCAAGTTAATGCAAACACAACTGTAATTGCGCGTGAACAGAAAAGTTTGTGCGGACGATATCCAACCGAAGAATTTGAAGACTACAGTCATGAACATTGCCGAAATATTCGTCCAGTTCTATCAAGTTTATCTCGACAAAACGCAGGTTTTGACTATGTGCAAACATGGACTATCCACGCTTGTTTACATAAGTGGCATCCTTTCGGTACCCTCGAACTACCGTCCAATCACTCTCATCCCAGTTAAATCCAAAATAATGGAACTTAAAACTTTAGAGGCGCTCATGTGTCAACTTCAGAATAATAAAATTCCAGTGCCACCGCAACAAGGATTCAGCCAAAATCAATCTTGCATTACACACTTGCTGCTAGCCCGAGCAAGCTGGATTGAGTCAAAAGTTACCAGATTGAGAGTCAACGTTGTCCACCCGGACTTCTAGAAAACATTCGATCGTTTAGACCACCGCATCGTCCTTCACAATCTTCGAAGCTATGGAATCCATGACCCTATACTCGGTTGCATCGGCAACTTCCTCGCTCAACGTCAGCTGAGTTTAATATTCCGCAACTTCATTTCCGACCCAAGTGACATTACGTGTGTCTTGCCAAAAGCATCGGTAATAGGGCTACGTTTATTCCTGACATTCATTAACGACCTTGCCAGTGTACTGCGGCCGAATTTCTTCTTAGTTGCAGATGATGTCAAATTTGGCATGATATCAGGACAGCGGATGATCACATGGCACTGCAGAGCAATCTTGACAGGGCTTATGCGTGATCATCCGACAAGCGGCTCCAGTTCAACGGGACCAAGTGCAAAGTCGTAAGCGTAGGCCATCAGCTAATCTATGAAAATCGACTTAAGGACCAGCAGTTACAACGTGCTTCCCAGGAATGCAACCTCGGCGTGATCGTGCAGTACGATTTTCATTGCCCGAGCCAGGCTGAAAAGTCATCGAAACTAGCCAGTCAATATCTTGCCCTCTTGCGGTGGACATTCTGCAATTTTGAGCTCCCAATCATTTCGCAAATGCTGAACATCTACCTGAGGCTTCAGGTGGAGTATGCGATTCAGGCTTTGCGTAAACGGTGTAAGAGCAACGTCGATGTGATTGTAGATCGACCAAACTCTTTACAGGAATGTTTCATCTCTCCTACCAACGAAGACTGCAGTCCCTGAACTTGTACAGTGTTGAATTTTAACGTCAGTGAGGAGACCTCATCATGATTTACATAATACAGACAATCCCAACGCACTCATTTCGCAATCTGTTGCAGCTGAACCAAATTACCATCCTGATAGGTCGTGAGCCTAAACTATCAAAACACATTCGGATTGATTATCGACGAATGTTTTTCTCCATCCGTGTGTCCCGTGCCTGGAATGCCGCTCTGACTCACTTTATGCCTGACCCTACATTAACGCCATTTTAAATGCTCCTTGATATAACGCTTTCCAACTTGCATTACTTGATAAGCTCCGTTACACTTGGAATACGAAATAACGCAAACCTAACCACTGCTTAACGGTGCTTTCCGCTATCTTGCGTTAAAGATACATTCAGAAATGTCCATTTGATTAGCCTGGATTTATCTAAACTAGGTTACCACATCTGTCAAATGAATCAACACACGAGTGAACGTCGTCGTTTCCATTTTTATTTATTACGCACTTACTGAGATATGAGAGCTCTCTATAATGTTTTGCTTTTGCACATCTCATTCCCACTTCAAACTATCGTTATTCAGTAATACATTCAGCATGGTGGACGCTTGAAGTAACGATTTACTTATTCAGTGCTCATTAAAATTTTCATTTTTATTCCAACCATCGTACGGGACTCGTAAATCACAGGCTGTATACCAGTGATAAATCATCGTACTTTTATCCATTTTTCCAAAGACTGAGGTTAGTGTGTGCGTTTATTTAGTTAACTTGCCATAGCATCTTTATCCCGGTCTCATGCAATCGTTTTTTTTAGAATTGAAACATCCCAGTAGTCAATCCAGAGCTGAGTTGGTTCTTTCCCCACAATCTGTGCTAGTTTAACCTTCGGATCTGATGCGAGTTTACCGAAAGGAATTTTTCCCCTTATCGATTTATGTTATCGGTTCATATTAGTAAATGGAAATAATTGTTTTCCTGAAGTGTTGCATTTCCCGTGTTTCAGTGAATACATTTTGGTGTCCTACCACTTTGTATATTTAGCATGGTGGCACATTTCCGACCTCGAATTTTGAATGTACTAGGGATTATCACGCGTTGCTCGAATCCGCCTCCGATGTGACGGTAACAACCCGTTCGACACTAAGTTCAAATAAATGCAATATAGTAACGCGTTAAATAAGAAGGTTTAGTTCAAACTCGAGAAGTATGCCATCTGCTTACATTAAAAAGCAGATAGCAGTGTGAATAATGTTGACGATTTTGTTAAGTAGGTGTTGCATTTTTAAGGGCATTGAACCTGAGTAGGATTATATTTTTCCTGATGTGGTAACTGCGGTACACTCCTAGAGGCACCAACAAACAAACACCTTGCGGACATGGGGAAATATATAACGGTAACATGGGTCACATCAATGAAATTAGATAATGACTTTTAAGGTAAATGATGTAATATGATGTAGAGACATACAAACATGCTGTGCAACCTATCCTGTGCCGAGTGCGAAAATTTGGCAGTCCTTTTGGCAAGAAATAGAAGCAGAGGAATAACTTTTCCACAAATTATTTTAGTTAGAGGCAGACCTTATTTTGCATGATTTTATATATTTCCCTTCATGTAACCGAGCAACTAATGTATAAAAATAGGAGGCTATTGGAATTAAATGTTACGCAGGATTATCCACAGCTAAGATTTCGTATAGAGCCTCCGTATGTTGACCAAATTGGTCCGTTCTGTTGAGTGTTCAGCTTACGGAATTACTACTGTAAACATCTAGGTCTGTGGCAGTTCACGAATTTCACATATGCGCAAAATGTTTGACCCGCTTGCCACTGCATAATTGCTGTAGTCGGTAGACTTGGTTCACTTTGCTGTGACACTTGGAAACAGCTTAAATGAAGAAATGTATAGAATTTTATCGCAGTTAGCTTGGAATAACTGACGCGCGACCATAGTTCCCCATGCATCTTGTCACATGCTGTTGAATTTTTAGACATTTACCCATTTAATCTAACTCATTATTTTGTTTTGCTGTTTGACTTGGGGAAACTCATCTTTGAGGAATATCAATAGCACGAATCTGCCTTGTGGCGCTGCACTGAAGGACATTTTCCTCCCTGACATGTGAGCACTCGTGCAATGGTACATTAAAGGAGCTGCATCAACTGCTGTTATATCCCTAGCCTAGTCAAAATTCACATCCTTTCATAGCCGTTGATTACGTGTTCTCGTAAATTGTAACTAATACGCAAACCACATGTTATATCTAGTTTCCCTCAAACAATTTCAAAACAAATCCATCGCATCTTCCGGATATATGACTTGTCCCGTTCTCACATTGGTTCATACCTCGTCTATGCTTCATGGCTGCATGTAAAGATTGAACTGGGCTATAAATATGTAGTGACTGCTATGATTGTCCATAACCGGCCAGTGCGAAGACCTTACATCATAAAATCTCATTTCAATCTATATGGTTTTCGTTTGTCTGTTTCTTTGACCATGGTGGTAACAGTTTTCAAATTCATTACCCTTTTGGCGACTAGATTTCGCGCTATTTCATTCGACATATTACATAATACTTAGTAAGGGTAGTAAACAAACACGCCTTTGGGCCTTAATCCAGCAAGCCAAAGCAACTGTACCGATCAGAGTTTATCAGCCAAATGCTGGCACATGCCAACCTTGAAAAAACGGAGTGTGAACAGTTACTGATTGGTCAATGTGAGACATATTCACAAGTAAACGAGGCGGATGAACTGCAGCATCAATGCTAACAACGCACGCCATACGTTTGCTTGGTACCTTCATTGCATATTTGTCGTTACGGGGAAATTGTCATTCCATCTAGAAAATATCTCAGTGTCCAGACACACAAAGGACTGGTGATTTGAACTCGAGTACGCCTGCCACCTCATTTATCTATTTGAACATGCAATGGCGCGCGAATTCAAAAGAAAGGCGATAGGATAAGCGAATTAATTTGCTTTTGTTCGTCTTAACATGTAGCTGGATGAGGCGTTATTTGAGCTACAACATATACCGCTTAAGAAGAGATAAACCAGCCAACCAGCTTATTACCTGAAGCTTTCGTGATTGATCGCTTAACCTTAATTTCTTCTTGTTAATCAATAGTAACATTATGAGCAATATTTACTTGTCGATCTCACGGGAATCGTGGTGTAAGCATCGTGTTTTTATTTATTAAGATGCTTCAGCTACTGGTGAAAGAAGTGAAAGTCACAATGATAAAGCTCGTTTAATCGCTGTTATGAAGATTGCGTCTAGTATCTAAAACCAACTGGCATTGCTGTGCATTAGAACATAAACTCGCCTACATTAATCGCTAGCTTTAAATACAGAATGGACTACCAGCTACGCAAGCACACGGATAGCTAAATGCAAACATGAATTCAACTAGTTTCACCCATGCTTAATATTTTATAAATCAATGGAACAAATCAACACAACCTTCATCATTTTCTTATTACCTGCAGTTAATTGTCATATTTGACATGGCTGGATATTGGTATGTTATCATTTGTAGCACAGGTTTCCATTAACTTTTCCATAGAAAAGCTTGAAGATCAATGGAAAAACAATTATCAAAGTGAGTTTGTTATCGTTATGCTGGGGCAAATAAATATCTGCACATAGGTCATAAAAGTAGGAGAAAATAAACCAAAAGTTTATTTAATGCCTGCTAGGTATCACATTGCGTACAGAACAGATTTGCATCTAAGTCAAGGATAAACTACTACCTTCAAATAAGTAGTAGTGTTCATTTAGATAAATGCATGTTTTTACTAAATTATGCAATCATTTAAGTGGGTTTTTCGTAGATATCCTTTGTAAATACTCTTAAGACTGAGATAATTGTCGTAGCAGCATCGGGGTCCTCACGGAAATTTAGATAGATAATATTAGTTTGCGCATTCTTGTGTAGTACGACTGCCGAAAAACTCAACTTCTGTAAAAAGAAAATCGGATATAGGAACACGGTGTAAATGCGTATCACCTGCTATATCTGAATTGGTAACTGGAAATCTGAGCAAACGCAAGTGGGCTGTAGTTTTGTGTAGCAAATTGGTGTGTATTGGCCATAGCATCTATTGCATTCCAGTAGGCTACGATTTTTACTTATGTTGGCTTGGTTAAGTGAAGTAGGTTCAATCTGCTTCTGTATTTTTCAGTCGAGCATAATTACCAACGCATGTTAAGTGAGTTATACTTTGCTGCAGCCGATTTATGCACATCCCTTTAAATATCGCATATCATACCACTTGAAACTAATGCAACCACAGCAGCCAGATGCGTAGTACGACTCATATATCTACGGCATATTTCGTGGTGCAAATATTGTTTAGATACTGACAATATTGCTAAACTTAATAGTTTCATCTGTAGATAAAACGAATATGCGATGGACATAGATTTCAACAAATATTTGTATTCTGTAATCTAGTATATATCCCTAAAGCCAAATAGCAGCACAAGTTCAATTATGTCGTCATTTCATGGTTTGCTGGAGATATTGGTTTGTTGGTTAGACTAGCATTGCACACAAATGGGTTAATAATATCATCCGCGGATTTATTTGCTCGACATTACTTTGTCGGTCATATTATAGCTTAATGAATTGCTCCCATAATTACATGGGTTTCAATGACAGCTGAGCATGTTAACTTAAGTATGCAGTTTAAAGTTGCCCCGCCATGTGTGTTAATTTTAAAATGTGAACAGTGCAGCTGAAATCATGGTCAACATCATCATTCAGCTTGTGACCATGACAAGTACAGCCATAGAAATATATAGGTGTACGCTCACACCCTTTCGTCTGAAGCTAACAAAGAAAACTTTGATAATGACGGGTAGTTTTGCAAAAAACTTGGATAAAATAACGAAAACTATAAGTTATTTCGACTGATTAACTGTATACGACTAAAACTGTTGCTTCCGCTCCGTCATTAGCCGCGTTAGTAGTTCTGGTGGATAAATATATCTTAAATCAACGATAAATATTGATTTAGCCTTCCTTTATCTTCAAATTTCCTCTTATAATAGCCGTATTCATTACGTCGTATGTATTTTTTGGGTTGGCTCGAAATGTATTTTCTTCGGAGAAACGTAAAATGACTTCTGTATGAAGATTCATTTAACCTCTTATTCCATGTAGTTATTATGTAAACCAGGAGAAATTGTCTGATTAAAATCACCGGCTGCAATAAACTTAACTTACCGCGGCCTGTTACCATCGGCACAATCTATGCAAGATGACGCATTCGAAAACTTTAAGTAGAAGCTTGCTTTTAGGAAAGGTTATCATAAATTCTGTCAAAGGCCTGTTATATTAATTCATAGTACCAATATAAACTTAGACGATGCTTGCGTATTTTAAAGGAACAAATTGTGTCCGTTTCATGTAGCCGTAGACTTGGATGTTTCTGGTAATCTAGACAATAACAGGGATCTTGTTATAGTAGTCAACCTGCCATCTGATTTGTTATGCTACATGCTTACTAATATTAGAGGCTCAAATTAGTTAATAGCAGCTGCGGTTACTGTGCACTCTGCGCAGTCGTTTGTTTTGTTAAACTGACAATCAGAAACTTAACGTAACATGGACCTCAATGGGACCATGTAAGAGCCCTTTATGCAACTTTGAATGTAATAGTAAATTACTAGTACACATAAGCGTATAGCAATATTTTAAATACTTCTCGCTTACTGCAACCACAATGTATCATGGTGGTCATTTTACAGACAACTGCGGAACGGAGAAAAATGCAATCACATCGAACCATATTTACTGGAAAGGAGAATCGCCGGGAAACCAATTATGTATTTGGAGGATCAGAGCCAACAAAGGAGCCACCATTTCACTGAAGATTAAACAACTACAGGTTACATGGAAGCGATTATAGCTATATGTGCTTCATAAGTGAATAACATGCGATCGAACTAGATTGATTATATAATCACAGCGCCCTAACAAGTTAGCCAACACTAGTAAACGTTTGGCCAATGTTAAGCTTACATTTCGCAAAACCTGCACTGTATAAGGCTGAATCATTAACAACAAACACATGATGCTGCTTAACACCTATATTTTGTTTAGTGATATGTAGGCATGTTGGGCGTACTACACGAAATCTGGGTTTGGGATCGATGGACACATTTTAAAGTGGCCCATCAAGCATGTTTAAAATGTGCTGACTTCACAGAGAAGCTCTGAATACTATGCGGCCACACGGATTTTAGGCTCCCCATGGGGATGAGGCAATTTAGCTAAAATATTTTGGAAAACAAGGTTTGAATAAACATCCTGATCCAACATAACTTGCATTGACTAAGACGTTACTGGACAAAACATCTTTAGCGATTACTGGTAATTCTTACGTTGTCCCAGTCTTAAACCATTTGCGTAACTTGGTGTTTGCTTTTTATTACGGTCGTATTACTATTGTGTACGGGTTAATATTCCGCTCTGCTTTCCCCCAAATTTGTCTCGCAATGCCTGGAGGCTGTTGTTTTTGAAGGCTTGGATTCTGAGGCTAGCCCAATCTATGGCATTTCAAGATGCATTGTTCCATGAACTGGCAGTTTTGGCGGCATCCAGCAGAATGTCAAGTTGTAAGACATACTGTAGTTTAATATGTACACAAAGAAGCGTTAACCGAACTTAGAGAAATCCATGCCTATAAACCGCGGGATCCCTTCATGATTACAGAGACATGATTAAAAATTCCGATGACCGATCCTGAGATCAATATACCCGGCAAGTCGTTGCTTCGGAACGTGGGAAATGGAAGGGGTGGTGCTGCGCTTAGTTATTGTAATACAGTCTCCGATGGGAAGTTCTCTATCACCCGGAAACACGCGCTCCTGATTCGCCTTGTTGCCGTTTATGGTTGCGAAACAAGGTCACATGTCTACTAGCCGCGAATTGCCACCCTTTAAAACCCAAAGTCGGGTATGAAATTTAAACTGTTTCCTTTTGCTATGAAAAATTATAAACCTACATTCTTATCGCTGGAGACTTTGGTGTGCAAGACATAGAAACGCCAGCAACCGACAGCACGCAATTCAAAGCCTACGTGCACTAGCTAATTGTTAGCCACCTCCTGTACAAACACGTAACTTCTCCCACCAGATTTCGAACTGATAACAAGACAACAATACTGGGACTTGTGCTCACTAACAAAGAACTCATGGATGACGGGATAGTTACAAGCACGCCATGGGTCTTGGTGACCATGTTACTCAACTCTTTGCTTATATTTGCTACGCGGAATATCCTGAATGGCAGAATGGAATAGTACTTACAGTCACGCACTACAATGCGTTTTCTACGTTGGTTAAGGATACATCTTGGACTTTCTAAACCGAATGTTCCCCAGATTTTGCCTGGGAAGCCTTTACAAGGATGTGTAGCATATTTTTAGCGCAAGCATCAGAATTTAAGTCGTTACAACAAAAAACAAGCACAAGTAATTTCTGAGGAGCAGTACACGCAAATGTATGTCCCGGAAAGATTTGGTGTGGTGAGCTCAGAAGGACTGCTCGAATGCCGAAACCGGGACTTCATACACGACACACAGTAAGTTTTGTGCGTAACTCATTCGCGAAAAAAAACACACGCATCATCAAGAGTTAATGAAGCGATTCTGCTTAAACCACCAACTCCTGTACGGGTACGTTAAAGACCTTCGAAATGTGACTCTGGGGATTCCAGCACTAATCAAGGCCGATAGATGAACGAGGTCAGCTATGGAACTAGTTGATCTCATACGGCTTCGTTACTCCCAAACATTAAGCAGGTAACGTGCCCAAATATTCTCCTCGTTACTATTACTCCACCGTCGGGATTAGAAATATCACCTTCAATGCAGAAGCTGTGTTGGAGAAGTAGTTGTCCTTGTGTATCCACATTTCTCCTGGAGTCGACAGCATCCGACCAAAGACTTGGCAAACGGTAGCTAGCAATCTAGCAGAACCACTGACTGTTTTCTATCAGCGATGTCTAGAAGAAAGCTATAATCCATCATTTTGGTAGCGAGGGGCCGTCACTCATTCCACAACTGATTTAGCCGCACGGAACCTACAAGCTACCATCCAAAAACACTACTTTATGTAGTATCCAAACAGATGGAAACATTCATCGCAGATGCGCGGATGCACCACCTAATTCGCCTCAAGTTGATAGCTCCAGAGCAACAGGGATTTCGTTAAAAGCTTTCATGTAATGCTTAACTATGAATTGCAAGTAATAGATGGACTGAAGCTGTTGAGGACAGAGCAGTAGTAAATGTCATCCAACTGAAATGCGCAAAAGCATTTGATTGTTTAGATTATGGAATTCTTCTTCAGAATCTTCGGAACTACAGCGCCGTTCTAACTAGCACCCGCATGTTGAATACGCTGTCCAAGCTCGGCAAACTTGGTTGAAGCATGACATGTAAACGTTAGAAGCTCCACAACGAAGAGCAACAAAGAATGTAAAGAGTCTGCGCTATCACACTTACCACTGAGGGATGAAGTTGCTAGGAATTTTCAGCGGACGCTATCGAAGGAAGAGCTGCGATCTCATGTTAGCATATTCGATATTGAGTGAATCCAACCAAGTTTGCCGTCACTTGCTGAAAATTAGCCACAATACGCAGCTCAGGGATAACTGCCTAAATTGAAGGAAAGATATAGCCATCTGAAATGTCGACGTAATTACCTTTGTTTTCGGTCTTACCAAACCTGTTACGCATTCCCATTCTCAGTTTTATCCTACCATACATTGTACGTTTTCGAAAATGAGTAGATATTGCTCTTAGTTCCCAAGGCCTTGTTACTTAAACTTCTCTGTTGTGGATTACTCCAATTGTGCATTGTTGCAGGATTTATATATTAAATGGCTCTAATTTATCGACCATGTTTTACTGTTCTCACGCATTATATCAACAATCACTGCACCCCAGTGTATTTCTAAATTTTTACACTCGAGTTTGTTTAATTTTACATTGACATTATTTCTAAGAGTATTCTCTCTGCAGACGTTTGGTAAATGATTAGCATAAATTTTGATTTCATCAAATTCACTTCAACCACCATACGGGACGTGTCAAGCACTTGCTTTTTTCTTGTGGTAAATAATTGTTCATCGTCCCTACTCCCAAATTCGCCCTTAAATCAGCTTAAATCAGCTTATTACAGTGTAATTTGAATTTCTTAGAAAATACTTCAAAATTCTTGCTCAATTCAGGCAGGCAGTGGGCAAAGATTTTAGCAGGAATGATTGCGTATTACGATGAAATTTATCGCCTGTCACTGCAGACGGCCAGCGAGGTTTTGGACAACAAAACAAAAGTAATTTAATAGATAACCTGTAATACAGACGAACGTGATATGAACTTCGATACGTATCTCCTATATGGAAATCAAATTTTTGCAGCTATTGCTAAGTGCATAATAAAGGAACGAGGGTTCTTATGAGTACTTCTCCAAGTTTATTGATATTGCATTTATGTGGAGATAATCAGCTCATAATTGCCCTTTTGGAGAATTGAAAAATTTTTGATTTACACCTAGCACTATATTTTGCTTCAATTAATTATGACATATTAAACACTGCAGGTGCTTTGGGTAACATCGCACGTCAAACAATAATAACTCAAAAAAATGAATTTACAGTATATTTCGTATGCAAATAATTATTTGTGTATTATAATTAAGATGTTTTCCAAAACACTGCGGAAAACATAAACTAACGCGCTTGCATACATTCTAAGACAATTGTAATGTAATGTGGATATATATATGCCCAATTTATGAAACTGGTTTTCTTTTGACGCTGTTGACAAATGTCGGTCCTCTGTACAGAAAAAGCAAACCAAATAATTTTTCAATGTATACTCGTAAATTTTACTATGTTTGGCAATCATTTGGATTCAGTTATCGGTGCGAATGTGGTTGCATTATATTCGCATAGGAAATAAATTCGCGCAAAGCAAGATGAATAAGGGGAATAAGGGTGCAAGCGATCGTAGTTTCCTAGACCACATCTTGGTTCCACACATCGTAACAAATGGAAATAATATGTATCTAAGAGCCCAGACTACGGATGTTGCAAGAGGATAGCAACTCACAAAACCTTGATTGTACTCTAGATGCCTTTATGCTTTGATGAGCCTTTTCAGCGTACTGAAGATCTAAGCCTGAATTGTCGTTTCTTTTATCAATGAGCATAGTTATTAGGTGGGAATATGAACTTTACTGATGCAGTTTTGGGTCAGTTGTGAATTTAAGGATTATTCACCGTGATCTCATCGCAAGTTAGTCGATTCTACTCACTCATGGTTCCAAACACAGCAACATATTTAAGCTGTGCTTTTTACACGCCTCTACCTTAGCCACTATATTCCATGCAACTTATGCATTCGTTGCAACAACAACAACGAGAAATGATGCTTTGAATACTTGGTACCTTAGTATAAAATGCTGTTCGTTTTATGTTGAAGAATCCCTATTTATGCAGTTGTGGTAGTGTTAAAATCCGCACTTTGTAAACCTCCAGCGTCTATTGCATTGAAATAAATTGATACCCAGTGTTATTAATTGGTATAGCAAAGTTACTTCAACGCGTAGTTCTAACGCCGCAAATTGCACTGAAGGCCTAAATAATTTGCAGTAATGTCTAATATCCTTGACAATAACTCTCGTTGATTTACTAAGGAGCATTCCGCATATTTGTTGGAACCAAAACGCTATTACGTAAACAGTATTGCTGTGGGTATTCATCGGGCGGGCAATTAAAAATGGATGAAGAATATAAAAAGTATCTGCCTAAATATACACAAACGGAGCCAGCCAGTTAAATAAATTCAGAGATTATTGAACCTTGTAATTCACCTTGTCTGTCTTTGATGCATGTTAGCCATAGTTTTTCGTTACGGGGTTGCATAAATCATTGTGTATTTATAAAAATAAAAATTTGTGTTGTCGTTCCATCAATAGCTAGGTTCAGTTGAGGGATTTCTCCGAATATTGGACGGACGTGATTGCGGTGCAAAAGTGCTTGGCCATTTTCAGACGACTACGAATCTATTAAATCTCCTTGTACATGGTACTTCACACTACATGGTGGTTGTCATCTCAGAACGAATAGCAGAGCGCGCTTACTTCAACGCAACCTTCTCATTCAGTAAGTTTCAGCATCCCACCTCACTGCTACGTTGAAAAGTAGCGGCGTTATTATTTTACTGTAGGGCGAGTTATTATACTTAATTTTATGAGACCTATAATTGAGCAAATATTAGAAAAATGATTATATAAGTAATTGTCTTTCAGCTGTCAAAGCAAATTATGCTAACTCTAGAACTTTATTGGAATATATAAATATTTTTACTTTCAAACCATATATGAGTAATTCATGGTTAAAGGTTGCTTAACATTCATGTTCAGATTGCTATCCGTAACAGAAGTCATAGTGGGTGTAAAAAAAACATTTCACCAATGTAATGGCTTAAATGTAATCGATTTTTCATTGTTGTCAAAAAATTTTCGTTTGCAATTGTGGTAAACCATTCCGATGTTGATCCCAAGTTATGTTTCTCAACATTGCTCTCTAATATTACATAAAAATTAATAAATTATACTTCTGCTATATGCCATGGCCTTGACGGCACAAACTTAAAATGCATTGATGTTAGTTTCAAAATATTATCAGAAGCGGTACGGCGAGGTAGTTATCCGCATGTAGTTCTTACTACAAAGTCGGCTATTATTAAATCAAGAAATTTTAGGTAATTTGGATTGGTAAATACATGGCTTTATTTACCTGTTTAGCTATGAGTATTTCGGTAAGAAATTAAGCATATCTGCAAATTAATTTTATCTCAAGCGGTTGAATACTGCGGGTCAGTATAGCATGTTGAATACTGACGGAATTCGTTCACCATACGTGCAGGCTGACTGAGAACGACTGTTTAGAATAAGTTCTTTCTGCCGCTAAATTATTGGCATTGAAAAAGCATTTGGAGGATACAAGATTGCATTTACTATACGCGAATGCATACTTTATGTTTGTTGTAGAAAACAACGTCAAGTATTGGTGTGCATAGGACATTGTCCGTGAAGTAACAGCAACAATTATTTCATCTCGTTGATGTAACGGTATTTACCGAATCATTGTAACCTCCAAAACTTTTGGGTTTTCATTCATTAAACTGTTCACGGGAAAACCATAATGTATATTGTTTCCTGGTTAACATTCAGAGGTTACTAAAATTTAAGGTTATTATGGGAGGATTAGGTCAACACAATTGCTTACGCATTGTGGATAGGGTCATTGCTGTTTGGAATGAACCAATAAATGGGGAGTGAATTGCTTATGTGGCTATTTTGCGTGCTCTTTAAAGCTTTATATCATCTGAAAATCTAAAATTATAATAGCTAAAAAACGTTGCTATGTTGATCACCAAATGAATAATTTTTATCGACGGTATACTAACCTTTGTGCGAATGCCAATCCAACTGTGTATGGATCAATTATATTAAGAGAAGCCATGGAACAAGTGATTGAGCGCATTTTAAACATTATATATGAAACCCATTTTTAAAGTATTTCAATTGGAAGTTATCCGGAATCCAAAAGAGTTATGGGACATCAGCTTTTTATTTTTATACCTACAACTAATGCGGCTATGCATAGTCATATCCAATTGTCTTGATTACATCCAAGGTATTTCATCAAAAGGTATTGCCCACACTTAAATTATCAATCGGTCTATGTGACGGTCTTCTGAGTGTTAAGTTAACTTGTTACCACTTGGGGTGACATCCTCAGTGTGCTATTACCTAGCGCAGCCGGAATCCAGAATCCTAAGGGAATGAGAATGGTCGATTCTCTTGGCTGCAAGATATTCCCTGAGTCCTGACTGTTCGATGAGCCAATGTCTATCGAACTGTATTTATTTGACTATTGTCTAGTAGTGTACGTACGCTGACCTCTAGAAGTAAACTCGTCACTTAACATATATGTGTAATGTAGTTTCATTAGATTTAGTTGAAAACTCGGTTAACCTAATTCGTCGTGCCTCATCTATAGTAGCTAGTTCAACGCTTTGGATGAGGCGTAAAAAAGCGAGTGTTCCAGCAATTGCCAGAACACGTAGAAAAAAGGTATTTCTTCCTAACGTTAAGATCGTGTTCGCATCAACAGCACGATTATTACAATCACACGGACTTTTAGAACCAAATAACCAAATAATAATCTGAAAAGCATCTCTCAAAGCTGAAAGCAATATGTATTTTAGCCACATTTGATTTCAAAGCGGAGAGGATTGGGTGGAGCAACTCTTAGAAATGGATTAATAGGGTAGAGCTCAACAAACGCGAGAACAGTAGCATTGTGGGATCACTTAAATGAGTTGGTAAATGCGGGGGTGGTAAATATGTAGAGGACAAGTGGAAGTGAACTGTATTGGCAAAGCAGCAGTTTGCAGTTTATAAAAACAGACGGTTCGCATACAATTTGGAATTTGGGATTTGCGTTATACAGGTAAAATTAGACTCTTGCCATTTGTGGTCCTACATAAAAGTTGTACTTCGGCCCAAACATAGAAGGGCTTCTGCCAAGAATAACAAAATTTTAAAGATGACTGAAGTTATCACTGGAAGTTGGCATTTTGTATATTTTTTCGAAAACAGTTGTAGCTATTTTTGTGTTAATCACTATGTCGTCAGTTCCTCGGAAGCAATAGAGGTGGGTTCTGTTCCCCGTTTGGATCGCTTGGCGCCTAGGAATCAATGTGTGAATGACGTTTAGCACATGAACGAATATAAAACCATAATGCTACAGAAAGATCCTGCCCTGGATCGGAACAATGGATAAAATAGTGTGAGGTAGTAATTATCTCGACTCCATCGGCATGGCATTTAGGTGTTTTGCGTATAGCAACCCTAGATAATACGGTGCTTATAGAATGGTCTGATTTGATGACGCTACATATGGAGCAGGTGAAATCTGTACCGGATGTTAAAGCAATCTTCGATTTCAGCCAGAAATAGGTTTAAACGTCTTAACTTTCAATGAGATACCAGTTGCTTTTATTATGGAAATTAGTTTTGATGTGTCCTTATTTAAAATGAGAAAGTTGTAAATTTTACATTAAACATGACAGCCAATATAATTACATTAACTTTCCAGCGAACTAATCGCAAGTGAATAGGTAGACTTTGGACATGAAGATTATTTGAATTTTGCTGCAGTCAATTACAGCTAAAGTGATTTTCTTAGGTTCAGCAAAGATAAATATTTTCCTTGAAGCCTCTTTGGGGATCAGGGTCTTATCGGTTTTGTCCAAATAACTGGCTGCGCTGTGACATACTGTTTCTGGTGTGCAGCTTGATTTAACTTCATTCTGTAGGATAAATCTACAGCATTACAGAATAAAAACACATGCCGCCGAATTTCCTTTGCACTCCTCAGTGAAAAATGTGATATTCACCCGAGGTTACAGCATGTATACATGAGGACTGGAACACAATAACCGGATTGCTATAATGCTATCCGGAAGACGGTAGTCTCAAATACTTTTGCACTTGTAGCGCAAGAGTACTTTTCACCATTTGCGCCACTTTGCTAATTATCAAATGTTCTAATTCCAGTCACACGGCTATATTTTCCCACACAATATGTACTGTTGTGGGCGATTAGTCGGAGATGAGCTTTGTGATAGGCCAGAGAGGATTGCCTTTTACCACCTGTTTCAATCCACCTTGTTGTAATGTGGTGTTTGTTATATGACTTAAAGTTGCCTGGCCACACCTGAAGATAGTCGAATTTTGCAATTGCCCTTATGTACGCCAATGAAACTACAATTGAAACGAAATACGAGGTGTCAACACGCGCAACTGAACGCCCTGGTTACGAAAAAGCAATCTCCCTCTGTGTTGAAAGAGATTTGAGTAGACATTTAGCGTAAATTTAAGAGTACGTCAAAATATCGCCTCAGTATGATCAGACCTGAAGGACACAAGTTACTACGAGTCCACATTTTCAGCCAAGTCATCGATACGTTCATTTTCATTGTGCGCCTGTGGACCTGGAGATATTTCCATCTATACGCATCGCAGTGTGAGAACCCAGAAACAAACACATTCATTTGTTTTGCTGTTTCTCAACTACTCTTCCATCTGTTTCGACCAAATGATGTTAGTAGACGGTTTTATTTAGTTTATGACGAAAAGCATATTAATACTGACCGCTGCGGCTAATCAGTTGCTACTTAATTAAATTCACACATCTGGAAACTCGCCACGGCGCAGCTGCGAAGCAATAAAAACAGTACTCCGACATTTATCGTGTTCCTGATGGAAAGAAGTGAAATAAAGAAGGATGCAAAATAAAATGAGAATGTACGGCTGGTTAAGATAGAAATAGGTCGTTCTTCGATAATCATCATCATCAACAGCAGTACCCCGGTCATTTGAACTTTTGCTCCGCTGCTATACAACCATGAGGACCTATGAAATAAAGAATATGAAGAGGGCGAGAGGAGGACTTACCTGAAAACATTCAGGGCTAAGGCCACTACACCTTGTGTAGACAACCTACCCTCACAAAAAGCTGGCTATCATGCAAGGATAAGGCAGCATCGGCAAGAGAGCTTCCTTGCAGCTTTCACTGCCCCGCATCATAATCAGCCATTGTCCCGCAGATAACTCAGCGACAAACAACTTTAAACAGGCAATCTGCTTAGAAGACAACAGCAGACGCACCACTGGTGTCGGTTGCGAGCCATGTCCTGTAAAATCCCGAGCCAAGCACGGGGCGAGTCACGTGGACTCCAGCCCGGAAGGCGAGACGAAACAACGGCACCCAGTTTGGTGGTCAGTGACTTTACTTCCCTCTGTTAAGTCAACATCTAGTCATCGCGAGCCTTGCGCCATCCTACACTTGGTAGACGGAACAAGACTCTCCTAGGTAAGCGGTGACCAGGCATACGTAGCACGTGCCCGAGCCAGCGGAACTTATTCAGTGCTATCTGTTGTTCTAGGAAACTAGCATGATTTTCAATACCTAGTACTCGCCTACGCACATCACCGTTGCGGACACGTTAGTGCCATGCGACTACAGCCATGCTTCGCAGACAACGACGATCAAAGACTTGAATGCACCTCAGGTCTTTAGACCGAAGGGGCCAAATGTAAATAGCATATAGCAGAACGGCCCTCTTTTTGGCCTTGTATACACGGCCTTTTAGAAGGAGGGAAATTCCCTTCTGTAACCAAAGATGCCGCAGGATCAAGTAGCTCTGAATTTTGCAACGCGTGAGCTGAGGTCAGTTTCTATGCGCCCATCATTGCTGATGCAGCTGCCAAGATAAGTGAAGTGATCAACCCCCTCGAGTTCCTCGTTAGCAAGCATCAAGGAGTCATCAAGTGGCTGGTGGTCCTGCAGCAACACTTTGCACTTTGAAGATGCGAAATGCATATCAAATAATGGGACCGCTCTGGTCAGGCTATTCAGGGTTGATTGTGTCGCCCCAACATCGCCGAAAGTCAAGACGAAATCGTCCGCATAATCTAGGTCAACTAACCTTTCACCAGGCAGCACTTTAGCACCTACATTGTGGGATTCTTCTAGGGAACACTCCAGGATAGCATCCACGACAAAATTGAACAAAAACGGCGAAGTCGGAAAACACTGACGAACGCTCTTGCGTTCGGAAAGCTATCTGATAGATCACCGTAGAGCCTGAAGCGACATGTAGTGTTCGAGTATAGAGTACGAATGATGTTCATATATTTCGTGGGAATTAATTTTTCGCAAGTATTCCGAACAAAATTGATCGATCGACTGAATCGAACGCACTCTTTAATCAAGGAGCACAGCTATTGTCAGTCTGCGGTATGCATGCCGCTGCTCTAGCACCTGCCGCAAGGTGAATATTTGGTCTATGCAGCCCCGTCCTGGACGAAAGCCGGCCTGCTCTTCCCTAATGCAATGTTCCCGTTCCACAGTGAGACGACGAAACAGAACCGAGGCCAGTAATTTTGTCACAACTGGCGTTAGGCTAATATCCCCTGTGGTGCGCACAGTTTGTGCGAATGCTCTTTTTGTATATTGCCACTATA
Organism: Dicrocoelium dendriticum; assembly: GCA_944474145.2. Lineage (NCBI taxonomy): Eukaryota > Metazoa > Platyhelminthes > Trematoda > Plagiorchiida > Dicrocoeliidae > Dicrocoelium > Dicrocoelium dendriticum. Next base: position 61,987,610 of record OX104061.1, read on the forward strand.
ACCGATTCACTCTAATTAGCCGGGCACTCTTCCTTCCAGATACGTCGAATAAGGAGTCAGTGATTTGCAGAGGACCACACCTCTATCCTTAAAATTGCAGGTGGGAGGGAAACCGGGCCAGCGGCACGAAAACGATTAAGTGCTGTGATTGCGTTTCGGACCTCGGTCTCCGACGGAGGCTCTAAGCCAACCCAGCATGGATCGTCTTGCATTACCTGAGTAGGAAGAGGTTGGGGAGCATGGGGCAAGATGAACTGATCTTGAAATTGTTCTGCCCAGCAAGCCATACAGCGCTCCTTATTGTGATTCAGCGCACCCGCGCTGTCTCTGTTTGTCTCACTGACGCCTGATTTGCTGGGACAAGTGGTGCGGATTAGCTGGAAGAGCTTGAGGTACTTGCCTACTGCTCCTGCCTCCTCAATTTCTTGAGCCCGAGTAGTTCTCCAGGCTTCCTTGTCAGCCCGTAGGCTCTGTTTTAGTTCACGTCGAATAGATCGTCCGGTCACATGGTGTTCAGAACCTGTCTGGAGGTGTCTTCTTGATTCCAACAGATTCACCGACCTCTCGGCTATTCGGTGACTGGTGCGGTGATGATGGATATTGCCACCAACAGATGCTCCTGCGTCGTGCATGGCGGCCGGGAACCTATTCCACTGAAACTCAGTGTCATTAGGAAAAGACAGCGGAAGTTCGGTATGCAGTGTCTCTTGATAGGCCTGCCTGATCAAGGACTGAGACAATTTCTCCGTTGCCAATCGTAGATAATGCTTGGTGCGCAATCGGGTAAAGTTCATGGAGAAATGACAGTGCACCAAGGCATGATCAGAGTCGACACAGGTACTCCATTACCAGCCGCAATCCAGCATGGAACCAAGCCACCTGTAACATGACTATGCGGTCAAATTGGGTCCATTGCTGGCCAGCTACAGGAGGACGTCAAGTGGCACTTCGGTGCCCACTGTGTCTAAAAGCAGTGCTACTAAGAAACAACTGGTGCTCCGCACGCAGTTGCAGCAGACGCTCACTGTTGTCAGTCCGCTCGGAGTTAAGCCCACAGTTACCACCCAGCTGAGCGTTTGAAGAGCTCAGACGCCCCACTTGTGCGTTAATATCCCCTGCAAATACTATGATATCTGAACTAGTAGCGCAGTGAACCTGTGCGTTCAGATCGTGCTACCATGTGTCCTTGACAGCAGTTGAACTACAGTCGGTGGGCGCATAAACGGAAATCACAAACAGCGTTTTGTTATACTTCCTGGATCCACCTTAGTTGATGTCGTCAAACGGGTTGCACACAAACGGCAGTTCACCTGAATCCAATCAACCAATCATGGCTCAACCTTGGAGCTTAGAATGATACCTACACCACTTTGACCTGTGAGTACTGCGTCGGCGTCCCCGGTGCGCGCAACCAATAACGAGAGGATAAGACGGGTGCAGTTGATTCAATAATCCCGTTAGGGTCATTGATCCTAGATTCAGACACACAACACACCTCAATACCCAGTGTGTCCAAGGTGCGTGCGAGTGCATCCTGTTGACCTGTTTGTCTTAGAGTGCAAACATTGGATGTCGCCAGGAAACGGGATAGCGTGGTCGTATAAGGGACTATTGCCGATAGACGTTCGATGGGTACTGTGAGATGGCCGCTGCAGATGGTTCTACTCTAGTGGCACTTCGGTTGCTCTCAATTAAGCTGGGAAGTATAGAAAGAAGTTTAGAAACAAGGGTCGGGTTGGGAGTAAAACAGGTGGAACAGGAGGGAGTCGCCTACAGTAGATTGTTTTTGCTTATCCGCCCTGTTGTATGCAGCAGTTAAGGCGAACCTTAATAATCTGCGCGACGGCCGATGCAGGATGAAATTTATGTTTGAAGAAAATGTCATAGTTGTATGTGGGCTGATACTGCCAGGGCACCCAAACCTAGACAGGAGGACTATTAGGGTCCTCATCTAAAGCCTTTGGCTCTAAAGCCTGTCCGCGAGGCAGCGGGGAAGTGGCAATGAGTTAGTTTTGCAGAAATGGATGCCATCCCACTTCAAACCCCCAACCTGGAGGACCAGGAGACAAAGTTTGTCTGACCTCTCACCATTGAGCAACCTGGTAGGAGTAGCTCTCATGATGCCCGGAGGCATCACCCAGTATAGCTCAATGGTTCAATGAGGTACGCAAACCGTCGCATCATGTTAAGGTACAGTCTGGTTGCAACGAGTTCTTCGATAAAGTGGGGATCAGGATAATATTAAAAGGCCTTATGTCGATGGAAGAACCTAAAGTTTTACGCAAACACTGCAATATCCGGAGCATATATACATGCATCTGATTACAAGAGATAAATATCTTTTAATAACGTATCCAGCATTTTATCAACCTTAACTTGTAAATGTTGCATTTTTAGACATTTTACAATAATAAAAAATGTATGCAAACGCATAAAAATTATTGCAATCGTTCGACGATGCTGAATTTGAAGGCAGCGCGAAATGCTACAAAGCGCACTACACATTAATTTTGACCAGAAAATTTTCAGTGTAATAGCAAAAACATTTAAAATCTTAATCTAGTTTGAATAGATGATCCAGGGAAAAGTGTATGATGTTTGTGGTCGGTTGTTCAGCCTACATGTTATGGTCTGAAAGCTGCTAACATTCAATTTCTGACAGAATCGTAAAACAATTAGCAACCACCTGATTTAAACGGAGATGGATTTGCCGTTTTTGTTAGCACTATGCTTCGCAGGATCTTCTGGCAAAACCAATGGAACAGGAAAGTAGAAATTTAAATTTGGAATAATAAGCGACTTAAAGTTACGCAGCTATTATTTCAGTTACATTTTCGTCCGTACACAAATTCTTTCATGACAACTCCACGCATTACTGGTATCCTATAAATGAAAACACTTCAGCGGCACCCTGCAATTTCCATTTAATAGATTCAGCACCGAGCCTGGGCTGCATATCAGGTACGTTTTCAGTAACAGTTCATGTTTTATCTAACACCGGATTGCGTCCCACCGTTACGTCCGTCACTGATATTGATTAGTTGGTTCAGCCACACCGTGCTCTTATTGCTTTATTGCGTTGACCAATCAATAGTTCCTCACTCTTAACTCGTGTGTCATGTGAGCCATGTCGCACCGATTCATTCCATACACTTCATTCGTACTGTCTCTTGTTCTTGTCTGACTGCGGTCTGAGGTCCTGCTTTGACTGAATTCGTTAACTTCTGTTACTTCGGACGGTATTCAGATGAACCCTATCATTAAAGCACCTGCAAACTTTTAGACTTCCGCTGAGGACAAACCGATATATCAAACTGGATGAGGTGGAAGAAATGATTTATTAACTACCTAGAATTACCGCTTGATTTGAATGTTATGATTACAATTTCGGAGTACCGAAAAAGGCGACTATTCAGACAAGTACTGGAAGATTAGGACCAACGACATTATGATGCACTACATGTAGAAATTTTGACACCATTACATCGGCCTTGCATAAATATACCACACCGTTGGGATTGAAACAGAGTGGTTATACTGCGAGATACTAGTTAACAAAGCTTGCACAGAAAGCGAACGAGATCGTCAACGACTTCCTTGCACACATCCATCAGTTTATCCTACGAATGCAAATACAATGGAATTCTGTCCGAATATTTGAAGAAGTAATGAAAGTTCATTGGTTAATTTCGAAGATTCTGGATGGAAGTGTAGGGGAAAAAAGCTTATCTCTAAAGGATTCAAATACTATGTGAAGGAAGGCTTATCTAATCGTTCGACAAAGGGAGAATATCTTGCACTAGGTACGTGAATTCACTGCCCATCCAGTCGTTGATGCTGTTCCCACAGTTGCTTTGACACAGATTACAGGTGAATCTCGAAAACCGTTCGTCTGCCATCGTTGCGGAATGCAACTTGTTCATGTTTCTGAATGTCGCCACTAAGAAAACATGTGCCGAAAATGTTTTAAAATAGGCCAACTAGTCCGCGTGTGTAGATCTTAACCAGACCCATAAACCAAATCTCACTCAATCGAGGCGCCATAATAAGCTGTCGCTTAAAGAGATAAACGTTCTAGAAGACAACGATCTAAATACCGTCTACTTGAATCCCGTATCACTCAACAAGTGACCTCCATAATCGATTCGTTTAATGATCGAGAAGGTACCGATCACTATGGAACTGGATACAAAGGATACTGTTAACATTAAAACAGTGATTTAATTAATAATCTGTCACCCTTACAACCATGTGACTTAAACTTGCACCCCTACACGGGAGGTCCGATTAGGGTCTTGGGAAACTGCATGGTTACTGTCAGGCAAGGCGTGCGGGTATTAAGTCTACCGTTGATCGTGGTACCTGGGTAAAGACCAAAAATCTTGGGCAGAAATTGGATCTGTACCTCCCAGATTCTATGCAGATAAATGAGGTCATGATCACTGAGAGCATTCTAAAGGAACGCTTGTACAGATTTGCTTGTTTATTCGAAAATATGTTGGGAATGCTGAGATATTTCAAAGCTTTCATCAAGCTACAGCAGAGTATTAATGTCAATTTTTACAGAGCAGGAACAATAGCTTACTCTATGCGTAGAAAATGTGAAGTATATCTGCAATGGCTAAAAGTGCAAGAAGTAAACAGGCCCGAAAAACCCTCGGATTGCATATCCCAATGGTTCCTGAACTAAAAGCTGATAATATCGTTTGTATGTGTGGAGACTATAACTTAACCGTCCATCAAGCTAATAAGATGGAAAACTATTTTTTGCTCCGCATCGAAGATTTGTACGCTACCTTATCCGATGGTTGAAAATTTTCTAAGCTTGATCTTTGTCACGAATATTCTCAAGTACAACTTGATGAAGACTCTTGCGAATTAACCACCATAACTACATCACTTGGACAATTTTAGTATACCCGTCATGATTTCGGAATAAGCTCCGCCCTCTGCATCTTCCAGAGGATTGTGGATGACATCTTATTGGTTATATCCTTAACTTATACATATTTGGATAATGTCTTGGCTTCTGCCTAAAGTGATGCTGAACATTTAAAGACACTTCGGACAGCGGTAGAACGTTCAAAATCGACCGGATTGAAACTGAAGAAATTTAAATATGAGATTTGTCTGAATCTGTTTATTATCTTAGCACCTTGGCCGAATCAAGCTGCAAACGAGGTATCATTGACCCATCAAAAAAACCCATCAAAAAACGAGTAACTGCCGACCCACCCATCGGTCGGCCTTCTCCCACACTTGAGAGATTCACTGCTCTGCGGGCTACTAGAGACCGAGAAACTGGCATGTTTGTATACAAATGCGCAACATCTCTCTAACAAACTGGCTGAACTGAAAGAACGCCAAGCTTCCGGCTCGTATGATGTTATTGGTATCACCGAGACATGGTTGCACACGGGGATGACGAATGCTGAAGTTTCACTACCGGGCATATCGATGATCCGGAAAGACAGGCTCACAAAAAGAGGAGGGATAATCCTGTATTACCGAAACGACTTACATTGCGAAGCCGTGGAAGATTCAGACTCGCAGTTCCCCGACTCTCTTTGGCTCCGGTCGCAGTTAAAAGGCAGGGACGCTTGCCTTATTGTCTTGGTGTACCGCGCCCCTAACTGAGCACCCGAAACCGACTACCACCTAACGGCTGCTGTAAAGTGCAGTTTGCAACAAAAGTACGCTCAAATTCTTAACATGGGTGATCTCAACGTACATTGTTTAGAAGCCCCTGCCACGATCGGAGAACAATTCAAAACCGATTTACAAGATCAAGTAACTACTGTTCCTCTTTACAACCACATCACTTTGCCCACTCGGTTCATAACTGGTAACAGGCCACCTGTGCTGGATCTTGTGCTTACCAACCAGGAGAATATGCTTGATGCGTTGGTTTTAGACCGCCCGCTGGGTCACAGTGAGCACGCAGTCATCAGTTTCAACTTCGTCTGCTATGCAAAATATCTGAATGATAACGATGAGACTGTGCGAACCATCACAAGGTATGACCGACACGCCCAGCTAGTCAGCGTCACAACATGGTCTTTCCTCGAAGAAGAACCCCCAGAAGTCGCCTGGCTCGAGCTCGTCAACAAATTCAGTCAGCTGATTGCACAGGCTTCAGAGATAAAAGCTTGCAATAAGTGCAAATCATTTCTTTCGTTAGGAGCAGAACTCGAAAATGGATGACAGTACGCAACGCAGCATGGCGAGTGTACAGAGAAACTCCGGCACGAGAAAATTGGGACATCTACGTAGCCCGACGTAACCACTGCACTCTACTGTTAGGAGAAGACAAAGCCGCCTATCAGCAGAGCATGGCAAAAACCTTCAGTGCTAACCACAAACTGCTGTACAAGCACGTTAATAGCCTACGAAAGGGGAGGCAAGTATTTCCTCCACTCAAGGCGGCTGATGGCCCAACAAGCACGTCTATGGAAGCTGCAAACGCGCTGCAGATGCAATACGCCCCCACGTTTCAAAGGGTCTTGCCACCAAGCGATCTACCAAGCTTTGTATTCTGCTCACCAGGACTAACCCACATCAATTTTACCGCAGAAGATGTATTGCAAAAGCTGACTTCTCTACGCAAAACTGCTCACCGTGTGTCGACAACATTCGTCCAGAGGCATTGGCAGCAGCAGCAAGCCAACTGGCAGGACGTTTAGCTCAGTTTTTCCAGCGCTGCTTAGACCAGAACCAAGTTCCAACCAGGTGGAAGCTTGGAATAATAACCCCGATTCTCAAAGGTGGAAGCAGAACTGATCCCTTCAACTACCACCCAGTGACCCTTCTTCCTATACTCTCCAAGGTCATGGAATCCATAGTCGCCGATGCACTAGTGTGCTATCTGGAAAACTGCGACCTCATCACTCCTGAACAGCACGGTTTCCGTCGACAGCGGTCATGTACAACGCATTTACTCACTGTAAGCAGTAGTTGGACCGAGGCAGCTGACGCTGGAGAAGGTGTCGATGTGATCTACCTGGATTTTTCCAATGCTTCCGATCGTCTAGACCATCGGATACTACTATCCAAGCTGCAGCGTTACGGGATCGAAGACCCTCATTTAAGCTTTATCGGTAACTTTACTACTTCAACGGCAATTAGTGGTCAGAGTTCGGCGCTCTTTATCGGATCCCATACAAGTTGAGTGTGGGGTGCCGCAAGGCTCGGTTCTAGGTCCACGTTTGTTTTTGGTGTTTATGAATGACCTTGCACAGGGAATCGTTTCAAACATCCTAATGTTTGCCGACGATATCAAGATCTTGCGCAGGATCCAGGCGAACGCCGACCAACATGTGTTTCAGAGTGACGTAGATTCAGTGTATCAATGGTCTGTCCAAAACTCATTGCATTTCAACATCAGTAAATGCAAGGTGCTTTCCATCCGACATCAGAGCAGCTACTCGTACCAACTCGAAATGGATGTACTGCAACAATCAACTCTCGAACTTGACTTGGATGTCTTGGTTCAAGATGACTTGGGTTACTCCAGGCAATCCGAAAATGTCTCGAAGACCGGGAACCAACAAGTCGGGCTGTTGAGACGGGTGTTTGGACAAATAAACAGCTCCATATTTCGACAAATGCTCAGTGCGTATGTTCTCCCCAATGTCGAATATGCAATTCAAGCCTGGCATACATGGCTGAAACACGAGCTTAATGCACTGGAGCAGCCACAACGCCGGGCATCTAAGAACGTAATTGGAATGCGCAATCTTTCCTACCAGGAGAGGCTGCGACGACTAGGATTGTCCAGTGGAAGCTATCGCAGACTACGAGGCGACCTGATTATGACATACTTGATTCTGCGAAACCCACATTATGTGTGCCGCCCTTTACTGCAACTCAGCAGCAATACAAACCTGAGGGGCCACTCATTAAAACTCGCAGAACAATACAGTCGTCTGGAGTGCCGCAGAAATTTCTTTTCCATCCGTGTCTGTCACCCGTGGAATGCTCTCTCAGAATCGGTGGTCTCTGCACCGAAACTAACAGTAATTAAAAGACGGTTGGACGATGCACTCATCCACTTACACTTTGTCACCTAACACTATGTCTCAATCATTCAACTGGAGTTTACCGTGGAATTATTTTTGTTAACTGTGGATTACAACGAAGCAAACGATAAGTCCTTTTTTCATATTTAAAGTATTAACTATTTTACTATCCTTATTATCATTATTGTTATGTTGATATTCTCACCAACCATCCAACGGGACTTGTAAAGCACCGCTTCTTAACCCGTATAAATTCATTGTTCGTTGTTCATGGTACAAATTGATTAGAGATGTCTGTATGTTTTACAGTAAACAGGAGCTTCAAGTATACCGGCATCGCAGCCCAAAAATTTTGATGAACTCCGATCATTGTTAGAGACGTCATTTTTTTACCGGGAAGATTAACTATTTTAGCTGCTTTGAAAGCCTTGCTACATAAAAGCACCCAGTGGGTGTGGAATGATGAGCATCAGTCCGCTTTCATTCGTGCTAAAAATTGTTTAGCGTCAGCGCCAGTCGTAGTTCCCTAGGATAGAAAAAGCCTCTGATAATTCAATGTGATACTTCCCCATAGTGAGTTGTAGCGGTTTTGTGTCACAAAATACCAAATGTCACAATTCATTTGAATGCTTTTGCCTAGCATGCCTTACAACCGGCTGAAAATATTAAACACAACTTGATCGAGTAGCCTCATCAATTATCTTTGGAGTCAAAACATTTCAGCAGTATATTTAGGACAGCCATTTTGAGATCCACATTGATCACAAATCGTTGATATCCTTATTGAGTGAATCCAAGGGGAACCGTCAAATCTTTTCACTTGGAATGCAAAGCGCGTATGAATACAAAATAGCTTACATCCCAGGCTCTAGCAATTGTACGGCGGACGCTCTGAGTCGCTTATCGCACGTGACCTTGCAGGGCCAATAGACGATCCGGTGGAGTTAGTCCATTTGATGCAGCACCTCAACACTGCCACTTTAAAAAGTGACGTCGTACGTCGATCGGTATCCAAACTTAGCGTCCGTGATATGTTTCATGAAAGTGGGCTGGCCTAGTGAAATTCCTGCTGAACTGAATCCTTTTGAGCATTGGAAGGATGAGTTGAATATACACGGTAGTTGCTTGTTTTGGAGCACACGTTTGATCCTACCGTCGAAAGAGCGCTCCTTTATTCTAAATGAATGACACAACGGACATCCAAGTGTTGATCGTATGAAGGCCCTTGACGCTGCCATTGCTAGTGGCACGGCTTTGATGCAGAGATGGAAAACTACCTAAAAAGGTGTGATCACTGTCATCAATATCAGTCGAATTAACTTCCAGGTTCAATACACCTTTAGCGTTGGTCTGAAAGGCCGTGGCTGCATATCCATGCTGACTATTTTGGTCCTTTCAACGGAAGATTACTCCTGTTGATTTTTGGTGCCTATTCGAAACTGATTGATGTTTATCCAGTGTCTGATCCCACGGCTGGAAAAGCCATTTCAAGTATGTGATCATCGTTTTCGCTTTTCGGACTACCTGAAACTGTTTGCGCAGATAATGGTCTTGTATTACCAGGACGGATTTTGAGAGCTTTATGCAGAGCAATGACGTTTAACACGTGCGTACAGCCCCATACCATCCTGCGTCACATGGATTAGCCGGAAGAGCGGTACATACGGTAAAATAAGGCCTGCTAAAGCAGTTATCTGGAACCGTACAAACGCGATTAGCTCGATTACTTTTGCCTACCGAACAACTCAGACAGAAGCCACGGGTAAATACCACGCAGAATTGATTTTCGGTAAAACACGTCGTACTAGACTACACCTATTACTTCCTAATCGAGCACAAACAGATGCAAAACAAAACAAGACAGCTACGGTAGATAGAGTTGATGAGATTGTTTTCCAACCGGGAGATCCTGTGTATACAAGACCTCCACAAGAACATTCATGGCAGCTTTCAACCGTGGTCACCAGTGATGGTACCCAGACTGATCTATAGGTATATGGTCGCGTCTTGATGTGTCATTAAGATCACAAACTTCTGCGTTGTGTAGAATTACGAGAAAATGAAAAAAATATATCTGAGTGAGTCCAGCGGACGTTGGAAAAACCACACAGGAGACTGCACAAACAATAAACTGTCTACCAATTCGAACATCACAATGTGTAACTAAACTTGTTGAAGATTTCGTTCCCTGTATATTGTTTTCCCCAAGATAGGAGCGGATGTTATATCCGTCAATGATATTGATTACTTAGTTCAGCCACACCGCGTGCTTCTTGGTTTTCCTCGCATTGAACCATCAATAGTTCGTCATTCATGCCGTAACTCCTGTGCCATGTGAGCCATGTCGCACTGCTTCGCCCGATACACTTTGCTTCGTATTTTGTCTTATTCTGACCTGACTGCGGTCTAGGTGGCAGCGCCTGGGTTGGAGCAAAATGTGAGCAAGTTAAACCGGTGGTAATAAGTCTATTGTTCTTTTTTACTATACAACAGCAGGCCACCTTAGTTTGATCAGGATTATGACCCTACTTTCAAGACAGGCTACTGGTGGGCACTACTCGTGAAATGATCACAAAGTAGTAGTACCATCAGAATATACTAACTGCACCAAGAAAGCAAAAGCAAATTCGTTTAACCGTCTTTGGCTTGCAAGTAACCGAGTGAGACCCTGTGAAGTAAAATGTATGCAATTCAGCATGAGTACGAATACTCAACTTATATGTACCTGCCCGACATATCAAAAACAGCAAGTTCCTCCTACTGCAAGCATCCACTGTCAGTCTGTCTTTAAATAATAGCTTCAGAAGCTAAATTATGCCACTACTGATATTGAAAGAGCATATAAGCTGGCCACCTATAAAACTTTCCAATAAATAAAACAAGTGCACGCTGTCATTTACGGAGCCGCCTATCATCCAAGGCTGCGTGTTCTGAAGCGCAGCGCGTCAGCGCGTCAGCGCGTGTTAGTTGGCTCTGGTGGAAAAACGGCAAATTTAATAATAATGATCGTTCCCACTTATGGGGCCGTCTACCGTCCGTCGGTAAATATACAAATTTATTTATTTATTTATTTAACCAATAGCGACTTGTTTCATTGGAATAAGGCTCTTTTAATTGGTTCCGGTAGATGCAGTTACTGTCGGATAGAGTGCGATTGAGCGAACCCCCACTAGTAAAGATTTTGCGCCAAAATTCCGGATACAACACGATAGTCGTGTTATCGTTGCATGCATGTTATAACGTCTGGACTGCGTAACACCTAACTGGTCGAATCGACTAAACACCTTATGAAATTGAATGTGTTGCACACAAATTTTGAAAAGTGTGTTATTTTCTCAATGGACAAGAATGAATTTACAGATAGCTCAATAGAATGAAATATTACTTGAGTTGCACTTCTTAACTCGCCAAGCTATTCACATGATGGCACGTGAAATATATTTCGTTATATTCTTTTGTTCCAATTTTTGTCCTATACAACCCATGACCTCCCGGGTTTGCGTTTAGCGGAATTCGATGAGAAATTTGCACATGTGGATTGAGTTGTTTTGCATTTGCTAACCGACTGTTAGATTCTTCGTACGTGTTGATATCTACTGTTATGAAATGCTACGCTCCTTTTGAGAAGGCAAATCATGCAGTGCTCCTCGACCGGCTGCGGATGTGCGGTGTTGTCCGTTTGCTGCATCGATGGATATAGAATTTCCTTGTTGATCGATAGTTTTGGGTCCAGTTACAAAATCATTTAACTGACTGGTATCCATCGAGTCGTGACGTGCCCCAAGGCACTGCATTTCTGATCCATGTAAACGATGTGCCTCAGCTACTCCAATCAACTTGTGCCTTGAATTTGTGGAGAGTAATCCGCACATTCAATGACTCTGACCTCCTTTAGCAGTACCTAGACCGCCTCTCCATGTGGTATTCAGAGGTCAAAATTCAGCACAACCCGGTCCAATCGCAACTCATGAGAAAGGGTAACTGTGAGCAAAGTCGAACGTACACGGTTACTGGTCAAGCGTTTCAACCCTCGCCTTTGGTGCGAGACCCGGTGTACTCTCACGCTACGATAAAAAGTCCTTGGACAACAAGAATATGCTTTACCAAAACAGCCTTCGTATGCTTTGTGTGCTCAGGAACAACTTCAACAAGTGGTCCGAAAACATTGTCACTCGCCCCTTGGTCTCAATAATAAGACCAATGCTAGATTATGGCTCTCCTGCGTATTGTCCTATAAGCCGGGGCGAGGTAGAAATGTTTGAGCGAATGCAGAATGTAGCCACCAGGCTGATTCTCAACTTACGAGTTGTGCCGTACGAAGACCGGAGTAAGGAATAATGGCTGTACACCCTAGCTATTCGTCGACTGGGGCTTGAATTCATCATTACGCACCGGATATTACATCTGGGAGATTACCCCGTGCTGAGGCCGCTGCTTCATCTACGCACACCAAGTGGCACATGAGGACACCGGTACAAGCTTGTCGTACTCGATTTGAGGCGGGTCGCTCACCCATTCTGTTTAAAACTCAGAGTGGTGAATGTATGGAACGACCTACCGCAGCACGTAGTTAAGGGTATAGTCAGTGTCGGAATTTAAGAAATTCATCGACACTTTGCCGATATCAAATATATCCAGCGCAACACTACATGACGGCTCTTTGTCCCTGAGTGACATTAGATGCAGCTACACAAAGAAAACACTACTTGCTGCTTCCAAACAGTAATCAGTTATCATCAAACGGTATTTAGTCTAAAATAGAACGGCAGATGGACAAGGCAATTAATGTTAACAAAAGCACATTTAATTATGTATTGTGGATGCAAATATGTATTTGATCTGTACAACTCCATCGGAGAAACAATGTCATGAACGTACACAATCCATTACCATACTTGAAGTCCATAATTCAGGTCAGCTCCAAGCACGGATTCTCAACTCTGTCGACTATCATATTGATCTCCGTAACTGATCGGGTAACCAGATTGCTGTGCAAATGAGTATTTCCGAGTGATTGCAAATGCTCACTAGTGAAGCCGAATTTGAAACGATATAACCCAAGATTAGTGGGCAATTTTTGCCTTCTTTTATGAGCACTGCGGTGCCCAAAGTCTTATAGAATATCGTACAAAATAGTCCGATGTATTTGCCGAAGTCGGAAAGCCTTCTGACCACCGCATAGCAGAGCTTCATCCAAGGCTGCTTCTGCTTCCATAAACTGTCGTCGACGCCGCATGAATGGTTGCAAGATTTGAACCAGCGGAATTCGGTGGACGTGAGCACGTTTATCTCAGTAAGACCTTCCACAAAAGGAACCATATGTTTCTCCTCCACAAGCTTAGAATGTTCGGTGTTTGGTGATACTTTACAAAAATGGTGCAGTGGCTTCCTTGTTTAAAGGAAATGGTGGGTACAGTGAATGACGATCTAACGGACTGGTATCTCTTTACTATTGGATTACCACAAAGTGCATTACCGGGGTTTCTTTTCTTCCTGATGCACCCGGAGCATTGCTTCAACTACTTCGGCCGGTTTGAGTCATCTTCGCATACAGCCTGCAGATTTGGCGAATACTTATTGCTCTCGACCACACATTTCATCAGGTCCTGGACCTCATGTCCAGGTGTTCCCGAAGTATTGATCTGCCGGTCAAGCCAGTCAAATTGTGTTATATATAAGCCTGAGGAAGGCAGTTGATGGGTGTACGCGCACACTGGCTGGCAAACTGCTGCATCCCGCACCTTCTGTTAGGTACATCGGCGTTCTCTCACCTCGCTATTTGACGTCCATAAACAACACGAACAACCTTAATGAGAAAGGACTGAGCATGCTTTTGGCGCTTGAACTCAGCATGTGCATTTCTTGCGCAGAGATTTCCTCCCTCCTCTTCTCTTCAATCTTAAGACCAATGCTCGAGTCCGGAACAACCGCCTATGTCCGAACGTCTTTTGCGAGGTGCAAAGACTGCATGAGGCTACCAGGCCCATCCACAGCTTGCAGGGTCTCCCGTACGAAGACCGATGCAGATGACGAGGGCTCTATATATTGCCCTGTCTTAGGTTTCGTGTTGATCACCTTATGAAGCACCGTTTAGTGTACCTGAGTAACTTACCCCTTTAGAGGCTAATGCATCACTGGTGCGCAGCAAGAACAAGTCGGTGTACCAATACAACGCCCTTCGACTGAAGATACAATCAGCATCATGTCTTGGGCAGGACCAAAGTAGTGCGTCTATGCGAGCTTAGTAGTCGGTGACGACAGGGTGCATCTCCAATTGGTCTCGGGTGCCACTATACAGATAATCCCGGTGAAGCGGTGAGCGGGAATTCACTTGGGACCTGATCAAGGACTCTCACGCATTTTGAACGGTTCCAAGATCTAGCCGAAAGTTTTGGCCACAATCAGTTTGATAAATCCCATATTGGACTCTTTATATCTGTTGGATTTAATCTTGTTTAGGAATAGGGTATGCCGATTCTCGGCTTGGATTCCGTCAATCGTCTTAGATGTATTCATTTTAAATACGACCGTTTTGTGCACGTATGTGAAGGGATGACAGATGATAGTGTACAGTATCCGTCCGTGTTTAACCCAGTTTAGGTATGTTTGAATTTTCCGTTCATTTGGCGCTTGATTCGACAATCCGAATTATTTCGTTGCCAGCCAGAATGGCCATTTTTGCATTACCTGATTAGCTCGCCACCGAATTAGGTAACTTAAACCAATTGCGCATACTCCCTAAGGTCGATGAGCAGAGAGACTACATTAGCCAAATTGCGATTGTTACAAAAACGATGATTTGCCTGTATGCATAAATCCTAAGTCGTTGCATGAAGCTTTGCATAGAGAGCACTAAACAATGCAGACGTTACAAGACATGTAAACGCGTTTGGATGAGGTGAGGTACTTTACCAACTTTGATCTCCCTTCGGCGTTCTGTCAAGTGGTCCTAGATAAGGAATTCAGTTTTCTCACCAGGTTTACCAATCTATTTGGACTTTTTCTCTAGGCAACTTTACCGATTACTTTGAAGGTTTCAAACATAATTTTTGAATCAACGGATACTGCAATCTGTTGAAGACCGAGCCGTTGTAAACTATGTAGCCGAAGATATACGAATTTTTGGATCAACTGAGCAGAAACATGACGCTAAACTGCAATACATCTTGCAGCATTGTTTAAAATACATAAAACTAAAGCGAGAGAAATTTGAGCAACGGAAACTAGAATTGAATTTTCACCGGCACGTTCTGACATTCGAGAGAATAAAGTTCGATACCGGAAAAAAGGCGGTAAAGTATGTGCCACACTTAATGACCTCTAGGTTTGTTAGTCGTTTAAATACCATGTTGTAATAGCTTGGCCGATTCTTTTTCAGATTTGCTGAAATCATGACACTTATCAGGAGAATAGATGACTAAGTTGCAAAGTGGAGTTGGGGAAACAGCCAGGACAGGGCCTTGACAACAATCAATTATAGTTGATGTGCACTAATATTCGGTTACTACGGTCCAGCCCTACCTTTGGAGGTGCAGTGTGACAGCAGCCAAAGAGGAATAGGCACCGTACTCGTACAAGAAGTTTAGCCCTTGATTTTCCTTGGTCGTGCACTCACTTTGGCGGGAAAGCGCTATGCACAGATCAAAAAGGAGATGCTCCCTGTGGTCTGCGCAATGGAGCGATTCAACGACTAAACATTTGGATAGAAGACTACAGTGTATATTGACCACAAACGGCTCGAGTTACTATGCACTAAACCACTACGCAGTGTACTTCGACGAATTCAACATATGCCTATCCGGCTCAAAAGTATGACATGGATCTGGTTTACACTCCAAGGACGCAAATTTTCCTCGCCGATGCTCTGTCGAGAGCTCAACTTTTGATAGTCGTAGAACAACTGAAGGAACTTAAAGCAGGCAAGCTAGTACATCATCTGGCGGTAAGGCCAGATCCCCTGAAAGACACAAAGCGTCATACGGAGGCAGACGCTACGTGCATAATGTTGCGATACTTGATTTTAGGGGGGGGCAGATACAAACGGTAAACTTCCGAAGAAATAAATGCCATTCTTCAACTTTCGGGATGAGCTAATCATGTATGGTGATTTGCTGTTCTAAGGAACTCTCATTTATATCCCATCCCCGCTTCACAAAGAAATGCTAGAATACGCTCCTCAGCCCCATTTGGATATCAACTACAGCATTAGTAGAACAAGCGAACTGATGTTCTGGCCCGGGATGACAAGCCAATCCGAGACCATGTAACAAGCTGTTCAGCCTGCCGGTCCAACAACGCATGCCAAGCCCGCGAATCAAGAATGTTGCGTGAGATTCCAGATGGACAGTGGCAGTAATTAGCAGCGGACATTTTTTGTCAATGGAATGGACTTCATAATAACTGTGGAATAATAGTCTCACTAATTTAATCTCGACCCACTCACCGCTATCATGCCGGAAGCAGTCAACAACATGATTAGATGTCAATTTGCCAGAAGCTGAATACCAGCAGAACTGTTCTCCGACAATAGCCTACGCTTTACAAATGCTGGTTTCAAGAAATTCTCAAACAAGTGGGAATATTCGCATCGGCATACCAGCCGTATCACAGTCATTCTAACGGAAAAGCAGAGGCAGCCGTCAAACAGTTCAAGAGGCTGTTGTCGAAAGGCAGAGACACACAATACGCAATTACCGAATATCGGTCCCAGTCCAGTGCAAATTTTGTACAGCAGAAGGACAGGAACACTAATGCCAGCTGTTGCTGAACTCTTACACCCTGTCTCACCATCGCATGAGCAACTGCAAAGGGGCTTAATAGAACGGATGGCATATCAGAAACGGTATTAAGACCGCGGGACAAGGACGCTACTGCAGCTATCAGTAAATCATGAAGTGTGGATCTAACCCATCTCAGGTATCAGCAACCGATGAAAGAAAGATGTGGTGACCGCGAAAATTAGAGAAAGATTTAATGAAGTCAGTAACGGTGGGAAGGTTATCAGAAGGAACCGAGTGCAACCGAGGCGACACCGGGAACGAGATGTTGAACCTGCAACAAAATGTTTGCCGTCTTGCGGTGAAGTCATAGAGACAGATGCAGCAAAGACGGCGCGGCGCGTAAGAGTTTCGAAGTCTCCTGAAACACCGAGGCAGCTGATCTCGAAAATAAGAAGTATGTGCTAGGATTGTGCAAGCAAGATGCAAGCGTGCCGCGTGCGAACAGAGCAGTAGATTCGACATTTAAACATCCTCCGTCTAAGCGCTGATTGGTAGGCTGGAGCCGGTTTGTTAAACTGATTCAATGGAGGAATCTCATGAGTGCACCAGCATTGTTGGTTATGGAAATGACAGTTAGTTAAATCGAGATACCTACTTGCTTATCATGCTGTCAATTTTATCGAGTTCGCTTCACCGTATAAACCGTTATTCCTGAATGACCGAAATCTGCGACCAGAAATTCAAGCAATTACTAGGCACCCACCTTGCAGGTTCCAGATACAGGGATTGCACGGTAACCTAAGATCCTAGGACGCAGCTGCAATACACAGCAGACGCTCGTTTATCAATGACATATATATGCGCACGTGCCCGAAATGATTAGGATAGGGCAAAAGAGAGGCACATCTACCGGATCTCTACTTTCAGTGTTCAGTATTCATGTATTCTTCCAATGGAAATGTTGTTACAAACTACAAGGCCTAAACGCATTCAGCACGTAGCAATGTGTTTGTTCGAGTTAGCTAATTCTCTAGACACGGATATTAGGATGCATGTACTGAAAACATTCAAGTTATTGAAATCCTTGTATCGCTAGCCCATGTTTTGTAGTCGCCTAGAATGAATTATTGTTTCGGACGTGCAGTCTAGCAACTCTTACAGAAACTGCCAGTAACTGAGCAATACCTACAATACCCGTGACTCTTCGCTGAATAAAAAGAGATATCTTTAGTTTAAACGAACATTCATGCGGCTATTTACTAAGGCCATTATTTTAATTCAGGGGCTCATAATACTGGCATAAAGGGCAATGGAGTAATTAAGAAGATTGATAAACAGTACTAACTGGAGCATTTGAAGTAGAGATTATTTATTGTTTCCACACTTTCATTTAGTTTGAAACTAGTTGTTTTATGAAGTGTCTCATCATAGCTTTTCACTTTCTCCCTCCCTAAACTTTTTAGTTAAACTGCTGCCAACCAGCCTGATTTTTCTGTTTTATGGATGGCTCACGGAATTTTAATCAGCCTTTGAAATACTCCTGTAACCTTAGTTTTAGAATACTTGTGCCATTGCAAAAAATGGTTATCTACAAGTTGCTTTTACGGCGCAACATAATTTCATTTTAAAAAATCCAATACAATCTTTGGTGAAAGACTTTTGAACTGAATTCGTTTTGAGTGATGTGGCAGTAAAGACAAAGGCGAATATATGCTTCACTTCGCAATGTGCAATAACAAAGGATGCGTTGTTTTCGGCCTACTGCAAATGAATTACACACTAAAAAATAGAGCAAACTAACAACCATAATGTTAAAACTGCTAATATAGTTCAACAATAAAAAGAGGTATTTGTAAATAAAAATCCATCATAGGAAAGGTATTCGATCTAATTAAACTACATTTCTGCATGTGACCATGCAATGCAAATACATTGCATTAAACAAAGCGTATTTCGTTATAGACACCGTGCCGATCGTTTTTACATATAACAATAATTTGTTGAAGTTTCGTTGGCAAGATATTTGCAAAAATAAAGCAAATTTATCCCCAGATCAAGCAAAAATTACGTAGGAACCACATAAATAATATATAACACAAAGCTACTTGGACGCAGCTTGAAAATTCTTTGCCTAGATCAAACAGTATTATTGTCATTGCAAATGTAATCAATCTAGAGTTTATAATATCCGGAAGCATTTTGCTTTTCTGTCCCAGATGACTTACTCCATTTTGTTGACACAGCGCCTAGATCCCCAACTCGATCCAAATTATTCAAGTAATAACAAATTTCTGCGATCTAGACCGCCACATTGTTAAACGAGTACCGCTCTATTTATCAGTCTGTGATTAAAATGGATGGTGCGGTTTCCGTTTCGGACTGTTTTCTGTACCTGAAACATGGGCATGAGTTCTGACTTGCAGAATGTTCTACTCTTCAAAATCAATGATAGGCGATTACATTACAAAATCTCTTTTCATTTTTGTTGCCAAGCGCGACCTTACGTTTTAAATCCTTGGTCCGAAGTTGCGTAGGAAATATGCATTTGGTGCAAAACAGCTAGCATTAACGTTTTTCCGTCGTTATAAATACCATGCATTCAGGACGGAACTATAAGCACTTAATGGTATGTGCATTACCAAAAATGCCAAAAGCTCCGTGAAATC
The DNA here is from genome assembly GCA_944474145.2 of Dicrocoelium dendriticum. Lineage (NCBI taxonomy): Eukaryota > Metazoa > Platyhelminthes > Trematoda > Plagiorchiida > Dicrocoeliidae > Dicrocoelium > Dicrocoelium dendriticum. Next base: position 62,007,014 of record OX104061.1, read on the forward strand.
CTCACTGGTATATATAAGCAACTTGAAACGAAACTATTGTAAACCACACAGTAAGTTTAGTGGATAAGCAGGAACTAAATTCCTAATTCTAGCTAGCTTAATTCTTACAATTTTACATGGTTTCCTCTCCATTTGCGAATAAAACCGGAGTGCACGCAATATTATTTTTTGACTGCAGCGTTTGGAATAATAAATTAATATATTGATTTGAAACTTTGTAGTATCAAGAGCCTTCTAAATAAGACAAAAGCAAAGAGCAAGGCAACGCTACAATCAATATAGTAAAACAATTGGGATTTTGGCAAATACAATTACATTGTTACCTATGCTTTGCAGTGAACGCGCCTATTCTTCCAGTGCAAACGTTTTACTTTGTTGATGGTTCAAGCGAGTTAAAACTGTATTTAATATGCTTAATCTGGATGCAGTGAACTTTGTCATTCATATTCGCATACCACCCAGAGTGGTTAGTTCCATTTCACTAAACATACAGCCATTTCGTCTGACTAGGAAATTAGTATACCTAAAACTGCGCCTTCTGTGAGGCTTTGAGTCGACTATTTTTGCGTTGCCTCAATTAAGTATGGAATCGCTATCATTAATCCTTCTTGTCGGAAGTCATCGGTGTTCCATTTTCTGTTTGTGTAATTTAACCGTTTAAAATGCCAAAATTGAAACTTATTTCTCGTGCCTGGCACGATCACCTATCCACTTCCATCACGTACGATAAAGTTAACTAACTACGTTAAACATTCAAGCACACAGAAAGCGTATTACACGTAGTAGGTTAATGCATTACTGAAAATAAAAATAACTGGAAGTTAGGGTGCAATTACAGAAACTGATTCAAGGAACTTTTTCCAAGTATGCTATTCGGACAAAGGTAATAATATTTAGGCTTGAACAATGCATGGGAAACATGGCTGAATTTGTCATGAATAAGCCCACCAAAAGAAAAGGTTAAAATACTCGCTATAATCCTTCCACTCATAAGTAATATAAATTCGCCCTTACGGATTCCATAAATGCTATGTCGATTCATAGCTGCCGTAAACGGGAAGTCCTGATGCCGGAAGGCCAACCGCTGTCATCTGCATGGCAGGTGCCGGCGTGACAGTGGGGGATGGGTCGGGCTATATCGCAGTTAACTAACAATTCGTGGTGGTCGGCTACCGTCCTCCATGGCTCAGTTGCAGTCA
>OX104061.1:62008307-62194870 GCA_944474145.2 Dicrocoelium dendriticum
ACAATTGGACGCTAAGTGGCACCTCGAAGTCTAATCTAACTGAAAGCGGTGCTACCACGAAAAAGCTGGTGCTCGGAACACAGTTGCAAAAGGCGCACGTCCTTTTCCGTACGGTCGCAGTCAAGCCTCTAATTACCACTTAGCTGAGCCGCTGTAGAGTCCAAGCGACCTACTTGGGCATTCATATTCCCTGCAAGCACTATGATGTCTGAACTGCTAGCACTGCATACATTAGCGTGTTTATTTCGCGGTAGGATGTGTGCGGCGGCATCAGAACTGCAGTTGGCGGGGACATAGGCACTGCTCACCGAGCTTAATGGGCTAGTGATCATGGCGATAGCCGCCAAGCGTTATGCCCAAATTCCACCTCCAGCTAGGGTATCTCTATCTGATGAGTCCAAACCAGGACAAAATGTCGGTCTTGGAGGGAGGAGATGGAAGAAAGCCACGTCGAAACCCTCCACAAACAAACAGTTTTTTCTACTAATTCATAGTCCAACCTTTGTCCATGTCGTTAAACGGGCTGCACAAAATTGGCCGTACACTGGAATCCAGTCAACTAACGATGACTCCACTTTGGAGCTGAGTACGATACATATCCCAGGTCGATCAGAGGCTGCAGCATCAGTGTCTCTGGATGCGTGCAATCAATATCGAGAGGAAAGTCGGACGAAGTTGATTCGGCAACCCCATGAGGGGTATTGATCCTAGTTGCGGACACACAACACACGTCAATACCCAGGGTGTCTAACATGCGTGTGATTGCAGTCTCTTTATGCATCTGTCTAAATGTGTGATCATTGAACGCTGCTGGGGAAACGGAATTGCGTGGCCTTATAAGCGACTGATGCAGATAGGCGTCCAGTAGGTGATGCGGGAAGATAGCTGCGAATGGTTCGACCCCAGTGGCATTAAGATGCTGTCAATTAAGCTGTGAGGCATAGAAGGTAGGTCATTAATGGGAGATGGGGAAGGGAATACGCAAAAAAGTTGAAAAGGAATGAAGGGAGACGGCAGCAGTAGCATGTTTTCGCTTATCCACCCTCCTGTATGCAGCAGATAAGGCGACTTTTTATAATCTGCGCGAAGGCGAATGTAACAGATAGTTTACTTTTGGGGAAATTGTCATGGTTGTATTTCGGCTGAGATACTGCCGGGCGCCCAGACCCAGACAGGAGAACTATTAGCGTCTTCGATCAAAGCCCTTCACTCAAAATCCTGTCGGCAAGGCAGCAGCGAGTTGATAATTGGTTATTTTTACAGAAATGGAGTCTATCCAATTGAAAACGTTAAGCTGGAGGACCAGGAGACTGATTTTGTCTAAATAACCATTGATCAACCTGGTAAGAGTAGCCCTGGAGAGGCCCGGGGTGCACCACCCAGTATAGCTCAATGGGTCAAAGATGTTCGCTAAATGTCGCACAACGTTAATGTCCAGTCTCGTTGCGTCGACAGTCAAGGTGTACATCATTTTGATTACTGCTCACGATAGAGTAGTAATGGATGGTGGTAAATACTGTCTAATTAAACAGTATTGGTTATTCGTGGTGAAATATTTACGCAACAGAGTAAAATGCGCTTCACTAATACGCTCTGGAGGACTAATCTGGGAAGTGTTTGTTTTGTATTTACTAGGCACTCCACCTTAATGAACAAAATAGTGCAGAGAAGATTACTTCCACAGAAGAGATCATTCAAAGGGTGCGGAAATTTGCCATATTAATGCCCGTTGATAGCCCTTCTAAACGTCTTGCTGGACTGTGAGCTTTGAAAGGAGCTAGTTTAAATGAAAGAGGCAGAGTTTGACGTAGGCTGCATCCGTTTTCTCTGTTCTGATATTAGCTGACGAATACAGCATTATATACTAAGGAATGGAGGATGTTATCTAGTTGGTATGAATTTTCCGCAATAGCTCCAAATCCAGACCGTCAACGTTGCATCAGAAAAAGCACCAGGTAGCCCTTTCTTCCCATTTGGACTCATCTAACACGTCAACTCTATACACCCGCAGTTTGTCCTATCAGTTAACGGCTTATGCGACTCGGCAACTGTGAAAAAATTTGACTGCAATGAATAACAATTTAGCTGCCACATTTCTCCAATTATCCTTCACTGTCATGCAAGAAACGAACTTGGCAGAGCGCAATACTACAGATGCTGCTTTTCATAACTGCAGCTACGTGGACACCTAGTGCCATTCAGACGGCACGACGCCGTCGTCCGTAACCTGCTAGTGTCAAGAGATCGTTGGTTCGGTGTCAGATGGGGTGTAATTATGTGCAGAATTGGCGAGTCCCGATAATACGAAACTACCTTATGATGCCCTAGCAAGTTCGTGTTTGGCTTTCCAAATTGGAAGCTGCTGCGATCGACCCTTATTTCTTTTGACAAAAGCGTTATGGGTGGTAGGCGGATGTGTATTCCATGGGTCCAAAGCATCTTGGTTGAGGCGTAACTTGGTTACTTCAAGTTATTGTGTGTTTTGAGGGAATACCGATTGGTGTAACTTAGGTCCACTCCTATAACAGTATATTCACTGCCTACTGTAGCGAACTATTCTTCAACAAACCAGTGGAACAGTAATAATCGATCGACGGTCCCTTCTGTCCGTCTCAGAATATTTCCATTGTATTATCTGCGTTTATTCTTTATGCCTTCCAATAAACTGCGCCTGGCATCCATCTGGCACAGGGCTGAATATTGGTTGCGCCACATTTTTTTTACTAGTACAAAAGTCATGCAGATTCTTGTAAAATTTTGAGTACTTATGAGTAGCATGCATTATGTAACATTTGTCAATCGGTTGCTACTTCCAGGTCTCAGTGAAGATTTTTTCACGATCAAGGCATGTAGACCCTGCCCTGAACTATGGTATTATAGTTGCAGTAGTAGTATTAGTGGAGCAAATAAATATGCACTTTCGGTGTCACGTGTAAAAGCTGTGACCGAATGATTCAGGAAGGCTTGCGTCACATTACAGGGATTGTGGTCACGTCGGATTCTGTGATGAACCCAAACTTCAGTACCTACAGCACTGAAGTAGGCTTGGATAAAAAGCGCAGCAGGTGTGCGCGAACGGCCGGTTGGGTGTTAGCCACTTTCTTGGTCTAGATTTTCCGAAGAACGGATGGTCCCATACCAAATTGTATCGCACTGGCGCAATCCAGCAAGTCTCCTTGGCTTCGCTGGTCGTGTATGTGCCCATCCAATAACATATTGTGGGAAGTTGGGTTGCCAATTGGCTGTAGTTGCCTGTACTTTCACCGTTACAGGTCCGAATGACCTTGACTACGAACTTCCTAAGCCTGTGCAGTCGTGGCCTAGACCTCCCAATCTGGTGGCTACGTCCATAACTGCGGAGCACACTGCACAACCAAAGCTTAAATAATTAGTATAGGTAAGTGAGTGAGGTAGTAGTATTGCTAATAGTATCCATCGTCAAGCATGCTCTCTATGTTGAGAAATGCCAGTCCGTGAGCATTGTCTGGTTCAATGATGATTAAAGGTAGTTCATTCTAAGCCTGCGTTCTGAGAAGGCGCTCTCACAGCTGGCAATGTTAATAGTTCGGATAAGTAATATGCGCAGCTGATTCCCCAAGGTGATATTTCCGTAGGACGCTCAAAAGCTCAAAAGGTCCATTAATTTTGTCGTTTCCTGAAGCTTTCACACAATACTGCAATCTACTTTAGGCAAGGAATTCCTCTTTTTCTAAATCTTCCTCGACTTCAATAAGTGAACAACCATAATTATATTCAGGCACAATTGACGGTGTAAGAAAAGCATATTTATTCGCAAGGTCATAAATTTGCTGATATCTACGGCGTGTCAGCAGACAAATTGTCAAAGAGAGACAGCATCTCCTGTTTACACTCAGCATCATCGATATATCAAAATTTCTGCACCGTCTATACATTTCTTTTGTCGAATCGGGCGCTTCATCCTGACCCTCAATTTTAAGTGGTATTTTTCGATTTACCCGTTGCATTTTGCACCATTTTCTCTCTATTCTGAAGAGGGCAAACTCTTAACTATATAAGCTTGATAGGACTTCGCTGGGGATCCAACCCATTTGTTTGGACCTATTTGTGCATCCTTGATTTCTATGAGAACATCTCCCTAAAAGCTCAGAAACAAAATATACGGAAACGACCATACCGACATCAGAATTAGAGTTGTATTTGGACTCGTGGCTTCATTTTCTCCTTAATCTGTTAAACGTTTCAGAAGTAACGAGCTCCGCGCATTTCTTCACCACAATATTTATAGTACCTGCTCAACTACTCCATCTAGATGTTACAATCATTTGATAATTATACCGGTGACTTGCATCAAGGTACTCAAGTGATATTGAGCTGAAAATAATGAAAATAGCCAATCCATTTATTGAAAATTCAGCAACATGAACCGTCGCAGAAGTTGCATGAACATAGGAATGGTTTGTGCATGACACAATTGTAGAATTTGGGCTGATTTCATATATACGTGTCTAGACACCCATTCGTTAGGGATAATCTGAATTTCATCCCTTTACAATTCTCTCAAAACCAGTCCAGAAATTTCTGTTGCCTATTTGTTATTTGCCTCATCTAAGCGGAGAAAAGATTCCACTACAGTCACTACAGTTTAATTCCTCTGAATTTTGTGAGATACAACGGGAGTTTTATCGAAAATTTAGCCGACTTACTTGCTTTCCTTTAATTGATCTATGATTTTCTTTCTCAGTAGACTTACTAAAATGCTCACTAATTCATTTTGGACATGTGGAAACAAAGAAAACTTCCTGACTTTTCTTCCCAGCTGAACTATTACCAAATGTCCTTGAAGAATAGACATATCCTTTACCAAAGAATATACAAATACTGAAAAATTCCCTCTAATTTTTGCATCCTTTGTCATCCTAAATGTCCTGTCGCTAACCACACAGTGGTATGCTTTGGTTTGCGAGAAACTTGCCAATAACAAGCATTATAGGTAACATTTCACACCACCACTTGCCACAACTTCTTGTTCCCTTTTGTAAAGAGCATTTCCTGCAAGTAATCGAATGGTTAGCTCCTTGCAGCTGCGGAATCACTGAGCACTCCACTAACCTATAGGTATGCACATGATTTTGGATTTAGTTTCTACCAGTATAAAAACTAGACCATCACATTGAAGTCATCTTGCAACCGAAACCAAATAGGGTCTCATTTGATTGAGAATACACCATCGATGTTCGCAATCTTTGTACACCGTTTCGCAAATCCCGAAAAAAGCAGTTCGCCGTGAGCTTCTTAGCCTCAGTTTTGCATTGGTTCTAGATATCACCACTCATTAACTTACAGGGGAATAGTAGGGGTAGTCCAATGATATAAGTAGAGATTTGTCACATCCAGACTCAATCACGCAGCCATCACACTCCCGGAAAAACACTGTGCGCGCGTTCTTCCTTTCGGGAATTGTCAGCACTGCACTTCTGACCCTGTTACTGATGGAACTCGCAGCTCCACTGTTGCCAATCTGTGGATACAACCACTGAGATATGTGGGACCGTAAGCACCATCGTAAATGAGTTATTAGCTGTGGTATTTCGCCACTCACTGCTCAATGAGTTGCACGTTACTGCTGTGCAGAAGGACTACCCTGTCCTGACAATATCGATTTCTCTCGCCCAGATATCTACGTTTGTAGTACCAAGTTCATGTACCAACAAAATGTGATCATCCTTCGTTTTTACTACTTCAGTCATGGGAGAAATTTTGCCGAATTTACACTTGGTATCGACCAGTCATCCGTACTAAAATTGCCGCCCTTTGTCACATGACGCCTGGGGCGGACTGCACATCCCCCGCCCCCCTATAGTACGCCTCTGATTGTCAGTACTCATTTCCAAAGGAATGAGGGAAATTTAAAGCCCACATTCCACAGTTCAGCTGCATCAGCGATAACAATCCACTGTTGTAACAAGTGAAAAGGTACTTCATTTTATTTACAGAGGCTGAGGTCGTGGTTTGTAACTTGACGTAACGATGAAATCTGTAGTCATGAACAAAGTGTAAGGGAGTACCAAAAAACAGAGATTTTGTAGATGCTGTCACGCCATACGTTCCACCAGATTGTTCTGACTTTGTTCGTCAGGTACGTTTATCTACAATGTGAGTTTTAAATTTAGATGTTGCTCTTTACGAAATAGGCAAGGCACGAATATATTTCATTGAAATTCTGAGAAGGAAAATAAATAAAGCCCTGTTTTTACTTCTATAAAACTGTACAAACTATACTCTTTCTATGTACACTAACTGGAGACATATAGTGAGCAGTAACAAAAAGTATGAACAAGTAACACAGTTTTAAATCCTGAGAATATTTAGGGACCTAGAATTTGAAACAAGTCAGCTTTTTCCGTTTTTATCAGATTTCAGTCTGTGCACTTCCTGTCTCAGCAGGCTGATTTCTTCCAGAAGTTTTGCATTCACTTTTTCCAACTTCTCTGCATACTCTCGCAAAGTGGCCTCTTTTGTCTTCCGTGCTCTTCGTGATCGTCGTGCAGCTTCATTGTTCCGCACCCGCTTCTCCCAATAAGCAGCATCTTTTATCTCTTTGGGAGTCATTTCTGGAAATCGACGCATTCTCGGATTATATACACTGTACTCCAACTTGCAATTCGCATTTCGGAAAGTGGTAGAAAGTATGCGGGTTTGCTGATGTGGTTGGGAGGTAGCTATCTGTTTTACTGTAGACAGTGTATTACAAGCAGTGTCATCTAAATCACCATCGTCGGTGGCATCACTGGGTTTACTTTCATATGCACTTTGAGATCTGCGCTGCCTTGTCTCATTCGCTGGTACGGAGGAAGGAGATGTTCGGGGACTTATACTACGGTATTCTTCTGCATCGCTGACAGGGGTTGTTCTTTCGACAGTTGACTCAGTAGAAACGGAACGCCTTAGTCTGTTGGTTAGCCTTGTGACTCTTGTGAGCACTGTTTCACATGGACCTGTAGATTGGTCTAAACCTTTACAGGATTGTTTTACAACGGTATTTCGTCGCTGCTTGTAAGATGGTCCGGTAGGGTGGATGGATGTTGAGTGGTGGATGGTGTGTCGTGCCGAAGTTAAAGGAATGTGTGGTTCATGGACATGTATTAATTCGTGCACTAATGTATTTGTTTGTGACGTGTTATTCGGAGCTGAACGAGGATTCCGCCATACTGAGGTAGATGGGCTAGCAACCAACAAGTCAATGTTCCGTGTACTTTTTGAGGATGTGAGTAACGTAGATTCTTTGTACGGGTTGACATCTGCGTCATTTCTGCTTGTCAAAGTTAGATCCAAGGGCTTTTCATCATTCTGTTCTGCTTGGATTAATGGCCAAGAAAGGTTTTCTTGGCTGGAAAAGTTAGAAACCCGTCCGAGAGGTTGACAAGATTTGGCACGGAAATGTGTGAAGTCTGTTGGGAAAGCGGAATGTATTGCTGCTGTGAATGCAGCCGTGAACAGTGATGATGAAACGGTTGGGGGCTTGGAGGTGAAGAGGGGCGCCGGAGCGTAGCCGCAGTCTGTGAGGTTTGGTAGGGAAGGAACGGGTACAAATGTAGTCAGTGGAATCTTCAAAGTGGGGAATGTTGGCAAAGATTTCAATCCATACTGGTGTACTGTGGATACCGGACCAACAGGGGTTTCATTTGACGTCACTCCATTTGCTACAGTACGATTATCCTGAAACGATGGAAAAGTGACATTTCAAAAACATTCCAGGTTGGGCAGAAATTGTGTTGAGAATGAGGTATGACCTAATCAAATGAATTTATACTAAGCTCATTGTTAAGTGGTTATTAGTATCGTTAAAATGTAGAGATTGTTGGATTACATTTCTACGCAGCATAAGGCGAAGTTAGGTGCATAAACATAGCTTGGGTTGGAAAATCTAAAATCTCGTCACATCTAGGATCACTCAAACAGACTTCACTTTCCCTCTCCCCGGTAAACTTCAACCTTGCGCATTCCACTTGACAACCTCAAGGCAGGAATCCACAACTTGGGCGTTGCCAATACATTTATTATTAGCTAGCTACGGGTGGTCGGTAACGACCAACTTGACTAAGTTATTAAATGTGATATAACGCCGCCCACTATCCACCGAGTTGCACTTTACTACCGTACAAGTGACAGGGTAGCCAACTCAATGGGCGAAGAACTAACCCAACTTCAGACGTAAATATTGGAATGGACGATATCGTGCAGTGCAAATGAGTCTATCGACTGCAGCTCCTCTTACCATGATTTAGAGCGACAGCGGCATAGTAAACTGCACTACCACGGATTATGTCAAGAAGGATTTTGGTAATTGCATTTCGCTTAAAGAGATTTGAGGACCGTTTATTACTGACAGCAATTTGCTTCTCTCTATTAAAATCGGATTACTCGTGGAAACTTTCCTTTTCCTTGAGCTCACACTAGGTGGACAATAAAAAACAGCTACGTCGTCATGCATGTATAAGAACTGCTATTTTTATTCTCTCTGCTCTCTCCTTGCAGTTTGTTCGACGTGTTTGAAAATAACCAGTAGTAACAGATGAGCGTTGTGTTAAGCGTGGGCAAAAGAGCAGTATTTCTTGTATGGGTCTGAATATTTAATTTCCCTGCAAGCTCCTCGGCGTAAATCAATATTACAAAACTTTTGACAATGTCATTGCTTTAGTCATGATCCACTATTAATGAATATTGAGTCCAGGAGACTCAGCCATGACCCTGGGATCTCCGGAATAATAACTGACTTTTAATCCATCGACTCCGCCGATATACCGTACTCCGGAACTCTTTACACTGGATCAAGATACGACCGAGCTCTGATTTGACGATGTAGAATTACTTTATCCACCTCAAATTTGCAAGCAACTAAGTCATGTTTCCAGGCCATAACTTTGCTACCGCACAAGTAAAACGTTTCTTAAACCGTCCAATATCTTGCTCATATCCCGCTTGTACTCTTTGTTACTCAAGCTGCACTAATATAAACTGATGTTCGCTGTATGTGTAATTTTACTTTGCCCAACTGACACCAAAAATTTGGCTAATTTCGAGGAGTATGTAGTACAAATCTAGCACGATGATCAGATAAAATTTTGAATATTGCCAAACATACCACTGCCATTCGCTTAATGGTCATAAAGTTCAATCGCTCCACAGCCCAATGCTCATGCCAGTGTAGTGGTTATTAGATTGTTCAGATTTGGCGATACATCATTTAAACAAATGGCCTACAGGGTTTCTTACTTGCACCCTTTGAAAACTGTTATTTATTAGAAAGGTTTGACTTGGACCGCAATTAGCTTTTAGTTAAACCAATATTACTCGGATCGTTGAGAACACATCAAGGGTAGCTCAGTTTTATTCGTCACTCCAAAAATGCACTAATAATCATAAACTATCGCATCTTTGTAATAATGAGATCCTAAGCGGGAAATGGAACCAGGGATATAGCAATTTTGGCGTGTACATTCCCAGCAAGACAAGCGAATAGTGGGGAACCGAAAATAATAACCATAAATAATAGTAATAATAATAGCAATAACAATAATATTAAGTTTACTATTTCTATATGGTCCATTTTGTAACGCTACCCATACGACATTGTACGACCGCTTTTCGGGTTTCTGTCGAATATTGTCTGCCTACCACAACTATGATCAGGTGTTATTATTACAGCCAGATTCCTGGAGCAGATGTCGAATTAGAGCAATCTAAGGGAACGAATCTCACTGAAACTAGCACAAGCTTTGTTGTGCGAAATCAAAGATATAAATTCACGATTTTTTCTCCTAGGTGATGTGTAACAACCTACCATGGTTTTAGAGTCGCTATGCTCCGAGTGCTGTGCTACCCTATACCAAAGCGTACGATTCACCGGCTACTGGTTTTTGGAAGAAACGGTAATTGTGCCATTCGGTCGTGATCGCCTTCAGTGTAACCGCGGGATAAGTGCAAATAGGTGCAAGTTAGTATTTCTTTCATGACTATAGCTGTACTTAATTTACATGAGTTGAAAGCTGCATCCTAAGGCTAATTACTGCCAGCACTCCTGCCAGTTCATAGCGACAAATGATATTCCCTGTGATTGAAGGGTTACTTTGTGTATTTCGTTGGTTGAATGAATTGTTACGCGCAACCTGTATGCAGACCACGATTCATATTGTAATGGCACTTGTTCAATACGATCACTGGAGCCATAGCCGAAGCAGAGGTAAATTGGATGTTGCCCCATTTCCATGTGTTCCGTGTGCTTTAATGATTATTATTTATCCATCGTAAACTATCTATTCATAATGAAGCTATCCATGTTGTCATCAAACGGGTAACTTTTCAATCCAACCATCCTGATTACTCTAGGGCAGCATGGTATTAGACAAAAACGATCGTGCAAAAATATCAGATGGAATTTATTAATTGTTTCAAGAAGTCTGCGGATTACGGCCATGTAAAGTACTGGATTGGACGCCCTATGGATACCCGCTAGTTGGCATCATGGATCCTTTGTATGGGTGGTTTAGCCGATTCCTTCTTGACCCAACCTCATAAGTACTAACAAATATTCCCCGGTCATCAGCAATGCCTTTTATTATCGAGGTGATCCAAGGGAGCGTGCTAGGTAATCTGCTCTTCTTAACGTACGTCAACAGCATAACCGGCGCTATTAATCACTGTACACCCGAGTTCGTTACCGATGATGTTACGGTACTTTACACTATTAATCTTGGAAGTTTCAAAGGTAAATTGGAAAATTTACTTAGAGACTTTCTTGACCTCGAAACGAAGGGACTAGCTGCAAACATTGCGGGCTGCAGACATATGCAGAATAATAGCGTATCGATGCAAAATTGAGGCGGACACCTTAAAACTCTTCGGAAAGCCGATTGCATTTCACTGCACAATACGAGACTTGAGCACTCATTATTCAAGAACACTCATTTTCGGGAAGTAGACGTGATCAGTCGCAGCCAGAGCGAGTCAAAAACCGAGGATAATCTCAAATCATTCGTATTGCGTGCCTCCGGTATTTATTTGTCTCCAATCTGCGTGTGCCATCTGTTGCAATTATGTTCAGTGATATTTACAGTTGTAGGAAAGCCGATCGTTTATAATTAATTACCGCGTACCGTCGATTTACTGAAGTCCTAGCTAGTGAATCTCCCACGTCAAACCGTTCGGAGCTCTATATACTGCTTAGATTAGAGCCATGGTAGCTACGGTAAACGAGACGGTGCCTGAGGTCCCTGTTCGACACAGTGTACAAACGCATATGCGCTCAGCACGGTCATATACACTTCAAACAGTATGGAAGTGATGACATCAGGTACAAGAGTGAGAAGAACTAAAACAAACATCAGTATGAAATTTTACCTGATGCGGCACTCAGATAACTTGAATAGACTGCTTACTGGATTATTCTATGTGAGTCTAAAAAATCGTTCGGAGGAATGTTGGATAAGTACCAAACTGTGTTGCAAGTCAAACCACTGATGAAACTGGTCAGTAGAATAGAGGCAATGTATGAAGGAATTGAAATACAGGTGCACAGTGACAATTTCGCATGATAATTTTTGCGCAATGGCTGGATGATCACTTTAATTCTCTAAGCCATTTATTCTTCACCAATTCCAAAATCATGTTATACTTCTTTTCGCCAAGCAAATCTGAGAGTTCCTTTCTCTCTTGATATTTGTTCCATATTGCTAACTGTTATCTCCTCAAAGTAGATTTAACGAGCAGATTTAAAAGTTTTATTGCTCCGTTAAGTCTACTGACCGCACCATTTACTCTATTAATGAAATGACTGGAGTAGCTGAACGAGTCTCCAAATCCATTAGAGACATGTTTTTTAGGTTTTCCTCTAAATCAATGTGCAAAATGAAGCGGAAACCGTTGGACGCAAGCCGCTCATTTCTCGACAACTTATTTTCACCATATATATAAATATATATATTGACATATCGTCGATTATATCATAATCTGGTCCAAACCAACAAGACACTTTCAAGGTCTGACAACCTAATGTGACACATACTTTACTGTCACTAAGGATGAATTCTCCAATTTAGAGACCTGTGTCTTTTAAAAACATATGGCTACTAAATACTCGGTTGCACTAAAACTTCCCTATTGACAAACCTCCTACAACCACCAAGGCAAACAACCTTCTATGTTGAATAAGAGCAAACACAACTGTCTCTTCGCTACGCCTATGTATCTACATACACTAAAATAATCACTGGAAGTGTACAGATAATGAAAGGATATCGACCAGTAGGACTACGTTACCACCTGCTCCTTTCCATGCTCCTTCAACTACTCATGCGGCTTCCTACAACAGCGAGGTTTTAGCGGCGACGGGAATGAACTCACCCAGTCCCATCTCAGATACATCAGCCGGATGTCGAAATTTTGATGGCACCGTTCCCCCAATTCGTCCAGATGACAAAGCTAGTCCATTTCCAAAGCAACGGCAATCTAAGCACGATGCCTCTCTTCCCGTCGTGCTCCCAAATGTCTCGATGTCCACACATGACACGTCACCATTATAAACAAATGTACTAATGGATAACTCGGGTGAACCATACTCGCAGTTACCTACCATGGACACAACGGATTACCCGTCCAACTAGGTACGCCAATGTATTGTACTTAATATTCACCTTGGGAATAACCAACCCACAGACAGAGATGTTCAACAATCTTTCTGTCAGCGACTATGAAATGATCCGACCCAGTTTCTGAAATTAAAATAGTCACCGAACTAACCTTTACGCCGCCAATTGCAACCCATAATATAAACTGGGAATGCATTTAGCAGTTCTTTCGTTTCTCCGACTGGGGTAGATTTTTTCTCTCTACCAGTGTGTATACAGCTGTGGAGCAGTACTATAAACAAATCCATCGTGCTATAATCCTCCTTGTTCCACAATATGTTCGTATTCCTAATGTCTTCAAAGATTCCGTCAAGGACTTGGCCAGCAAGAATACCAGGAAGTTAGCTGCAAGATACCTAAAGACCCATGAATTTTCATTTATCTTAAAAATGCACGAATTTATCACCAGAGTCAAGCACGAGAAATTAACGCGACGAAAAGTGAAGAACCTACAGCCCTACGGACAAGATGTAAAGCTAGGGAGCTTGTCGAAATATGCATCGTAGAAACAGTGATCGCTCTCCTCTGACTACCGGAGTTGTTGGCGGAGATGGTCACTTACTCCATAACCCAGCTGATAGCTGTGAAGTTTTCAGTGACTTTTTTGCCACTACCGTAAGTCGCCAAGCTGAACCTGTGCCTGTCTGCACAGTGTTCACAGTAACAAACCTCTTAAGCAGAGTCGATATCTCGCTCAACGGTATCCATCAAGTTATCAAGTAAATTACGCCATCCTCCAAGCTGAGATCGGATGGCAATTCACCAAGTACCATTAAACTAGAAAGCCTGATATACTGCTGCTTCTAATGAGCATGTTTCCTCTACCGCTGTAACCTAGCCACTTTCCAGACAAATGAAATACGTCATTGATTATGCGCAAAGGAGATCCCTAATTAACGAGTGATAATTACTGACCAATTCACCACACCCCGATAATCACTCGGTTATTTGAAATAATGGTCAGAAAGATTATGAACTTTGTTGATCCTATTAGCCTGATGAATAATTCGCAGCATGGTTTTCTTAACAAACTATCGTGCATCAGCTGTCAACTGCATTACCTAAGCCACATTTCAGAATAAATCGTCTCTGGCTATGCAGTAGTAATCCCGTTTCTTGACATAGACCGAGCATTCAACTGAGTACCACATGAGCAACTGTTAACTTGTCAGAGAACTTTGGGATCCGGGACCGATTACTAAGTTGGCTATCTTCATTCCTGAGTGATCGTCATCAGGTAGTCACTTTAGGTGATTATCGCGCTTCCCCATGCTCAATCTCCAGTGGAGTCATTCAAGGGAGCATGATCGGATCTTCACTCATTTTTGCTCTGCATCATTGACATCACCACATCTGTAATACATGGTACGCTCTTTTTAGTTGATGACGATATCAAAATCCTCTATAAGCTTCCGCGTGACGAGCTTCACGGGACACTACTGCTCATTTAAGATGACTTACCTTCCCTTGAGTCATGGTGCTGCGCATGTGTGATGAACCTCTCGGCTAAGAAACCTTCCATCATGTCTTACGGCTGCTGCATCCCCGGAGGATCTATCACTATTAACAATGAACGCGTCCCTACACAGTATTCCATGCGAGAAATTGGAATTATGTACTTGTTTACTTTCAATTTCTCCGAACAGGCTTAATACCAAGTAGCACGTACCACAGTATATGTTCAACATATCAAGCAAAATCCACACAAGTCGTGCTACAGTTGAGCTTTTCAAGCTACTCACTCTCCCCATCCTCGAATACTGCAACATGATTTAAGGCAATATGAGAAAATATGATAGAATTGTTGTGAAGCCCCAGCCGAGGTCATTTACTAAACATCTGATTGGTAGGTGAGTTATCGAGAACGCTGGAATGAACTTCAACTCAAACCACTTTGGTTTCGATGATTGAACCACAACTTGTTGTTGCTTTGCAACGTGCTACAAAAAAGACCTATTTCGACTTGCCTACACCCTCTTTACAACATTGCCTAACTCGAACGCATTGTAACGAATGTTCTACACAGAATATACCGAAGGCTAGAAAGAATATCTGCTCTAATTTCTTCCTTGTCAGATATATCTCTCTGTGGAATAAACTACCAATAACACTCAGGTTAAGCGATAATGTGGAAACCTTTACAAGCAGACTCTCCAGACACCTTGAACTAGCTAGCAAAATCTCTATAATCACCTGGGAAAAATCCCAAGAGGGGTCCAGAAACATCTGAACACCAGTTTTCAAAACTAGGCATTGGCCTCAACCATTCACACGAACATTATTACCTGAAACGCATACCCCAAAATTCCATCTATGCATGTCACCATGCCAGAGCATGGATACTTCAGCACAAATTGATTTGTGCCGCTACAGACAAAGCTGCTCGCATCAAGAGAAAATTACGTAGTATATATAAATATATATATGTATATATATATATATATGTATATCTATATGTATATATATGTATATATATATATATATATATTAGTGGATGCGAATGGGCCAATCTCCTAGGGTGACGGAGTGAAGCTTCCAAGCAAAACAATGCACCCACGCGGGGCCAATCATAACCGACCTACTAGCAAGTAACAAAAGTGTGGGTCTCATAAACTTGATTTTATAGTGGGCTGAATAGCTTAAAAGAACCAGAAACCCAAAGGCGGGCCTGTATCTGTCTATACATATCAGCGGTCCAGGTGAGCTAATAGGGTGTTGGCTTGCTTACCATTATGGTATGTCGGTAAAAGGTCACATGAAGCGTTTAGGTGCGGATAAAACCTTTCGAGAAACTACTTCGAATGGAACAAGTCTCCACGAGACCGGTCCACGGATAGCCGCATTATTTTTCGAGCTACTCTAATAACCAATTGCACACCACTCTTAACTGTCTCGTCTTGCTAACCTTTGCAGTGGTCGAACATAATGAAAGCGCGTCTACTAACTACTTCGGAAAACGTGTGTCATTATCTATCCTAGGCGATCCTGTCGATATGACTATCTGTTGGTTCTGTATCATACACAGACGAGAAATCCACAATTTTGTTAATGGTAGGAAGTACAATAATGAAAACCTTCTATTTTGTAACTCATCCAAAAAATTGGGACAAAAGAACGCCAGTATTGTATTTATAGCACCGATTAGAAATGTAGCACTGGTATTCCACTCAGCTTAGTTCGAATTAACACGATCAGGGCTGTGGTCTGATTTTTAGTTGGGCAATCCACCACGTTCCTCGAAAGTTGCCACTACCATATTCAGTGCAGCCGTTGATCCAGTGGAGTGGAAGTGACTGAGTTGTGCATCGTTCAGGTGTGAGTTATGGGTGAACAACCGATGCTGTTGCTTTCATCACAAATATGACGCAACCTAAGCATCGTGTCTAACAAGAACCATCCGCCACGGCCGAATCAGCGAGTTGAAATTTCAAGCACGTCACACAGCAGGAAGCAATGATGTTCACCAGCCTCATTCACCAACACGGAATGGGATGCGCACGCGTGTGCTTGCCGAAGCGGCACTCACGACAGCAGGAATCCGTGATTCCTGTTTGCAAAGCCGTTGAATACGCGCAGCACTATCACCGGTCGATCAAGCCCATTTTAACCGGAAGCCTAAGTTGTAAGCGTGCAACCCCTTGCCCATTGTTTAAGTGAATTGTATTTGGTTGAAGTGCAGTTCTGCTGCAACTACACACCAAATGACGGTGACGTATGGCTCATTGAACCTGATGGTGGGTGCTAACCTAGTTGGTGTTGCTGATCAGGCGAAGAGAATCGGAGTGGCGCCTGACTGTGGGTGAAATCAAAGCGAGCTCTGTGTTTGATAGCCTAGGTTAGATTTGGAGGTACACAACTTCCGTTGATACAATTTAGTAAACGCTCACTCAGTCAATGATGTCTAGTAATCGACAACAATGCCGCCGCCTGGTAAGTAAAGAAAATTAAGGTATCTGATGCTGGAAAGAGTTCATCTCGGATGGTCGGCTTCACTGAGAAACAGAACAGCCAGAAACGTGGTTCATTACTAATAAGTAGGAAGATATTTTATTTGTAACTGTAATGATTTCATCCCAGCTGCTCACCAGCTACATAGCACATAGCTACATAGCCCAGTCCGGAAAACACCAGACAGGTTTCGCGCTATTAAGGCCCCGTCAATGGTGCACATTCTCTCGGTTCACTACTGGGGATCTAACCCATGATCGCAAGAGGTATGCGCCGAAAGGCTAGCAGCTTAAGCCACTGAGCCAGAGGGGGACGTTAGTTGGACTACAAAAAATTGTAGGTTAATAGGGATATATTAAGAACTATCATCAAATATTAAAATACTTAAGTGTTAAAATTACAAGTAAAATATCCTCCTACACATTAGTAATATAAAAGGTAGCCTCTCCTTGTTTCAAACGCTATGAATGTAGCGTCTAGTGAGAGGGAGTCATAGCCTTTGGAGGCTAGCCACTGTCATCTGCTGAGATAATAACTTTCCTGGCAGTGGAAAATAGGTCGTGCTATATGCCAGTTAGCTTGCAAAATTTGTAGCCCACTCGACCACACTTTTGGCTCAGTGGTTTAAGATGCTGCCTAGTTGTCAACTGCCCTAGCGCTTCGGAGTTCGATCCTCAGTACGGGACCGATTGAATGCACACTACTGACCAGCCCCAATAGGGTGAAACGCGTCTGTTGCTTTTCCGTAGTAGGCTGTGCTATGTAGCTTGTGAGCAGATGGGACGAAAACATTACATTTACATCGTGGTTAATTGCCACATCCTAACTATGTCTAGTCACCTGTAATGTGAACAGTAATTTATGCCAGAAGCTGGTACAATTCACAATGAAATAATCAATGTAAGTCAAAATAACCAAGAAAGCGTTGCGTACATAAGTTTTCTAAATTACTGCTTCCATCATCAGAGACTGTTAGACGGAAATAGTTTAGCGATGTGACTTTATCTTTTTTGGGCAATTACGTCATTGGAGAATAAGCTATAGAGATCTTGGTTAATTATTGCACACTAGTGACTAATCTACCTCCAAAGGCCAAATGACCTGATAAAGTCATCTAAAAATTCAATTATTTGCTGAAAGTAGGGCTCCTCCAGAATATGGCTAGACTACCTGAATGAGAACAGATATTTTGTCTCCAGAAAATTAATGCGACAGTAAGTTAGAAACGACGTTGATAGCCACGCCATGCGCACTTCGAAACATATCGTAGATCCTCTGTGCGAACTAACCTTCTTGAATTTGCTTGACTGAGAGCATTTTCACTGCAGCCTTATTTGGAAAGCTGGCGATACCGAGTTATGCAAATTTTATGGTCCGCGATATCCACAATTAAGATGTAGGGACAATCAAACAAACATGTACAGCGCAATAACATTAGTCCTCACGTTACATGTCTTCGCTAGTCACTTGACGGAGCGGCAGAGCGGGTAACTATCGCAACCAAAACATTTTTCCACAATGAGGAATAATGGCAGTCTTATAATTTACCTAGTATTTGGAGTCATGTTTCAACTCGACTAACAGTTTTGTTAAAACTTTAGACCAAGGAAAATGAGTGAGTGCATCATGGAATTTATAAAATTTTGCAAAGGTGAAACATATGCTTGAAAGGAAGTTTAGTCGGTGTTTGCTTGTGAGACCACAAGTTGGGCTGCGCTATTGGCCTACGGTTTGATTGTCACAAATTAGCCGAAGGAAACACTCAAGCTATATATATATATATATATATATATATATATATTCACGGTTTGTTATCAACATTGCGCCACCAGAACCATGAAAAAAGAAAAATATAGCGAAAATTGAACCATGAATCGATGCTAAAAGGAAAATGATTTTTTGGATTTTACACACACCATTTTTCCCCTGTTTTTGTTTCGGGGAGATTTTGTGCGCATTAAAAGGTGGAAAAATAGTGGAAAAAATTGACGACAGTGATGGCTATTCTAGACCATGATATTCAATGTTTCCAACCACTGGGATTCAGAATCTCGTGGTCCCCAACCTGAAGACGGACTGGTTCGACTGCCGCCAAAATTGAGGTTACCTATTCAAGCTCATTCTCCACGGCATTGACTTTCCACTGCGGCACTTTTTCCAATCGCTCCCTGGGAGTACAACTAGCTTTCGACCTGGAAGGCGATGGGCAGGCATGCATTATACGTGTCCGAGTCAACGATGAGATGTCAGAGAACAAGGTTCTAAAGTTTGGTACTAATCCTTCCAAGCACTCGGTCTCGGAACTCTGCGTTGTTTCCGTGGCGTTGCCATCACATCTGAGCAATCCTTCGTAGACAGCGATTGTCGAAAACTGACAGCCGCCTCATGTTTTCCCAGCAAACAGGAAGTCTCACAGCCGTACAACAGCACGGATGGAAGCATTATACATTCTGCCCTTGAGCTTGGGACTGACATTACAACGAAGCCATAGGTTTCTCAGTTTGATGAATGCAAGGTGGGCCTTTACAGTCCGTTGTGAAACTTCATCTCTAACGCCGCTGTCAGACATGATGCAATTCCCTAGAAAGTAAAGCAAGGGACTTGCTGTAGAACATATGCAACAATGGTGAGCGCGAGTTCAGGCACCTACCAGTCCTGGAACAGTGTTTTACGTTCTCGCAGAGTGAAACATAAACCGTATTTAGACGCCTCCATTGTTAAGCGGTTCAAAGCGCTCTGGACGGTTTGTGGGTCGTCCGTCGATGAGGCGATATCATCGGCGTAGTCCAAATTCATGACTCAGTCTCTGGGGATGAGGTTAACACCGCCGTTCTGGACAACTTCCAGTGCTCCTTGGATGACATGTTCGAGGGTAAAATTGATGAGGAAAGGTGAATTACGACATCCTTGGTGAACACCGCTGGTCACAGCAAATGAAGGGAGCATGGTGTAAAACCTGACTTCGTCCGACGTGTGGTTGTAAATTTCTTTCAAGATGGTTACAAACTAGTCGGGCACACCAATCTTGAGTAAAAAGCTCCACAACGCAGATCTACCTACTGAAACGAATACCGCTCGGATTTGCAAGAACACTACAATGTTGGATGTGAGGAAGTTCGAGAAGTTGGCGGTGCGTGAAGATTTGGTCGATGCCGCAGCAGTCTGTACAAAATCCGGCTTGAGCTTTTAGGGAAAAATCCACTCTAGTCGTTGAAAGCCTGCAAAGTAGGACCGACACGAAGATTTTGGATGCGATAGAGATTAACGAGATTCCGCGGTTGTTACAGCAATCGTCGCGGGAACCTTTCTTGTGAAGCGAAACAATGACCTATTCTACCCATCAGTTCCGAACCTTCTCTTTAATCAAAACTTTCGTGAACAGCGTAAAGATTTCGCTGACAAGTGCACTCCTTCCATCGGTGAATAAAGCCGGTGGTAGGCTGTCGGCACTAGCAGCCTTGTGGCATTTCAAAGATTGGATTGTCTATCGGATCTCTGCTTCAGTTGAGGGCTGTGGAGAAATGTCAAACATCATCCTTTTAGGCTGGAGAGGCCACAGTGGGCTGTGTTAAGTGGTTGAATGGAAGAGCGAAATGCTTTGCCTAGTGACCCAATCGTCTGTGAAGGTTAGGGATCTTCGGGCCGTCTGATCTGCAAATCGTCTACTGATAACGTGGGAATTACAACTATTGGCTTTGACGATGCAAAATAAACGGCGGAATTCGTCAGCTGATGCATCGGCTCCCAATTCATCAGCTTGTTTTGCACACCAGGATTCACGTTCAGAGCGAATGCTTGCTTTCAGTCGTTACACAATAGACGGGCGGTGTTCTAAGTGCTCTGCGTTATCAGGCACCGCCCGTCATCGATCCAGCAATTCCGAGGATCTTCCCGAGATCCAGTGTTTGGGAGTGGAGCGAGCGTGACCACAGCTGGACAAACCGGCCAACAGCATGACTTGTAGCAGACTTGACCAGTGTTGATCAACATCCGGATTGTGAGAAACAGCGAGATTTGTACGAAGCGTTTTTGATACTCTTTCTTCATCACTGGGTCCACCAACTTGCAGGTGTTCAGTCGGGTGTTTTTGGATCCAGGTGAAACACCGAAACGTATGCAAACGGTAGCACATAGCATTGAATGATCGGTATCGAGGCATGTTGACCAAAATGATCTGCCGTCGCGTACTCTGCCGCGCCACTGTAACTTATATATATGTGATCAATCTGTGACCAGCGCTGGGTTGATGATGGGGAGCAAGTGGTGTATTGGCGTCCAGGATCTCGAAAGATCGTGTTGGAGAGGAAAAGCTGAGGATCAGCACACAGATTGAGCAGTCTCTCTCCGTCTCGGAGCGAACCCCATCATATCCATGCGCTGCTCCGAGGTTGCGTTCACATGGCAGCAGCCGACCGACACGAGCGTTGAAGTCGCCTGCCAAAACAATGAGGTCTGTTTTAGGAGCCCTTAGGAGCAGCTCGTGAACTGGTCTTTGACTGAGTCCGAGCTACAGTCAGTGGGCGCGTAGGCAGAGATCTCGAAGAGAGCACGCTTTGCAACTTGACGTCAGCTAACTTTACAAGAGTCATAGAGCCTCGTCGCACCAATGCGACGGTTGATCTGAATCCAATCATTCAGCACAGGCCCGGCCCTAGCACTTAGGGCAATTCTAAAACCAGCTTGCCCGGATGCGGAAGATTCGGCGTCACCAGAGAGGCGGTGATAGATGCGAATGTGTGGGAGGAGCGGTGACGCCAGCTGGTAGGCCGAGTTAGAGTCCCGGACTCGCGTCACACTCAGACAGCGCATGTCAATTCCAAGGGTCTCTAGACTGCGTGGAAGACCAGCTTGCTGGAGGACTTGCGGTAATGTGTGTAAATTGAAGGCTACAAGTTGAAACCGCAAATTTGCATTCTCACCGACAAGGACTACGGAACATGTCTATGTGGGTTAGGGTCACCAAAGTGCTTTAAATTTTTTGGCTCCAAAAGAAAGCATTTGTTCACTGCGACCCGTCCATGTTTTCTCAACTGCTTTCTGCATACATTGCACCTTAATTGGAATATGCCATTAAAACTTGGCAGCGATTGAAGAAGCGGGACTTTCTGTCTCATAGACTCCACAACGTCCGGCCAGGATAGACGTATGAACAACGGCTGAGTTTCATGGTAGGTTTCACTGAAAGATATGGGCTATTGTGTGTTGAATTTATCATGATCAACCATATTTTCAACAATCTTAATCACTCATACAATCATTGTCTACCGTTCTGCAATGAGAGTGGAATAAGAGACCACTGTCTCATATTGGAAGGATAATACAGCCGGCTGGAAAATAGAAATTTCTTCTCGCTACATAAGTACAACATTGAAATAATCTCCCAACTATTTGTTGGGTCCTAACATTAGCTGTGGACAAAGTTCATGTTGCAGATGTGCTGGTCGCAGCACGCAACACTAAAGAAAACACACAAATCAGACACGTATTCGGAAATAATACCACATTAGCAAACTCCAGTATTTTTGGATAAACCAAAGGCAGTGAGTTGTTATATTGCATGAGAAAAGTTACAAACGTTCAGATTGACAAAATTTCAGTATAGACAATTCTCAAGCTTTTGAAAACTTTCACCAACCACCCTTCGGGACATGTTAAACGGTCTATTTTATCCGCAATATGCCATTAATATTGATCGAAATCATGATACCGCTGAAAATACATCAATTTCATCACTTCTGAGGCTAAGGCTGTCCGCGTTCTGCTGCAAATTAACTTTAAATGGAACAGGCATGGAAACGATTTCTGACAAAGTGAAAAAATTTAACCAGTTACATGCACCTGCATATTAAATTTGTCCATAATCTCACCGCGAACCAAAGAAACTGAAGTCAGAAATCAATGCGTGATGGGTGACATTTACAACACCAATATGTTGCGAGGTTCGTGCATCAATCTTCAGACTAGAGGTGTTTACTTAATGAAGCCATATTTGGATGGGTTCATTTAGAATCGGTTTATCACTCATACAACTCCTTTATCCGATGCAGCGACCGATGGTGTGCATCCAATGTGACTTCACTGCATTTGTGGTATACTATTTCCACTGAACATGTTGTGCAGCAAGTCTGTAGTTTATTCCCTAGTGCTACGTTAAACGCCCAATGTGTGGACGCCGATAGGATACTCACTCGCTCGTTGTCACCAGCTAGCTTGACATAGGTGTGACCAAGCTAATCCCAGATGGAAGTAACAAAGCGTATAATCTTGACAGGACGGTAAGTTGGTCGCAGATTGCAGTTGGCTACATCCGTTGTGCGTTTTTCGTTTGTGGTCTTTCCAAACATTATATCAGCATTGTATTAGGAGATGTGAGACCGCCCCAAGTTACTTGTCGCCTACGTGCATTTTTACGTGTGTTATATCGCCGTATTTACGCTTGATATGTGATATGTGGGTGTAGACATAATTGCCCTATAGCACACCGTCCAATATCGTGTGCACTTGCAAGCGTTCTGTCTTTGTTGCGTTCATGGTCACGATCAGACCCGAAAGCAGGTGTCACTTAACAATTTAATATTTGATAAACAGGCGCTCGTCGTTTTTCCTTTAGCAAAATGCTCTTTCGTTTCACTTATTACCCCGGCTTCGAAACATTTGGAAAACTACCTGGCTAAGTGGAATTTATACCTCACATGCTTCATGTAGCCATATTGGAAAATCAACCGAGTTTGTACATTGTGTTCAAGGAATTCTTTTGTGCAAAATTGTTTACCAACGATGTCATGGCTCACTCTTTTCACAAATCTGGCAAGGTAATGTCGTCAGTCTGTAGCATCTTATGAAGAGCCTTTCACACAGTAGGATGTGCGGAGTACTACGCAATCTCCTCATAAACGACCTGTTTCAACCGATGCTGAAAAACTTTAGGAGGTTAAACGCTGCCTAGGTGCAGTCCAATTCAATAACTCAAATACCTACTTAAGTGACCCACGCTTCTATAGGTAACTTATTCATTAAAGCAATGTTGTCTAGCGTAATAGGTAGAAGGGCTTTACCAATCCGAAGATATTATTAACGTACATTGCAATGCCCGATGTGCGCGGTAGGGTGGGAAAGCATTGCTCACAAGCATCCACAGTTATCTGCTTCCATAGCCTGTTTCAAACTGCTTATTAGTACAAATTGCGATTGATCTCAGAATCTCAACGCTGATGCAGTAATGGGGTAATACCTAAATTACCGAACAAAGTTCACTGTGAGGTTTGCCTGTTAAGTGGTAACAAGTTAGTCACCTTCCTTTTTCACACACATTAAGCCATCACAACATGAACATCCCCATAAATCGCTACTTGAATCATAAGATTTAATCCATACCTCTTTCTTCTCTGCTTAATACGCATAATTGAAAAGCACAAAAGTGGAAGTATTCTGAAGCCGAACCGTAACTTAATGGTAACGGGCTTGTCTTGTAATATGGCGGTTCGGGCTCGAACCTACGGAGGGACCAAGCGACTGTCGCAGTGTCTTTAGCTCACATACAACTGGTGGTGGTTGCTTGACATCGAAGCGTACTGCGGGCGTACTGCTGATGCCTTTGTTTCAGTAATATTTTGAAAACGCAACGGCAGCCATGTGATACCTACGTTGCTTCAATAGAAACCAAACTTATTCACCGAGGATGCAACATTCCATAATTTATTAATTAATTTAGTTGGCTCTTGATGTGGTTACCCGCTAGGGGATTGGGTTGGCACAAGCATTGGCACTCAGAGCCATTTTCACATTTTGCTTCCCAACCCAGTCACAACAACCATGCATAGAGATGGAAATTAGATGTTGTTCGCCCGAAGACACTGCACTCCACTTCCGGCTTTTGAATTTGTTTGATCTTATCTATCAGCACGCTCTATCTATCAAGCATGCTCTCGAACTCGGGTCCTTTGGGTTGTACAAGTTTCTCTCCCATGAGAATCGCAGTGCGATCGATTTCACTTGACCACTGGCTCAAAACAGAGCTTCCAACCGCTAATAAAATGTTGTGACAAACCTTGCCCGTCTTGACTCGCTGGTTGACGGAGTAGCCGTCCCAGCTGATATCCCATAGGTCCCGGGTTATAGTGCCTGCTATCTCCACGTCATAGGACCAAATAAGCCTGAAACTTTTTGTGGAGTGCAGTGTTTTCCTGTAGGTCATACCTAATATTCATCTGTTTTATCACGTGTGGTCTTAACGAACTGATTGCTCAAGGTTTATTTAAATGGGAACCGCCCTTCACACTGATCTTGTGCATTACAATCCATACATATAACTAAAGCCTCGAAATGATCATTTTATTAAGCCTTGGATGAACTACGATTCGCCATGATGAACGGTGTTCGTGCCACCATATTGGCTTAGGTGTTCTTCGGTTGGTTACGAGATGGTCAGTTCAAATTACATGAGGGCAGTTTATGCCTTTCAATTCCAAACTACGATCCTGAGCCGCGAGTTGCAAGCGGATGGCTAACTGGGTCATCCTGTGTCACATTCAGGTCCATAGAAAGTGCGTGATAAAGCATCACGTTTTGGGTGCATTCAGCCAAGAAACCTTCCACACGATACATTATTGCAGTTTTGGAGCATTGAGATGCCCGCTAGTAAACAAGCCATAAATAACGTGATCCACAGCATTTGCTAGGAAGCAGCCACTAATGGGCCCCTCACCCAGAATTAAAGGATTCTAACAGAGCTTAAGCCTTCTAGCGCTCTAATCATGCATGATCATCCGCTCATATAGGGTGAGCGCTAAATTGAAGTTACTGCTTCAAGATCGCAAATGGTTTTAGTCTTTTGCTGTACGCCGCAAATAGGCGGTCTCATAAGCTTTACATTCCTCTCGAAAATAAGATTTCTAAACGAGTCCATGCAACTGAATTGCAAATGGAACCAAGCAAACGGGATTATGGTATCCGATTAGTCATATGGACAACGCGCTTAACTATTCCAAATTTGCTGGTATATTTCATTTCATTAGCACATTTAAGAGCTGGAACAGGTTTCTACCCTTGAGACGCGATTGTTAATTTCGAAACGGAACAATGGACTGTAATATATGTGAACTTACAGCGTATTTTCCACGGTGTGATGTATACATGAAGCAGGAGTAGCCGTACACTACTTTCGGCATATCTTTTTTATTATGGGTCATTTGACATTAGGCAGACAACAAAGCGTAAGTCAGTCTGGCCCTCATGGATTGAACCACAATCATCCCAGTAACTTCAAGGTATGTGAGAATTAGTTACCAAAATTTTGAATCACATACAAGTTAGCAAACCAGTCAGAGCTTGGTGTGCAGCAGTAACAGGTTTCAAGTGAGGCGTTATTCTAGCGTTCTCTTGCGCAATTCACCTCACTGCCGGCGCTTAGCTGGGTGATCCATCAAGTTCATCTTCGTACGAATTTGTGACATCATCCGTAATAGTAGTAGAGCATGTTTACCGATATCTTTGCCTTATCTAAACCATGGATTTCGCACTTTCCAAGCTGTAGAGCCATGAGGTGTTACGGTTGTACAAAGCTAAATCAATAAACTTGATAAAAACGTAGGCCCCATAACGTTAGAGTATAAGCTACCGTGGAGGATGTAAAATTACTGTACACCTTCGATATCCGGTGCTTGAGCGATGCGCCGAATAACATACGCATAGACATGCTGGCCTAGGAATCGGGATTTATCGATTAGTAAAATCCTTCACAGTGGAAAATGATAATGTGTTGATATTCAAGTATGAATATTCTCCAAACGTCCTCTACATTAACAGAAACTTATCCCCTGCACTAATATCACAAATAATTTAGGTTTCCTTTATTCCAGCACTGTGAATTTTGGAGAGGATGGCTGAATGCAAATTTCCTAATAAAATCTTTCGCTATGCGTGAATCCGTGACACTTTTTAAGGTATGCATTGGCGAGGGAGGAAACACGACCGACTGTTGCCTAGATAACGTGCGTGGCTCATTCACGGTGGCTCTCTTCAAACCCCCATTGAAATAAAACTACACCGAGCGTTGAACGATGACACTACTAAGCGATTGTAGCTAAGACGCATGAAACTAGGATTAACTTTCCAATTCGACCCGGTCCATAAGCGTGCATCTGCACCAAAGGTAACTATTACGTTCAAAGTACATATGCAGTTAGAAGTAACAAGTACTCACTCCCAGTGTTAGAGACGAAATCTGATTGCTATAAAAGATTCTATATAACCCTATTGTTGGAGAGCCATCCGTAAAAAGACTATGTTCCCATTTAGGTCTAAAAGTTAGACTGATTTGTATATATCCAGCGAACCGATTGTAATATTGATTATGCCGAAAATGGCGTGTTCGTGAACCCAAGAATAGTCACTCGCTTTCGGGCAATCAGCTATCATACGTGCAAACCATGATCTGAAGAATCGATCACTTTATAACTTTATAAATTTTCACGCGCATATTCATGGATCCAGTGGTTATCCATCCATATTAGTCATTTCTCTTAAAACCAAGTTTCCGTGTGTGCATCAGAATAGAAAGCGAAGTTAAACGGATATATGTACATGCTTAGATTAGAGTTCTCTTATCAGTTGGGATGAGTAAACAAATTGTCCAATTATAAATCGCAACATCACACGGGTTTAGAAGCAATGCTATTGTGCCTTGTATATGCTACACTACTTATGATTAAACATCTATCATAAAGTTGCTCAGCCCGAACTGTGGTACTTAGAGTCGATAAAGCTATATACACACAGTGAACACCAGCGCCATACTGTTAGGTTTTGAAATATGTTGCGTTATGAGGTATAACTTGTGGTAGCGAAGGGTTGTCTTCTCTGTGGGATGCATGCCCGTCAACAAACAACGGAGATCCCACTGCAAGCACGTCTGTCAACAATGCACAACTGTCAACGGAAAAAGACCACTTTAGGCTTTGTACCTCACTCAGTTACTAATTTTCTCTAGGTGTCGCGTGCATTTGTGGAAGGCGCGTTTTCCTCTCAATCATTCCATGGACAGTTTAGATAGTGAAAGTTGTTTATTAATGAGTTTGTCGATTTGCATCCCCACTGTGTTTCCTACACCAAGTGATGCTTTTGCGGATGGCTGTCTGTGTTAACGGGGCAGACAATCATGAGCGGTGAGTGGATAGGTCAGTTGCCGAAAGGAACAGCGATTTCTCGGAATCTCCTCTGTGGTTTAAATCAGGAATGAACATATACCATTGCGGATTCAAACGATCATGAGAGTTAATAGAAATTAACAAGTGATGAGATTGTTATGCGCCTAAAGCTGCTGGGACACCAACAGTTTGATAGGGTCAAACGGGCCTGGTGTTGATCTGGGGTAAATAATTGTTCAGTGGGTTAGAATTAAGTGAAGAATTATGCGCCCTTCGCCATGCGGGGATAACAACTTATTTGACCAACTACAATAGGAAGATTTGGGATGCACTAAATCTTAATTTCAGACACATAAGAGTTAACTAAGAATCTCGCTTTTGACACCACGGTCATCTCGGATTTTGGAGCCAGAAGCTTTGCTGTTTCAAGCGAAAAAGGAAATGTGTCTTTTGTGAGTGTATATGTATTAAGATACTTTACTGATGAGTTTTATTTGTAACCTCCTGCTGTTTTTCGCCCAATAGACATTGCCGAACATAATACCAGACTACGAGCCAGACTACTACGTGCCACGAATTTCTGCACTGAGAATCATTCGTCGGTATTAGGCTGCGGGAAAACAAAAGCGTATTGAATTTCAACCACCAAAATCGACTAGATCACTTATCTAAAATATATGTCTGTTCCTAACTTATTGTTAGATGTCAAGCGATTCTATAGCTTGTCAATTTAAATTCACAATCTAAACATTCGGAGCTGTATATGCTGCGAGCTCCTTGGAACAGGGTTTTGACGAGGAGGCTTTTCCTGTTCCAAAGAGCATGTAGTATACGCAGCCCCGAAGTCTTAGAGCCTGAATTGCACTTTAGTGCGCAGACACTGCGGCAAATTGTTACTCTGCAACTTTTATCACATTCCACGGCCACCCGATGAAAGAGAAAAAACGGAAGCCGCCTACCGAGTAAAAAATGCCCGCCCATCTTCCGTTGTTATTCAAGGATGTCGTGGCAAAGCAAGTCGAGCGAATTGTATCCGCAGTAATTCGACGGATATTCATTGCTGCCAAACTTTTCGCCGTTTCGACAACCAAGCAGTTACCATTGCATCCGTTTAAGCTTAACTAATCCATCTCCGCCACTGCACATTGCCTGTAACCACTGTCTGTAACTGCGGAAGCAGTTACACCAGCAGGACGGATCGGTGTCTGCCTACTTGGGTCGGAGAACAAATTCCGAAGTGAGTTAATGCCGTTACGAAAGGTCAAACACCAGGAAAGGCGTTGCGCTTCAAAATTCCCACCTCATCGATTGCTAAACACTTATTAAGCACAGGTCATCAAGTTGACCCCGACGTGGTGTTTACCATTATCGCTGAGGCCGTAGCCAATAATCGCAATCGCCCTGACCTTTGTGTGCAAAAGCAGCTGACTATCACACTCAAGCTTCCTTGGGAACCGTAACACATGGTACACAACTTCTACTTCTGCTGTGGTCTATAACCCATTATGCCCATTCATTCAAATTTCAAAATTTGAATCCCTTTCATCAGTGATCGTTTTAAAATTTGCTCGTTCGCATGTAAAAGCGAACACGAAAAAATATCGTTTTGCAACATCCGTCTGCTCATTGTATTGTTTAGAATGATCAGATAACGCAATACTTTAAAATAACTTTCGCCGTTTAATGGACGCTTAGCTCCTGTATACTTAAAGACTGAGGTCTAAATCCTTTAGCAATTCTGGCATTACTATTAAGCTATTTGTATATATGCCATGCATAACTAACTAAACAAAGCTACCGATTCGAGCAGAGATTGAACGCAACTCGCATACCAGTCGCTTTCTGAGCTTCCAAGTATTTGTCTTTATAATTTTACTAAGAAACAGTCCCTTTTTTATCTATTCAAGCAGTAAATTTGGGCGAACTTGTGACATTGGAGCCTAACAAATGGGCTCCATTAACGCCATTATTAAAAATAAAGCAACGCTTATCACTTCGTAGCAATTGATATTGGGTAGGCTGAACACTTCCCAGGATGCAGCGAGGAGCATTGATCTCTGAGAATGGTTGTTGACCTAACGGTAAGATGGAGGAATTGAAATCCAGAAGTGTCAAACTAGTTTTGAGGTTCACTAAACGAGCAATCCAAATGAATCTGTATGCTCGCCGGACAACCATATACTATCAGTGTTGACAGTGTCCCGCTTCAGAAAAACGCATGGGATACTGAGCTCCTCACCCGCCACCTACAGCCTATTTCAAGCGCTTCCCACTGAGTGAGTAAATCCAGTTTAGCATAATAAATTTTTAACCACAAGCTTAAAGACCACCTAGTACAGTGCGCACGATATATGTCGCAATCTTCCTGTTGAGAACTAGAAGAAAGATCTAAAGGTATGGCCAAAAGGGCACAACCGATTTAACTGCAACTTGCGTATTCATCAGATAAAATAGAAAATTTTTGGCCCTAATTGAGCATACGGACTAAAAGAAATTAAGATTCCTTTAACCCACGAAGCTAAATACTTTTCAACTAATGTAAATTTAGCCGTCCTTCCGCCGAATAACGCAAAAATGTAGTTTGCATTGGTGAAACCTATACGACATGTAGTTTTCGTCGTTCATTAGCCGTAATCGACGAGCAAACAATAGTACTGATCAGACAACTGCTTTAACCAACTGTTATGAAATCGTTCCATCTGGCTCGAAGAAATTTAATCATGAGAAATCGGCTAACATGATCGATGTTAGCCGCGTGCCAGTGCATAATAATGGATGTTAAGTACAGTAAAAACAACCTGGGGCAGTTTCTCCCGTTACAAGACTAGGTCCATCAGGTTGGGCATAATTAATAAGTTAATTAATAAGTTAACTCAACCTTGTTTAGCCAAAGAAGAGTGTAGAACATCACATGTTCAAAGCTAAGTCTGCTGTTCTTTACCATCTTTTTGCACGTTGTAAACCCTAACCGGCTAAGGTATTTTCGCGTAGCGTGTGCCACTGTTAACTAAACTGCTTCCATTTGGAAAAAGCAGTCCACTTTAGCTTAGTTGCCGTTTTTCCCCTACCTACGGACGATAGCCATATAGCTTGTTACAGAGGTATGTCAGAATATATCAGAAGTTTCCATGACTAGCATCATGATAGATTTATTTTAAAACCCAAATGCCCATAAACATTTTACCATTCAACTAATCATCTAGGGTCTAATAAAACCCCGGCCTTCCCAGCCAATTTCGCATGCAATCCTGCGAGGATTCTCCAGTTATCTTCCGCAAGTCCATCATCACGGTTTTTTGATGTCGTTCACATCTTTAAAACTGGTCCGCTTGAGGAGCATTTGAGCTCGGGGTAGAGGAAGAAATCACACACAGAAAGATCAGGCGGGCAGGGTCGTTGCTCCTATATGGCGTTGTTCTTCTTGGTCAGGAAATGAAGCATACGTAGATCATTGTGATCAGTAGATCATGGTGATTTCTTGCCACGGCGACATGCAAGCAACTAACCTAATAAAAAGGAGATCAGCCCACGTTTATTTCTTTCAGTGCCTGGGAGGAGGCTACAGTTTTGGTAGGACAACTCCTGTCTGCTTCACCATGACAACGCCCCTGTTCACAATGCTCTGAGCTTCAAGTAATTCTTGTCCGAGAACAACGCTGTGTTGGAGTGAAAGCCCAACTCACCCGACCTGTCTGCGTGTAAAATTTCCCATTCACCAATCTCAAATGGATATCAGGTGCATCCGTTTTGAAGATGTGGACGACGTAAATTGGCTGTGAAGACGTAGCTGAAGGGGATCCTTTAATAATCCTCCCAGGATGGATTGCTAGCGTGGTAGAGCATAATGGGAAAGTGTACTGTACTTTAGGTTGACTAATTTGAAGGGGAAAACGATTAGTGTGTAGTTTAGGTTAAAAATATCCTTTTGTGCTAACATTGCTGGAACTTTACTGTTACGCGTCTTCAGCTGGCTGAGCTGACGGAATGTGATCAAATTACTTATCACGTAACAATGCAATAGGTGGTGAACGGATGCACAACAAGCCAACTTTGTGAGGATTGTTGGGTCATCGCCATTTATACCAAGTAGAAGCAAATTGCAATCACCTGACCTACCATTTCGCAGGTCTTTTATCTAAATTCGCAGCGCTCTTATCGACTGTGCTTGTAATCAAGTAATGACTGAGTGATTTTACGTAACCCGCACCAAAATCACAAAGATCATGAATATCAACCGAAATTTCAGCCTTATGGAATATTGTTCCTAATGTCCTTTGTCAAAACTAGCCAGCATGGTATAAGTAGTATTGTGAAATTCATTCTGAAAACACTAGCAGATCACTTTACATTCATACAGTTCATTGAACTTAACACTGAACAAAATCTGAAACCATTCCGGACAACACAATATTTATCCATCAATCAGTTCTAAGTGCTCTACTTGCTTACTCTCATGGTGAAGTTTCTTTGGAAACTGTTTGTCGACGGAAAAACTGCCAACTTCATATTCATCTACTTAAAATGCCATGTTTGCGGACTTTGTACTACTGAATGGGTTTCACAAGTTAGCCAGGTGAAATGAAATCAAAATGGGCTTACGCAATCAGGTAGGCATATTTTCAGCAATTTACACTATTACTATGAAGGAACACTAAATATGAAAAGGGTGTGTAAAATCATGCAATGTAACTACATGACAATATGTGCCGTATCACACAGGCAAACAAGTGCACATCATAATGACGCTTTTCTTTCTGTTAGGTACTGTAGGATGGAACTCTGCTAAGGCGGCCAACTGTGTTCGGCGAGCAGCCAAAAATCTCCCAAAGTTTTTCTTTAATGACTTATGTTCCTATACAAAAACCTGTCCATGACGACCACTTTTTATCGTTCCCTTGAGTGGTCGTCATAGACAGGTTAAATTGTATAAATTTGGAGCGTGTGGAACGGACAGTATGCGTTTTGGACAGACACCTAGGTAGTGGATAGAAATGGTCATTCAGAAATTCAGCTAAAACACAAATACATGCAGCTGCATTTTTGTTAACAATGAGGGGGGCATGTTTAAACAATCCACGGCATCTATAAATTTTCTGAACGACCATACAAACAATGTGTAGTCTTTCTAAGTAGCCAGGGAAAATTTACAGGAGCACAGTAAAACCAGTGGGAAAATATTCATGCGGTCAACAAGTTGAAATAAACCACGAGCTACAGAAAGCATTTTAAGTCTGAGGGTGTAAAAAGATAGCTTTCTAAATTTGTAAAACATTCCGTAATGTCACCAGTTGGGAGTTAGGATGAAAAGACCACATCTTCAAATGACCCCGATGTTGGGGCTAACAGCAATCTCAGCGCAGCCAAGTTTAGAACCTGATTATGTAACTGGTTATTTTATGAACCCATGGTAGATAACGTGCAATATGGAGTAAAATAACGCTTACGGTGACGTACTTTTGTCAATGAGTTGCTTAGCTCCGTTGCCCTCGTATCCATGACATCCACTGCTGCGCTATGCGCGCAATATTGTGCGCGCCTGTAGTGGTCCGGCTTCTTAGATCTCCGGGTTCATTGTACTAGGTGAAGGCACACACATCCAGCATGCATCGGTGCGTTATGTGAACCACCCTCCAATTATTTCTCGTTACGGGTAAATAACAACAACAACAACGTCAACCACGCAACATCGAACCTCGGTGTGCGCAATGCTCTGATTGGTCTCCCTTGCCACCTCAACAGCCAGCTATGTTGCAGCCATCACACTTGGTCTCTATAACTGAATGATTTGTCAGCAGACCCAAGCACACACTGAAGCGAGCACACACCCCCACCGGCAGACCCATCACTGATTTGACCGAATTGTCTGGCGCATAATGAGAAAAGCCTGCTGAAACGTGCATGGCTCAAGTAGAGGGTGGTGTGTGGGAAGAACATGGAGCAATGGAGAGAAGTGGGGTGTTTCAGGACCAGTCACTGGCCTTGCTACATGCAGCAATCTTGGGGTCGTGTGACCATCCTGTACACACTCAAGCATGTTGTTGCAAACGCAGGTGGTGCAGGTCACATCCACTGGAAAGTTTGATGAATGCAGACCCTGGTTCCAATATGTGACAAAATATGGTGAGGGTTGTTGCATAATTCCCCGCTGACAGGCCACATCGAACGCTATCTGCGTTTGTTCAACAGGCGGGTTCTACCTACGGCGACGGAATGGAGCGAGATAGGCTATGATCTCAAGCGTTGACCGGAATGCACATAAGAATAGCTAGTGCACCTCGATCACAAATTCTCTGTAGTGCTCTGTAGTTATTACGTAAGAACGGAGACTGTATGGGTGTTACGGCGAATATTTACCATGTTTTGCCTGGTTTCACGCCATTGGACGTTCCGTCTCCTTTGAAAAACGAAGTTGAAGAATATCTTATTTCGGAGTTAAAAGGAAGCTGGTTTACAGATGTGTTAAGTATTAAATTTAATTGGATATTCAGGATTTGAACATCCGTAGAATGCACGGCTTAGTGTTTAACCGAAGCTTACCAGTCGCACAATCTTAGAAAAATACGGATATTTCCCCGGATTTGCCACAATTAGCATCAAAATTCATCTCTTGGAAATGTGAAAACGCTCTTACGGTCGTCGGTGAAAGAAAATGATGTACCACTTCTGGTAAACTTGACGGTGTGATTACTTTGCAACAGTAGTGATCGTAGGTGGGGAATTTACCATCCCTCGGATTAAATAAGCGGAAACAATCATAAGTGAAGCTAGTCGGTTAACAGTGCTTGATCAAGGACCAGAATGGACTAAACTTTTCCTGTTACAGGTTGTGAGGTACTCAGTTAAAAGTTTTGTTCATATTCAAGAATAAAATTTACAACTGCACTGATGGACTCAATTGATTCTATGCTGTAATCCAGCTTCTAAAACTGAAGCATTGTGAAAGGCTGTTTACTGAGTAAACCATGTTGGGAATTGTTGAGCAATGCTTGTGAACAAAGCTTTACACCCCGTTTGACTTACATGTTCAAACAGCCTATCAATTAAGGGTACTTGATGCATAGTTTGGTAAGTAGTAATGTTCTGTTTAATGGTGGAAGGCACTCAGATTCCAGTGACAAGGGGGAACATGATCAACAAAGTTAGCGTACATCAGGCACAATAATTTGATGGCAGATGGGGACAGGCTATCTGGACCAAGCTGAAACAAACCAGCGCTATACTTCGTATTATGTTGTATGCTCTGCGGTGCTAACTCAACACTACGAATTAGAAAAGCTGCTCGGTTTGGTCACAAATGTACAGCTATGTACCATATTTGACACCTATTCCTTTCCGACAGGATGAACAAAGAACAATGGATTTATACGGGTTAAGAACCGTTGCTTTACAAGTGCCGCTGGATAGTTGGTGGGATAACGAACTAATAATAATAATGCTGCTATTAATAATGTTAAAACCGTCAGTACTATGAGTATGAACATAAGAACATATCGTTTACTCCGCTGTAGTCTTGCAATCCACTTAGATTCACAGCACCCACAGTTAAGATCAAATAATTCCATGGTAAACTTCAGGTGTAGGATGGATACGTAATTCTAAGCGACAAAGTGTAAAAGGGATGAGTGCATCATCCAACCGTCTTTTAAGTATTGTTACTGTCGGTGCAGAAACGACCGATGCTGGGAGAACATTCCACGGGTGACAGACAGAAATGGAAATGAAATTTCTGCCACACCTGAGACGGCTATACTGTTCTGCGAGTTTCAATGAGTGGCCCATCATGGTTGTAATGGTGCTGAGTCGCAGTAAAAAGTGGCAAACATCATTTGGGTCTCGCAGAATCAAGGACCATATAATTAGGCCGCCTCGTAGTCTGCAGTAGCTGCCACGGAATACGCCCAATCGTTTCAGCCTCTCCTGGTATGAAAGATTGCTTTCAAACTACATCCTTAAATGCCTGAAGTTGTGGCTGCTCCAGTATGCTGAAGTTATATTTTAACCATGAATGCTAGGCTTCAATTGCGGATTTGACATGGCGGCGAACATACGCACTGAGCATTTGTCGAAATAGGAAGCTGTTTATTTGACCACACGCACGTCGCAACAGCCCGAATGTTGGTTTCCACTCTTTGAGGAAATTTTCGGATTGCCTGGAGCAACCCACGTCATCTTAAACCGGGACACCGAAGTCACGTTCAACAGTCGTTTGTTACCGTACATTCATTCCCAGCCAGCATAGGTAGGTTCCCTGATGTCGGGTGGAAATTAAGTTGCATTCACTCACGTTGCGTTGCAGTAAATTTTGGACTGAACTTTAATATACCGCATTTAGGTCAAACTGAAGTAGATGCCTTTCGGCGTTCGACTGGATCCTGCGCCAAATCTTTAAATCGTCGGCAAACATTGTGAAATTTGAAGCGATTCTCTGTGCGAGGTCATTAATAAACACCAAAAACAAACGCGGTAATAGAAATGAGCCTTGCGGCACATCATACTCGACTTGTATGCGTCCGATGAAGAACTCTGGACTCTGAGGGCTAATTGCCGTTGAAGTAGAAAGTGGGCAATTCAGCTTAAAAGTGGGTCGCCGATCCCCTAACGCCGGATGGTCTAGACAATCGTAAGCCTTTGGAAAATCCAAGTAGATCACATCAACGCCTATTTCAGCGTCAGCTGACTCGGTTCATCTACGCGTGCGATTAATAATTTCGTTGTGCATGAACGCTGTCAACAGAATCCGTGCTGATCAGACGTAATGATGAAAACTTTTGCAAATTAACACACCAGTGCATCGGCAACTATGGATTCCAGGAAGTTGGAGAGTATAGGAAGAAGGGATACTGGGCGGTAGTTGGATGGCTCCGTTACGCTTCTGCCTTTGTGAACTGGGGTTAATATTCCAAGCTTCCCCATAGCGGGAACTTGGTTCTGGACTAAGCACCGCTGGAATAACTGAGCTATAGTTCCTGTTAGTTGACACGTTGCTGTTTCCAGTCTCTCTGGACCAATGGTGTCGACACCCAGCAAGCTTTGTTTCCGTAGTGACATCTACTTTCGCAATACTACCTCCGCGTTAAAGGGATGTGGGTTAGTCC
The DNA here is from genome assembly GCA_944474145.2 of Dicrocoelium dendriticum. NCBI lineage: Eukaryota > Metazoa > Platyhelminthes > Trematoda > Plagiorchiida > Dicrocoeliidae > Dicrocoelium > Dicrocoelium dendriticum. The sequence goes on from OX104061.1 coordinate 62,045,160, forward strand.
TGGCGGAAAGACGCCAGAGTTTGGAAGATCTTTTGGTGGCAAGAACCTCTGAAACGTGGAAGCATATTGATTCCACAGCGCGTTTGTTGTTTCCACAGCCGTTCTTCTTGGGCTATCGACCGTCCTGAGTGAAGAAAATCCGGGGCTTAACTTTCGTAGCTTATTGACGTTCTTGTACAGCGATTTGTGTTTAGCCCTGAAGCCTTTTGCTTTGTACTGCTGATAAGCGGCTTTGTCTTCTATTAGCAGTTGAGTGCAGTGGTTACGTTGGGCTACGTATTTGTAACAAGTTTCTGGTGCTGGAGATTCGCTGTACACTCGCCATGCTGAGCTGCGTACTGCAATTCCTTTCCGAGTTCTGCCCCTAACGAAAGAAACAAATGTACACTTATTGAAAACTCTTATTTCTGAAGCCCACGCAATCACCTGACTTCGTTCAGGTATTCTAGCCAGGCGACTTCCAGGGGTTCTTCGGCAAGGAACGACAAAGTTGTAGCCCTGACGAGCTAGGCTAATTGATCGTAGCTGGAAATGGCTCACACAGTCACATGGTTCTCCTTCCGATCGTCTGCATAACAGGCGAAGTTGAAACTGATGACTGCGTACTCACTGCGACCCAATGGGCAGTCTAAAACCAACACAGCAATCATATGCTCCTCGTTGGTAAGCACACGCTCCAGCACAGATGGCCTGTTACCTGTTCTGAATCGAGTGAGCAAAGTGATGTGATTGTGAAGAGGATCTTGTAATTCGGCTAGGAATACTTCTCTGATCGTGGCAGCAGTTTCTAAACAATGTACATTGAAAACACCCATTCTAAGTCTATGAGTGTACTTTCGCTGTCAACTACATCTTAAAGCAGCCGCTAGGGGGCATTCGGTTTCAGGTGTAGATTTAGGGCTGCGGTACACTAGGGCAATAAGCCAAGCACCTCTACCTTTTAACCGCAAGCGACATTAAAGAGAGTGGGGAACCGCGAGTTTAAATGCTGTAGGGCTTCGCACAGTAAGCCGCTTCAGTAATACAGAATTACCCCTCCTCTTTTTGCGAGTATATTGCTCTGGATGAGTTACATGTCCAATAGCGAAGATTCATCGTCCGTCATTCCAGTATGCAACCGCTCTCAGCGACTCCGATGATATCATATGACTCGGAAACTTGACGAAGTTTCAGTTTAGCCTGTTTATTGAAGAGATCCTGAGCATTCGTATACAAGCAGGCCAGTTTCTCAATATCTAGGAGTCCCACTAAAGGTTAAAGGGGTCAGGTGTGGGAGAAGGCTGATCGATAGGTGATCGGCAGTTACTCCTTTTTAATGGAGTAAGAATTCCTGGTCAGAAACTTTATGGTGCAGCTAGGAGAGTAAATCTGTATATCTCACCTGGCTAGCGTATAATATTTGCGTTTCGATTTTGTCACACAGGAATGGCACTGGTCATAGTTGCACGGTGGAACAACTTTTATCTCAATATCTGCTTCTACCATAGACCTCCGTAAAAAGCTTGCCAACTTTCTTACAGTTACCAAGCTAAATACATCTCTGATCTGTTCTACAACAATTCCTCAGGCGTATGAGTAAGCCTCAGACAGTATATAAACGCGTTGCAAATAATGGTATCAGTCGAATCCGAAAAAAGTTACTGATCCTTAACTTACCTTTGGCCTAGATTGTACTCTAGTTCAATCTGGCCCGTAGACTCACCGATGATTACTGGTCCCACTGGCACCGCAATAGTTCTGACATCCAAGCTTTGTATTATGGTCATCAATGCATCTTAACCCCTAACTCTTCCCCTCGATGTTATTTGACTCCACTGATTCCATGTTTTAGTTGAATCACTGAAAAGTGGCTTAACTGGACTCCCAAATCCAGTTAACTATCACAACAAACACAAATTTACTTCTGTTTTAACCGCTTGCATACTTGCCCTTCACTCGTGGAATCACTGACGCGTTAGTACGCAACACGTTCAGGTTCCTCATTATATCTTCAAGCCCCCAATATTTCACCTTGGTTTTACTTGATTTTATCATTTGCCAGTTCAACAACCGGCACATTGATATCATTGATCTGATTTTGCTTCGGGCACAGTCCAACATATGTTAAGCATCTCATTGACTTTCTCTTGTCCCCCTTACCCAATTTTCAAACGTTTTTGGTCTGTTAAGTTAAGGGTCTGCATTCTTTTCTCTCATCATGGAACTCAATCGTCTGGAATAACTTGGATGGTTGGTATACGATTGTGAAACCTGCCCCATCGACCATCGCTACATTCGCAGATCAGTTCATGTTTGGTGCAAGAATCGCCTGAGCAACAATTGTGTCTGAAGTCGTATATCTGGGAGAGGAGGAGCGAAAGAACAACTCAATACAGTCATATCACGCATCGGGACACGATGGCTGGGCCACATGTTGCGTATTCCAACCCAGCGAATCCCGGGAGTTGCATTATTTACGCCTCCGTGCTTCCAATAGATGGTGATAAGAGGGGCCAAGCGACGACTTGGTCGAGAAGAATGAAAATTCTAGCTTCGAAGTTGGCGTCGGTTATTGTCTCCCGAGTGCCGGACTTGGGTCCAAAAGACGATGAACGCGTTTGTTGGATACACCAGCTGATATGGCGAAGTGCCGACCCAGTAGTGTGTGTTTGAGTTACTTTGTCCATCCCCATAACCTTAATATTACTTCTCTGATTGCGATCTCAATCCCAGCGAATAGTATGGCTTTAACTCTATATTACTTGTTTGTAGAACCATTTGGTAGTTAGCAATGTTTGCTCCTTGTCCTTTTCTATTGCGGCACATAATCTAAGGTGTTTTTCTCACACAGCTAACGTGTATTTGTGTGATAGCTAGTCATAAACACCAGGTCCAACGTAAACTTGCGTAGTTGCTGAAATATTCCCCGTTAGTCAACTTACCCTAATGTTCTTTAAAGCTGAATATTCCTATTCCTCGCTGTGATGTACGCATGAACCCTATAACTGTTAGACCAATCCCACGTCAATTTAATTCAGGATTTCACTGTTTTTTTATAATTACTTATGCAATGCTTGAAATACACGTCATTTTACTTGCAATTTTTCTTTCCTTTACGATGCGCAGCACCGCAATGCGTTCGAAAATGTGTTAGTATGAATGTCGCCGAAGAACGATACACTTTCTGAGGAAATATGCCTGATAACATTCGAAACGCAACTCACTACTAATGAAAAGCCCTTTACAATCACAGTTTTGAAAAATAGTCCCGTGCAATTTGATCGGACTGGGTTCACTAGGCATTCTGTCAGCTTTGTGAGAAATATGCATATCATTATTACAGCTTTAAGGTAGTCCAACTGGAAAAGTAAAATACTGAACCAAGTTGGTCGGAAGGAAAATTACATCATTCCTCATCTTCGGTAGTTGGACCAGTTGGACCACTTTGGTTATTCCTTATCTTTATCGGGAAATCGATGACAGATGGTTGGAAGCTCATTCTTCCTCTGTGTCGCCGCCTGTTTCTGACGGCGTAGACTGATGTTTACCTAGTTTTTAATCAGTCAGAACAAACAATCGAGCACTTGAAATGCTGTTTGAACAAGCAGTGGCTGATTTCTTGCGAAGCAACCGACGTTTTGTTTGACAATGGCATCCATTTCTGTTGTGAAGGATGTTTGTAACTGTGGGTATCGCACGGACACAGGTGTTGTACACATGTGGAAGAAATGTGGAAAAATCTCATGATCTGGGGAAGATGGTTGGTAATACACCGTTTCCGCAATCATGTTATTTGGATCACATATTTCACCTGATATCTTTCAAATGGTGCTGCATTCTTTTGCGAAACTATTTTGTCTGTCACTAGCATCTGTGTTAAGTTATTACAGATATTAAATAACTAAAGACAAAATTTCACATACATTCTAAAATAATAAAGTATATTCTCAGTTTCGCAAGACGTCTCCTCAGTTAGGATCAGCACAAGTAGTTTCATTCTACTGAGTGGCGATTATTTGGAAACACAAACATCATTTCTTGAACAAGCTAGCAGCGCATTCTTGTGTTCTACAAACTATTTTCTGCGATAACGAAATATATTCTGTAAAAGAAACTGAAGTACAAAAGAATTGAGGAATTTTCATTAGTCGATAACTAACATGGCATTTACAAGAGTGCGGTGATTTCTGCAGTCTACTTACTATGCCTATGTATTTTATCTCACCCGGGTTCTCAACATTACTCCATCCCCGCAATATAAGTTTGCAGAGGTCAGCTAATTTTCAGCAGGCTAGAAAACAGGCAAGATTTGATGCTATAAGCCTTCCACGGATTGGAAATCACATAATGCAAAATGATTCGAAGTCAACCATCTTCACCCCACTTCGATGGTCAGCTGCAATGAGGAAGAAGCGTAAACTATTAACGGCAATAACACCAACAGTTACCTCTCGTATCAAACCATCTCCGAACTTGAAATCCACATACCAATACGTTGCCTGAATTCCAAGTGTGATGGACGGATTACGATCTATTGCATATATTATTTAATGTGGAATATCCAGAATTCGCGTGATATTCCAGGGTAACAGCCATAATAACGAAATATACGGAGTTGAATTGGCAAACAGGGCACAAGATAATGCTGACCACGCTTTACTGAAGTTGTAACTTTTCGCGTAAGTAGTATTTTCTTTCCTTTTCGTTCTCATTCCAAAATTTATGATATTCTTTAAGGAGACAAGAGCCAAAGAAATTAGTAAGCGGACAAACATAAATGGCAACTAAAGAGACAGACTTATGGAAGCATTAACGGAGTATCAGGAACCACCACTTCAGAAGTTCTCCCAAGTGTACCACTGCTTCCAGCGTTTAACCGGATGAAACTGCGATTCGGAAGCGCCAATTTTATCTACTCCCACTATATTCTAACGAAGCGTAATTGCTTACATTTATAGCAACCGTACCAAATGAAGTAATCTCTCTTTGATCCAATGTAAAAAAACCAATTCACGAAACTCAGATGTGTACCTATTGGTCTGTCATTTTGCAGGGGAATTTTCGCTCTGTCCATATTTGAATGGTATTATTTTAAGGTTCGACTAGGATTTTTCTTTTAATGGGCTCACTACAGTTTTAGGTAGATGCAATTGAATTATCCAGTATTTTGCAATACGAAATCAAACAAAATGAATCTCAACTTTCTTATCACGATTAATAGCAGGTAAGGCAAACAAAACCGTAGTGGACACCTAGTTGCATAGTTGAAAACTTTAATATGCCGCAATTAAATGGGGTTCCTAATTTATCCTCCATAGTTAGCATTGTAGTAGACTTAGGCGCCTGCAGATATTCCAACGCCGTTTTTGTGTTGGATGGATGCATTTAGCTAGTGAGTAGACGTGTGAACACATTAAATAGTTTCAACAATCTGCTGCGTTACAGACTTATGGAAGCTTTTAGAAGCATATGACTAATCAAACCCCCAGTATTTCTTTCGAGTATACTCAGCTGCTTCCATCGCTTAAAATGCCGAATGTGGTGACACAGTTAATTGTCACCTAGTTCAAAAATATTGTAACGCATAACACAACTTACACACATGGCAAATTTACATGTTGTAGTGATCTCTCTAATCTACTCTGAATCACTTCAGTTCAAGTGTTGTCAACATGTGTCTCTGTGTACACTTGACTGGGGCTTTTTCGGCCGTGGCACGCATGCTATCGACATGACAAATAAAAGGATTCTGAAACAGATGAACAGCCGAAAAAAGAAAAAGTCGAGAAAATACATAAGCTCGCTGGCAGAATTTAACGGCCAAATCTTGAACAAAAACGCTTCGGTCAAATAGATTGGGACAATCTTACGCACCATACAGAAGGAAAATTTTATTTTGGAATTTATTCATTTGTTTCATTTGTTAAAATTCTTGTCACTTGAGTACCATCTGACCTTGGATTTCCGATCCTATAAGGAGAATGATTTAAGTAGCGTGCAGCCGTGACGCGTAGTTTCCATGCCCTGTAGTTGTCGTCGATCGCGCGTGCTTATTAAATGAATTCACACCTATTGCTACAAAACCGGCCAATCCACCCATCTGTTCTATTTATACAGCTGTCAGGTTTCGTGCTTCCATAGTCCCGGCAACCAAAGCAAGGGGAATCGTCACAATTCAACTTGCTCATTCCTTCTGTCCATCGAGTTTTGGCTGGTGTCCAACGCGCAGGAAACGCCGCTCGGTAAGTGATTGGGAAAATTAACGCTCCCTGTTTGGCGTCGATCCCCGAGACTTGGGCAACCGCACCATGTGGTTTGTTAATGCTCGGCGTGGTTCTACCTTTACCGTAAGTAGAATGCGGCCTGCATTGTTGATGCCCCTTAATAGTTCATTCTTAATATTGCCAAATTGGAATATTATACCATTGATGACTGAAGATCTAATTATGATTGGAGTTCAGAAACTTTGGAAAAATCACTTCATGCATTTATGAGCAACATTTCACTTACGATAATGGCGACCGTTCAGCTTAAGTAAATCAGTATGCAGTTGGAGCGGAATTGCATGACTGACGAGGGCAATAGTCGCCTACATAAGCTAAGGGATAAGTACAGTCCAAGAACAAGATGTCACAGCAAGTGGGTCAATCAGCGCGAGAATGATCTGGATAAATAAGTAAATGAATTTGTAATTTAGTGTCAAGCAAGCGATCATGTGCACATAGAAGCAGTGTCATGATTTAAGCGGCTAAAAGCACAATAATAAAACTTTCAGGTGACAAATAAAATTTTGTTTCGTGGACTTTCACCCTTATCATCAAGTAGATCATCCAAAATGTCAAAGCTACCAATATTTATGGCCCTGTTATCAAATATTCTAAGTAACGAAACTCGGGAGCAGTCGAGATTAGAGTAGAAGAGAGAAGGTTGCATGGGCTCGTAATTAATTTCATGGTAATGATAAAGAGAGCGTAAACTAACTGCAGGCTTCTGGTAGCTCAGTTGTTGCTTAAACCAGTTCCGTTCTGTTTCTGGCGATTATTGTGAGCAAAGTCACCAGAGAATTTTGGAATGTGACATGATGTGAGAGTAACAAGTAGCTGCTATTACAGGTGAGACAGATGACAGTATTATGTAGCTCGAGAGTGATACCATTCGTGAAAATCCGATTGTGCGTAATGTTGAAGAGAATAAGGAGATTATTTTTCAGTCTTCACAAGCAGGAAGGATCCATCCGGCGGTGGCCCCGACGATTCTAGTCCCGGCGTTGAGCAGCTCTCCATGTACAGCTTGGTAATAATTGTTGACACTTTCCAATGATATTTTGTTATCTTCTTAATTGACTGTGAAGGAATAGTTCGACTAGACTTCATGCTTATTTGAATAACTCTAGTGGTGTTTCAGAGAGCTGTCTGGTTTTGAAACGTGGTAAATTCTATGATCAGAGAAATTGAATTGGTTCGCTAATATTCAGTACTCAAGTCCCACAGCGAACTAGAGGTTGGGACCATATTACCGGCCAGCGTGATAGAGCCTTCCGAGATGCGGAATCCGTGCCCATGCACTATGGATTTTCTTGCGGAAGTTTTCCTTTGCATAGCTTCAGTAGGGATACTCAGTACGAATAGGCTTTCGCGTTTGCTTTCCAGGCACACTTGTAGTTTGTCTTGTTGAAACGCGTAGAACAGTTTGAGATAGTTTGCAAAAAGAAATGAGCCTCTGTGCTTCAGATCAAAAAAATTGGTCGTCCCAGCAAACTGCCCAGGAAGACATCGTTGGTTATCCTTTTGATGTAGCGTACTGCTGAGTTATTTTGACCCTCTGGATTCGATCGTTTATGTATGAGATGAATCAGCCTAACAGTGGTTTTACCACGCTTCATGACTCTAACCCGGATAGGACTGACTTGCGAGGCACGCGGTAGAACTCTTTTTGATAGCCAAGAAAATAGTGGTGTTTGCCATCGTCTATCAAGCAATCTTAACATGACCAAAAAATGGCAGCTGGAAGCTAATGCAAGGGCGTACTGAGAGAAAGTTCATCTTGAGAGTGACTGGTTAGGTCTAGTCGTGTGAAAAACCCAAGAACGTTCTTCCTTACTATTCTTTCTAGTACGTTAGAGACAGTAGACTTGTGCTATTTTCGGCGGAAACTTGCCAGTTCACTTCGTACGCCAACTTTAGTGCCTAGACATTATGATGCCTCTTTCCCAGTGAGATGAAAAACAACCAGTAGTTAGCGAGAGCATGATGATGTTTAATAATAATAGAGAAAATTTTCGTCGAGCCTTTTGACAGATGAGGGATGCCATTTGGACCCTAATTGGCTGCTGGTTTTATGAGGGCAATGACAATCCGCACCTCGCTCAATGTCATAGGAAGATTGCGGAGTAGCTAGTTTGTTCTTCGCAGGAGTAGGGGGTGGGACATTTGAGCGTCAAGTACAATGGAGGCGAAGAATCTATATTTCTTTAGCATTTATGTACAATAGACATTGCGCGTAAAGGAAACATTTTCTAACGTCAGCGTTTTAATTTCCTGATGAGTTCTAGGGTTTCTACTTTGTAGTAGCTGAATCAGCGCACACACTTATTCAGGACTTCTAGCTGATTGAATTTCTACATTATTTTTGGCTGTCTGATTTAAACGTTGTAGTTGCACTAGAGCGTCAGATATCTGTAGCGATCTAGCGAAGCTGTCGCTCCTGAGATATAATGCTTTTAGTTTCTTCAGTTTGGTCTCGACTTTGTTGCTAAATACTATGGTTATATGTATAGCTCCATAAGACAAGCGTCAGTACATCCACACAAAGGACAATAATGTTAATAAATTCATTTGCAGCTACAGCAAAGTCATAAGTTGAAAATGACGTGCTCCAGTTCTTGGTGGTGATAAATTCATTAATTGCTTCCCACCCAACACGGTGGAGGTTGTAAAACAGTTTTAACATTGCACTTGATGATTTGGGTAATACAGCAGCTGACATCAAACCTCTACAAATAATGCTATCTTGATTTGTTCCAGTTTATTCCATGTTTCTGTGTCTGTTATTCAATTGAACACGCTGCAATGATGATATTTCCTGGGTAGGCCGGCGAAAAAATAATGAAGAGAAAAGCCACATGAATTCATATTTAAACACTCAGCTATTACTCCATCTGCCAGTTTTATCGTACACATTTTATTTATTGGTTGGTTTTTGAATCACCATCGACGCAGTGTCCATATGTTCGCTTTTAAGAACCGGTTTTGGACGCATACTGGCCTGCTACTAGACAGCAGCGGCAGCTCATCCTAGCATTTCATCATTTATCATATGTATGTAAATTTTCCGGGCAAAGAGTTGGGCCAACTGAAACGCAGTTTTCTATTCGTTGCAGTATGCAACATCATAAGGATATATTTTCAAGTGGCTGATAAATCAAATAAGTTGTATTATTCGGTACTTCATGCTCCTGAAAAGCGTGCAAATTTCACCACGTTCCGGACTTTGAGAGACAAGTTTAAAGTATGTGGATTTGCAAGGAATAGAAAAGAATGCAGCTTATGTGCGCAGAAAGATTCATTCAAACTTTGTTGTTATTATGTCAGTACATAAGTATAATGTTTATCTATATATTCGCCCTGTGACAAAAAGAATAGCCGTCAGTTATCATTGTAGAAGCAACGTTAGGGGTAAACAGCAGGCGATGTTGTGTATGTTTGACATTTGTGTATGATAACATGTGTACAGTGGTGAACAAAGTCCATCTGTTGTTTTGCATGTGCTTGTAAGCGTAACAGCCGCAAGGCATCATTGTTTACAGACGGACCACCAGTTCGATTGCCATTTAGCTCCGTTTAGCGATAACGTTGTTTTACTACACAACTCTGTTGTTTTGCACGTCCAGTCAAGAGGGGACTTTAGGGCGTTATGTTCACATCATTCGTTCGTACACATAATGAGCGCACATGATACGAATTGCAGTCATTTATAGGATTGAGTTTTAGATTAACTTCGCAGGAGTGCTGACATCAAACCATCTAAATTTTTCGGACGATCAGGGGAGTAGACAACCACATAGCATTGCAGGGTGACTTTAACTAGGCTTACAAATTTTCAGCTCAGATCATATCTGAGTTCAACACTGGCAAATGTGAAATAAAGTGCATATGCTACCAGAGTACTCAAGGATATCTGCTACAGGAACATATCTTGCAGCAAAATTCAAACACAAATTGTGCACATGTAGGACAATCTCGCATACTCATGACAGACCGATAAAGCAGAGAAACATTTAGTCGACAGTTGGGTCGGCTGCGGATAGCGTTTGTCCGGTTTGATTTTTCTTTTTCGTACTTACTCAACGCTAACGTAAGGCCATATGGAGAATTTACGTTCCAGGTGTGGCAACACTGGCAGAATCATGACCTCACCGCTTGTGAGGATCCACAACGAAGGGCAACAAAAATGACTATTGTTTGCTCCTCCTCCTTTATCAGCTTAAACCGAAGATTATGGGGGCTGTCAGTGACCAATATCGTCGTCTACAATGTGATATCATATTGGTGTAACAGCTGCTTACTTTTCCTAACCACCCATGCCGACCGTTATTGAAACAGCCCCAACAGATAACTAAGAGACGACCATATGGAGTTTGACACACTTTAAATCCGGTTGGAACGCCACCAGAACTACTTCTCCTTTGGTCAATCCCATTCGTGGAACATACTTCCCAATTCTGCCATCCCTGACCCAAGATTAATTGAACACACATTCAACTTACGATGACTAGTCCCACCTATCTAAAATGAGTTAACTTATAAAACTGGGACACTGGACAAGGTAACCAAAGTGCGGGTGCAAGTGAAAGTTGCGGTGAGACCTTGGTTACGGTTTGTTAGTGAATTACTTTAGCCTGTCATAATCACTTTTTGGTCTCACTCTTTACTAACGGAAAATGTTAAGCATTTGTGTATTTGCCGGTAATGAAACCACTGTTCCCCTGATTTTCCGTCAGTTTCTGCAATGTATTTCATGCTGCTTTATCAGACATCGTCTCTTTTCACCTGGTCCTCTTTCTCGATTTTTCAATACCCACAATAACACTGGTCATGTCATACCTGTTAGTTCGTTGTGTGAACCTTGGATATAGTGTTCCAGTACCATTGTGCATACTGTCCTGCGTAACAGATGTTGCATCGATTAATTTTGAATAACGGCTATATTTCTTTTAAGTTGGTGGAGGTAATAGATTTCGGAGATCATACTTGTCTCGCTATAATGGCAGACGAAAGCCGGATTTCTTGTAAATTAACACAGTTGTTCACACTATTATATGTTTCAAAAATATACTTTAAAACGCACTATCCAAAACTGCAATAATGCAGAGCAAGAAATAAACGAAATACAACCTATTCTGTCCCCACGTACGGTACCTAGCTTTATTAATTCTTGACCCGACGCTATCGTCCAAGAACCAAATAATCGGCTATGCGTAGATGAAATTTTCCTTTTACTGTTTTTTAACGCTTCAGCATGTCCTACACTCATTTTCTATCTTTCGACTTGGATCGTGCTACCTCTGAGACAGCTGCTTTCAATTTGGAATACCATACTCCAGACTGGCTCCATTCATCTCACTAGCATTTCTCACCAGGCGCAACAGCTTGTTACACTACCCTCAATTCTCCCGATTTACACGTTGTCTGAGGCCTTTTTCCTTTATGCTACTAATTTGCTTTCCATAACCGTATCAGAGTGCGTGGTGGATTGTCATGGCGTGTCAAGGGGTGTCAAACCGGCGTACAGTTTGCTCAAATGTCACGTAGGCCCGATGAGGATATGGCTAACACAAGAATCTAACCCGTTATAAGGTAGCTTGGCCTTTTCAGATGACCTGTTCCTACTTCTTCACACCTTATGGGTCATGTGGTGTTTATATTTGTTTTTCTATGAAATACAAAGTACAACTAAAAACGCCCACTTCCTGGGTGCATAACAGCCCATGGACATTACATACCTGAGCTTTTGCTGCATCAACATTCTTTGGTTTTCTTATAATCTACTTTTAAGTATGCTACATATGGCTGAAAAATCTTTTGCCATGAAATTTTCAATTAAAACTTTTGCCATCTTGCAATCTATGTTAATTTCTCAATTAGGGTTCCAGATTAATGTATTCCGCTCCCTACCACCCTGATCCAGTCACAAATGGTTATTAGTAAATAAGATCCATCTGTGATATTCTGCGATATGAAGGGACATGCACTGACTTGATCCAGATTGCAACTGGGATTAGCTTTCTCAGCAGTATAGTTGAACTCATTGGCTACTGCTATGTATCCTCACAGCACATGGGGTCTAACGAAGTTACCTTCAGTTTCTATTCGGTCTCGCAACGGATGTAGTTCATTTTAGCATGTCACCGAAAACAACATATAATAATATACACGAATTTGATTTTGCTCAGAAATTACAACACAAAGGCAAGTTAGAGACAAATATTGGGCGAAGAAGTCTTTTCCGTAACACTCACAAAATTTACGGGTTTACAGTGACGGGTCACCTTTTAGATGTGACGTGTTGGACTTTCGGTTGATATAATGTCAAATGCGACGGCCTAATCCATAAATAATGCCGTCATCGAACGTAGTTGATTAACTGCAAAGTACAACATCTTCACAACCAATCAAAAATGGACTGGGATGTAAAACAAATCAGTTGATCAGATATTAACAACTATGGATCCCTTTAGAAGTAGATGGGGTACAAATCGCTTTTGTGCGTAATGCCCGGGCCTGCATTGGTGGATAGAGACAACTCTAGCAACAGGTCCCAGGTGTTTCCGGAATCTACGCAAGAATCGCTAAAGAGTGAAGTAGATAAATCTGAAATCATTTTCAGAGTCAGTGTGACTATACGCGAGAAGGTGCAACATGTTGATATTAGAAGACATCGCTTCACCTTTGCCAAACAACTTCCGTATGTGCTTGCGTATCAGAGACGATAACCGCCTGGCGATTCGACCAAAGTATCGTGCTCGAAAGGAGCACCGTTATGATAAACAAGCATTCAAGGCGTCATTGGCTGCAGTCCACAGTACGAAGCTTTTGCGAACAAAGGATGGTTGTGTGATAGATAATACGCACAGGTTGTTTGCGAGATTAGCCAATACAACAGCGTTTTCCGGTCGTGTGGTCAAGTCATCAGCCGCACGGTTGCCTTTGAGTGGTATCTGCACTCAAGTATTTTTCTTAAATATATTTATAAGTGGATTCCTTTTGCATGTAGCCTAAAGCAGCATAGAAGCAGCTGTTCTGGCCAGAACCTCAAGTGTTAAAGCACAGTACCAACACACTACAAACGGAATCTTGTCCGAACTCGTGAGCTTGCACGCGGAATATCGTTACAGAGTAGGGGTCGAGGAACAGCGACGCCCTAAGTGAGATGGGTATTTGGATAAAGTCATCATCTAAGACCTGAAAAATACTTTACAGATGATACCTCGCACGGTGGTCAATGCACTACAAAGCACTACACATGAATTTGCTCTCTGTCTGACACAACAGGAATAATTCAAAAACGCAACATTACGCAAATATTTAAACCGCTGTATGGAAGACATAACCAACCTACAAACTGGCGGACTCAGTTATCTGAAGCCTTTAAAACAAACCTTGAGAATGGAAATCCTTATCTGCCAGCTGGATGCAGTAATCCACGCTGCACTGAGCTTTGCCTAGTTTTGCGCTGGTTACGCGAGTTCACGATCCCCACCAACCGCCAATTCCCAAATGGCTCTTCGCGTTCCACTTATGTGGTTTGCACGTGCAATTTCGTTTAATCCCTTCAAACCAGAGGGTGGAAAGGCAGAATGATGTTGGACTGTGCGGATTATCTAATACGGGATTAAATCAAAATGATCACATTCAGTAATCAAACAGTTGACCTGAGCAGAGGACGGCGTTGCGAAGTTCCTGATGCGAAGAAGCTAAACTGGAACGAAACTGCTCACCTGGAGAGAAAGCAAAGGTAGGAATCCCACTGCGTCAGATACAGTCCAGATCTTCTAACCAAATGCTTTGTATGGTACAGTAATCCCAGCGTAAAACTGAGATACTGTGTCGCAAACAAGAATTGGTACTGGGACTTTAAATCTAAAATTTCTGATTATAAATCTTCTTCAGACAACAATCCAAAGTTAACTATATCGCGATGCAACCGAACAGAGTAGCGGCCTCCCATCAGACACAATTGCATGATGCTAACAAACTTGTTAGTATCGGTCAAGCATCTATTAGCAGTACTGCAGCAGCTATACTGGGTCAGTGTGAGGTTTAATCAAACCTATATTACTGTCCACTTCGTCATCAAACACATTACAATAAAAATACTTGTAGGAATTCTAGGAACATTTGATCCCCCGCCGATCCTTTGCAGTAAGTCAACTAAGTCATGATTATCATTGCACATGCAGCTAGAAGACCGTGTCATGTATCTTTTGGGGGGCAATTGAGTAGGTGGGACAATTTTATAAGATTTTGATGGACGAAACTCGCAAATGAGTGGTAATACTTGATTTGGTGGTGCTGGAAAAAAGCAGCAGTCCATTCGTCAACAAACCCCAAGGGGAGGCTACCATACGCTCTGTTAAAAAATGATTTGCTTCGATAGGTTAAGCAGGAGGCTCGATCAGTTTCATTTCGTAATTAGCATTCAGTTTGCCCCTGGTAAATATTTCGGAAAGCAACATATACACATACATCTGGTCCCTCGAGTAAATTAGTTGGACCTCATACTTCCCACCTCCATTCCACACTACTAATATGATTTGATGGTGAGATGCTGCTCCAAACCGGTGTGTTAACGTAAGTGGATATTACAGCTTATTGCGCGAACAGCTCTAAGAGAAGGCTCACAAACTACCTTGTATGCGGAAATCTGTTGTGGTTCTGAACGTGTGGCCGAGTCAAAGGAGTTTTCAATAGTCGTTGTAGGTGCGTCATGGTAACTGTGGGTACCAAAGGGAGAATAAAACTTTAAAATACATTTGAGACAACTCGGTTTTCCGAATATTTATTACCATCAAGATTCATTTAGTCTGGGCATCGAAGAGCGCGTAATTGGTCGCAGACTTGGGCTGAAGCCTTGTTAGACACAAGTAGATTGCAACTACCAAATGACTTCATTTAAACAGGTTGAAAAGACAGTGCTGCACAAGTAAAGAGAATCTAAAAACCGGTCAGTAGGCATGCAATGTTTTCGAGATTTCTTATTTCCCATAACTCGGCCAATACTCGTATTCTCGATTTTCACTTCCCATTGGCTTACCTGGTAGCCATTGGACTCATCTAGGTACTTCCGGTTGTGATTATTGCGTTTTCTTCGTCATCTCGCCGATGAACTTATTCTCGCCTCCAACGCCATTAAATGCTCTCGCTGTGCCAACTCACTGCTGTAAGCACAAGCCGGGTCACATGTTCGATTCCCAAGAGGCTAAGAACTACTATAAACTATTTTTCTTACGGTGTTCCTCCCGATAGGTGGATGACCGTCTGACTGCTGCTAGTTGTGTAGTAATTATACCTGCTATTATTCCACGGGACAGCTTTGAGTCAAGTAGCTAACCGTTTCTGCCATGCTTCTATCTACTCGAATTCTAACGAGGATATATCATACCGTTAGTCGACTGGGACTGTTCGGTACACCAAAATGCAATGGACACTCCAGTCTGTGTAAGCTTATCAGCTTCCGATCAGTTAACACAATCGTGGGAAGATGACTTACGAATTAAAGCCAAACACCCGATTAATGGAACCCATTAACTGGTAGTGCTTTTTGTATCTATCCTATCTACCAAACTAAGGTAATCAGGTATTAATTAACCATGGTTACATGTGTGGTATGCCGTTTAAATTATGTAGTATGAATGACCTTATACTTGCTTCATCCTAATTATTCCGACAAATGCTCAAGGCCAAACCCACGAAGTAATTGAGTTTGATTCATTCTCGCCATAACTAAACTAACTGTTACGGTCAAAATGCAGGCCGTTCCGAACCAAGAAAGATCCAATGAAAGGTCAGAATGCCTGCGAGTATGAAAACTTTCGTAAATATTTGTGCCCCTTAAGCTTATACATGCAACGGTGCAGGTGTTTACTTTCCGCTGTTATCGGTACGGATGTGGAAAAGGAATGCGTGTGAACGATTTCACTCGGGCGGCAAGTAATGACTCTAGTTTCTGTTATTTGTACACTTGTCTCATTGTCCATACTTAACTTGGTATGCAGTTTACATCATTTAAATTTCCCTGTATCAGACAGCATTTCAGCATACTTACATGGACGATAGACACGTAACTATATCAGGCAAAATAGTGAAACTGCTGCAGGAGATACAGCGAATAAGCGCGGCACATGCAGGTATTTTGACGGACTACATTAACTGAGGTGAAATACCTTCATAACTTGTGGACTGATTACGGCTAGCTACAAAAAATCTGAATAAGAAAAATTGTCCTTTCAGGTTTCTCGGTGTGAAGTGTGTAATTACTAACATCCATAGGTAATTTACTTGTTAAACCTAGCAAGTTACTTCGAAAAGCAGCACTGCTAGAAAGTGAGCTCATCTAACAGCTTCATTTGGAATACAGAGCTTTAAAAATAACCAAGTATAATGGTGCTAGGTTATCGACTTGATTGCAATCCGATCTTTATGGGTTCTGTGCCGCAATATTCTACCTGTCCATCTCAAATTCTCTATGTAAGTGGTAACCCGGATGTCGCATACGGACGCGGTTGTGTGAATGTGCCAACAGCTTGAGAACCTCCCTTCGTCTGAGGAACAAATGATGGAGGTGCTGGTCGAACAACAAACAAACCCTCAAATGCGACACTGTAACAGAAGTGTTTATATGCAGACCGGTCGGGAATGAATCATCCCCCAGGCTAGGCTACCCATGTTGTCGTCGTCCCCACCGTCACCGTCGTCTCTGTTACAACAACCCCTGGGCAAAAAGACCCGGATTTGTGCGCCCATGCGCTTTGGTCTTCACAATCGACCCTCCCTCACCGCGTAGACACTCCGGTGTGCATTGTCAACGTCTAGCTGCAATCCCATCTGTCAAGATTGTGGTGGTTTCAGATCTCGAGTGTGTGTCGCCCCCAATGATTATGCAATCGAGAAGCGAACAAGACCACCTCAATTCACTGCCCCACATGCGGGATTGCGTGCATTACTGATGCGTTGCCGCGTCCCCCTCCACTTTGTGACAGTAACATAGCACAGGTGGCCAGATGTCTTGGATTTCCACGTAGGGCAGATTGGTTGAGTTTGCGATCCACCACCACAAACACAACCAATGCAGACGTCACCCAAGTGTGTGTGGCGTAACGTTAGTCCAACCCAACCCGCAACAACACTGTGACGCGGAACTCGCACAAGCACGCATGAGCGTAAAGCTTTTTGATGACGCTTGTCGCGACTTATGAAGCCGGAAACGATTTTGGCATGATCGAAGTGGTCGGTCTCTCAAGTACCCAATCTATTTAATCATAAGAGTTCGGTTGTCATTTCCTCTTGCTAACGCAGACTATTACAGATCCGTCGTACAAATCCCATGTGATCGCTTAGTAAGTAAATATATCGCTTCTCATACAGCGTGTGCGCAAAAAATCAGAAACGGCACCAAGTTGTACTAAGGGACGTGAAAGCAGAGCAGTTTGCACCAGCAGATGCTTGATTAAAATTCTGGACTCACATCACGATTAAACGAAATCTGCAACGTGTGATTACACTCAGTTCTTTCGTACCAATCCTGTGGGCGAAATGTATATATGCTACGGTTAGCTTTGAAGCCAGCACGTTCAGCGTACGTCCGTGACGGAAGATGTATTTCACAACGGCATCTATTTATAGGAGGATTCTTCCCATTTCTCGGGATCTGTAGCCCTGCAAAATTGATGCAAACATTATCCATGCGGGCATTGCATGTTTGTTCTGGATGGTATTGCAGCAAGAACTATTTGGCTCGCTGAGAAGCAACCTGGTTTAGCTATGTTATCAAGCGTACAGTTAGTAGGTCAGCATCGTTCTCACCTGCGCTAGCGTGGAAAAGTGAAGCCAGCCGAAATCGCAACTGCGAAATCTGTGGGCATAGAGCCGGACGAGATGCCTACAGCATCAGCGTCAACAATGATACAACAATATAAACACAAAGATCACGAATACCAAATGTACCCTTCGTTTGGTCGGATCGATAATTTTGAACAACCCCGTGTCGCTAACCGATTTCGGCGCGCAACTTATTCAGTGTGGACCCCGACTCCCAATGAAGTGAACTTTGATCGTTATGGTCACTAGAACCGTAACTGTTGAAGCCGCTAGATTGTGCGTGTTGCCTTCCCGAAAGAAATTCACCCTAAAACCTGTTTTGCGCAGAGTTAACCTCATCCGGTCGAGAAGGCAGGCTCCGAATCCAAGGTCATTGGGATTTCAGCCAGAACCTCCATCCCTAATGTAGATAATCGAGGCGGGCAACAAGTGTCACATCATTTAATGACTGATTGGAGGATGGTAATTACGTGGCAGCCAATATTTACATTGTGGTAGAACACTACTACTGGTGAATACTGAATACATGAATTCTGTACAACTCTTTCCAAATATGGTAAGAAAGTTATACAAGTTGTCTGTCTTGAATATCATTATCGTTCGCATGTAACATTTAAAATACCTTACAGTATTGCAGGACTCACAAATGTGACGTCATCGTGTGTGCAATGGCTCTCTGAATTAAATAGTCGTAAAATATAACTTTAAAAACCTTTGAACTGCTGCACATATGTTGTCTCCATAACATGCTCAGGGAAATTGTTCCAAATATTTATCACTCTCCATTCGAGGCATATTGGATGGGGAAAACGCTTCACATCCGGCACGACAAGTTTGTATTTGTGTACGCGTGTGTTGCATGGCTCTCGTAATTGCAGCATTTTCCTCAGCATGGGAAGTCACCGAGAAGTAGAATACGGTAGGTCATAATGAGGTCGACTCGCACCCGACGGTAGGACGAGGTGTAGAGTCCTATTTTTAGCAACCGTCTTCATACTCACAGCCACGTAAACTCGGAATGAGCCTAATAGCAAAGTATTGGACCCGTTCAAGCTTTTGTGCCTCGCGTCTGGTAATCGGAAAATAGACGGGAGAACCATACTCTAACATTTGTCCAATGATGGAAGAGAAATGGATAGTGGCAACTTATTCAGACCATGTGCCGAAGACAGTTTTGAGCATGCGCAGTCCGTTACGACATAGCATGTTCGTGTAGTCCACGGACTTCAAATCGTAGCGCTAGAGTACACCTAGGTCCCTCACGGAGGGTGTGGGATATAGCGTTTGGCCTTCAAAGGTGCAGGTTCGCAGTCAGCAACCTTCCACAGGTTCATAAATACAGACTTGGCTAAGGTGAGCGGGTGTTGAACTTCTGCAGTCCATGTGGATAGGCGGTTGATGTCTTGCTGAAGTACACCACAGTCGTCGGGAGCGTCAATTTATTCCAAATCTTCATGTCGTCCGCAAACAAGACACACGGCGACCGGAGAAGCAGAGGTAGATGGTTGATGGGGATCAGGAGCAGAGTAGGCCCCAGCACAGTGACTTGAGGCAAGCTACTTGTATAAAGAAACCAGTCAGTTAGATGCTCGTCTACCTGTAACCTCAAGTTTCGTCCAACTAGAATGTCGCGAATCCACCGGTGCAGTGAACCACCTAATAAGCAGAGTAAATGTAGTAAATGTATTAATTAATAAGTAACTAAAGCGTTGTGAGGAAATGAGAACATTTAGCAAGGAGGCTGCCTTCGCTACTACACTTTTCTAATTGAGGTATTAATGCACTACCTTTGAACAGAACTGAACAAATCTTCAGCTATGTTAAAACGTTAGGAAGGGCATTTATTTGTACAGCTTACTAATGGAGACAGGTGTATAGAAGGCGCGTTTATTCTACATGCTGACGCGGTTGAGCAAAAAATGGCATAGCCACTGATCTTAGTGTGGTCTGCCATTTCCATTTTAATTCTAGAGAGCTGGTAGAATAGTAGGTTTCATATGTCAAATACGTGACATAGGAAAAGATTCGGACTGGACCGGGAGTCGATCCTTAAGACGCTGGGTTATAAACGGGGTAGTTTTAATAATAACGTACGGATAGGCAACAGTGGAAGACTTGACCACTGCATTTTGGAGTCTTTTGTCCAGTAACTCAAAAGGAATATCTCCCTTGAAAGGAACAGTAAGATAAACATCCATTTTTGACAGTCACGATAGTTTGTCTTTGGTCAAGGGTCACAGAGTTTCTCCGAATAAACTGAGCATGATAACACTTATCTTGTAGTGTGCTAAGGATGAAATCCTTTTCGGTTTCCAAAGTTTCGGGGCTACAGATTCTGCTGGCGCCATAATACAGGCAACGCACTAAGTTTCGTTTGTACTTTAACAGTACCAAGCTACGAAAATATGTGTACTAACCTATCCAGGTCGGCTTTCGGTTGACACTTCTTCGGAGTGTGACATACTCTCGTCTGCTAACAATATGTCCAGAAATGCTATCTTTCCTTGGTTTTCAATTTCGCTCGTAAACTTTAAACTGTGCTGCGCGCTAGTGAACTGATCTAGTAAATGAGCGAGTCCAAAATGCAGTGGTCAAGTCTTCCATTGCTGCCTATCCGTACCTTATTGTTGAAACTGCCCCGTTTTTAACCCAGCGTCTTAAGGATCGACTCCCGGTCCAGTCCGAATCTTTCCCTATATATATTTACTTGCACCTGTGGTGTAAGATACCTCGAACACATGACAAGACGCTTCACCAATCGGATAGCAGAACATTTCCCAGCAGCGTTATGGAAGAATGCAGTCAAAAGGGCCAACAGTGCTGTTTTGGAACATTTAGTCCAGAGCGGGCACCAAGTCGTGACGACAGAGGCTTTTAATGTTTCATACGTTGTGCCGAAACACTACCCAAAAGGAGTTGAAAGGCGCCTACTCGTGACGGCCGAGGCTATTTCGATCCGGTTGATGCAACCAGAATTATGGAAGTAGAGGATGTTAGTTCAAAAGCTCCATTTACCCTGGTCATAATTTTACTGTGACTCGCCGTTCTCCTCGACCTCCGAAAATGACCTTCTCACCCCATCGGACAGCTGAACCGTGGTGTGTTGTATTGTGAACATGTGTGTATACGTGTGAGCTTAGCTCTTATAATCGATTGCAAAGAATCGAATACTTGACCAATTCTAGACTTGCCATTTTAGCCTATCACGATTTTAACCAGTTTTTTATATAGTGTTAGCGTGATGAGATATATCGAAAAGATATGTCTTCGCTGAGCTGTGTGTTGCTATCTCTATGGGCATATTTCACGAACCAATTAAAGGTGGTTTGTTTCCCGCCTTGGGTCTGGTGTGTGGTCGGTCATGGCTGAAGGGTGGAGGCTTACAATATACTATTGCAGATCGGCCTTAAACTGCTCTTTCGGGGACTTCCAGCTCGAAAATTTTGAAATTACCTGAGATGAGAACATGGTCTATAGTCGTCGCAGGACCCTCCTAAAAGATAATATCAGGCGTGGGTCCATCTCTAGGGTATATTGGGGTGGATAAACAAATGCCAAATGGCAATTTTCGTTGCGTTTATTCGCAGGCTGCACCAGAGTGAGTCCATATTCACCATTTCTGGATTGGCCGCCAGTTTGCACACTTGGTCATTACAGTAGTAAACCTTACCCTACCTCCCTTACAGGAGCGATCGTTTCGAGAAAGAGATATGACATGAATGTCGAACTCGGAGTCGGTAATTTCTGATTGCAACCTATTTTCTGTGACGATTATGAGGTCCCAGGCATTTAGCGCTTGAAGTAGCCGCAGTCCGGCAAGCTTGTTCAGGGAGTCTCATGCATTGGTGCACATGCAGGAAGCTTTCTCTTTACTTAGCAATGCCTCGTGAGATGCGTGTTTTGGGTAAAATATTTTGCAAACCGTTACAATATCAGCAAAAATCCTTCTTTGCGTGAGGCGATGGTGAACACGTGTGTGACTAAACCATGGATGCCATCATAACCTCTCTGTTTCTCTCTCTGTACGTTGGTTAGTTGCTTGAAGTCATGCGAACTCTTGTCGGGAATTGACCCGTCCGAGTGACTGCTCTCGTGTGTTTGCTTAGCGGATGCTGCTTTACTCCTGAACTCGGAAGAAAGGATATTGCGGTTGGTATACCAGCCCACCAGCACCATTGCTGAGAGTTGCCCTGCTTCAAGCAGGACAACTTGCAAAATCCTCGGGCAACCTATTTTGTAATTTGGCGGCCAGCGCAGCTCCGAGATCGATTGCACCATGACGTTTTCAGGGAGATGGTCTCCCGAATGTCTCTCCATTGCTCCTGGTCCTCATTAGTATTTTCGCTCTCATCATGGCTTCCAGCCTCGGGAACACCCTGTACAAGAATGGTCTATGTTACGGATTGCTTCCGGTTTTCGTCAAAGTCGTGCTTCGCCTGTCTGCGTTCCCTCCACGGAATATCCGGGAATATGCGGATGGAACATGACCCATTCCGGAAGCGAGTTGTCGATAACACGACAGCATCTGCTTCATTAGCGGAAGCCAACACAATTCGGAGAATTCTTGGTTCATAGTTATGCTGTGAGTTGGGGTGAAGGGTAAGGCGTATCGAATTGAGGAGTATGGCTGCAACACCTATGCTGTCACATATAGGGTTCCATTGGTTCACGTCATCGTGTTGTTTTCATTTTAGGGATTTTGACATCTGGAACGTTGGTGGAGATTACCGCTGGCATGCTATGTGCAACTCGGGTTGAGATCAACCGATCACTTTGTCTGCGTACAACCGACGGAAGCTATGTGGATACAACTTTGTTTTCTTCATTTCTTCTGGGTCCAGTTGGAGTGGCCGAAGGTCTAGGTTTTCGGTCATCTTTTGCAGCAAACAAGTTCCAGCCACCACTGGTGTCAACTTCCTTCTGAGGATGATGTTGCATTCTTGATGCTTCTTCACCGCAGTTGGGCCAAAGCAACTTACACTTACGTTAGGTCTTTTTAAGCCGAATAAATTTCATTCCACTTTATTTGCTTTTTCTTCTCCCTACCTGAATAATCTTTTATTAACTGGCCAAGTTGCTTACTTTAATTGTGGTTATCTTTGTTAACTTTATTGTGCTTGCATTATTTTTTGGGTAACTTGCGGACATTTTGTGCTTATCGCGGATTCGTTGCTAACTAACTTGATCATATGCTAATTTATCGAAATATCGGCATAGCCGTATTCTTTGACAGATAATATGATAATATGATATGATAATGTCATTTTAAGTGATTGCCCGTTGTTTGACATCCCCGCTGTGGCTGAGCTGGATATGCATGTTGACAAGGTGCCTACTACCTTGTCC
The DNA here is from genome assembly GCA_944474145.2 of Dicrocoelium dendriticum. Classification (NCBI taxonomy): domain Eukaryota; kingdom Metazoa; phylum Platyhelminthes; class Trematoda; order Plagiorchiida; family Dicrocoeliidae; genus Dicrocoelium; species Dicrocoelium dendriticum. The sequence continues at coordinate 62,068,580 of OX104061.1, forward strand.
ATACCGGCTGCAGGAGACAGTTGGTCGTTGCTGGCGGGGACGGGGTGCACGGTCTTTGTGGTCGTGCTAGGCTAGAAGAGAGGTTCCATGCACTCAGTGTGGAGCGGACTACGGTACAGCCACCGCCTTATGTGCACTTGATTCTCAAATACAATGTGCTTGTGTTTGCCTGGGAAGGAGTGTGGGCCAGGCTCCGTTAATGAAATATGGCTCCCATCCACATGCCTCCCGGTCTTATTCCTTCTGGTTTACAATGGATATGAAGTGTGTGGATGGAGCTGTGTGTGGTGCAGCGCAAGCCATTCATGGTCCATCCGTAGGCGCAGGCGTCCTGTGGCTGGCTATGGTGACAGGCAAATCCGAAACCGCATGCCGCCAAATATATATATATATATATATATATATATATATATACGAGCGGCCTAGGAAAACAAAATAGAAGGTAACAAGCACGGAAAATTTAGTCAAGGTACAATTGTCGAAAAAGGAATAGGAAAGCAGCATTGATAGATGCATGATGTCTTTAGAGTGCACTGTACCACCCAGCTGTCCAATTGAAGTAGGGAGGCGACTTATGATTTTCCACCACGAACCTATGGCTGAATAGTCCAGGAGTCGCGTATATGAGGAGCCGATGAATAACTACGCAATTCCTCTACATTTCGCTTGCTCATGTGCAAACAGGGGCCCAGCCCTCCTCATAATTTTAGCCTCAGTTTGCTGGTATATTTGCTCCAACGGAGTGATGCATGAGGCATTGACCTTATTTAGAGGCTAATCACATAAGCCACATAGCAGTGTTGAAAAGGGACGTTCGCTTATCATTTAAAAACACATCCTGTCCTGGACCACACGCCGAACTATTCTTTGGAACAGGATGATCCTGAATCATCCATCTTGCATCACAAGGAGATTGTTCATGGAGCAATCCTGTTGGGTGAATCAGCTGATAAAGTTATCCGCAGTAACCGATAAACCGTACTGAAAGTTCGCTATCGTACGACCACCGCCGGTAGCGTGTGCGCTGGGCATCCGCGATGTCGCCCGCACCTACGTGGATTCGAACTGGTGATCACCAGGCAAGTGCATAACACCCGAATACGATATAGAGTACCAGCTGATAAACTTTGCGTGCTTTTGTAACCGGGTGATCACTTGGCAATTTACAGCCATCGGCCTGAAAAACGGCGGAGCACACAAAGCACTTGAGCTTTGCTGTAAAAAAAACGTTCCACAGATTGTTAGTAGAAGGGTATTAAAAGCCAACATCTGATATTGTGTAACAATTGACTACTGCGAAGAACTCAGCGAAACCGATAACCTTGTGCTGCGTACTTTCTGGTCCGCATCTCTCAGCCAGTTCCTTACTAGTTTGGCCTCTTCAGGCTGAGATATCAATTTACAGCTGTAATCCCATACGTTGTGAATATCGGCTAAAGCCTTTACGTTTAAACTGCAGTCAAGAATAGCGTTAGAATAAACGGTCGATGGCTTACTGGGGGGCATTTGCGGTGCACCCGTATCTGCTTCACCTGCAGTTCCAGTAGATTCAAAGAGCAAAGTTCTGTTCAGGTTGCAAATGTGCACCGCAATCCATTCAAACAACATGCGATGCAAAATGACCCTTTAAAATTGGCGAAATTACACCAGCCTTGTCCTCAAAGTATGCGTTCAGTGGGCATGGCTGTTGTTATGAATACTAGTCTCGGGAAAACGTACTACTTAACCAGCATTGTTATTAGCTGCACCTACGAAAGTTGACTTGCGGAATGGATTAATAAAAAGGCCACATTAACTAGTTATGAGTTGCTTTGCCCCTATTTGCTCGTTCTCATGGCATGCAACGCTGTGCTATCCGCACACAATTTAGCACGTGTTGTTTGTTCCAGTCTGTAGCACCGTGTGCTATGTCAACCGCTCTCGAACGATCACACGACAACAGCTTTCACGCAGCCGCAATGTGTGCAATACTCTGATTGGTTACAACACGCGGTCACCCCCATGAGCAGACCGATCACTGATTTGACCGAACTGTCTGGCGCATAAAACATGGAGCCTGCCGACACATGCATGGCTCTGGTAGACGGTGCTGTGTAGAAAGAACGCAGCGGAGTGGAAAGAAGTGGTATCAGTCGTTGGCCTTGCAACATGCTGCAATCATGGTTGTGTGACTATCGTGTGTACATAAGCGCACACTGATCAAGGTGTACTCTGGTCTCAACATGTGACATAGTATTGTGACGGTAGGTTGCATAATTCCTCGCTGACAGGCGATATCGAACACGGTTCATTAGGCAGTTTCTCCCTCGGGGATACTGGTAGGTTGAATAGGGCGAGCAAGGCTTTTAGCTCAAGGGATGTTCCGAACGAACATGAGAATCCCAAATGCTCTTGATCAAAAAAACTATACTGCTCTGTTGTTAATGCATCTGGACGGAGAACATCATGCCATGAGGCTTGGAATTCACCATGCGTTTTTGGTTGCGAGTCTCAATGTTGGAATTGGACACCTCATGTTAATTTAGACTCCGACGCACATTAGAATAATTATCAGTTACCGATCAGTCGAGACAACTGTAGGGATATTTTAGAGTTGATCTGTCTCACCAATGTGCTAGATCCCCCGTAGACTCATTACTAATTGGTGCTAAGCAAAAGCGGTTTTCGTGCTAATTTACATAGATACATGCTTGGATTTATGTGTAAGGATTCCTCTCCTCCCGATGCACTTCGAATGAATATATATCCACTAATATACCTTTGAGCTTGCTACCCCTAGTAAACTCTACTGACCGCTTCCTCATCTAGGTTGATTGCAAATGAAAAAGCATGGGACAAGTTGGTTACATCAAATGAACACACAGGGTTTGATAATATTCGTCAAATTATGACGGAATTTCCTCACTCGCGTCATTAAGTAATAGATGTGTTCAGTGACTTTTATGTGAAGAAGACACATGTTAGTTGCTAGAAATCAGTTTCAACTCAGTTAATGTAAGCCCAAGCATTTCCCATTGGTATCGACGTCGCCATTCAGTTTACGGGTTTGTGGGATTCGAATTCAGGCCATGCTGAGTTTATAATCCAAAGTTCTTTCACCAACCTCTCGTAACAGCAAATACTTTCCTTTGCGATATTGTCACCGAATGCCGGTTCACCTTGCTTGTTATAGCGATGTGAAACCAAAATTTAGTAAGTTGGAATTACGCAAGTAAATTAGTGAGCATACATTACCGTAGCAAGTACGAGTATAGGTTAAGATATCGCGTGTTTCCTCGTATTTTCTTTGGAAGTGACCTAGAGATACTGGTACAGGATGATCTCGGAGTCTCAAAGCCAACCGCTTAAGCGGAGAAAAGGGTTAGCGGCCACTTGTGCTTACTGCGGAGGAAGTTTAGCAGGTTTGCTCCTACCAACTTTCCTTTAATGCTCAAGGCGTACGTAGGTCAACATATAGAACATGCTACTCAAGTGTAGCCCCCTAACGAAAACATTGCCTCGTCGCTATTGAGAACCCAAAGTGAGGAGTAACTAGCATTATTAATGTTTTGCTCTACCTCTCTTACAAGTCTAGATTATGAACTCTGGGAGTTTTCAAACCCCAACAGTGTCGTCATCTTCAAGGTAATCATACAATTGTGTACCAGATCCTCAAGGATGCGAACCAAACATGAGGTGATTTTTTCTACAGGATTTATGTATCAAATGGACCCAAGTGAGCGACCATATTTTCTTTTTCTCACGCTATAGATCAATGACCACTGCACCCCGTTGTATTTCTGAATGTTTATGCTCGATTTTTTGTTAAATTTTACGCTGATGTTATTTATCAGTGTATCCATCTCGGTAGACGTTCGGTAGATGCCCCAAATATATTTTGATTTCATCGTATTCACCCTAACCATCTTACGGGGCATGTCAAGCACTTGCTTTTATCCCGTGATAAATCATTGTTCATTGATTTGGATCGAATCAACAAATAGGCAGATATAAACCACCTCCCCCTGAATCCTGCCAAGTGTCACCTACTGTCATTGCGCAGCAATCTTACCAACACGTACCTCGTGATCAGTACGTTTTACGGCGCGTGACCACAGAAAGAGACTTAGGTATCATTGTGCAAGAAAGTCTGGGGAATTCGCTCCAATGTTCGAAAGCAGCAAACGTAGCGAACATGAATCTGAGACTTTTGAGGCGAGCTTTTGTTGTTTTTGAACGACGGTTGGTACCCATGCTTGTCAACTCCTTTATATCCGTCCCCACGTCGAATATGCTGTCCAGGCTTGGTGCCCATGCTTAAAACTGGACATTCATCTCTTAGAGCAGCCCCAACGAAGAGCTACGAAGGCAACACGCGGATTATCTGGTCTTAATTATGAAGTGCGTCTCAGTTTAATCGGAATGTTTTCCTCCGAATACCGACGACTACTCGGAGATCTCGTTCTCGCAAACCGGATATTAACGGAAAGCAATCACCCGTGCAAATCGCTGCTCACCCTAGCCTCATATAAGCGGTCGAGAGGTCGTAACCTCAAGCTGATAATCCAACACTCCCGATTAGACTGTAGGAAATATTTTTACTCTCTTAGAATCTGTTCACAATGGAATGACTTGCCAACGCATGTGGTAAACGCTCCGAACATTACAGCCTTCAAACAATGGTTAGACATTCATCTGAGTGACAAACAACACAGTTTGGTGTGATGTACTAGGTTTAGACTATTGGCATTTCAGTTCCATGTCAGAATCTAATGATTTTTATTTATTTTGCATTTACCATCCAATGGGTCTTGTAAAGCCAATGCTTGATCGCTCCCACTTATGGGGCCGTGTACCGTCCGTCGGTAAATATACAAATTTATTTACTTATTTATTTATTTATTTATTGTTATCCCATCATACACCACTGAACTATTAAAATTGTTCAAATTCAACCACAAAAAATTACTGCAAGGCAACCACTTGAATATGGACACATATTTGGTCACATTCCCCAGAAGTGCTTTTCCTGTTCATGTGTCGCAGCAGTGGAATATTTTCCCACGTTGTGTTCTTCGCTCTTACGTTAGCTGAGTTCAAATCGACTTGTGGTTGAGTTACCACATCTGCATTACAAGACTTAACCCGACTGTCTAGGACAGTGTAAACAACTCATGTGCACAACTACATTTAGAAGTGAATCCTCCTTTACGCTCTATGTTGCTTGATACATTTGCCATTTGGTCTCGCTCTATACCTAGAGAAATCGTTAAGCATTTACTTCTTTAAACGTGACAAGTTTATTGTCCCATTGTTTCAAGTATAGCTCACATATCCACAGAGGCCAATCTGTCCGTTTTCTAAACCAACTGTATAATGATATGGAATACTGATGTGATATGATATGGAATACTGAAACGGTGGCTTATGACGGTTAAAACCTTACACGTTTAACGGGTGCCGTAGATCGGTCAGGGGAGACACTGCAAGTGAATGGACTGCGCATACATATCGACCGAAAACTTCGTATAAGCTATATCTAAGGATAAGGGCAAATGGCATCAGCATTATGGAAGTGAGATAGCGCCGTGCACCGTATGAAACCCAGGTAGCTCATTCAGCTGCAGCGATTTCCCGTCAACCAGCGTAGAAAATACTTCCAAATAAGCAAAGTTACAGTAATACATTCCGGATTACTGCGTTTACGCAAATGAATGCAGCAACCTGAGTAATATGGATAAACACTTTTTAAAGGTGGTAAGGTGAGAGGACATGCGAGTGAGTTTGCAATTACAGTCCAACCTCCTATAGCGGCCAACTGTCTAAGGTGATCACCTGTCTATGGCGATTAACGAAAGACACCCCCAACGTTTTCTTTTATGAGTAGTCTTTGTGAATGATCCTCGCCATAGTAACCAACTGTCCAAGGCGAGCACTTGTTGTTCTTACCTTGACTGATCGCCTTAGACAGGTTTGGCAGACCCTGGTGGGTTAGACAAATGTGTTGTTGCACTTAGTTCAAGTGATTACCTATCACTTTGGTGCATGGGGTTATTCTTTAAGTGTAATGGTATACGTGATCATGATCACGTTGCGTTTGACGTGCAGCTTTCTCTCCGCGTCCATTAAACAGTTGAATTTTCTTTGTCCACTGTTTGCACTGAAGGTGGCGCAACCCCTTGTTGTTATTTCACTGCCCGACTGACGTTCTTCTTTGTTCAACAAATATGAAATAACTTGTACCGTTACAATCGCAATACGGTTTAAAACATTGCTAGCCCCTTTACTTTAGAAGATAGCTCCAGTTCCCACTGAGTCAGTTCATCTAGATAATGCTCGCTTTCCAGATATGGATGGTTAACATTGTTGGAGCTAGGGTGGCATGGTCAACGGAACGATGTGCTTCCTTACTGCCCATGTATAGATAAGTAGATGTTACAAGTTATACGTATGATCCATAGTATAGCGACCAGTGGTCATTTTGAGCGTTTTAAGTCCATCCTTAGTCTGGTGAAAGATTACCTTCCTTCAAGCATCCCCTCCGTTTCTAGCAACTGGTTTAATGTAGCAACTTGCGGTACATTTTGGAAGCGACTAAAGTGACTAGTTAGTGGTAATCATTAGCCATTCCATTTTAGGACTGGTTGCATGTCAACACGTCTATGAACTCGTGTGAGCCAGTTTCAATCTGATGGATATATTCCGATCCACCAAGGACCAGTGCATGAAAGTCGAACTTTGAAATTTTATATCTCTTTACCTGCAGAACATTTCCTTCTGTCAATCTGAATTGAGCCATTACTTCCATTGAATCGGACTGTAATTCTCTTAAAGTTGATCACGACTAATTTGTTGTGTCTATCCGTGCTTCACAATCTTCTGACAAACTCATCTCACAAGCCCAAGTTACTGTGGACTTATTCGATTACCACATATGAAATCTGGTGTTTTGTACATTTTGGTTAGTTATGCAGATAGCACAGTGAGGGTTAGTTGAACAATATCATCAATTGAGGTCCCTCTTATGATCATATTTTATCAGGCCAGATTACTCTCTTTTGACGTGAATCGCTGCGCCCTTCACATTCGCCTACAACGTTCGTCATAGAAAATGTGATAATTCTCTTTGCACTTCCAGCAGTATCATCTTGCGCCACCGTCGAAAACCTGACAGTGTGATAAATGTTGAAAATATTCTCTACTTTTCTGTAAGCAATGATGCTGGGTTTGTAACTGGAATGGTGATCTCTTAAAATTATAAAAATTTCACGTGGCTGTAATTCGCACCTAGTGTAAAAAAATCTAAAATCCATATCTATGTCTACATCAAAATGTGTACGTCCCCTTGATCCAGTTATTTTCTGGAACGAATTCATTAGAAAAGGAAAACACGCCTTCTCCTGGGCCCGACAACTGGTTCCTCGCTACCTCCCAGTTAATTCAAATCCGTGGTGCGAAACGGCGACAGATGGCCGGGATCTTAGAATTTCAGGTACCACCGATTGTTGCTACCGCGAATGGCCGCTGTTTGTTTGTCTGTCGAACAAACACACAAGTGGTTGCATTGTTGTTTGAATACGAATCGACTGGTCGTTGGCGCAGCAACCGAATTTGTGGCAGGGGATAGCTTTCTTTTCCGAAGCAAAAGGCTTAAGTTACCGTGTGCACGTTAGATTTGTTTGCCACTGGAGATCGGGATTACGATAGAGGTACTGCGCATCAAACCTCGCTGTCCTTGTCAGTTGCACCACATGGTGTAATTTAATTTTTCACTACGTTTGATTATAGTCATTCAGTTCTGGTTAGAGCAAGCTGGTATGCAGCAAAGTAGGATACTCACGGAACGTTACATTGAGATCAAATTGTCCCAAGGTTTAAAGGGAACATCGTAATGGGTTGAAAAATGTCGCTAGCAGCGCAATAAATGATGTTCATTCGGAAACGGGGAACGCGAATCCGTACCTGGCGGAGAGATTACTCGTTACCGATAAGGCATATCCGTTGATTGGCAACAGTCGGAATGCGGGTTCTAACCCCAAATGATGGAATATACACGACTAACGAGTTCCTAGGCTTGTGCTGAAAGTCTGACTGACTCTAGTCGTGATGAGCTTGTGCTTACATCTACATATCTGTACAGAACTAAAAACTTTGCCAATTTCAATTTAGAATCCTCTCGCAGCAAGTGGAGCGAGAATTACTATGCAACACCCCGGATGAGTGGATGGTGATTTCACGAATTTTCGATGCAAAGCTTTAGTAAAGTTACCATCAGTTTCAGCATTTGCCAGTTGTTGTGAACAGCCTAGAATGCATGCAATAATAAAGGGGCAAATAATGGGACTCCATTACCTTCCTAGTATACTTCCACGAACACATCATGCCTTCTTCGATGTATGTTAAACAATTCCAAGTTGTCGCGACTGCGAAATACGCAGCTTAATGCTCCACAAGAATTCTAGCCCAACCGAAAGAAAAAGTACTTTGATAAATAATGCGTACGCATGATTCCCCAATTAGACAGACGAAAATGATGCTGTAGTGCACGTTGGAGGAGTGTGGGCGGAAAGGTAACTCTCATCCACATGCCTCCCGATGTTATTTTTAGGGTCCGCGCTGGATATGGGGTGTCTGTAAGGAGCTAGGGTTATTGCAGCGCGTCTCCCCATGATCCCTCTGCAGGTGTAGGGTTGTTGTTGCTGTCCTCCTGGAGGCCACAGTGAATTGCGTATCCGGAAGCGGATATTAACGACCAATATCTAAATTCAAGAGCAGCGCGATCCCAAAATCCTTACTTCATGCCCAACAGCCCCATTTAGCGCCCTCTCTCTTACCTTATAAACTGTTCGTGCCCGGTTTATCACAGGCGGCGTAGTAGGAAGATGAATGAACCAAGTTTTACGGCGCCACTGACAACAATTTCAATGGAATGTCCACCGGCAACGGTTTCAAGATTGACTTTAATTAACATACTTGCAAATGCAAGTGCGGTGGTTTAGAGCTGGGTATCCATGCTCATACATACGGATACTCTTCAATTTCCTTGCAACATTCCGCATCTAATTTCGCATAATCTAGTGGCCATTCATAGGACGCGATGTGACCCCGAGAGAACCCCTACATGCTAATCCCTTTAAGAACACCGCGATAGGGGGAAGAAAAAGGAATTTGTAAAATGAGGACCCGCAAAGGAGAAATGTAACGCCATTTGATCACTTTCAGCAGAGGTTAGAGGAGAGCTGGGTAACAAACTTTTGACGCAACGATTTGTATGGGTCCAAACAAGGATGAGCTAGGTCCCATTACAAGCTGCAGGGAATAAAAATCACTTCACATCAGTTACGGTCTGGATGCTCGGATAATATGATTCAGCGTCCGAATGACTAGCAGTACCGCGATTCAAACGATAAGTTTTCTTACATTACTTGTCCTGATGTTGCTTATGTATCCTAAGAAAGTGGCTGTATGCGATGAGGCTGGATCTTACCGTGGTGCGATGGTTTGCGTGCTTCAGAGATCCATTGAGCTATGCTGGGTGGTACTTTTGCAGCTTCAGAGCCCGTCATACTAGATTGGTCAATGGTTATAGGTCAGGCAAACTCGGCCATCTGGTCCTCCAGTTTGGGGTTGGAATGATGTGACTCCTTATTCCTTAAAACTGACTCCTTGTAGCCCAAAGCCAAACCCGCTGCCTTGCGGTCTGGTTTTTAAACAAATGCCTTGGCTGAGAACCTTAATCGTTCTCCTTTCTAGGCCTGGGCAACCTAACAGTATCCTGCCCATACACAAAGCAATGAATTTATCTTCAAACAGTTTCTTGTTACCCTGGCCGTCGCAGAGGATAATCAACGGTGACCTATCTGCTGTATCGAGCAGACTGGATAGTGGTTTGGATGCTACTGCTCACGCCTACCCATCTTCTTATTTGCCCTCTTTCGCTTTGGCACACTCGCCGTGCCTTTCCAGCTTCACTTTTATCCCCGCTGTTTGCAACCCCCAATTCTTGGCCCTACTCCATCATCATCATCATCATCATCATCATCATCATCATCATCATCATCATCATCATCATCATCATCATCATCATCATCATCATCATCATCATCATCATCATCATCATCATCATCATCATCATCATCATCATCATCATCATCATCATCCTCATCATCATCATCATCATCATCATCATCATCATACACGTTAGCTAGAGGTGGGGAACACCACAGCTACTGTGCCGCAATACAAAGAGAAAAAAGGAGAGAAAAAACAACAACTGGTGCAAGCTGGCTGAGCTACCTGTAACGAATGGGCATCGTTCCGGTAAGCTACCAGCCGGCTGCTGTGCACCCAAAAAGAAAAGAAAACTATTATGCAAGATTACATAGAGCTAAATAATGAGATCGTGGTTGGAGAGGGAGGCTAAGAGGGATGGGGTGGGACAAAGAAACTCACAGCACGAACGCCACTGAGGTCGGCTCCTTGCCATATCAGCAAGTGTGTCCAACCAAACGTGTTCATTGTCTTTCGGACCCCAACCAGGGAGCCGAGACGCTCCAACCGAGGCCAGCTCAGAAGTGAGGGCCGTCGTTCCTCTGGACCAAGTCATCGCTTGGCCACCCCTCCTCTTCTTCCATCCACACCCCCGGCGCGCAAACAACACACGTCGCGGAAGTCGGTGGGCTGGCATGCGTAACACGTGGCTGAGCCATCGGAGCCTGATGCGTGAAATAACGGTGCTGGGCGGTTCAGTTCCTTTTCCTGTGCCATAAACAAGGCGTCGAACACGCTCGTTGCTCACGCGGTGTTCCCACCAGATGTGAGCTAAATTACGAAGGCACCGGTGATCGAACGTAACTAGCCTCTTCAGGTCCGCTGCTTTAAGCGGCCAGGTTTCACAACCGTACCGTAGGGTCGAACGTACTGCTGCATTGTACACTCTACCCTTCAGGGTGAGAGTGATGTCGCGCCGGCGCCATAAGTGGCGAAGGTTAGCAAAAGCGCCCCGAGCTTTTGCTATACGATTCGTGATTTCATCTTCCATCCCACGGGCGCTGATACAACTTCCCAGGTAGTTGAATTTTTGAACGACTTCTAGCTGATCCCCACCAAGGGTGAGCGTAGGAGGCGGTCCAGACCAATCTTGGAGAAACGCTTTGCACTTCGAGGGCGCGAAGCAAAGCCCGAAGTGACGGACAGCTAGTGCTAATCTGTCCAGTGCCGCTTGGCACGTTTGTGAGCTGTCACAGATCAAGGCAATATCATCAGCATACTTTAAATCAAGAAGTCGTTCTCCCGGGAGTAGCTCCACACCTTCTAAGTCGTGTCCTGTAAACGTGATTTCCATGACTTCGTCAACAGCGAAGTTGAAGAAGAAAGGTGACAACGGGCATCCTTGTCTCACGCCGCTGGAGATATTAAAGGGCGAAGACAACCTGCCGTAAGCCCTCACTCTGCCCGAGCTACGCGCATATAATGCTCGGATAATGTTCACATATTTCTCAGGTACACCTTTCCTGAGTAGACAGTCCCAAAGTGCATGTCTATCCACCGAATCGAATGCACCTTTGATATCGAGGAACACGACAACGGTGGGCCGCCAATATATGTGACGGTGCTCCAACAACTGACGCAAAGTGAAGATGTGGTCAATGCAGCTACGACCTCGGCGAAATCCAGCTTGCTCTTCACGAATCTGGCTTTCACGAGTGCCAATCAGTCTGTGAAGGATGACAGAGGCAAGCAATTTGGAGGCGATGGAGACCAGACTGATTCCTCTATGGCTGCCGCATTCCGATCGTGAGCCTCCTTTGAAAATTGGGACTATGATGGACCGGCTCCAATCGGTTGGGACAGTTTCCTGCTCCCACAGTTTGACTAGTAACTCGTGTAAATCATCCACAAGAGCAGGTCCTCCGAATTTGAAGAGGGCTGGAGGAAGGTCATCAGGTCCCGCGGCTTTGTTCAACTTCAAGAGTCCGATCTCATGTTCGACTTCTGAGCGAGAGGGTGGATCCAAAGGAACAGCCCACGGAGCAGGGCGATCACTGGTCGGCGAGAAATCTAACTATTCCGACCGATTAAATTGCCTTTCAAAGTGTTCAGCCCAACGCTCCAAGCGTTTTGATAAGTTGCGGATAGGCTGTCCACTCTCGTCACGTATAGTTTCACTAACACCAGGTCTCCTGCTGCCCGTTTCCCGTATCAGACGGAATAACTCACAATGGTTACCAAAGGCAGCGGCCATTTCCATCGCTGTTGCACGACGAGACCACCAGGATTCGCGGTCTCTCTTCAGGCTAGCACGGAGTTTCGCCCGGAGCTCTTTTCGAGTTTCATTGTGTTCGCTTCCAGCCGGAATATGCCGGCGAGCATCTATAAGTTCCAGAGACTGTGAAGAGACCCAATGTTCATGTTGGCGATTAGACATACCACATGAGGATTTACCTGCTGCTAGTAAGGCTTGTTGCATATGAGACCGGTGAGCTTCAATTGCATCAAATGAGCGTTTATCCAATTTGGATGACAGCATAATTTGATAGGCGTTCAGAACAGCTGGCTTCACCAGTCTGCCGGTGTCAATGCGCTCACAGCATCGTCGCGGACGTCCGCCAAAGCGCATCCGCAGGTCAGCACATACAAGTGCATGATCGGTGTCAACACCTGTGCTCCAAATCGAGCGACAGTTCTGGATGCAGCCTCTCCAGCGGTAACTGATAGCAATGTGATCGATTTGCGTCCATAGCTGGTTCGAGGCTGGTGGGCGCCAAGTCACCCTCCGGCGGGTGCTGTGTCGGAAATTAGTACTCGCAAGAAATAAGCGAGCATCCTCACGCCCTACTCCACCTTGCTTCGAAAGGTTTCTACCTTTTAGTTTCAAATCACATGTAAATTCAGAGCGGCATTCCTGCCCTTTAGAAAAACCCATGCCCAAGCAACAGCCAAGTCCATTTCATCGGCTTCCATTTTGAGCCCTTGATTATCCTTTAGATGGGCATGATTCAATGTACGCACATTTCTACAAATCGGTCAACAGGCAGCAGTTGCCTGAACATTAGAGACCTTCTCGATGGATATATGCTGCTTATCGGAGACCCGCCTGCAAGAATCAAGCTCACTGCTCATTTTGCAATCCCATTCACTTGACACTAGCAGCACTTTCTCATTGTGTCTATCCGGTGACGAAGAAGCTTGGAACACCGGTCAAGCCGGTGTTGGTAATGCCCTGAATCCCCGGGCTGAAGCTGCTCTAGTTGACTGGATTCCAATCAGTAGCCGGTTGTGTGCGGTCCAATTGGCTGGCTCGTTCAAAGCTTCGAGGTCGCGGAGGACTAACAGCTGTCTATTCCTTATCGCTGGCTATGCACCCACAAACTCTAGCGCTGATTCGGTAAAAGGCGACTTCTACCACCAACTGACCCCGCTCCCACGCCACAGAAGAAATTGGACAACGTTCTACCCGCTGGGGATCTGCACGCTCAAGTTTGAAAATTTGCCATTGATGAACTGCATCTGGGTGGCCAACATGGTGTAGGCTCCCGCAATAATAACGGTGAGCGGTTACTTCATTAGTGTGAAGATGCTCGCTTATTTCTTGCGAGCACTAATTTCCTACATAGCACCTGACTTGGCACCCACCAGCCTCGGACCAGCTATGGACGAAAATCGATCACATTGCCGATGGAGAGGCTGCATCCAGAACTGTCGCTCGATTTGGAGCACAAGTGTAGACACCGACCATGAAATTGTGTGTGCTGACTTGCGGATGCGCTTTGACGGACGCCCACGACGACATTGTGACCGCATTGACATCAGCCAACTAGCAAAACCAACTGTTCTGAATGTCTATCAAAGTACGCTGTCTTGCGAATTGAGTAGACGCTCACTAGATGCAATTGAAGCTTACTGGTTTCATATTCACTAGACCTTACTAGCATCAGGAAAACCCTCATGTTGTAAGTGTAATCACGAACATGGACATGGGTTCTCTTAGCAGTCTATGGTGGCGTTCGTCAGGGTTATCCGATTTCCCCCTTATTCTTCAATTTCGTCGTTGATTCTATCACGGAGTGTTTCCTTGCGGAACTTCACGATGTAGACTTTGTAGTGCTTCTTGGTGAATGATTAGTTAGTTGATCTTGATTATGATGATGATATCGTCTTGCTTTTTGACGATGTTGTGGTGGCACAATCTACTCTGAATGGCCTATCTAGAGTGTTCTCGTTATTTGGTATGCGCTTCGCACATTCAAACTGCAAAGTCTCGCTGAAGGACCACCAGCCACTTTATGACCCATTGACCCTTGCTAACGAGGAGCTTGATGTTGTTGATCAATTCACTTGTCTTGGTAGCTGCATCAGCAACGATGGGCGCATAGAAACTTATGTCAGCTCACGCATTTCAAAGGCCAGAGCTGCCTTCTTGAACCTGCGGCATCTTTGGCGACAGAAGGGAATTTCCCTCCGTCTGTAAGGCAGTGAGGGCCGTTCTGTTCTCTTGGAGTGAGAGTTTGCCCCTTCGATCTGAAGATCTGAGGCGCCTTCAAGTTTTTGATCATCGTTGTTTGCGAAGCATTGCTGGTGTCGGACGGCACCATCGAGTCCGCAACGATGACGTGCGTACATTGGGACAAAGGAAAAATGCTGTATTAGGGGTAAAGAACAATGCTTAACGAGTCCCCTGGGATGGAAATTATTGCGCAAAGTAATTTACAGGACAATGTAAAATGCGTTTTGGTAGACTCGCCATAGACTTATGTAGACTAATGGGGTTGTTTTCCTACTAAAAGTATAAAGTCATAAATCCATTGTTTGGGAGTCTGGTAAGACACGGTTTGATTTCATTTTTCAGCCCCTGGCAACCAATTCATAAAATGAAAAGCAAATGAGTCAAAGCCTCGTCAACTCGGTTTAAATACCGCCAGCTTGGGAGCAGGGTCGACATAATTATGGAGGCGTTCTAAGGCTGTCAAAAGCGGAGGGAAACAAAATTTCTACGGCATTCAAGCCGGCTATATAGTATTTTCAGTTTCAGAGGATGGCCTCTTAATTTAATCTTGTGGTTCACTTCCACCAGCGGACGACAAATGTGGTTTGGATACTTCAGAATCTGATAAACCATTATGAGATCCCCCACGCAAAAGCCTATATCGACTGCTTTGAATTATAGAGATTGCAGTCTAAGCTGATAGCGCAAATAAAAGAGTCCCCTGACGTTCTTGGTTGCTCTTCGCTGAGGAATCTCTAGAGCAACGAGACCCTGTTCCTGCCACGGCTGCCACCGTTGATTAGCATATTCCACGTGCAGTCGCACATGGGTGTTATGCACTTGAGGAAAGACTGAGAGTTCAAACCGACCGAAGGCTGTGCAAAGCAGGCCGAATTGTTGATTGCCGGTTCTCGTCGCCTTCACTGCTTTTTTGGAACACCCGAGATCTTCCTTTACCAAAACACTGTAGTCAAGTCCCTGAGAGGCTTTCTCAAACATTTGGTCTCCAAGCTTATTAACACACATGCGCTGGTGCCGCAGGTGGATCACCCTGCACTTAGCTACTTTCAACTGAAGCAAGTTCCTTTTTGATCATTCATAAATGCAATCTAGGTCATGCTGGAGTAGATCGTTATCTTCATTGTTACTAATCGCTCACCATATCTTGACGTTATTGGCGAAAAGCAGGAAATTTGAGGAGGAAACTCTTGTCAAGTCGTTGATAAACACCAGGAATGAGCTCGGTCCCAGCACTGAGCCTTGTGAGACACCACATTCCACTTCACTTGGGTTAGAGAGTGATCACCTAACACTTACTTGAAGCTTCTGTTGGTGAAGAAAGTTGTCAATTCAACCGAGTACAGGATCTTCGATTCCGTAGCTCTGTGGGCATTGAAGTAGGATGCGGTGATCAAGACGGTTGAAAGATTTAGAGGAGTCCCGATAGATGACGTCAACTCCAACCCCATCATCAGGCACTTCCGTCCAACTACCTCGTGCAATCAGTAGGTTAGTATTGCATGACCGGTGTCGACGGAAGCTATGGTGCTCCGGTGCCAAGATGTCACATATTTTCAGGTAGTCTATTAGAGCCTCAGCTACTACCACATCCATCACCTTCGTGAGCATAGGCAGGAGAGTCACTGAGCGATAGTTTACAGGATCTGAACAGCTACCACCTTTAAAAATTGGGATGATAATGGCACGCTTCAACATAGTGGGGACTTGTTGTTCATCAAAGCAACTTTGGAAGAAATGTGACAGTGGTTCAGCTAGCTTGTTGGCCGCAGCCTTCAGTGCCTTCGGGCGGAGGTTGTCTGCTCCCGTGGAGCTATGATCGCACAGTGAGATTAACTTCCTTAGCACAATTGATGGGTTGAAAATTACATGTGTAAACAGTGGAGTCGGTAATGTGCATGGCATTATGAAACAGGTAGAGGCTGCGATTTTGAAAATTGTGGCGTATTTAGCTGCAGGGCATTAGCTGCTTCTTCGACGCTTTCACGCTATCACTTGTCGTGGAAAGTAGGGAGATTCCATGCTTCAAGTTACGTAGATTTTTGACATGTCTATACGTCGTTTTGTTGTTTGCGAGGAAATTTTTAGCTAGGCACTGTTGATAAGATAATTTTCCTCACGGGCAAGTGAACTGTAAAGGTTGCGATGGGTCAGGAAATTGCCCAAAGCCTCTGAGTCAGGGGTAACCTTGTAGGCACGCGATGCTTCATCAATTATCGTAAGGCATTTTCGTGTCCTGCTCCTTAGAATTGGAGGCACATTTGCGGACGGAGGGGCTTAGTCTGTGATGCCCTGTTGACGATGTCGCTGAGTCTATCAACGAACTCTGTCCAAAAGTTGTCGACTGTCGTTTGAGAATTCCAAAGCAGCTGCGTCGACGAGTTCTTTCAATACGTGGTAGCGTATGATTGTATTAGTTCGGAGTGTTCAGACGGATACTCTGCATGATACACATAGTTGTGCGTTATTACTACATGGTCACTGAGACCTAACTTGTCAACTTGTCCATTCATGAACACAAGGTCCCATATGGACTGCTTGTTTGGTGTCCTGAATTTACTGGGCGTGATGACATGATGGTACAAGGGAATATTATTAATCTGTTGATGAAAAGCTGCTTTGAACTGCTCACTAAGTGATGCCAAAACCTCCAGATTGTGTAGATTGAAGACCCGGAGATGAGGATGTGGCTGTACCTAGTGCGTGCTACTCAGTTCAGGCCACGTATCAAGCTGGAATTCATTTCCGGAGTGGATGTTGGGGGCGTTAAACGATAGCTACGAGGCATGCGTCGTTGTGTCTTAATCGGGACGGCAACGGAGTGAGTCTGTAACATGAGTTACCAAATCATCAACTATTGCACATTGCAGGTCACCGCGATAGTACAGTAGGACCCCACCTCCTCTGCTGTGGCGGTCGTTCCGAATGAGTGACGTTCCGGCTATCTCAACCTCAGCATCATTCACCTCTTGGTGTAATCAAGTTTTGGTAATGGAAATTAGGTCTCAAGGCTTCGCAATCCTACGCACCCTAAGTTCCGTAAGTTTACTGAGGAGGCCTTGGGCGTTAGTGTACGTGCATGAAAGTTTCTCAGATTTAAGCAATGTTTCCGAGGTTGTGCATCTCATCCGTGAACTTTCGCCGAAAAGTGAGTGCCCGGCCACTAATTGTTTTTTCGGTCTGTACTTGAAGAAGTGTTTAACCTCTTATTCATCTTCCGCGTAGTTAGTCCCGTGTCTAATATTTTACATGCAGTAGAAGGTGTCTGGTCAATTCATATTCTACATTTTGTTTGCGCTTATTCGACACACTACTGGTGCATTGTATTTTATGGATCCCATCGGGTTTGGTTCTGTGAGTGATGTCTCATCTCAAGGAGGTGTATCGCTGACGATCTTCAGCCGGTGCTCAGCTGGTAGCCTTCAACGGAACGTGTACCAGATTTTTAGCAGCGGTGCTACCATATGTTTTAACTGAAGGACCACATTCAACCCTCTAGGACCATGTCGTTTGTAGTTTGGTGAGGTACGCAGCGGTGATACGGACATCGCTGACACATCATCTAAGCATAGTGTTTCACGAATATAACACCACTGTTCTTTATCATGGGTTATTATTTCATGCTCAACACATGCTACAGTTTCATGATCCATGTGAAGAACACTGGTTCTGCTTGAAGATCCCTTCCAGTATTCCTCTAACTTGCGGTTAACTCGATAACGCTCGCCGCCTGGGATGTCCGGAGACGTACGGATGGAGCAGTGTTCATTTCTTAGACTACCTGTCAACAGTAGTATTGATTCTACTTCAGTGTTGGAGTTCAGCACAACACACAGAAGTTTTGGCTATCCGAAATGCTTAAAGTTGAGGTGTCGCATAATACGCACTGTGTACAGGTTTTAGTACAATCCCGATTAGATTACTAATAATATCCCACTGGTTGAGGTCATCCAAATGCCTGCCTCTTATTGATGTCGACTTTGATTCTGGGATATTTGCGCACAGTACGCTCAGTACAGGTAGTTGTTTCTGTATACCTTTCGACGTGTCACGGTTAGTGATTGAAATGCTCGGAGATGTACCGCAGGAAACCGATGATGCTTGCACTAGGACAACTCCCCTACGCTCCTCAGTATCCGATCCTTTTGGGAGTGACGTTAATTTTAAATGACGGCTCTTCTTGGAAGCAAGCATAACCCATTTTTCGCTAGTACCGGCTTGCTCTTATTCTACGCGCACCGACGGGAGTTTGGAAGTAGCCTTACGTGTAGTTACTCCGACCGAACTTGGTACCGCATTAGTCCAATCTGAGGCCCGTGTGGTATTGGAACAGCAGTTGTCCTGGAATAATGGTGTCGAGTTGCTAACCGTGTTGCTAGCAGTTCTTCTCGGGATAGGGAAAGCAGTTATGGGGAGGATCGCATTTCACAGTCCGCTATGCTTTCCCCAACTGTGGTGATTTTGGTGCCGACCATTTCCTCAAACTTGGTTATTAGCTGGTCGTAATAAGTAATGATAATCTCTGGAACAACAGAGAGCAATGAATAAGTTACGTTGGCTCTGGCACTTGCTACGTATGACTAGTCACCGCTTACCTAGGAAGGCCTTATTTAGTCTATCGGATGTAGGGAGGCGCAAAGCTCGAGGTGGACAGAAGTTGACTTGGCAGCGGGAAAGGAAGTCACTGACGACCAAACTGGGTGCCCTAGGTCCATCTTGTCTTCTGGGCTGAAGTCCATATGACTCGCCTTGTGCTTGGCTCGAGACTTTACAGGATATTGCTCGCAACCGATACGAGTAGCGCGTCTCATGCTGTACTCTAACCCGACTGCCGGTTTAATGTGTGTTTAGTGCTAAGTTATCTGCAGGGTAATGGCGGATTATAAGCGGAGCAGTGAATGCCGCAAGGAAGCTGTCTGGCCGATGCCGCCTTATCTTTGCACGATAGCCAGCTGTTTGTGACGGTATGTTTTCTACACAAGTTGTAGGCGCCTTGACCCTGAGTGTTTGTTTAGTGCATTAAAGTTTTCAGGTAAATTCCCCTTCTCTCCCTCTTATCATTCCTTATTTCATAGGTCATTATGGTTGTATAGCAGCGAAGCACTAGTTCAAATGGCTGATGTACTGCTGCTGATGATGCTGACGACGACGACGATGATGATGATGATGATGTTGGTGTTGGTGGCGATGATGCTGAGGGGACGGAACAAGAGGCTCACTAAATTCTCATTGCAATACTGCATGCCAGCCCGAAGACAGACCGCGATGGCAGGTGGTCACATATGGTTTTTGAGATGGAAACAGCCGCCACTCTTGGTAATTACCCGTCTGATAAAGGTAACGAAGAGTTGGAAGATCCAGTGTTAAGATATTTGGAGCTCGTGTGGAAATTCTATCTATAATCTGTCAAAACACTTGGGGGTTTTGGACTTGGAATTTTGGAAATCGTTTTACTCTGCCAGACATAACAGATGCGTTGTCGACCAAGGATGGTCATTCTACCTGAGCTAATCATTTGGATGCAGCCAATTGCGAAGTTGTCGAACAAGACTTAGGGCTGCTGAAGTCGAACTTGCTCCACCCTCCCTCAAATTAGGGGAACCTATTCTTTGGTAGGTATATACGAACTATTACGAACACATTTTAAGAAGAAAACTGTCCAACCAACGACTGCTGTTTTGTCATTGTCCCTAAAACAGTGGAGTTCACGTTCCGAATGCGTCACCAATACGGAAGTAGGTATTTGTACAGATTTATTTTCAGTTTGCCTGGCTTCCGGAAAAACCAGATACGTTAAAGTCAGGCAGCGTTTCGTCGAAGTAGAAGCAGTAATGATTGACTCTTCATTTCAGGTAAATTGCTGAAGCATCGAAACTTATATTGGTGAACCAACGCAGTCGTGCCCCTTCACATCAATGATGCCTTCGATTCGGTGGACTGATGTGTTCTTTGGGATTGCTCAGGAAAAATATAGCTTTTACATAAGTAAACACTATCATAGCACTTTATAGCAGTCGTTCGGCTAGAATGAGACCTTATGTAAAGAACTGCTACCCTTCAAATTCCCCAGCGGCTGGAAGAATAATGTCTTCCGTCGCTTGCTGTTGCGTCTCTGAAGACCGTTGGTACCACATGACCAAGAAGAGACCATGAAAGACGAGCCAGAGCAGAAGTATTTACACGAGAAAGCTGATATACTTAAATAGCGTGCAGTAGTGATTGAAGCGCAGCTATTAAACAAGTTGGATCCCCTATAAACATTGCCACTGAATAACAAAGTCTAATGGTAATTGATAAAACTAAGGGCCAATCACGCGTGTTGGAGGAAAGGGTATTATCGGAAATCGATTCCTGATATAACTTGCATTACGAACGACTTAAGCATGAGAATCAAAACAAAGAGATGCTGCCTTTAAACTAATATAAAGAAAAAATGGATAGCGAATAGAGTGCCGGTAACTAAGAATTTTCTCAGGATTATCAGGTCCTGTATGCAGTCTTATAGAAACTACTCTTTTGAACCACTCCACTGACGAAGTAATGAGAAATGTATCCACTGAAAATGGTCTTGCTGCTGTGAGGCTGCGCCCATGAAAGTAGCTTGTTGACTTGGAATATTTGTCCTCTATCGTCCTGAACTAACGGTTCACGAACGCAACGAAAAACAACAGACAAATTAGCAATTGCGGTCAAATGTTTTGGGCTGCATGTTAAACCATGCAATTGTAAATCATTCTACCAAGACTGGTATGTTCTGCCGCTAGCACTGGCCATTGGTGAGTATCAACTAAAAGTCGCTCGGAACTTCCAATATCTAATCAAAGGTACCGGCTTTCGTAGAACAGATGACTAGGTCACGAAATGCACAGCGAAACCTCCAGACAAGTTCGCAATTTTTGCTACTTATGGCGCCGGTGTGATATTACTCTGACAACTCTGTTCAACCCTACTATAAGCTTGGGAATGCAAAACTCATTTAATCGACAAACGTAAGGATGCTACTTACGTTCGACCATTGGTGCCTTCGCAGTTTGGATCACACTTGGTGGGAGCGTTGAGTAAACGAGGCGCGCGTTCGGCATCCTGTTTAGTACGCAAGAAAAGTAAGCGAATCGCTCAACGTCATTACTTCACTCACCAGGCTCCGGTATCTTGATTATGTTTTACGCGTGAAAGCACGTGATGAGTGTTATTAGCACTAGAAGGGTCTGTGTACAATAACAGGAGGAGCCTCGATTTCTTGGAACATATTTAGGTCCGATCGGGAAGTCATCATTTCAGAACGCTTAGTAGACGACCTGTTATTATAATTATGCTAAAGGAGAAGAGACCAACCGATGACTAGTTAATATGAATCGAGTTTGGACCAAAACTTTTGCGTCGGTTGGTGCATATTTTCTTCTTGGTTGGGTCCGAATGACGAAGAACACGTTTAGCTGGATACCGTAGTTGATCTAGCGAAGAACAGACCAATGCCGTTTGTGTCTTGAGTTTTGTTATCCCACCACAGAAAAATAAAAAATTTAACACAAGTTGGCTACTTGATTTCATTCTAAATACTTTTTGCCAACATTGTTCATGTAACCTCGGGACATAGGTTCGGATTGGACAGTGCGCTATCTTAATAAGAGTTTCTAATACTAGTTTATGTCATGCAGAATGCTGAATTTAACGCTACATGTTTTCAAAATTCTAAGTATCCCCTATTATGCCATAAATTTCTGCAAATCGCAGTACTCTTCTCACATATTTCTGTGAATTCCAGCATTTGCTTTTGTTATAAAATTGGTAGTTTTCCATTCGTTCATCAGTTAACCTTTGGAATGACCACAGGCGCTTCACTTGCGAGGGTTTCGATTTCTTCTTCATCGCAACTATTGAATTATGCGAATATTCAACCGAATATTTTCTGTTCGGTACCTCGGTTTAGTAACTCAGTAGCGATGGTGATCAGATGTTTGAGTTCAACTGGGTTTCCGGCTAAAATAGGTATTTTCCTCCCGATACGTGGTAACTAGGAGAATCTGACAGTCTGTGTCGAATCTCTTTCGGCAAACAATTATTGATACGGACTTTAACCGATAATCTACCAAACATCATCTGACTTTCAGCTGACGAATATCGTGCTTTTAATTTATTCTTTTTCATTTTCATTTTTGTATTTCATATCACGTCGTCATTCCAATGGCGTTGCTCGCTACACTTCAGAAAACATGAGTGAACGGCTATCAAAGAAATCAGCGGCAGTTCAATCTAGTTCTCTTCAGTTGATCAACTATGATGCGAGCACCGCACTGCGGTGGATCCAGTTGACACAGCTCATACTGTAAGAATAACGATAAATAGCACCGATAGGATATTGGGGTTGGGTGCAAAGAGAAGGCATGTACAATTAAAGCAAGTAGGAAATGCGTCAGAGTAATCAGACTGGAACGAAAATTAACAACTTGATGAAAGATGCCTGATGCAGGAACACAACCGATTTCGTAAGTGCGCCCTGTCAGACAGGGTCTCTAACCATTGGTTTGAAAAATCTCAAGGCCCCCATCCACGAAGACGACAAGCACCAGCCCAACGAAGTCTCTCAGTAAATTTCTTCATGTCATGGACTGGCCACGTCGAGGCTCCGCCCAACTTGGGATAAACACGGCATATTATGCACGCCAAGGAAGCCGATAAATGGGCATACGGAGGACATTGCATAGTCAACGCAAGCGACTAAGATTTATCAAAAACTCGATTGTGGCACCAGAAGGCATCTTGTAAGAAACCAAAGTCGCAACACGGTATTGTTCATTTGGTGTTTCCATCAAATGTGAGTAGAAGTTCGCAAGCATCAGTAGTCAGACACGGCTAAGCTTTTAATGTCTTCTTTGCGAACTGGCCATGTCTCCAATCCGTACAGTATCACTGGCCTTACCGCAGCGTTATACACCCTAACTTTCACTGACAAGCTGATATCCAGCCCAGTCCATGAATGTTTAAGCCACTGGAAAGCCACATGGAGCTTGCTGATAGGTGAAGTAATCTCTTCAGTGATGTGATCACCAGAGGTGACACAGCTACCAAGCTAAGTGAACCGATCCAACACTTCAGTTGGATGTTCGGAAATAGCTAAAACCAGAGGTGTGTCGGCCCAATCCTGCAGCAGCAATCTGCACTTTGAAGGTACAAGATATAAACCGAAACGTGCATCGTTCCGCACAAATTGTACAATATTGTTTGCGTAGTCAGAGCATTAGACCCAAGAAGAACTATGTCGCCCGCATACTCCAGCTTTGTCAGTCGGTCGACTGAGAGGACTTCCACTCCAGAATAATCTGAAAGAACCAAGCCATTAATGGCCTTTTCTATCAGAAATGTGAAGAGGAAAGGAGATGTGGGACAACCCTTGCCTATCCTATTTGTCTTGAGGAACTCAGAAGAGAGTTTCCCGTAGACCCTTACACAGCCTCGGGAATCACGGTAGACGTACTTCAGAATGGAAAGCTGTTTAGCTGGCACGCCCTTTATGGATAGGCAGTGCCACAAAATGACGTGATCAACAGAGTCGAAGGTAGCTTGCAAGTATAGAAAAACTACCATAGTCGGTCGTCTGCATGTATGTCTCTGCTCTAATATTTGATGAAGAGTTCATAATTAGTACGTTCATGTCCAAGAGCGAAAACTGATGCAGCTACACAGAGTATGCCCTACTCGCTGCTTCTAATCAGTATCAGTATCAGTATTATATGTGGTCCATGCAACACCGCCAGGGCGGAAGCCAACATGGCTTTCATTGATTTGGTCCTCACGGGGACCAGTAATTCGTCGAAGAATGATACCCATGAGGAAGTTTGAGGTAATAGAAATAAGGCTAATGCCTCGATGATTTTCGCACAAAGTACAATGACTCCTCTTGAAGGTGAACACGACAGTTGATATTCGCCAGTCTGAAGGTACCACTTCAATGTTCCAAATCATGCTAAAAAGGGAAGCAAGTGCGGTCAAAACGTTCAACGTTACCTTTCAGCAAAGATGGGAGAAGGTCATCGGGTCCTGGAGCCTTGTTTCGTTTGACATGGCAAGCTGCTGTCGAAGGCTCACAAAAGTGGGAGTGTGACATCTACTTCCCACGTCGGCTCAGGTGATTTGCAAGCGGCAGTGTCGAAGCAGGCCTGGTGAAATGCTCCTCAAAATTTTCCGCCAGACGGGCCAGTCTACGATGTGAGGAACTGTCCATCTTTTTCAGCTAATGTCTCTCTAACTGATGGATGTCTCAGAACCGTGTTCCGGATGAGCTGTAATAGCACTTGGCTGTCGCTAATAGCGTTGGTTTTCTCCATCTCATCGGCCTTTGCAACCCATCAAGGGTCTTGGTCAACTCAAAGACGCCTTGTCAGATGTCGTTGCAGAGTGTTACGGATAAGCTGAAACGCAATGTCTTCGGAACCTGATCAGAAGCTTCGATCAAACTGATCGATGCACCAGAAATCCATTCACAGTTACTTCGTCTCAAGTCGGGTGCACAGCAAGCGTCAAAGGCATTCTACGTGACACACTTGAGACGATCCCAATCAGCAGTCAAATGGCCAACTCATTCATCATTGACAATTGATGGGCTAGTTTGTTATGGTATTTTTGAACCGCACACAGCGAGTTCACGTTACAGGTAAGAAGGTTAGAAGATAGGCGCTTCTTTGAATTTGGAAGAGGGAGCGCCAAGCGTGGGCGCACTAGAGCAATCAGAGGCAGTAACATATTAAAGTCTTTAAATTCTGATTATTTTACTCCTATATTACTTCATCTAATTTACTAAGGTAGCCAGTCATAAATACTTCATGATTCATTACGACTGTTTTCAAGCTGAGACAAGCAGTATGCAGAGCTTTGAAGCTAACCCTTTGCAGTAGGTCAAGGAATTGGTTGCATTAGTGGAAAAATCGCAACTTTAGAGAATTCTGCAGCTTTTCAACAAACTTCGTTTACCTTTTAACTTATCTAACCAACTGTATAGTCCCCAATAGCATAGAGATCAAGACGCAGCTCTCAAACAATATGCGCCGAGTTCAGCTGATTTCGCTGGCTATTACGACGTCGTAAGTCCAGGAGTAGACAAAATTGGTCGTGGGTTGTCAACGCTTGATGCGTGTAATAAATACCTTTGTCCGCTTCGCATACAGTCCTAGTAATCTGATTGACCGAGGTCTACGTCAAACTGTACCCATGTACTTTACGTGATCGCCTGTCTCATTCGAAGTACATGGCAGGTACTCCGAAGCCCAATAATCAACACAAACTATGAGCAAGTTTTCATTTAACGGTAAACCGTTTTAAGCACAAATGCAAAATAAACATTTTCCTGAGGTGAGAGATGTTATTGCCTGTACTATTAAACAAAGATCTGTAAAAAAGTAATGCTTGCCATTAAATTTATTGTGAAATTAACTAGATCAATTCGCGAGGAAGGTAGAACTTAAATTGACCTGACATTGTAAAGCACAACGCTTCCAAATTATCTTCGCTCGCGTCACATTGTTCGCAAACCTACCAGATACTGGAACCAAAGTGAATCCTAAAGAGTATTTGGGAGCTGAATACTATAAGTTGAAGTTCCTCATATCTAGACGTAGTAAGAGAACTATCAAACTCTCGGTGAAGCACTGTGCGACCGCTCCATTCTCTCTGTACCCCTCAGCAGTGGACATTCCACCTGGCCCTGAAAGGACCCCTGTGGGGCCCGCGTGCTACCAGTCCGTGGTTAGGACCACTGTGTTACGAAGTACGATGACAACCTACTTGACGAATTTACTGGATGTGGTACATCATCAGTAACTATGTAATAACTTGCACATTGCTGCCGTGTAGAGGACAGTTCAAGTCTTCATCGAGGGACGAATTTCCTAAATGTTCCCCCATGTAGCCTTGTGGCCGTAACCACAGAATGCTGAGCCAGGTGAAATAAACAACACCGATTATTCCTGTGAGGATGAAACGGCCCTACGGCGCTTCTCCGGGCGTGTGCTTGCTCTCTGACTAAATCTGAATTTGACGAACATCTACTTGAACCTATCTATAAAGTTGGCGGCATCCGGTTCCGGATTGGCCTGTCACTGTGGCCTTCATAGGAAGCCACAGGACGCCTGTGCCTACAGAAAGACCATGGATGGCTTATGCTGCAACAGCCGCAGTACTATCCACATACGCCATATCCAGTGTAAACCTGAAGGAATAAGACCGGGAAGCATGTGGATGGGAGCCACGTTTCATCAACTGAGCCGGCCCACACTCTTTCACATGGAAACGCAGGCATACTGTATTTGGGGAATCTTGTGCACTCAAGGTGGTGGCTAGACCGTAGTCCGATCCACACTGAACTGAACCACTCTTCGACCCTAGCAGTGCCACGAGGAACGTCATGTGGTCCCTTCCAGCAACGACCAACTGTCTTCTGGAGCCAGTATAGGCGGTGGGTAATACGCAGGTAGGTACCTTGTTAACATGCACATCAAGCGCAGCCACACCGGTGATGTTAATGAACAATGATTGATCACGGATAAAAAAGCATCTGCTTGACAAGTCCCGTAGGATGGATGGTTGGAGTAAACATCAAAAATTTTAAGTTTCAAGTAGTATAAAGTGCCGTTATAGTACAGTAAATGCGTGAGAATGAAAAAGGAAACGACAACGCACACTCGTGTGTAGCTTCATTTGAGAGACATGATATGTTAATCCAGTTTTGATGCATCCAGGCTACTCACATGGACACTTCTGCATGTATCCTCACCGCAACTTCACGGAGAGGTCCGTTAAGCAAATGGTTATGTTAGCGTTATTTCATCCTCCAAGTAATGCAAGTTGGAAAGCGTTTTAACAAGACCTATTTTGAATAGCGTTAATTTAGAGGCGAGGATAAGTTAAGTCGGAAGAGTACTACAGGCATCAGTCAATCACTTGAAATGACAAAGTCAAATAAAATATATCAAATAAAGCACACGGATATGTCCGCATAACTCTTCATCAAATGTACACATGAAATAAATTGGTTACCAACAGAGCGTGATAAACAAAATTTCAGAAAATGATATTAAAATGCCACAGGCAAGAAAAAGTTAACGAAGTTAACCACCATTAGCTTAAGCCCCGTGTGCAAGTTAATAGATGATTATTCAGGCTGATATTAAAATTAGGTAAAAGGAGCATTATCTACATCCCTACATAGGGACAGTTTCCCACATACTTTCCCTTAAAAGTGCGTCATTAACAGAAGCAGGCATAGAACGAAAGGAGGCAGACGATAGCAGAGAAATTCAAGCTTACGAATGCTGTGCGTGGTTCTGTTAGTCGAACATTGTCGATCAATTTCGAATCGGATATAAACGCATAAATGGATCGACTAACAGGGAAGATGATGAGTAACTGTAACGTTATAAAAATTTCCTATACCGCAAAGTGAACTGCCAACATTTGCAACTGCTTGACCCAATGGATCTGCCGATTTAATCTAAAACGTGACATAAACAGTTTGTTAGCGCTGTCTGCTTGCGTCCACTGTAGCTCAAATCCATAAGAATTACCGCAGGTGAATGGGGTTAGCAGAAAATTTTAGCAAACTTGTGGATCATCAACACACGAAATTTGATCTCTGTGACTTCCGTCATGCAATTCGCTACTTGCTCATGTCAACATTGGTTAGCATGTGTCCAGCTGGAGGTTTGCCAGCCGAAGTGGTTCGCTAGCCTCTCAAGTCGCTGAGGCTTCCTCCCCCCCCTACTCGCAGACAATTTTGCCGGAGGTGATGGTCCAACTCCAGTCCAGACCTCACGTGCGACACTGAGGGATAAATGTGTGTGCGAACCCGCTTGGAATGTATCATCCGTGCACACGCGCTACTTATGTTTCTGTCCTCCTCGTCCTCACCTTCGTCGTTGTTACGACAACCCCAAGACAAAACATGCATGTGTAGAAATTTAAAACGCCACAATCTCGACCCAATTCCAGGGAGCCTTATCGTGTCATCATACTATCCCATCTCTCACAAGTGCGGTGGTTTCCAATATCTGATGTGGCTGAATCACAATTCTGCTGTTGGTTGATTATGCAATCGAGGGCGAACACGGCAATCTAACACTCTGCCCCACACGTAAGTTGCGTGCATTACTGGTAAGGTCATGGTTGCTCTTGCCCCCTTCGTGATAAGATGAGCATGTATGCAGGTGGCCAGCTGTCTTTGATTTCAGTGTAGGAATGAGGAGTTGAGTTTATAATACAACACCACCATCATCACAGATGTCATCGTGACTGTGCATCACGATGCTAGAACAATCCAATTCGTTACAACACGGTTCAGTTGAACACACCCAAACGCACGCACATATGGCCCAGACAACTTAGCTTTGGGATGAGATTTGTCGCCATTTTGGTTTGACCGAACTGCACAGTATTTCGAGTAGTTAATCTACCTAGCCGAGCTGCGTGAACTCACAAACGTGCCTCGCAGCTGGACTACCACAGAACCATTGTTCATGCCAGATGTGGTGGCGATTTATACTAGCTTACAGTCTCTAATTTAGCGTGCGCGTATATATAGCCAAATGTTACACTTCACAGATTTCAACTGAGGTGCGTGCAAATGGCGAGGCTCGCATCGGCAGATGCATAATTAATGGTTTGAACCCCTTGGTGCTTAACACAATAAGTCCAGATTTAGCTATAAAATTCTACCTTTGTGTGCGTATGATGATTCCAACGGAATGATGCAAGTAGAGCTTGTAAGTGATACGAATGCAATATTGACGTCGAGTACACACTGTAGCAGTCCAAAGCGATGAGAAGAGTTTGATTGAAATCTATGAACCACTTATTGGGGGAAGAAATCCACAAGAATTCGAAATAATAAATTTAACCCATTACCCAGTTGAATTATTGCTTCTCTGCCATAAAATTACAAAGATCTAGGGAACGAGGAATAATGCGAAGTGAAGAGGAACTGGTGTAAAACCTTCGGGACGTAAGCGAAGAGAAGATTGTCTACAAAACCCCATCACAAAGAGCCGGCCATCGTCCAGCACGGGACAGCTTACACTGCCCCGTGTCATAAACAGCCATTACTCCGCATTGTTATTAGGAACAATGGTTTATGACGGCAGAAGCAAACACACTAGGGCTGGACAGATATTAAGTAAAAGCTAAAATTGGTGCTTTTGTTCTACACGTAGAAATCCAAATGGATCAAATGCCGTTTTACCGATAACATGGAATTTGACAGATAAGTGAATGAGTATGGGTTAGACCATATCGGTTTTTACTGAGCTGTACCACAATGATATCGCACTCGATGAGTAACCCAATCACGATTGCTTTCCCCTTTTGAAACTATGGTTGCTGTCGAACTTAGCTGAGTACAGTGCAACCGGTCTGAATGTAGTCGGAATAATTTTATTTGGCTGTAATTATCTCAACCACTTTCATTTAGCCATGTTCTAAATTCCTGACGATGCAATACTCACCCGTGTTATTAGTTAGGGCATGTGTCGATCGGAAGGCAACGAAGTACTTACAGACCGTTATCCCAGAAACCCACGGCGAATATCCGCCAGAAAGAAGCAAATTTCTCTCCTAAGTGACCCTACGGTGTGTCCAAAAAATGCATTTTGTCTTCGTAATAATAATTTCATTGTCAAAGTTCCGACCATTTTTGTTTCGTTCGTTATTATAAGGTAATTCTAACGGTATGATGCACATCCTTGGTTAGATTCATGAACCCCATTGAACATCGACTTCCTCTGGTCCTTATATAACGTCCCGGAAATCACCAACTATATATCACATCTAGTAACTTATTCATGATGGTCCTTGCCGTCCTCTGTAGCTCAGTGGTCTGAACAACGGACTGGCAACAGTCGAGTTGTGGGTTCGAGCCCTACCAGAGTCCGATGGAATGCGCACTGCTGACGATTCCCGAAAGGATGAAACGG
Organism: Dicrocoelium dendriticum; assembly: GCA_944474145.2. Classification (NCBI taxonomy): domain Eukaryota; kingdom Metazoa; phylum Platyhelminthes; class Trematoda; order Plagiorchiida; family Dicrocoeliidae; genus Dicrocoelium; species Dicrocoelium dendriticum. The sequence goes on from OX104061.1 coordinate 62,099,018, forward strand.
CCGTAAAGTGCTTTTCCGAGTGTGTGATGGCTGTCTGAGTGAGTCTAGATGTGACGAATTTATGCTTATACCATTCAACTCCCCTACTACTCCTTTGTAAAAAGGTTACTTTGTTGTGCCACAAGTTTCTTTATTGAATCCACGAATTATCTGACCTCGAGTATAGTCTCATCGATAATGACGGGCAATAGATGACGTTTCAGGATTCTTTTACCCAGCTTAATGAGCTATTAGATTAACAGCCGTTAAATTGTATGGTGTACTTCACCCAAAAAATTGCTACTTGTTTGAGCAGTCAGTCAGATTACGGGAGTGTATAGTGCGGATGGAAGAGCAGCTGCATCGGTAAACGGAATGCGGTTTAGCAGCTCATCATATGAGTACGGCAGTTTGTGGAATGTAAAGTCACCGTATACTGGTACGTATTCCTTATTTGTCCAATAGGGAAAGTTAAGTTTGCGAAATTGTTACTTGGATGAGTGCAGACGGTGGATGAAGTGTTTGTATGCTGGGCCAAAGAGATAATGAGATGAGGCCCATGTGAAATTTTAATGCAGTAATTCAACCGCACTGCTCTCCTCCGTGTTGCTAGTCCCATCAGTTAGCAGAAGGCCCCAATCGGCACCGCGTAGATCCACATTGCTAGTGCCCACTCACCCAAAGATATGAGCAAATTAAATCTTGTAAAAGTAACAATCCCTATGCAGTATGTATGTTTAAAGTGCTTTTGCACCAAAATAAGCGCCATATTAACACACGCGCTTCGCTGTAATGCGAAAAATAACCAATTTTAACAATTTTTAGGAACGTATTCATTGGCACTCAGATTTGCTAACAGTAGCCGGATTAGTTTGGCTTCTGCGATAAATTTTATAGGAGACCGAACATAGGGATTGTTACCTCGTGACGCCAGCGGAACTTGAAGATATGGTCTGCGTACAAACATGTCCACAAATTGAACTAAGCTAGGTCCACTTTGATTGAAGGGTAGTGTTCAATTTTATACCTACGCACGAAATGATTTAGACTTAAGCAGATGAGCAGAAAGCACATAAAATATCTTTTAAGACGGCTTATCCCTGCCTATTTGAACTGCGAGTACAGTTCCTAGAGATCGAACTGTCATATCTTCACAACCACATGAAGCATATTCATGTAATAGTCTGAACCACTTGACTGTAAAACAAGCAGAGTGTAAAAGCTATTTTAAGCCTTGTATCACCATTTCACCAGGTCTGGAACACCAATGTGAATAACGAGGTCTCACCTAGCAGACACCTGAATTTTTACAGTTGCTCTTGAATGCCGATAAGAATAACTAACTGCTGAAATCAATTTGGGTAATACGGTGCAGTTAGACTATAAAAATATCTATGTTGTACTTCATACTATTCCTCTAGTCACAATTTACTCGTTGTCTAAACGGCACTAGTAGACTTGCAGGTAGTTGGACACACCATTTTTCCACCTAGAGTAACGAATACACTTGCACGAACTATCGCGTCTTCTGTCTGTTCCCACACTGAAAACACGATATTATCCGTATTTCTCTTAAATTCGTACTCCGCCACATGAGATGCGCAGGTCCAATAGAATTTTATTTGATTATAACATAAATGACGCCCCCTTGTGTTCCGGTTGCTTTCCTTTCGCTGCATCCGTTGCATGCTTTTAATGCAGCAGGGTAGCGCTACGAATTAAAAATCCTGCCGCAGTTTCTGTGCTATTTCGTTGTTTCGAGAAAGAATTAAATTAGTTGGCAGTATCAGACCGACATTAGTGTGGATTTAGTCTGGGCCGGTAGTATAGCAATTTGGGCAAAGATGGGCGCCGTGCAGAAGCATAGCATAAGGTGGCGGGGGCGGTCCTCCCCGGGCGGCATGTGACAGGGAAGAGCACTTTTAGTATCATCAATTGTCCGATGCCAAATATTAAAACAAAATATCCGGGTAAGCTGAGGGGTGCATGTTGTAATATTACTCTGTATGACCAATAACACATTTACAACATATATCACACCTGTGCAAACGTTCTTCCCAACAATCCCCTTGGTTGTTCCATTCTAATCCCTTTCACCACATATACCACAGTGTCCCAAAGGAACATCCTTTTCATAGAAAACATAACTGTGGTTTACCCGGCATCGATTGCGTGGCCTTTACGCGCCTATTCGGTCCTCAGTCAGGGCGAAACTTTACCACCGCTTCGAGGCGGAAAGATAGCTACTACGCCGTTTAGAAGTCACACGAGGATACGGCAACTTTTCGTAAAAACACTTGGACTCATGCGCCAATAGTGTTACCAAAACTTGGCAGACTTGCCCAACTATTTAGAGAATCTAACGAATCCGTTAATCAGGAAAATAGTGCATTGCTTGACACGACAAATAATTCGTCCCCACCTCTCAGTTTATTCCATCTATCTTACAAGATAGACCGTAACCGATGGCTAAGATCTCACACCTCCAGGCATCACGGTTTATTGCTACCTCAGCTTAATTGCGATTGTTTGACTGTTGATATGCATGAAGAAATATTCATGTGCCTGAATTGTTGTTCGATCAATAAATTACAGATTGCCGGCGAAGCAGTCGAAATACGTGGCTGGGAGTTGCGTCATTTTCTGAGGCAGAGGTCATTGGTTACCGGGCGCATCTTGGAAGTGTTGATCGATCGAGATAAAGTTGCGCCCACAATGAACAACAGCGAAACCAAACCGTCGTTTCTGGGTGAATATGTAACGGTCGATGAACTTCAGTGTTCTTGAGAGTCTAGTCGTAGGTCATGGTGAATTCTATAGCATATTTATTCGTAAGGAGTCAATTCTAAATGCTTTATGAGAGTTAGGTCGATGAGATAAAGTTTGTAGTGACCTGGAGATTCCCCTGTTTGGCTGCCGCATGCTGCGTAAAATATTACAAAATCACAAAATTATATTTTCTCGATGTACATAGCAAATTAGCTGCTCGCCTGTTTGAACGTTGCTCGCGTTTGTTTGAGTCAACATAGCATCCGCCTTCGAACGGCGCGACGCTCATCGGCTCCGCGGCCATCTTTGCTCTCCGCGCACGCGACCACACCTTTCCCCTAGCTAGCTATCTTCCGGTGCCTTATTTTTAGCTCTAGATAGCGTTTCGCCCCACTTAATAAATTTTTCCTAGCGTTACTTTTGGTGTTCTCCACTCATCGGAGGTTGGCCTTATATTCGCGTATTGGTTCTTAAACGTACCGATCCTGCTTCTCGCTTCAAGTTAAAACCCAGAAGTTGAAATAGCTGTCGCATCATCCAAGTGGTCTAGGCAAACATCGAAAGATTTGTTTGACCCGAGGTCTTGCGGAAGATTACGGATTAAACAATGATGTTCATTTGCAATCTTTTTAGTGGTATTCCTTTAAAAACAGTGAACACTATTCCTTCTTGCACAGTACTGTATCTCTGCTGGAAATTGCATCTTTTGCACAGTGACCTACGTCCATGCGAGCAGCATGAATTGTTAAAAGAAGCCATGTTTAAACGAACGTGCAAGCTAACTACCCAACTGGAGAGAAATTTCCGTTCCTTAAGAAGGCAACACGTGACAACCATTCGCCTGTTCGGTGTGACAAATGCATTTCTAACTTTGCTACGGCTCACGATGGCAGATAAGATATCATAACGCAAATTAAATTGGATCGTTATAAGGTTGCAGTGTTTACAGCGGCATCTAGTATCCCAGAAATAATTATTTCCAGTCAACAACGTTTGGAAACACAGAAGCCAAGTTAGCAGCCGCAGAAGGTACGTTCTCTTATCGCGCTGTATTTCGTAACCATGCTTTCCGCTCCCTGAATTGCATCAGAATGTTGATAGGGAATTTGCTTTAGCCGAAATTTGCTTTTTCCCGCAACAAAATCTGAAGCAAAAGTAATAATACTAAAAACAATAGTAATAACATCCTGTTCCCACTGACCAGTGGTAAACTTCAAAAAACTGAAGAAAGTAAAATTCATGTCACTATTTACAGATGCCTCAAGTCACAAGCAAGTAAAGGTGTTATCACTATTGTGAGATATTTTGCGCCGTCATTGGGTATTGCAGTCAAGTTATTAGAACTGCGGTCAGTTACTAATGACACACCGGACACCATTTATCAAGTTCTAAAGAATGTGTTTGTACAAAATAATTTGACAAGAAAATTGTGGGATTTTGTGCTGACAGCTCCAACACAAAATTCGGTGGCGTTCAGAGAAGAGGATAAAACAATGTATTTGAAAAATTGAAATCTTCCATTAGCGAAACAGATTTGGGACTTTGTTGCGCGGCTCACCTTGTCTATAACATATGGAAAACGCCAGCTGACTGTCGTCCTATCGAGGTTAAACAGTTATGAAGAAGAAATATTCTTCCTTTTACATTTACACAGTTTGTGTTGAAGAAATAAAGGAGTTCTGTGACTCTACACTGGTGGAATACCAAGGCATTCTAGGATACGGGACAACCAGCTGGCTTTCCCTTATGCCAGCAGTGGAGATAATCCAGAAGGTATTTCCAGCATTGAAATCCAATTTATGTTTTGACAGAAGTCTCCTAGATTATCATAAGATTTCTTTGAAAATATCTGCCCTGAGCTGTAGCCCTTCTTTCTACACAATAGCTGCCATTTTCCACGCTACTGTGCTATTGAGGAACAAAATATTTCAGCATTATCAAGTCAAATAAATTAAGCCTTATCCACCCATATGAGCGCACCTTCAGCATTTTTACACTAACACTGAGAATTATTAGGCAACAGTGCACCACTGAGAAAATATAAATAAATTGGTAAAAAGAAATTAACATCTTTCGAGTATGCGATCGAGAAAGCGTAGTTTCACTCCTGTGCTGTCGATTAGTAAACGTGAAAGGAAACGCAGAATAGTGCTTTGATACAACGAGATACGAGCAAATAAAAATTATAATTTGTCTTCTTTTTCATCACCTGAGATAATACTATGCACCTATTGCACACTCCTTGCTCAAGCTAGTTAAGCCTGCTCATGCGCAACTGCGATTCTATTGCAGTAGGCGGGTAATGAGGCAGGGCTGTTTCGAGCTCGCACGCCTGTTTCCGTTCCAACCAGACCGACACACGGTATGTATCGTGCGGTGAACTTGCCCTGTGGCGTGCCATAGGTTGACTTCAACTCAACCATCTGCGTCATACAGCGTTTTCACGATGAACGAGACCACCAAGTACACATGTATCAAGATGCTTGTATACCGGTCGTTCACACCCATGAGATTGGGTGAGAGACATTTACATAGACCAATATCCACTATTGGACAGCTGGTAATTTAGTGAGTTCTACCTCACACCCAAAGGAGGGACCATATGTCCAGCATTAACAGGGTAGAGGGACCAGAGTTTTGGGAGATAGCATATATACGAACACCCAATAATCTTCCATAAACTGCCCTCCAAAATCGACTGGCTAATTATGTCACCTACGTAGGCTGCAGCCGGAATTTGATGACACGACGGCTAATGTCGGTCAGGAAAACAAGGTATGTTCTGGCTCAAGACTTAAATCGGTCAGTTTGGAGCTGTAGCAGAACGTGCATTCCTTGCCGGTAAGTGGTTATGACATTTCAAACAAAAGCCTTGTTTTATGTGTGTTCTTTTCCGATAAATCACAAGGAACTTCCAAGGCGATAAGTGTTTCCAACTCATCGGTGTGTCTTTTGCTTACTTGGGTCACAAATCAAGTGGATAAAGGCTGGCAATTTTCAGCCAAATGTAAATCCGTTTGCTCTCATAATGGTAGCACAGGTTTTGAGAAAGGGGACGAATTTTGCATGGCTTTGATAAATGAGACTTGTGTGTTGAGAAATGGCCGATTTCGCTGGTTCAGGAGGGGAAAGATACCACACTGAGTTGGATGCATTTATACTGTAATTCCTTACATTACTTATCCAAACAAATTGATGCATATCAGTAGCATTATGAACAACTAAGGCTGCTAGTCGATTAATTGGTTAGGTTAAAGGTTTCTCCTGCTTTACCTTCTCTTATTGTTAATCGGAGTATCTTCGGATGATGCTATGCTCATTAGCACACTGGAACGCATTATGCACTGATGTTAAGCCGTCATTGGATGCTACAAAGGCGTTGTACAACTGGGTGTTTTGGGAATGTCTTAATGCTGCGAGAGTAGAAAGTAAGACTGCAAGTGTTTGCAGGTTACAAATGTTTCCGGGAACCGTCTCGAAGTCATAGGGTGTAATATATCAAAGCCTATCAACACTGAACTAACCTGCTCATGACATGTCTGTATGGTCTAGGTAGGAATATAAAACGCGCGTTTGAGTTGTACCGTTGTAAATGATAATGGTAATAATTCTGGGGTAGATAGGTTTGAAGTTCTAGACGATATAGGTGATATCCTTCTCAGCGAACATTATCGTGCAAGCACGTTGTGGTTATATATGTCATACTCTTGCACAATTTGGTTGAACAATCGCATTTTGGAATCTTCTGTTAAATAGTAATCCCATCTATTAAGTTACTTGCTAGCCATCAGAATCACTGGCCCTGCTTTAGTTACAAGTGATTTCATTTCCACCTTCTTCTTGCTAGGGAGTTAGTCGCTACTCCAACTACAATGCTCTATCCAGCGCATGCGTGCAGTGATACAGAACCTACTCAAGTCCAATGCTCTATCCCAACTGGGTTCACAGGGAGTTTTTCTATCTACCCTGTCTCGGTTTTCGAAAATACTTTGGGAGTTACTCCGGAGAGCGTTAAAATTCTGACTGTTTTAGGCTATATGGGAACCATGTTGATAAAAGATTTCGATGTGACATCTCACCAAGTATATGACCGACACTATTTTGTTTCAGGCCAAGGCATGATGTATCATTTGTTCTACTTAAAATTTTCCATTAGTTCACTGTTTCAACAAGATTGCTCGCTGCACGTTAATAATGCGATAGGCAGTAACCACAACGTAAACATTTTGACGGTTTTGAAGCTATGCATCCGAGCATGAGAAAACAGCTGTCAAAGTAAACAGGATTTGCAAAATGTACAATCATTAACCGTTGAGTTGCTTCATTTTATACTACTGCACTTTAAAAAACCGGTCCGTTATGATTAATTAATTAACAAAACCTCAGCTATAGGTTGCAACCACGCTTCGCTGCTGCGCGATCACCACCAGTAGCGTGTGCTCTGAGTAAAGCGCGAGGCGACCCAGCCCTACGCAGACTCAAACCTGTAACCCTATGATTCCAACTCATGCGATTTTGTTCGCTCACAGTATGGTCGTTGTCTTTTCATAATAGGGCCACCATAATTACGCTTATACAACGGTGGCACAAAATGTATAGAATAAAATGTTTATTTGCTTTTTTTAATTAACGTACACAAATACGAAGCCTATTCTGGCTGCAGTGGGTGCAGCGAGCAAAGCGGAATGCCCTCCACTTTGGCTACGGTCCTAGTTGTTAAAATTAACGACATCCCGATTGAGACTGTTTATAGTTATCAAGGCACACTGAAGGCCATCCAGATCACAATAATGAAAAATGACCGATATTACATTTTCAGTCAACAGTAAACTTTTTCAAGCCCCGGGCTCATAAAAATTACTTGGGGGCTTGAATGGTTAATGCGTGCTCTGCAACGTAAGGAACTGTTGGCTCTATTTTTCGCTGTCGTCGTTTCTGTAGGGTTTAATAGATTGGTGTAGTTGAGCGACACAATTTAGACTGAGTCTAATGTACTAGTAATGGTAGTCGTGTTTCTCGGGGATAACTCCGTTTTCTGCAGCGCCCGTTACTTGCATGCCGGTGGAGGATGCGTTGAGTTATCTCGCTGTTAGCTCAGTTGCTAAGTGGCACAAGTTGTTGGCTATCGGAGCAATCCATTATTGCTCATAGGTTCGAAACTTGATTGGTCCGGTTGATGCATACATCTGAGCAGAACTACAGTTTGTAGAAGCTGCTTAGCACTTTTCTTGTCAAATTAAGTTAGTTGCTTCGTAGAATCTCCCAATGTTTACAATTAACCCACAATCAAGAGTACAAAACATATTTTACTATGCTATCTACTCCTGCTTTCGAAACGCATATTGCTTTCATACCTACCAAATCCCGGGCACCATATTTGCGCTATTTGTTACTCTTCTATATGGCATTGAGTTTCCTGCAAAGTCCTTGCTTACATTCGGACTAGCAAAGGAAGCAATCATGCAAAGAAAAGAGGCAAAATGGGGAAACAGCAATACAAATACATGTTTTCTAAACCAGTGAAAAGTTAGTCAGAGTATGTTGGTTGGGGGTATAACATGCGACTGAGTATTGAATATAGGGAAACCCTTTATGGGAATGTGTCATGGTTAAAATAATGTCTGATCTAGAGAAGGAACTTGCTAGCCTCTTACTGCGTTGCATCCACGCAATTACTGTGCAAAATATTGAGTTACCATTCGTCTCTGATGTCTTTACTGGCATTCAAATCCATAGGGCTGACCAACTGTGAATGAGGATAGTAAAACTGTTGGAAAACTTGCGAATATTTAACACGCGCGAAATCTGATCTCCGTGCTTTCTGTCATGCTATTCACATGCTCACGTCAAGATTGGTCAGCAGGAATACTGCTGATTCTAGCCCGCTGATGTGGATGTCCCGGACCTAAATTCACTGAAGTTTCCGTCTCCCATACCAGCAGATAATTTTGCCAGAGGTGATAGTCGAAATTCAATCTAGCCCACACATAGAACACTGAAGAATGAATGTATGCCGTCCCGCTGGAAAGAAATCAACCGTGAAAACGCGCTACCTATGATGCTGCCGTCATCCTCGTCAACGTCGCTGTTAAGACAACACCAAGGCTAAGAGATGCGAAGTTGGACTTTTCCCACACTGAAATCTATACCCCACAGAGTGCGTTAGTGTAGGTTATCAGTGTCAACTTGCAAATGCGTTTGTCCTAAGTTGGGTGCTTCTCAAATTCGAATGGGTTGCACCCACAATTCCACTGGTAAAGGATTACGAAATCGATGGTGAATCATCCCATCCCATAAAAGTCGGTTTAGCAATCAAGCTTGTTTTCAGGGATTCATCATCAGGTAAACATCACATGGCTACATAGTTATGATTGGTTGGAGTTTACTGAGTAAACAGAAAAAATGAAGATGTCAAAGTGACGGTAATTAGTATGATTGGTTCATGCAGAACCTGCCCAAACGACGGCTTGCAACCTTAAAGCCAAAACTTTGATGAACTGCATTTGCGCACTCAACCGAGGTTGTTGCAATTAATCACCATAGCTTCCGCCAAATCACATTCCGCCCCGTATAGTGGATTGCATGCATTACTGATGCGGTCACAGTCAACCCCGCACCCTCATGTTGTGAACAGCTTATGCCAGGTGTCGTGGATTTCTCCAAAGTACGATCCATCGGGACTCACACAGTCACCCTCATTTAGACCCAGGTAATACTCAGTTTTGCGCTGAGACATGTCACGATTTTGTTTTGACGGGATCGGTCGGTCGATCGCTCAAGAATGCAATGTATGTAGTCTACCTGCGTAAACACATCGGTTTTTGAATCATCGAGTCTAGCAAACGTGGTCCAATTCATATCCATCGTACCCGCCGGATATAATCTCGAATCGGCCAGGAATACGGCTTCTCATATTCTGTGCGTGCCTAAGTCGCCAACTGCTTGGGTTCAGCAACTTCAACTAATGGGCGTGGCCAAGGAACTCACATAAGCGTGCAAGTAATTAGAGACTTACAATCTAGTGTTCTCGATATGAGGCTGCGGTTGCACTGTAAATCACAGCATGTAGATGCGTGTGATGCGTCCAGATGGTTATTGCAGATACAGCTCGCGAGTGATATTTTTAATTTATATAGCCGGACGAATAATACGTAACCAGTGCCATGTGACGGCCAACGGTCCGGCCATATTCCTGTGCACTTTGGACACGCGATAGCTCTAATAGTCAAATTAGTGATGTACATATCATAGGAATGTGCATGGCTAGTATATAATCAAAATGCGCTGGAAAGATTAATGTCTAAGTCGTCCACCTTTAATTCGAATTATCTAAATTGAGATAGATTTTGCACTCGACCACGCATGTCTACTAAGGTTGCAACTTTAGAATTCAGTTGTACAAAGCTAGCTTGAGACTGGTGTGTGCTGCATTAGGGTATCAGTGAGTTGAACAGAATGACCCATGGTGAAATTTCTGGGTTCGTATTCAATTGTCCTTTTTTGTCACAGTTAGGTTGCGAAGATTATTCTCCACCAGACCTGGATTAACGAATAGCACATATATATGGGAGTAGAAGTGTGGTCCAATATAGTTATAAAATTTAAGGACTATTAGTTATGTCTGAAATTTCTTAGGTGCAAAAGCGGCAGCAACATAGTTTTCTTACGTTGCGCACCTAATTGTTCGCACAAAATCCGTATGTGCTATTTAAAGGTATGAAGAACTAAAATAAATTCTTGCCGATGAGATAGCGCTTTAATGCTGAAAGATGGAGGTGAACTAATTAATTTGAATATTTTCCTCAAAGGCCAAAGCTGAAAAGGGGGATTTGTGAAATTCTTAATTGAAGGTTGAGAGAGAGATTAATCGTTTATTTACTCACCCAGGAAATACGAACTAGATCGAATTCAGGTTCGCCGAAAACTTTTAATTCGACTTGCAAAAGGATGAGAATATTTTACATGATAACGACTTCTAGGAACTGATTTTACAATGGTATTATTATACCAACATTTGCCCAGTAAAGGTTACCTTCCATTGTTGCAACTATTATCTACACCAACTGAGTTGTGTGTCCAATACAAGAGGTCTATGTTGTAGAAGTTTCTTTCATTTTGCGCTGTACCATATCAAAGGAAGTTAGTGCAACCAACTGCACATTTGCGGCGTTCTGATAACAACTTGACCGTGCAGTGGCCTGCTTGTATTCTTTAAAGTGACTACGTCCATTGATTCGAGGAGGAAAAGTTTGTCAGCTGCGATTTCAGGAATTCGTTGCTGACAACGATTATACATCTCAAAGTGACGTTGTAATAAATTTTGGTGTGTCCAGGGATAGCATTATGTTTTCGTTACACAATTTTCGGTTTGAAATTCTCACACATTTACTAAGTTCGCTTGCAATGGAGGATGATAGTAGTTTTGAGGGAATACATCACTGTTAAGAACATACTCGCTAGAGAACAACTTCCATAATTCACGATATCAAGTCAAATGTAAATCTCTACGTCGTAGCTCTGCTAATTTAAATTATGAATTAATTTCTTTTACGTATATTCTAGACGCTAACTAAACACGATAGATGTAATGCCGAAGTCAAACAGACTTGTTTCCGAGCCAGTATATCTGCAAGTGAGAAAACGCATTTTGAACACACAGAAAACAACGAAGTGGAAAGCCATTTTCTATCAATTATTGATGTTGTGTAGAAAATGATGTCATCGAGTATCATGGAGTTTGTTGCTGTTGGCCGTGAAAAGTACAAATGATCCAACTGTCACAGACCTGGTATAACGAAGTAAAATCGTTAATGACAGTTTCATTCTCACTTTGGCGTTTGCTGAGTTAACTTATCTTGGAACACAATAGTGAGAAATTCGCTGGCTTCAAACACTTTGGGCGACAGCAGAATTACATCAGTTCACTCATTGTTGCTTCTCGATCGCTGCAACTGGGCGTATCTGTTCGAAAGTTTCGTGATTTCCTCGTGGTTATGTGGTGCGATAACAAGCACAATCCCAACGCTATCCGTTTTCACGCACTGGGTGTACAAAAGATGGGACTGAACGAAAGAGGAGTGATCTAAAATCCTATGAGCCTTGCAAACATATGGCGACGAAGATAGTTGACTGGTGCAAACTATGTAATTCCATCCCCGCTGGTGCAGTTACTTATCGGTATGGCTATCCATACATTTTGCCCTGTATCCAACCCCGCCAGTTGTACTACTAATTGAGAGTAGTGTACCTTCACCACCTGCGGGTCACACCTGATAGAATACGAGCATTTGCAAAGCCGATTTTTGTTCTAAAATTCTCACGTCAATTCCAATTTTATTACAAGACACTGATTTGCTTAAAGGATCGTAATTTGAATGGTTGCGAGTGAATTCGTGAGATTGGCTAGCATTTAACTGACGTGAGAAAATCACCGTGTCTTCAACATACGATGTATATATACATCGTGTGGGATTATTCCTAGCAGATTTTTAGTCAAACCGTTGGACAACCTTTATACCTCTGTCAGAGAGCTCTTTAACGCAAGTAGAAACTTCCTAAGATAAAGGAGTTTTCCAATAACCAAACGCCTGGATGTAATACGCCTTCAGGATAATCGCCTGAGCTGGGTCACTTCAGACCGTTGTGACGCGTAGAAACTACGAAAGAATTTAAAGCAGTCACAGAAATTAAGTAATTACAAGAAACCTTAGCGAAGAAAAACAAAGTCGTATGTGTGATCATGTAAGTCTGTATTTGCATAGACTAACGATCCCCTAATAAGCCTGAATCTAACAGGAAATATAGCAATGTAGACAACGTGCTAGATAGGGCACTAAGTTGAAACCAAAATATTTAAAAAATGTTTAGATCTGTAATAAAATCAAAATTAAGTGCAGTGAAGTTAATACTAATACTTAGGCCGTGGCGACGAATGTAACTGATCCAAAAGCTGAGAATATTAGTGAATAGGAACTAGGCGAATTTTGGAACAGCAGAGCATACCACATTAAACACTTTAAAATAGACCGTAACATCATCAGCTCAATAGCTGATAAAGACCAGTGATCATGAATAATCGAATTATTTGGAAAATTGGAAAAGCCTCTAACAACAGCTCCTTACCAAAGACTGGCAAGATAACTGCCTCATCAACCGTGAGAAAGAATTAAATAGGGGTTAGCCTTTACCTGGGAAGCAAGTGAGCAGTGGATTATGACGGGTGTGAAATCGAGTGCTTGACATGTCCTGCAAAAACGGTTGGGGTGAAAATTAGCAAGTAAAAAGTAGTACTAGTGAAATAACTCCAGAGGTGCGTGATTCACCGAGGGGTTAGGATTAGCACCTGTGCGAGTACTGCTGTCTGTATTTTAAAACTAAAATGATACCGTTCAGACTTCGTACTGCTTTAATGCCGACATCTGATGGTCATGCACTTTGTTAGGTCATATTCAAGGCGTTTTTTGAATAGGAATAAGGTGGGAACACTAAGTACTTTCACTGGGACGACGTCACAGGTCTGCGCTCCTCGGGGGGAGAATAGCTTTCATGGACATGCTATTCGGCTCTAATACGTGGCAAATTAAAGTAATGACCCCTCAAAGCAGTGCTTTGGCTGTTTCAAAATATGTTGGTATGTGTGGTTGGGCTTTCTTAGGATGGGATACACAAATATGAGGTCAGCTTGCAGAAGCCGACTACTGTCGGCAAAAATTTTAGTTTCCAGCCTGAGCAGGTAGATAAAGCGGGACTAACGTCACCCTGCAATGTGCAGTATCGAACGAGATGAGGTGCTGCTTCTACCAAGGTTGCGACGCTTGGAAAGCCTACTCCAAATGCAACTTCCCTTTCGCGTTAAACATTTTTGAAAAGACTGTGGAATCGAGCTACTCGAACACTCTACCAGAGTGACCGAGGTGTTGGTTTGCTTTCCATGTTGCCTTCTCAGTCCGTTTCAAAATATAAGGTCTTCCTGCACGATACGCAGAGATCGCATTCATAATGATTCCATTATAGATTTTATGGCCATAGACTGTGAATGTGAGTACTCTGATGATATATGCTCAGAATTTTGACAATAAGCGCATTAAACCGCAACTTGACCTCTCTGGACAAGGTGTACGCTATGTCCGAGACATCTTGAAGGGATGTATCGTCCTCCAATGTTGTGAGAGTGTTATGACGCGTCCTAGTTCTTTCGACTCTCAGTCGGAACGAATGTGCTTCACACGAATGCAAAGTAGCCAGATTGATTCGTAATGTTGCGGGCTAATGAGACCTAGCCGCCAGACCTACACGCATGCTATGATTGGTGACGAATACTCGCAACCTATCCAGACTGAACTGAGGCGCGAACGAGAAATCTGGTTGTTATCATGAGTATTTGTTGAATCGGCCAAAGCGAAAAATACCTTCTACACCTTCGTTTTTACAGCTTATTCAAATAGCGTAAACTATAGAGAAAGGTGGATGTTGGCAATGCATCTGAGTTGTCGTCAAATGGTAGTGTGCTGAGTGAGTCTAAGTTAGTGTCAGTATGGGTTTGTGCGGTAACTAAGGCAGTGATTGACGGGCTCGGGTGATTCACTGCCGTGTGACTCATTGGAGACCGTATTGTCAAGAGTACAGTAGATTTACTGCAGCCTACACAACAGACCCATATGTCCTGAGTAGAACTTAGTTGGTTCCTTGTCGCTTGATATCTATGTCCTGGAGACGACTCGGTTTCCCCTACACAACATGAGTCTCAGCATCGTTATGGTATGTCTCAGGTGAGCTCAAAGAAATCTGCGCAAGTCCGGCGGAGCTATGCCAGCTCTGAACGGGAAAAGCGCCTATCCAACACAGCACGGTATCGCCGATTCCATAACTTAAATGCTTGTGCAGTCGAATGCGCTAGTCTAGGCGTGCGAATGTTTTTGTGGATTCCAGCTAGGAGGCAACTACATCTACACCAGCATCCACACATTACGTCCGGCGTTCACAAGCAAACAACAGGTTAATAGTACAGGGCCGACTTTGGCGAAATTCGTGATGCTACGGAACGAGAAGTTTGTTACTCTCTAGGTACCCCATGAGCACATTAGTTACAAAGGAATCTATGATCTTGCAGATCAGCAGAAAGAGCACTATTTGGTGACAATTCTCTTGTTCTGCACAGCAACCGCATTTGTAGAATGGAGTGATTATCTTATGCCTCCGCTTCGTTGAGACGTGTTTCCCCGTTAAGATATCTTGGAAAAATATTGCCAACAATTCAGGTGAACTAACGACAACCTCTTTCAATGTTTTCGAGCGAATAGCGTCACAAGCCCACACAGGTAGCAGCTTCATTCTCTCCAGTTGCATAATGGTGCTCAGAATCTGAGTTTCCGGGATGGGCAAGCAATCACTATTTCCTCTCCGTGTTGTAGCAGTGAACGAAAACCACCAAGACCGACGTCAGACGCATAAGTCGAAAAATTAATGCGGCATGATTTATTAACAATGACAACTAAGAGAGAAGGTGCAACACTCCTTTTAATTTTACCAAAAGCGCTTTGCTGGTTGCTTACCCAAGTGAACGACCCTCCTTTCTTTGTTAACTGTCGTAATACTGTCTACTGGGGTCGCACAATTTTGCAATTAACGCAGACTGTAGAGACACACTACAAAAAGCTTCAGTTCTGTCGCGTTCTTGTGTGTTGGCGCTTCGGTAATGGCCGGATGTCTTGGTTGCCTGGGCGAATTCCGCCACGAAATATGGTGTGTCCCAGAAATTGACTCGCAGAGACAATGAATTGTCTTTTGCTGAGTTTAGACGTAAATGAAGCACTTAGATGCCGAAGTGCATTGTGTAACCTTTCATCCTTCTCTTCTTTTGAGCGACCTAAAACACAGATATCATCCATGTATTCAACCTGTCCCTCAATAGCTGCCAAGGCGTGAGGCATAAACTTTTGCCAAGAAACGAGGGCAGAAATCAACACCATTGGCAACATGTTGTACTAAAATAGGTCATCGGGAGCAAGGAATGCAGTAAGATGCTTCGAGTCGCTGCCCACTGACATGTGAAACACTGCACTTTTCATATCTAGCCTGATTAGGCGGTTGCATCAGATAAATATACAGTCCTCGTTGGATGGCACCATGAATCGCTCTGTGGCGATGTAACTATTTAGTCCCTGAAAATCGTTGCATATCCTGACAGTGTCATCGTTTTCAGCGCAATTGCCATTGGATGCAGCTACTCAGATCAGTCGATGGGTTCAATCTAATCATTTGCTAACATCTCTTGCAGGGCCGCTGAGACAGCTTGACGTTTTGCTAGCGGAATAATCCGAGGTTGACCAATAGCGAGGGGTTTTGCATCCTACATTAGCTGAATGCGGTACACACCACATGGAATACCTCCGAAGAACTTGAAAAAGCTTAGGATAACGTTCCTGCCAGTATGACAACTTGACGGAAGGGACAAGGCTGCGGTCAAAAGCTGGTACTACAGTCGAAACCGCTTTATTGCCCACCGTTAGGATATTTAAATAATGGGTACTACAACTGGTTAGGTAACGTTTTGATTCGTTCTCCGAGCTGAATAACTACTCAGCCACAACAACTAACACTTAAGTTAGGTCTTTTTAAGCTGGATAAGTTTCATTCTAATTTATTTGGTTTGTTCTGCCTACTTGAATAATCTTCTATTAATTAGCCACGTTTGCTTACACTTATTGCGCTTACCTTCAGTAACTTTGTTACGTTTGTAGCAGTTTTAAGAAAGTTGTGGACATTTTTCCTTATCGCGGATTCGTTGCTAACCAGCTTACTTCATATGTTAACTTGGCGAGGAGTTATGCTACCGTATCTGTATGCATTATTCGATTTATTTTATTTCATCTTGTCGTTTCAAGTGATTGGCTATGGTTCGATATCCCCGGTGTGTCTGCGCTTGATGTGCATGTTGACAAGGTGCCTACCTGTCTATTACCCACTACCTCGTTCATACTGGCTCCAGCAGACAGTTGGTCGTTGCTGGAGGGGACGGGGTGCACGGTCGTTGTGGCCGTGCTATGCTCCAGGAGCGGTTCCATGCACCCAATGTGGAGCGGACTAGAGTCCTGCCACCGCCTTGTGTGCGCTTGATTCTCAATTACAGCGTGCTTGTTTTTGCCTGTGAAGGAGTGTGGGCCGGCTCCATTGATGAAACGTGGCTCCCATCCACATGCCTCCCGGTCTTATTCCTTTGGGTTTACACTGGCTATGGTTGTGTGGATGAAGCTGTGGGTAGTGTAGCGCAATTTACTCATGGTTCCTCTGTAGGCGCAGGCGTTCTGTGGCTGGCCTCAGTGACAAGCAAATCCGAAACCGGATGTCGCCAACCCTATTGCATGACGTAGGCGACCTTTTCTGATCTGTCAACAACGCCGCCGACATCTTTGTTGTTCATGACTCCATCGTACTGGATAGCTGTGGGATAATGGAAATAAAAGATAGCCGGAACGAGGGCGTAAAATTGACAAAAGGATAAGAGCACAGCCACTCAACTATGCACTTAAGCAGTTGGATGACCCCGGCGATGGAAATTACACGGTGGAAATGTACCATTTCTGTGTGAGAAAAGATTTGTATTTTGCAAAACTGGGCCATAAAGCGGGACGGGCTATAAATCGAGTAAGCAATAAAGTGGGTTCTACTATACTTGCAAAGCCACCATGTCCTTTCTTCTGTATAAGGATCGACTGTTGCCAGAAGAAATGTATACAGTAACACTCGCAACCAACGAATGCAGCTGTACAGACACCATGACAATTCCCAATATAGTTAAGGTGTTTCCACTGTAACCCCAAAATAAATGCGAAGTGCGCTGTAAAGTATGCTGTCATAGGTAGCGTTCATAAAATTAGAAAGTTACAATGGTAACTGGTGTAGCAGAACCTGGCTCCGTTTCAAGTGGAACAGTGCATTTGATGGTAAGGAAAGACAGAGTATCAATATCACCCCGGGGGAAGCTTTGGTTCAATAACGGATAACGTTAGACATATTTTTGTGTTAAGTTTAGCCGTGATTGAACAAATGTTCTCCTAAGGTGGATCAGCAACACGGCCTTCAGGTGCAGCATAGTTGTTGATAAGTGCGATGGCTTGCGACCGACGACATCGGGCGTAGTGCTCAATGTTGCCACAGATTTGCACTTAAGGCTGCGTGACGGATAGGTGGTAAAATTGGATTTGTGAGAAGCACTTCCACAGCGATAGCACGAAGGCTTGCCTGCTGGTAAGTCTTGGGAAGATTGCACCTTAACCACCACAGCTGAGTTGATTGAACAAAACTGTTTCGATTGAGGTGAAATTTCGGTTTTCCTTTTGTGTAACTGGCAAGATCGCTACCATGTTAATGTGTACGCCTCTTCCTCAACAGCACCTCAAGTAAACCATTGTCAGCGATTACAGAAATCGGTTGCCGAGCTTACATACAACCTTTGAGCTTCTTCTGGAAAATGGACGAATAAGCGCACGATCGTACTGCGCGATTTAACCGGCAATGAAATCATTCAAAGATTCAACTGTTTCCTGATGCATGCAGGCGAAAGTATGTCGCAGTAATCACATTCCTTAGGTGGCACTATGTGTCATCGAGATCACTGGAAGCTTCTTTAACGGATTTACATCCATGAAGGCCCAAACCATCAAACTGTCGCTGCCAGTCATCTCCAAGTAATTCTCGAAACAGCTTCAATCTGTTTTCCTTAATAAGAGCAGCATAAAAATCGCGAGTGAACCCAAGTAGTTTTGGTAGGATGTTTTCCAACGGAGCCAGGCATCTGATTTTGGTCTGATACCGCAATCAGTCCAGAATAGAGATGGGGGCTGTACAGGAAGGTAAATCGTTGGGTTCGTGACGCTTTTTATCAAGAAGTCAACAGAAAAAAGCAGGATGTGTATCCGTACTCAAGCATGGGGCACCTCAGTCGACATACAGAATAATCAATTTTTGCTGTCTGCCATTTACACAACCAATGAGAAAAGAGTTGCTGTTTCAGAGAGTCAGTAAAACATGAGTAGGAGGGAAATCGTGCTGAATTAGCCACAACATCCTCGCACTTAGAGGTTATTTGGGCTAACCATGACGAGTCGTTTAATGTCATGAATTTCCGAGTCCTGCTGCTTCATGTGGTTGCCACCAGCCTGTTGAATCTGTTGCCAAATTCCTCACAAGCCACCACAGGAGATCATTAGACAAGGACATACCAGGTTGTTTCACCAATGAATTCGAACAGGTCATTATAGTTGGTCACAAAGTGAGATTTCTCGGTACACTCATTAGGACGCTCTGCGTATCACATGTATTAGACCGTTAGTGTCCCATGATTGCAGCGAACTAAAAGAGTGCTCGTTGTGACTACATCGAGCATGAATTCCTCTTTCACAAAAGCGAAGTCTACGTTGTCGGTTTATTTCCCGTCCTGAAAAGGCATTGGTGTAGTGACATTGTTTACGACAGAGAATCAGCATTTGACTTCTGCAGTTTTGCCTTGAATTGTTCACCTAGAGTTTCCGGGTTTCTAGGCTGTGTTAGTTAAATTTCACTATCAAGCGAACGCGGCTGTAACATCGTACCACCTGGATATTTATAGCGGAAGCTAGAGCCTGGTCCATTTCTACAGTGGATATTGGAGAGCGGTATACGACAGCCACTAAGCATATATTACCCTGCCTTAGAGGATTGTGAAGGGCTACCGAGAGCCAGGTACATGGTAACATATATGCCTGAAGGCTGCCCTTCCGCTGAGGATCTGTGAGTTACCGAAGCTACATCATCCCGACGTTCCCATTCGGGACATTATGGACGGTATCTTTACGCCGAACCATGAACTGGCCAAATATCTGGCAAATTTGTTAAATGCCTAGCGGAGAAAACGCGTACTCTTGTAAAGGGCTTTTATGAGTCCACTCGAGATAGGCAAGTGTTGAGCATCGAGTTAGATAATATACTGATACGTTTTGACCTAAGTTCACTATTCACTAACTCGTCCAAGGATGACACACTCTGGGCAGCATAACGCTGTCTGACGGAGGACAGTAACATGGGTAAAGTAAGAAAATCACAATAGACCATATAATCGAAGGAATAAAAGTATTTCTTAAGGTCATATTTGACGTTCCAGTCGAGGCTGTGCGCTCAGGAAAAGGACCTTGACCTTGAGTGAGCAATGTCATCCTTAGTGAAATAAACGTATATGGAATACTTTCAAAGGAGGGCGCTGACAAACTACAATAGCTGGTCAAAATGTTGGTGGTGCTCAGTAGATGACATTCTTGATTTTACAAGTGAGACAAGATGGATGGGTTTACAAACTATTTAAAATAGTAATAACTGTATAATGTTCACAAGAAACTTTTAGCGGTACACAACTTTTTCCTTAAGAGAATAGTTCAAGCGAAAGTAAACGGCTAAAAAATAACAATGTGTCGCAGGCTAACAAATACAGTTAATGTTTTCATTGTATTTCACGTCATTCAAAACACGTCTATGCTGCGATTGTATCCTCTCTGTCCCAAAGGTACCAGACTCTGTGCACAGAGGAAGATGGACAGGTGCTTCGCTCAGAAGTTAGCATTAAACAATTCAATGGAGATTGGACATTTGAGTCGATTAATGGAATGGCAGTTGCAACGATTCTTGAACTCATCTTCACCACGTACAAAGGAGTAGATTAGAGCGATGTGAAACCCTTATATACAGGGAACTCACGAGGCGCTCAGCCAGGTACAAGAAAATGAGTAGATAAGGGCGGTTTTCCAAAGAGTCTAGCGATCTATCCAGCCATCTTGCTTTCAAAGTTCCACTTCCGAAGTACAGAACCAAGATTTGTGCCTACGAAATTTGTTGCAGGGAATGGGTACAGGTAAACATGAGACAAACAGCGACAGAACTGCTTACAGGGATAGCAGAACACATAAGCATATTTCGTATCCACAGAGAAACGAGGTGGGATAAATGGCCTTATTAAAAGAATGGACGGTATGGGTACAAGGGCTTGACAGGGGAAACTGCTTGGACATGGGAAATCTAGAGATAAAAATAGTGGAGATATACGAACAACAGGCCAAATTTTAATCACCAGGTCAATAATTGCATGAAAGGATCAAACGAGATGGAATTATCCATTGCGATACAGGCTGTTTTAACGCGGTCGGTTTAAAGAGCTTCGGCAGGCGAACTCATACTGGAGCAAAACGTCGAACAAGTTTAAAAACAAACAATGACAATGATGCCTTAGAAAAGCATGGCCTGTGACACGGATCAAGAGAGAATGTTCCATGCGGTTTGCACCTCAGCATGACCTCTTGATCCATTGAATCTGTAACCACAAGTATCTACCGGCTGGGCACGGAAAAAGGAACTGCACCGCTCAGCACCGTCATTTCACGCACCAGGCTCCGATGGCTGGGCCACGTGTTGCGCATGCCAGCCCACAGACATCCACGACATGCGTTGTTTGCGCGCCAGGATTGTGGATGGAAGGAGAGTTGACCAAACGATGACTTGGTCGAGAGGAATGAAGTCCCTCACTTCGAAGCTGGCCTCTGTTGGAGCGTCTTGGCTCCGTGGTTATGGTCCGAAAGACAATGAACACGTTTGGCTGGATACATTTGTTGATATGCCTAGGAGCCGACCCCAGTGGCATTCGTGCTTTGAGTTTCTTTGTCCTACTCCATCCCTCCTAGCCCCCTCTCCAATCACGATCTCACTATTTAGCGTTTTATAATTTTTCATAATAAATTATTTGTTCTGCTGCGTATTAGCCGGCAGGTGGCTTACCGGAGCGGTGCCCATCCGTTACCGGTAGCTCAGCTGGCTTGCACCTGCTGTGTTTTATTCCCTATTTATTTTGAGTATTGCGACACAGTAGCTGAGGTGTTTCCCACATCTAGATAACATGTATAGTAAAAATAATAACAATACTATTAATATTAATAATAATAATGAAACAAGCTGCTTCTCTTTCTCATCATCGCAGTTTGTTATTAAAGCCAAGCCAACTATATTCCAGTTCATTTAACCTGAAGAAGCTCTTGTGTGAAGAGCGAAACATCACCACAATACTGGCCATTGCAAAACAGAGTTGTACTTTATTACCCTCCGACACTCATGGAAGTCAGTTCTGCTCGGCTATTACATTGAGCTGATTGAGTGAAATGATTGAAAAGTAGATCTCTCACAGGTCAAAATGCACATGCACAGTAATTACCATAAGTAAAACGACTCAAACCAAATACAAAGTATGCCATGCAAATAGCTTAGCAGACGTTTCACATGTACACACCGTTTGCTTACCAAGTGTCACATCTCAATAAATTAGGTTGGATGATGTACTACAGGTATTATAATGTATCATCAATTTGTGCTTTGAATCCGGTAAAGGCAGGGAGGTGAGGACAGAGTTCGGAGGAAGGTTCCATGACTAAACAGCATGAAGGGCGAAAAGGTTCTAGTGGAACTTCAACCGCTTATACTGTGTGGCAAACCTCAAGTGATGGTGGCTGAGTGAGGTTTCGGTGTTGAATTTTAACGTTTCGGCATAAGTGGTTCTTCGGAATCTGTGACACCAACCTAAGATCAACGCTATTAAGAAGATAATGTGCTCTGAAGAATTTCAGGGCATGCCGTCGGTTTTGGTAGATCAGAAGGAATAATCAAGTTACATCCTTGGGTTTGATTTCTTCCATGTCCTGCTTCACGACAGCTATCAATCCTGTCATGAAGACTATGCCACGAATTGTGGCGAAACATTTGCACTCAGGTTCTCAGATCTATGTTACACGTTACGCTTCTCATAAGATGTTCATCTGTTTCATCAGTTATGATCCTAGTGCTCAACTTGACCATGTTGCACTTCAGTGTGAATCACGTTCTATGTTGAGATTGCGCGTCGCAATCCATTCATACAGCGAGTGCTTGAAAATGACCCTCAACTCAGTCATTAACATTCATGCCAAACGTTACTCATCGTAACCCGGTGGAGAAGTGGGTCAGATGTCCTAACGGACATGTCAATGGTCCCGGGTTCAATGCTAACTATCTACCATATGATATCAAAAAATTCAAAACAATCTCCCCGAATTTTTTCACTGCGGTTGGTTGTGAAGTCTAAAAACTGAGAGGTCATGCCATCACCCAGGGTGCAAGACATGGTAGCTTATTACGCATGAAGCCACGCGTCAGCAAAACGCAGTCAGGTCGAACCAGCCAACAACTCTCCACAAGAGGTAAATTTGTCGACTAGCTTTTTGGGCCACTACATTAAACATTACTATGTAACCGTGGTAGTTCGTTACGAACACCCCAAAATCGCTTTCATAGAAATCGTACTGAAAATGTGCGCTTCAGACTATATCAGTCGATTTTCTGGTGGCATATTCTAAACAGTTCGCATTTGGTAGCACTAAACTGCAGAAGGTTCCAACCTGACAGCTCCATGTCTTTCGCTGTTTTATCTTGCTGCAATCTGTGGTCATCTTTTTACTTAATGGCTCCCCGAATCTTGTGGTCATCCGACTCCAGGCAGCTCCAGCCGGGGGATTAATCTCGCCAAATTACTCTGTATGTTGCACTATGCATAACAGTGTTCTTGTGTTCTTTACTGTAGATTGCTTATCTGCCATCTGATTGGCTTAGGCCAAAGTAAAGTTATATCGAGCTCCCTGTAGCAGTTGTCCAAATTGCTCGGGTACAAAAATGCTGTTAAGTTTCTATGTTTCACGTGAAGTTGCGTAGTTTCAGGGTTAGGTCTGCCCAATGACCAATTTAAAATTCGTGGAAGTTAACAGGACATTAACCAAATATTCGGTACAAAGTGTCAGATGAAATGCAGCCAGAAAAATGTGGAAACAGTACCAACCGGCAGGCAGGTCGAAGTGTTTCATGGCAAGGAGCAGCGTGTTTTCACTCTAACGAACGGACATACAACTTATCTTATTTTCGAACAAACCCTCCGTTCCGCCGAATACAAGCACTCCGGTAGTAGGCCAAACCTTTAGTGGAGACTCAGGTTGTACACCTGTTTTTCCTCCACCCGTTAAAACCAGGTAGTCCTGAGTGGTCATTTTGATTGCTTAGCTTAATATATATGCATATTTCCTACGTCGGTAGAATATTGCAGATAATTCATTACTTAATTCTTTTGGCAAGTAAGAAAAAGGAAGCGTAAGGAACACGGCTGTAATATGTACAAAGGACTAATTGACTTTTACGTCCTGAGGTTATTCACACACAAGACAGGTACATCACGTTATAGACCATAGCTCATGAAAACCAGACACAACGGTCCTCCACCGCTAGATTAATAGTACCCACCTTGATAAGAATCCGCACTCCCATTCTCAAGAATTAATCGCCACGTCTTATTGGTGTCAGATTTGATAATGCTTCCCGTGATATTCTCAGTGGTGCAAGCGATGAGCAATCTGCTATTTCCTCCTCTGCATTCATAGGTTGTCGTCGCATCTGGTCCAAATAACGTCAAACTATTCACCCGTCCTCCCGCTCCGCTTCCACTGCACGAGCTCTTGTTGATCTCCTAATTCCAGGGACCCAGGTTTTATCGGTTAAATTCAAGTTAACATAAACTCTGTTGCCTACCTCGACCATATGATAATGCGTGCTCATGTGGTGGCGTCTCTTTAATGGAAGACTGGCGTTAACCGACCTTTCATCACAGAGTGAGTTTAATCAGACCCAACCGAGTGCTAAAACGTCCCTTTAGTAAAGTTCACTCGGTGAATGCTCCCTGGTGATGTGTGGTATTTTTGACATTCCTTAATAGAAATTTCTCCATCCGGGATTTTATGTTCTCAACTGTCGTTTGGTCACATCGCATTTATATTTCGCAACCGCTTTCTCTGCCAACTTATTAGACGAAGGGTAATATGTTGTCGAGAAAACGTGCTCGATTCCATTCGGATGTAAGAATAGTCCGAACTCGTTGCGAGTATAATTCGGACCAATATCTGAAACAGCCGTCCATGGTACAGTGTGCGTACCGAATATGCTGCATAAGATTTGCACCTTGATGGACCATTTAGTGATGTGGTTGCCCGACCTTCGGTCCAATTGGAACGTGCGTCCACTACAACCAGGACCTTGGAACCGTCAATGGGTCCACAGAAGTAACTGTGTATTCTGTCACACGGCCGAGAGTGCCAATGCCATGGAGACATCGGCACAAGTCGTGGGGATGATTTATTTTCTCGGCAGTTAGCACACAATTATTCCACACACACACACACACACACAATTTGTCCCAGCTGCTGACCGACTACATACACTAGGTGGTCATGGATCATGTCTTTTTGGTGGTTACGAAATCGCAAGATTCCCTCAACTTTCGAAGCTCAACAAGTAAGGAAGCACCTGACTCGCTCTCACTCTGAACTCAAGTATTGAATTTAACTCGCTGCACCATAACTGATGGTAATGGATCATAGGGATTGGAGACCAGTGTGAACAATTCAGTAAATGATTTTGTGCATGTTAAATCGGGAGTCACAAAGCTGCGAAGTAAGTTGTATGTTTGTCAGCCACAAATATTCACTAAAAGGTTCCCTTTGCGGCTGTCACTGGTGATAGCATTAGTCTATGAAAGATCATTCATACACTTGACGTAGTGGCTACATGAACCGTAACTGCTCTTGCGCATTTTAATCGGAAGTCACCAAGTTGCGAATTAAGTCGGGTGTTTGCCAGCCAGAAATATTCAGTAGAATATTCACTTTGTGGTTGTCACTGATGATAGCATTAACCTAGAAAAGACAATTCATACACTCGACTTAGTGGCTACTTGAACCGGATTCATCAATGTACGCTACCAATTTTCCGAGGGAGGCTGTGGCTTCCATTAATCCGTCAGCATTATTTTAAGCATGAGTACAGACACTTAGACGACACGACTGCACCGTGTAACTACGCTTAACTCACTGGTTCGCCCTGTAACGTGCAGTTATTCACACACAAGTCACGTGCATCGCCAGACAGACCTAGATTTGTGAAAACCAATTACAATTTTAGTCGCACTTTACCACTGTGAGGTTTCCCTTAGGTTCAGGTTATAGTTTTTGATAAAATATTTGTGCTCAAGCAAGCGAGAAGGCCAGTAAGCGGTCAAAGTGATCGCAGTTAACTTCTTTCTCTTTTAACTAGACATCAATTCTATTGCTAACAATATGAACTCCTCGCTAGCATGACAAAAAGCGCAGAAAGTGTAATCTGCTATATATATATATATATACACTAGAGTAAAACAGGACCATCCGTGATTGTATTTCTGACTCGAGAAATCTTAGTGACAACTGTTCACAATAGCTATAAAAGAGAACAGCTAATATGGGTTTACGTGAAATTACCACTCTCGATTATGACGAGTCTGGAGAGGAGAATGAATTTGAAGGGTTGACAGTGCCACATCATGATGACAGTGGAGAAGGCGAACGTTATGATCATGTACCAGTCGTTGTTGGATCTTCCAGTGAAGCATACATATCGAAAGATGGTACACCGTGTATTCTAATAGTCACAATCAACTACTGTTGGTATGAAGGCAGCACAAAGTGTTTACAAGGCATGACCAGGACTAACTGCAAACGCTAATAAACGTGTGAAATCTGGAGAGCTCTTGAGTGCTTTGGACGTCATAATTACGTCCCATATGCGGAAAATTAATCATATCTGCAGAAATGGGAGTAATACTCCCCAATAAAAATGCTGTATGGTGGAAAATACTGAATGTACTAGTAAATCGCAAGTACATAGTAACTCTTCAATTCAAGATTCTGGAAAGTGGAAGGCAGTGATTGTATTATTTTATTATTTTACGGAATAACAAGAGTGCTCACTGTCATGTCAACATCTGCGGGATGGTCAATACAAGGATTCTTCAAAGTGCTGGATTTGGTGGGCGTTAATTCCTGGTTTTTATTTAATGCAGTCTGTGGAAATAACTTATGCTGATAGTCGTATCTGGTGAGCCTTGCGGTAGAATCGCGTGGAGATACGCATCAGAAAAAAGTAAGTAATTTGGCCTAGTCTGAAAACCTTGTAATTCTACTATATGATAAGAGTGAGCAAATGGATCAACTGAGCTAGCCAAACAGCAAATGGGAGGCGGACGTGACGGATTCGATTACTGGACTCGGCTTTGACGATATTCGTGTGAGTGATTCACCGTTTGTTTAATTGAAGCAAAGGGGTCTAAAATTTATATCGAGGAGTTTGGCTTGCTTAACATGCTGTAATTTTCGCTTAGCTCTCTTTGTCGAATAAACCCATGTCTCTAAAGGACTGAGTTCTGCAACATGGTGTCAGAGAAGACAAAGATAAACCCCACCGGGGGTGGGGGGGCGGACGTTGTTTAAATCACCACCGTCTGTTCAGATGCCTGCCCCAGTAAACATGGATGAAAGGAAGTTGGCGACTTATTGGCGTTTATGGAAGATCACGTGGGAGCATCTCTGCAAATTACCACGTTTGGACAAACAACCGATGACGTATCGCTTGGCCATCTTGCGACATGCAGTCGGGGATGACGCGCGCCATGTTCTAGTGACGTTGCACTACGACAAAAGCGAAGATCCCAATAATTTGGAGGCTGTCATTGGAAAGTTCAGTGGAGTTTGTGAAGGTCAAACCCACGAGACCTACCAGCGCTAGCTTTTCTTTCGAAAAACCGAAGCCCAAACGCGATCGGATCGTTCTGGAAATCGATGTGAATGTACGACAAAGCGGCTTTTGAGAAAACGTAACTTATTGCTCCAGCAATTTATTGATATCTGCAACACTGAGTCCTCAACCGCCCATTAATACCAACACATGAAGCTAGCTACAAATGCAGAATTGTGTGCCTTTTCCGGAGACGAAGTAGCGAAGGCTACTACCATGAGATGCAAATGTTGCGCCACACGACATCCGAGCACCATCGAACAGTGTCCCGTGTAGGGACACAAATGCGCCAGATGTGGAAAAAGGAACCACTTTACCCCTTGCTACAGATCAACCAATGTGAATGCGGTCGTTCATGACAAGTCCCCAGCAGATGCAGCAAATTCAATCAGCAACATGTCTCGCAGGGTACGGCGGAAATGTGACTACGCAAGTCTTTTGATCGAAGACAAAGCCTTACGATTCCAGTCTGACACTGGTGCGTTTTCCCAAGGAAGCACCGACCGGGAGTGTGCATTCGATCCGATCAAGATTGCCTGCGTATGAGGAATGATTCCAAACTTCATCCGAAGGGCTCAGCTACGATCGAATTCTTTAACTCAAGAGATGGAGCCTCACATGAACTGGAGTTTGCGATCGTAGAAGTTCACGCCGATTCTCGGCATGGATTCGATCTAGTCTCTCGGTTTTGATGTTTTCAATCGTGATCGTTTTGTGCATGTTTGCCAAGGAGAAACCGATATTAGTGACCAGTATTTGTCTGTGTTTAGCTCAGGTTTAGGAAATTTTGAGGGAACCGCTCACTTGTCCTTAGATCATTTGATACGACCGACAACGCTACCAGCTAAAAGAGTTCCAATTGCTCTGTGTGATAGGTTCTTCGTTGAATTGCGTAACTTGTGAGAGAGAGTATGATTGACAAATTCAACGAGACAACGGACCTGGTTAGTCAGGTCAAATCATTACGAAGAACATAGGGGAACTGAATGTGTGTTTTGACCCAAAACCGTTGATTGAGGTCTTGCGTAGAGAGCATTACGCGCTAACTACCTTGGAAGACATTTTGTCATGTTTGGCTGAAGCTAAGTGTTTCATGAAGGTAGACCACTCTTCGGTATTCTGGCACGTAGTATTAGATGATGAATCCAGTTTCCTTACCACTTTTGCAAAGCTTTTCGGGCGTTATCCTTGGCTGCTTTTATCATTGGTTTAAAGGTGTTGTGTGAAACATTTCCAAAGCGATTGGTGCAAGCGGTAGACGATTTAGATGGTGTAACATGCGTGGCAGACAATGTTTTGATCTATGGCTCGACAGAAGAAGAGTATGACGCTGATCACCACCGTTCCTTACAGAGTTGTGTGCAAAGGAACATCAAGCTTAAAGGTGAAAGTATTGAACTTGGGAACGGCGAGGTGCTTTTCCATGGTCATTCGCTAACAACACAAAGGGTTAGAGTCGATGCAGGAAAAAGTAAGGCAAGTTGTACGATGCCGCCTCCTAATGACATAAAGGGAATCCATCACTTAAACAGTGTGGTGAACTACTTGAGCCCTTTTAAGCCAAGAGTCGCTAATATCATAACGCCGATCAGGAAGAAAACTCATAAAGTAGTAAAGTGGAGTTGGGAAAAATAATAGGAAACCGCATTCGAAACTGTTAAGCACCTCATCAGCAACGGTATTACGATCAAACGCAGTCTTTGGACATACAGTTTGACAGAGGCGAGGATGGAATAGGTGCTGTTCATTTACAGAATGGAAAACTTTTGGATTTCCACAGCCGAGTACTCACCATGACCGAGCAGCGCCATGCGAAGATAGCGAAATCTCTGTCTATGATGGTTTGCTGTTCAGGGGGAGCTGTATACTGCTTCCGTCATCGCTCCGAGGAGAAGGCTGAAATACGTTCTTCGCGCTCACCTTGGTGCCAATTATAGCATTAACTGAGCAAGAGAATTGCTTTTTTCGCAAGGATTGACGGGTCAAGTAAACGCTCATGTATCGAATTTTGAGGCGTGTCGTTCACACGAAGTCCAGCAGATGAGGTAACCAATGATGTTGCACGACGTCCCTGAACGACCGTCGTAGAATTTGGCGGTGGATTTATTCAGTGATAACGGGAAAGATTACTTACGGTAGATTACTATAGTGATTATCTTGAAATCGATCTGCTCACCACTATGACCACAGAGGCAGAAATCTACAAGCCCAAATCTCATTTGGCTCGACACTGTGTACCGGAGGAGCTGGTCTCCGACAAGATGCCCCAGTTTACCAGCGGTGCTTTATAGGTATTCGCAAACAAGTGGGAATTCGTGCACCAGCAAACCAGTCAATTTCACAGTCAAGGGAATGGAAACGCGGAGTCGGCAGTGGATCAGGCCAAGGGAATGTTGCCAAAGGCTAGAGCAACTGTCGAGGACCCGTACCTGATGCTAATGGAGATTCGCAGCACTCCTTCAAAGAATATCGGTTCGAGCCCGGTGCACTGCCTATACAGCCAAAGGACTAGAAAGCTGATGTCGGAGTCTGCTACAATTTGTGCCCAGTTTCGCCACAGCACGAAGGACTACAGAGCAATCTGTGACGACGAATGACCACTCACATAGGGTACTATGACCGCGGTGTACGGGTACTGCCTGAGCTAACAGTGGGAGAGGAAGTTTGGGTGCAACCATTACCGATAGTCAAGAGCGGTGGAAGAAGGGTGTGATGACTGCGAGGGTCGGTATCAGGTCATACGAAATGATGTTGGAGGGAAAACGTGCAGAAGAAATGGAGTGCATTTGAGAGGACACCGGAGACAAGTATGTGGTTTGTGCGTGGAGTGGCAGATGGCGAGGGTCAAGTAAATCACGGCCGCAGATACAGCGAATACAACGCTGAGAGGCAAGATGTACGGTGTGGATAGCAATATGGGGGCGCAAGATATGGAAATGGGAGGATGTGATGGTAGTATCAGATCAGAGTGCGCAGATGGATCAACCGAACTAGCCAGACGGCCAACGGGAGGCGGACGTGACGGATTCGATTATTGGAATCGGATTGGACCATTTTCGTGGGACTGATCCACCGTTTGTTTAATTGAAGCAAGGGAGGAATCACATTGAAAAATCTCGTAGATTTGCAATTTATATCGAGGAGTTTGGCTTGCTAAACATGCTGTACTTTTCGCTCAGCTCACTTTGCCGAAGAAATGCTTGTTCGTGGAGCACTGATTGCTGCAACACACCTCGGCCCAACCGAAATTTCTTGAAACATGTAATCCTCTTCAGCGTCAGATAAGTTATTGTAAACGCGAAAATTCAGGGAACGTCGCTCTTTCGCGAAATAATATTTTGCAACATATGTGATAAACTGACTCATCATATGTTTCAATGGCAAATTTGGATTAATAGGCATTATATTTTTCGTTTTAAGGTACAATAAAATTACTTTGCAACTACAAATGTCCTTTCTTACTTGTTTTAAAGTATGTAGGCAAAAAGATTCAAACTCAGTTGTAAGCAAAAATATAGTAATACAGTCATTTCTACTGGTCTCTGGCGTTATAGACAGGGCGGCGGAGGGGTCTTTCTACGTATGTGCTGTATGAGTGGACCACAACCCGCAATACCGATATCTCACACCCAATGATGCACGCTGCGTTCCTCTAAAAATCTCGAGCAGTACCACCTGTTTTCTGGTCATCTAATCAACAAATGGTATTTGGTCGCAAATACGTACACAACTGAACCTGCTTTTAACGCAAGTACAACTGCATGGGAGCCGTCGCACCTGCCCTTTGCATGCCCACTGCACGGCCAGAATACTGAGGGAACTGCTTGGGGTGCGTAGAGGCGTGCAATGGGCCGCATTGTAGATGCGAGACTTTGCTAGGTTACGGGGTGTGGTCCCTCCATAACTATAGTGGTAATTCTGAATTCCTTCCAGGGAATCATCTCACTTTCTTTGGTTTGCCTGCACAGCAGATCGCTATCTGAAGGTGCATTGCCGAGCGACAAGAAATGCTGGTAGTAAGAGCGGTTCCGAAATGTGTTAACATAAGTAAGAGGAAAATTAATGGACGATTCAAGTTAACTTCGTTAAGGTCAGCGGTGAAAATGTATGAAGAGCAGCCGATATGCTTTATGGCAAGTGCTGGAAATATTGCGTAATCCATTTACTTCATTTGGGACAGATATGTTGAAATTTATGATAGCCAAAAAAATGAGCGCTACCCAATCAAATAACCCGGTTTGTATTGCTAGACCAATGATTGATATACTGTTAATAGCTTGTAACCATCAAACTGAAAGAACGTAGGGACACGAGTGCCACAATAACATTTATTTTTCAGAACGGCCGGTTTTCAATAATGGAGATACCTAAATGCTTGTCTACGCTAAATGCCGTGTTAGTGACTGAAGTGGCTGATTTCCACTTTAAAACAAAATGTGATGTTGTTTGTATTGACTCGTCGCTGAATATTCAAATAAGATGTGTCTCAAAATTTCCACCCTCATACATATTCAGAGGGTTGAGCACGCGATGGGACATGATTTCGAGCTGCGGCTGTTTGTCTAAATGTTGAAAAACTCGGCTGGCAACCTCAGTGTATCGGTATGGAGTAACAATCCTGGTATCTCTGCCTGACGTCTACCAACAAGTAGAAAAAGCTTTGTTGGATACCGAGTTGTCCAGTGGATGTTCAAATAGCAATTGCGCTTTGAAAATGACTTTTCGATGGATGTGATGTTACAGTTGCGTTCTTAATTTGTGCGCGATGGACGTAGATGCAGATATACTTGATAGTCCACTCATCTTTAACTATTCGATCTGCATGCATACATGGTTAATAAATTTCCTCAGGAATGATAAATGTCCGTATGGAGCAGAATAACCCATTAACAACAAGATGTGAGTGTTGTTCTTTATTGCACCACGGCACTTACCGCTCCAAATTAAACGCGCATTTCGTGGTCCACTTTGGGGTTTTCGGGCCCATTGTACTCTGTACACATACTGAAAGGTGGACAATGTCAACGGCTCTCAAATGCTCACGTGTACGTGCAAATGAAAACCACAGCGGCATCAGAGATGAGAGCCAGGCAACATCTAACAGTGGCGGATGCGATTATCTGATTGGTCCCCACTTTCAATGACCGGTTTGTTACTACACTGAATCTTTGTAACTGAACGAAATGCTAGCAGCCACACACATCTACACGAATGCGCAAATTCGGTCAACCCACAACCAGTCCCACGACTGGGTGGACCGCATTATCTGGTACATAAACAGATATGTCTGCAGACATGTGCATCGCTCAGGTGGAGGGTGGTGTTGGGATGAACACAGCCGAGTGGAGAGAAATGGGGTGTTTCAGGGTCAGTCGCTGGCTTTGCTACAATTGGGGTCGTTTGAATATCCTGTGCACAAATATGCATTCTGTTGCAAACGCAGGTGGTGCAAGTCACATGCACTGGGAAGTTTGATGGTTGCAGACACCGGTCTCACCATGTGACGAGAGTGTGATAGCACATTGCATAATTTTCTGACGACGGGTCTCATAGAACATAAAGATCACCTTTGTCCAATGAACGCGCATTCCATCAACGGTACTGGCCAGCGGAACAATACTGAATTGGCTTTCATATCAAGGGCTAAGTGAACTTCACTCATGACACAGCTAAGCGATTTGAGCAAAAAACTGCCATGGTGAATTATACATTTTCCGAGCCATCTGCATCCGTAACGGAATCAAGACCTTCTTAAGAAAATCATGTCCCTCTATAGGAATATTCAAATCAGGCCATAAGGGTATCAAGTTGAATCTAATGTGGAGCAGCGCAAATGCGAACTCATCGTCAACCATTTGCAAATCAGTACCCGAGAACTCAGAACACCTGCATCGGTTGGTGCAGCGGTTAGGTCCATTTGCACGTTGGGCTTTGCACTCACCCAACAAATCACTTGATGTACCCGCGGACGTCGAAACAACATGTGAACTCAATTCCTGTATGATGCGGGGCGGACTAGCACGCGACATCCATGGATGGTTAAAGTACTTTTAGGCTGCTTCAAGACGCACAACACAGAACTTGAGGCCGGAGATTCTCCATCCGCCTTCACAGTGCTCACTATTGCGAACAGCCGACCGGACGTAACTAGCGCTCCAAAATGAGACAGAATCAATTACCTTCACTGAAGCTAACTGCAAGCTAACAAGCATGTCCGTTACGTGGTCTGACCTATACTTTGCGGTGTCTACGTGTGATAGGTTGTGGGTAATAGTGTCTAGGTGAAATACAACGCATGCGGTATTTCACTACGCGCTATCATGGAACAATGCGTTAGCATTATCTGGAACCAGAGTAATCGAGCAATACTAATAAAAATAACTAACTAAATGTTTTATTCTCGACAAGGCGAGACAAGCCTGCATAGGCATGATCATAGTGGTACAACAAGGACTAGTTAATTTAAAAGCGGAAAATGTTTATAAATAACGTACGGATTCATGTGTTGTGTATGAATGCATGTAGGTAAGAACGAAGATGGTTGCGTTGCTTGCATTTATGGACATGACGCCTTAACTATGCCTGTTTTCGGTCAGGCGTAAGGAGAGAAATAAAATATTCGTATTGAATGGCCCACGCCCCTGGATGGGTTAGATCATCAGGACACGTAAGAAGCAGTGACTTTAGTTAGCAGCGAGTCACATGCGCCAAGTCACAGTGTTGTTAAACGTATATATGTGGCGTTTTATAGAAAGAACGTCTGCCAGGCGAAAGCCAGCATGTCCTGAAGCACTGCTGCCGAACCCTTTACTGGAAGAGCGTAAACCCGAACCAACCAGCTGGCACCACGAAGAGGTTGTTCGGCTAGCCAGATTTATTTTCCTTAGTAGATTTTGGTGTTGTATCAGCATGTCGTGAAGTCGTTCACAGGGATACCCGGCGCTCTTATCCTCGGAATTGCATTTCACCATAACTATCACTTTTAGTGTTTAAACCCTAACCTGGTTCTCCATAATCTATTTAGATTCAATGCGAACAGATGTAGAGTGCTGCACTAACGGCACAAGTTGCTACTGTCCTAAAAAGGCGGCAACCAGGAGCTTCAAACGTCTTCTGGCGAGAAGGATCTGGGAGTTTTGTCCAGGTCGAGCTTAGATGTTCGAAGAGCGCTTAACGTCGTCTAGGAGGGGCTTCCAACATGTGGGCCTCCTGAAGCATACATTTGGACGATTCGATCCTTCAATTTTTCCACAACTTCTTGGCTCATACATACGGCCACATGTGGAATACGCAAAACGGGCCTGGAAATCATTACTTAGGTAAGATCTCACAGCCTGGAAGATACCACAACGCCAGACAACCAAAAACGTAAAGAGTCCCTAAAATTTACCGTATAAACGAGGACTACAAGTATTCGGGTTCTTTAGCAAACGGTATCGGTGATTGCGCGGTGACCTCATTTTGATGTACCAAATTTTGAGCTATCCCAACCACGAGTACCGCTTCTTACAAGAGCTCAGTCACAATAGCAATTTGAGACGTCACTATTGCAAACTGGCAGAGCAACACAGTCGCTTGAAATGCCGTCGGGATTTCTTTTCCGCACGCGTTTGAAGAACTTGGAATGCCCTACCGGGATCCGTCATATGTGCTCCAATGCCGGAAGTGTTCAAAGCCCGAGTTGACCGTGCAACTATTTCCCCACACCGTAAGCCATTACCATGGATAAACATAAGTGTCTGTAAGAGATTTCACTGGCGGTCAAATCCCAGATTTCGTTCCATGTTTTTCACCCCCTGCATACGTACAACAGAAGGAGACACAATTTTTACCAACATCGCATTTGCCATCATTTCTTATGGCAGTGAGTTCACTGGCGTAAACCCAATTTTCCTAACAATTTTATTTCACTTTGAATTTTCACCATAACCATCCAACGGGACCTGTTACGCCTTAGTTTTTTACCCTTATAAAATCATTGTTCCATTGTTTGTTCTCTGTCCAAATTGTTGAGTACCCTAGAGCTGCAGTCTGCCACCAAACTAAACATGTTAACATAGTTGATTTAGACAGACCACAGAACGTGTGTTCACCATATGTGAACGAGCTGAGCTCACTCAATTTACGGGCAATGACCAAACCGAGAAAAGTAAAGTACTGCAAACCCCTGACGAATCCCATTTTGGAGATGACATCAGCCAATAATTGGCACCTTATGTTACCCAGCGGATCGTTAGGTATGTGGGGTTCATCACTATACTCCGAGAGATGCCTCTCCGTGCACGGATTAAACCAAGCGGATGAAAACTTCATAAGAATACATCAGCTCCATCAAGATACTACCAGTTTATTCCCATATTCTCCAGTTGAATAGACAATTTTTCAAGTCGACGGCACCCAGACACAATGTTATTCATTGATCCCACAGCCCGTCATCCCCAACAGCTAGCCACGTAACACATGACAGTCCCAGGGGAATAGAGGGTCGCTTAAATAATATATCATGTAAACTTATGGATTATGCTTTTAAAGATTGTAGATTCAAACTGGTGCTCATCAATGCCCGTTTTCTAGTACATATGATGCACTTTCTCCGCTGCTTCGTCACCCTTCATAAACCCCGTAGCTTCCTTAATACCTAATCGTGGTGTACTAGTAAGACTGCAGAACATCTTGTTGTTATCCAAGGGTAGTATTTCTTTCGAAAGGATCAATATCATGGTATGGGAAGTGTTTGTGTCAGTTACAGTATGAACAACTTTTGTGCTTCACATACAGTGACGAACAATTCTCATCCCTCGATGAGTCCATTTGGATAATAGTATCATTTGATAATAATAGAATTTTTCTCGGTTTTCTTTATTTACCGCCGTCCTCTAGTGCCCTGGAAAACCAGTTACTTCAGAATTCCATGAGGCATGCCTCCGCATTTCTTATTCGCTTTAAGTTAGTTGGAGGATATTTAAACTTAACCAAACATTTCATGAATCGAGTACAAGGGTAGAGAGAACCAAGCTGTAATCTTGAATTGCCTGCTTGAGTAGGACTGCACACAGCATGTAGCATCTCCTACACTGCTGCAAAATACACTCGACCTCATATTTACTGCTTGATCACTAGTTGCTAATATCGACTTACTGGACTGTCTACATGTTAGTGACTGTAACGTTGTCAGTAGCAAAATGAACATTGCATATACACCTGAAGCCCCCTTTAAAAACACGTTTGTAATTTAGGTAGAATAAACTGGCGAAAGTTTGTTACGCTTATGCATACTTCTGACTGGACTGATTTCTTCTTGTCATCTATTACAAATGTGTCATTTCAAACACTTTCTGAGAACACAAATGGGTGTATTGAACTACAGTCGCCTACTCTAGCTTGCAGTCGAAATAACTCCCAGCCACAGGAGAAACAGTACGACGAAATTTTGGTGTTATTTTTCTCAAACAATTTTAACAGACTAACGACTTTCCAGTTCTGTTTAGGCTTCAAAGAATATAATTAAAGGAACATGAAAACCCGAGCATTATTTGTCTCAAAAAGAAGAGACGGAAATCTTGAAAACTGCTAATCCAATGTTTGTGATAGCACGATTATTAAAAAAGCGATTCCACACAACGAAACCCACCGCTACACCTTACTAAGCCTAAGGGTGTCCTTATCGATACTCCTGCAGTTATAATTGAAGCCTTTAACAATCCTTTTGCCTATTCTTTTACTACTAACTCACCTATCGTTTGATAACCCACCTATCTTTTGACGATTATATTTTTAGCCCCACCAACCAGCGAGATTTGTCAAGCAATTGCTTTTTTACCCGACGTAAATCGTTGTTCATTATACGGTGGGCCATGTATCTATAACGTAAATTACGACACTGGTTCAATCAAGCATCACATTAATGCTTTAAATACTGCTTTCCATCCTGATCCAGACACAATCCCTCCAGTACTTTTCATGTCGGGTGGGAATTATATCTTCTGCTTATTGGTGAACTTATTTACTACATCAATGACAACTGACTTTTATCCCGATCAGTGGAAAGCGATAATAGTGAGGCCACTCCATAAAACCGGGTCTAGACAAAAAGTTAACAATTATCGGCCCATAAATCACAGTTCGATAATTTTCAGAATAATGAAGTCCCTAGGTTAACATGGAACTGCTGAGGAATAAAACGTTTATTTATTTATTTATTTATTTCTAACATCAAACCACCTTTTCTCACAGTTTTAGTACGGATTTCTTCAAAAGCGTTCAAGTGTCACTTGCCAGCTAGATTTCTTTGATCACATAACAAAGTCGACAGATTCTAGTAAGGGCTGTATCGCACTACATTTTAACCTTCAAAAAGTCTTGACAGTTTCATACAAAATGCTTATACATGAAATACACCTTAGTGGAATCGCAGACTCACTGCTATCCTGCTTAGAAGCTTACCTCACTGGTCGAAAACAGACAGTCAAGACAGATGAGTATCTGTCGGAAACAAGAGATATTACTATTGGCGTGTTAGGAGCTTTTGTAATCGGTCATCTTCTATTTTGATATATATAAATGATCTCATCCCTGCACAAGATGTAGACTTATTGTTTGCAGATGATATAAAAATTTTGTATGCCACGGAATCTCAATCTCCATCTTTGCTAGCTGTGTTCAAAAGTGACCTAATTTCCCTGGAAAACTGATGTGTCGGATCTTCTATAAACTTCACAAAATCTAAATGCAGCATTGTGTGTCATGGATGTTTGGTTCCACCTGAATGTTTGTTTTGCATGGAATCCCACTCCCTTTATGCACATCGATATATGACTTGGGTCGCCGTTACTCAGGTTCGTTGGATTGCAAAGAACAAGTTGTGTATACGGTGGCTAAAACACGACAGACTAGTGGAATGATAGGCCGCTTGTTTATAACAAGCGATGTTAAGCTCCTGTCATTCAAATTGTACGCCAGACCATTATTAGAATACTGTGCTACCACTTTTAGTAGCATTAGAAGATGCGACACGAGTGCAATCGAAGCTACACAATCGTCGATTAGCAAAAGCATTGTGGGCTGAACTTTTAAGCTCACTTATAAAGAGAGATGTCGCTTGTTATATTCGAACCGCTATGACCTCGAAGATTAAGGCTGAATTTATGTTTGTTATTCAAGATTGGCCATCGACTGACATAGGCTAGTTACTATCAACCGGTGTTCCATGAATCCACCGTATGACCTAAGAAACAATGATCACATGGTAAAAATGCCTCCTTGTACCACAGGTCTATGGTACAACAGCTTCACACACAGATATCCAACCCTGCGCAATAGATTGACCCAGGCCATCAAAAGTACATCTTCGCTTGAAACATTTAAGATAACTAAAAGTGCTCAACTGTTAATACAGTTAAAGAATCGTCTCGTGTCATTTGCACAGACGAATGGGTGTATGAGAATGGGACTGATAACATTCTGATAACATTCAGTTTCAGTTTAATGGAACGCTATATCGGCAAATAGACGGGGTGGCAATGGGTTCACCATTAGGACCGTTGCTCGCGGAAGTCTTCATGAGCAAATCGGAGTGCAACCAGCTGAACAAACCCATCAACAGCTTGCTTTATTACGGTCGATACGTAGACGACATATTTTGTATCGCGAATAATGAAATGTGTGTCTATGACCTATTGGCCCAGTTTAACACTGCACATAGCAATATAACTTTCACTATCGAGCTAGAACGTAACGACACGTTGGCATTTTTAGATGTCCAAGTCAAATGGGCATCAGGTGGGTCAATGCGTAGGAGGGTGCACAGAAAAGCAACCTGGAATGGGCAGTACATCCATTTCGCTAGCTTTGTTCCGATAAGTCAAAAAAGGAACCTCGTCCGTCGTCTAACGGAGAGCGAGGAGAATATGTACAGATGATACGCTTTCAGATGAGCTGTTTTATACGAAACGTACTCGAGCACAATAGGTACCCTGAGAAATTCATCCAGAGGCACATGGAGCCACGAGTACAAAAACCCAAACCCGTTTCAGTGGAGAAGCGGATGGTATACTTATCGTTGCCATTTAAGGGTGACGCGATAGCGGAACGGACCACCCGAAGACTTTCCTTAGCAACAGAAAGAACCTATTTTGCAGCTAATCTCCGCGTAAGCTTCACCTCAACACCGCTTGTGTGCCAACAACTTAAAGACAGGATACCTCGGTAGCAGACCTCCTTCTGTGTGTATAATTTCTCTTGCTGGTGTCGAGCAAGGTATATTGGGAAAACGACCAGGCGAATGTCCGTTGGGGCTCGAGAGCATTGCCCAGCTTGGCTCTACAGCGGCGTGAAGAAGAATGTAACGAATGCGGTGTTGTCGCACCTAGGTGACTCCGATCATCAACTCGATTCGCGTGACGCATTCACACCGATCTACTGTGACCCCGAAC
The DNA here is from genome assembly GCA_944474145.2 of Dicrocoelium dendriticum. NCBI lineage: Eukaryota > Metazoa > Platyhelminthes > Trematoda > Plagiorchiida > Dicrocoeliidae > Dicrocoelium > Dicrocoelium dendriticum. The sequence goes on from OX104061.1 coordinate 62,138,884, forward strand.
GTTACACAAGGGCAGTCAGATGTCGCCTGCTGTCGACAGCAGAGGCGATCGCAATTCGGCTCTATAACCCGGACCTATGTGCACAGAAAAAGCTCGTCCACACGTTAACCTTGCGTTGGCCTCAGATTAACGCGACTGACAATGGCAGTCACGCCACTTTACTTGACGAATCAGACCAAACACTTAGACTTATCGATTAGTTACTGCTTCATTGACCCAATTTAAACCCATCGTGTCTATTCTAACTTGCTTTATTGTGGTTGTATTAGCCTGATGATGAAGCCCTGAAAACAAACTTGTTCGCTACTTTCTGTTTCTAACATCTGAGTACTTGCGGAATTATAAATGTAAAATGCAGATAAATATGTCGAGAAGGACATGTCGATACAAGATGAATTATAGTGTTGCATTATCACGCGTATTTTTGCTAGATAACATATTTTCTCATATTCCTTCATGCTACTTCGTCACATTCTTCGGTATTACTTATCCATCAGTGGCCTATGAAAACACTGGTACATAGATGAGATCTGTCTATGAGTTTCTCTTCGTCTTTACTGTTAGACTCTTCGTCTTACTCAGCTTGATGACCAGTTGGTGACCTAAGGAAACATGAGCAACGCGACGTTGTATAGCCGGGATATATGTTTACTTTTATCTTCATCTACACTGCTTCTTACTGTGCTTATCTTGATGACCTACTGATGTCCTTGGAAAACCTGCGCAAATTGGTATTGGATAAGCAAGCTTTTTTCTTAGCCTTTACATAGTGCCTTCTTTCTAGTACACTGCTAGGCTAAAGGCATGAGTGCCAGCAGGACGTGGACCCACAGAATGGGTGCATTTTTGATGGCCGCAACTAACCCGCCAAATCTATGTATGCAATTCCACTTCCAATGTGTTAGCACATCTTACCTCTTATGTAAGTCATTAGTTCTATTGATTACTTTCATGGTAGATGCAGTTCACAGTTTTACCGTCTGTCGTGTTATCATGTCTACTCACATACTTTCACTACTTATAGATTATTATTATACACCAATTTTATGAATAGTTGAAATACATTTTCCAAATTCATATTGTCACTCGCCACCTAAAACTTTTAATTTTTTCCTTTCTTCCCAACCATTCGTCTAAATGTCTCTGCAGGTTCCGCAAACGTTTCGTGGATTCCGACGAAGTTTGTCAAAAAACCAAAGTCGCAAGAATCAATGGAATTGGAACTACCAGTGCTTACGTACAGCAGTTTTGTATGACCATTCTGCAGTACCTTTCTACCTATGATAGAATCAGCCTAGTTGGGCCATGCCTCACCTAGTCGAGAATATACCAATTATAATTATGTAGGAGCTCATGTAATATAATCGAAACAGGATGTAAGTGGAAATAAGTTTAGCACGTACAACTCACAACCGGAAAACAAGGTACACTTGCTTTAGTAAAGGAACTCCGTAGTGTAGCCACCTCTTCCTGTTGACCAGTTTGGTCCATCGCTTAAGGGGTCAACCTGAAATGGTTTACATGTATTTTATACGCTATATTTTGCACTGGAGTTTGATATTGGCTTACCTAGTATATTGTATTGTATAACAGGCCTTTAATTCTTCGCCATCTGCTGCGTACACTTTACGCTGACGGCCTTCATTCGAATCTGCTGAAGTGTGACATTTGGCGGCTTGTCCACACATTCCATACAAAACGCTTTGCGCTTGTTTGATTGTTAAATAACTCAAGCGTACACAATTTCTCTGCGGTAATTCACGTTTGCCAGGCTTAATGGTGTCAGCACTTATGTGTGAAAGCATGGAGGTAATGCATGTTGTGTGCTTGAGAGACCGACCACTGCGTTTCCAATGCCATAACTCGCAATGCGCTTCATAAGGAGGCAAAGCGGACTCCGTGGTTCGCAGAAGTGATGTGTGTGTGCTTTCGGGTCAGCACTGTTGTAGTGCCTTAGGTCAGTCTAACACGGCCGTGGTGGCAAATGTAAGCGAAATAGTGGTGGTGATGGTTAAGAATGAACAACAGAATTTTGACAAAAGCTGCAATTCAAAAAGGACTGGGCGTCTGGGTATATGCTACTCCCAATTCGGAGAGGCGAGGTCCAATGTGACTGCATAAGTAAAGCACGCAATTCCGCCGGTGGGGCTATGAGGGGATCAGGTTTGCATTATCATCATCATTTAATGGTGGAAAACGAGATTATGGACGGTGGAGATCAAAAACATCGACACTGAAAACGTCCGATGGAGAAGACTGTGCATTGAACGACAATTGACTGGGAGGAGAGATACTTGCGGAATGTCTAATTTTAGATCATTTACATTGAGGTCGCTGTAGTAGCACGCATTCATGAATTGTTCATTCACATGAACTCTGCAAACGAGCCTACATGGTGTTTATTAATGACCCTGCACAGGGAATCGCTTCAAACTTCATAATGTTTGCCGACGATATGAAGAGCTGGCGCAGGATCCAGACGAACACCGACCAACATGTGCTTCAGAGTGATTTAGATACGGTGTATCAATGGTCGACCCAAAACCTGTTGCATTTCAACGGCAGTAAATGCAATGTGATTTCCATCCGACATCACAGCAGCTACTCATACCGACTCGGAACGGATGTACTGCAACAATCAACTCTCGAACGTGACTTGGGTGTCCTGGTTCAAGATGACGTGGGTTGCTCCAGGCAATCCGAAGGGCCTCGAATACCGGGAATCAACACGTCGGGCTGTTGAGACGGGCGTTTGGACAAATAAACAGCTCCATATCTCCACAAATGCTCAGTGAGTATGTTCGTCCCCATGTCGAATATGCAATTCAAGCCTGGCCTCCATGGCTGAAACACGACCTTAATGCACTGGGGCAGCCACAACGCCGGCATCTAAGAACGTAATTGGAATGCGCAATCTTTCTTAACAGAAGAGGCTGCGACGACTGGGATTGTTCAGTGGAAGCTATCGCAGACTACGAGGCGACCTGGTTATGGCATACTTGATTCTGCGAGACCCACATCATGTGTGCCGCCCTTTACTGCAACTCAACAGCAATACAAACCTGAGGGGCCACTCAGTAAAAGTATCAGAACAATACAGTCGTCTGGAGTGCCGCAGAAATTGCTTTTCCATCCGTGTCTGTCACCCGTGGAATGCTCTCCCAGAATCGGTTGTCTCTGCACCGACACTAACAGTATTTAAAGACTGTTAGACGATGGACTCATTCACTTACACTTTGTTACTTAACACTACGTCTCCATCCTACACATGGGGTTTACCATGGAATTATTTGTTGTTAACTGTGGGTGCTGTGAATCTAAGAGGATCGCAGGACTGCGGCGAAGCAAACGATAAGTCCTTATTTTCATATTTAAAGTATTAACTATTTTACTATCCTTATCATCATTATTGTTATGTTGATATCCCCTGCAACTATCCAACAGGACTTGTAAAGCAATGATTCTTAACCCGTATAAATTCATTGTTCATTTTATGCTGTATGCAAGGAAGAGGGTACTGGTAAAATTTCGTCACCTCTAGACATAGTAAGGCAGCAATTACACACACGCAACACGTTTCTTCCTTTCGTGAAATGTCAACGTTGCGCCTTCCATCTGACCGTCGTAGATCGCGCAATCGCAGCAAGGTTCTGATAGACCGCGCACTGTTGACGATTCCTGAAAGCATGCAACGGCCGTACAGTGTAGTTCCTGCGTGCGCGGGCTGCCTGATTGAGTCCAGTTGTGACGAATTTCTACCTGTACCATACACCTCCTCCAAGTGCTCTTCTGAGCTGGATATAGTCCGGCTACCACCTCCTGCAAACGGTAGATTGAGCACTGGACGAAGTTAACGCTCTTTGTGCAGTGGAGGGGGATAGCAGTTCCAAAACCTCCCCAAGTCAGGGAACTGTGTGATAGATGTAATCAGGAGCTGACTTCCCTCTTACTGACATCTCAACCGGCGGTTATCAAATCTCGGGTATTGCAGTAGTGATACAAGGCGGCTGAAGAACTAACCCGAAGTCCAACGTGCATAGTATAAAATCCAGTGAGAAACATGGAAGATTTGAAAGCTTTGAAATTTCGTGGGATACGATTTGCGGCACTGGCATGTCAAACTATTACAATCAAATTTAAGTGTGTAAAGTATTTTCCTCTGCTCCATTCGAATTTAGACAAATTTTACATGATGATGTACTTCCAATTCCAGAAACTGCAGCAGAATATTATCCGCATTCCATTAATAAGGACCAAAGTGAGTAGAACTGCTCTTCTGATAATCCAGCAGCTTGCGGGGATCCAGATATTCATTACGGTGTATCAATAAATCTGCAGAAAAGAAAATCAATACTAGAAAACAACCGTGTTCGTGCGTCTGGTTCACAAAAGAAAAAAGTAAAATTACTTCGTCCTTGTCTTCAACAATTGAAAATCATAAGAGGTTTCAGCGTGAATTTGGATTAAAAGCGCCATCAGCAGCTGGAGCTTTCCTTCAAACAGGACGGCAATCTGAGAGTCTTATCTCACACTGAAGCTCTCATGGTCGTCGTGGAATTATTTGATGGCTTCAGAAATGTAAGCTATTTGATGACCTTCAAATTTAGTCTTAAGGCGAGGCTGTTGCATAACGCATGCTCTTCCCGCAGCATATGCTGTTCACACAAGAAGAAACTATGATAACAAATGCAGTTGCCAAATTCCAATGTGTGTCACATGTACAACTGACATATCTGCGGTTATTTAAAAATACGTGTAGTTGAAATGGAACTGCAGTACGTTATGCAAAATACTACTGTTGCTTACGCGAGTAGGTCGGCTGAGTAGGGGGTTTATTGCTTGTGGAAAGTGCATGGATTCAAAAACAACTACAACAGCTGAAGAAAAGGATATCCAACCACAGCTCTGGTCGAAAATCACCAAATCCTGCTATAACCACTAAATATCAACCGATATCTGACGAAGAACTCCATGAAAGCCATGAAACTGACCAAATGCGTCTTCTGATACCTGTAGGAAACGTTCTGTCGACTCAGCCCAGTAAAGATTAGAGAGGGCTTTTTCTATCTCCTCAACTTTTGGAGTTATGAAAAGATAGCCATTTTAACAGTAGCAGCATATTGATATGTAACATGTATGAACCTTTCTTCACCAAGTTCAAATATATTTCTAGCATATCGTACGGCTGCAAAACCACAAAAGAAATTAAGAAGAGACCGGCTGAATATGGGTCACACGAGTGACAACGCTGTGTCCATAGAAATTGACTTTTTCACACTTATCTGATTTTTTACCCTGAAAACCGCAGCGTGGTTGGTAATGAATATGCAGAACGTTTATTCAAACCTCGCAATATTGAAAACTCGATAATTAGAGAATGCTTGACTACGGCCGCATAATAGGTAGATATGCTCATTAATAACTGTACGGGAAACGGTTGAAGAACTCTAAGCAGTCGTCTACGAATTACTGTTTTACGGCGGTTAAACATACTGTACGAAGCACAGCATTATATGATGCAAGCAATTATTTTGGATTGCTAATGCCAGAACAATGTTCTTATTTTGACTGTGATATTTGTGTTCGGCATCTAAAAGTGGATGATAATAATCGACATGCTTATTACAGCCTCACAATTCTTGTCAAAATTGGTAGTCTACTGTTTTCGGTTATCTGAAATAATTGGTTAACTGAGTAATCGTAGTTAAGCGACCTCGGCTAACATCTTTCAGGTAGGCGAATCAGCGGTATGGAAGCAGCGTAAGATCAATTTCGATTTCTTCTCTTGACATCGTGTTCTGCATTGAATTTGCCTAGCCCTTCCTCCTGTGTTTCAAACAATCGGGCTCCTAATATCTGTCAATTCATCAGGTACATTAGCGGCAGTGTTCGGCCTCCAATAATTTTATACATTGTGGTGCACTCTGACAACTTTAGTACTTATAATACTTCCAGTTGTTAATCGCCAAAGTAGGTCCCTTCTAGCTCAAATCATGAAAATGCTGCTACCTACCGCTGCTGCATCACATGTAGACTACCCACAAATATTCTTACCTTTATTTTGATAAGATCTCAGGATAAATATCACTTTATGCCTCCTGACTTCATATATTTCTGCACTAGCCATTCCGTCGCGTCTAATTCTGCTCCTCGTACGCTTTTCGTCATTTATCTCACATATGTTTGTGCATTTAACCACCCGGTCTCTAATTAGCAATTTTTTCCTCGACGTACTGAATCAACTTTTGACTGTGCATTTCCCTTCGCTTCTGTTCTTTGTCCCAACAGTAACAGCAATACGTTGGTTCGCAGTACGGACGTTTGGCTGCAGCGCAATCAACAACAGTCGCGCTTAGGTTACTGATACTTCGAGTGTCACTCCGTCCGCTACCAAGCTCAAACAAGCGCCCTGGTTAAAGCGACAGACTGGAGTTGCCTAACCGAGGAGGCACCCGATTGTGCCTGGGAACGTGTCGTCAGTAAGTTTAACACCCTGGGTATTGGAGCATCGGAAATCAAGACTATCAGTTCGAGCAACCTGACGTCGTTTAACGGAGTAGGACACACAAACGCATGATGATGCGCAACGCGGCGTGGTATGCCCACGAAACCCTTCCGAGTCAGAGTACCTGGAAGGCAAATGTTGTCCACCGTAACCTATGTACCCAGTTAGTTAGTGAGGATCAAAGTAGCTCCTTAACTAGCTTTAGCCGCACGATTAACTGCAACTCCTAAGCTTAGGCACAATCACGTGAACAACCTCCGCAACGTGAAAAGTGGATTTCTCCCTATTCAAACAGCGGATGGTCTAACTCGGACGGTTAAAGTAGCGTCGAACGTTCGGCAACAGCAATATACACCAATGTTTCATTGCACCACGTGGTGTCCTAAATCTTTGGAATTTGTGGTGCCCACACCAAGACTCACTGACATAAATTTTACGGCAGACAACGTGATGAGAAAGCTGCTATCCATGCGCCTGCCCGCCTATCCTGGAATTGCCGACATCCGCCCAAAGGAGGCTAATATTTTGGTTGAACCATTTGCTCGGCTGTTCCAACACTGCCTAGACTTTTCTAAGGCATTCGACAGGTTGTACCATCTTATTCTTCTGGCCAATCTTCAAGTATATGGCATTAGGAACCCTCTCCATGGGTGGCTGTGCAATCTTCTCACGCACAGGCGTCTGTAGGTGACAGCACGTAAATCCATTGCAGACCCAGTTCACGTCGAACGCGGTGTGCCACAGGGTTCGGTTTTGCGGCCCCGTCTATTCTTCTTCTTCATAAATGATCTTATGAGTCAAACTGCCTCAAACTGTTTGCTCTACGCCGATAACATCAAAGTTTGGCGAGTAAGCAGAGCTCCAGAAGATCGTATCCAGCTTCAAATCGACCTTGACAAGATTTTAGATGGTAGATCAGAAATCGCTCTTTCTTCAATGTGGCTAAATGTCGAGTGTTCAATTTAAGTCACCGAACTTTTGACCTATGTAAGCTTTAGAATCAGAATCTACAACACAGTTCTTTCGAAAAGGATCTTTGTGTTTTGGTCCAAGAAGATATCGGCTGCTCGGAGCAGTCCAAAAAGCATCAAAGTAGGGGATACAAATTGTGAGGCATTTACGGAGGGCTTTCGGGCAAATAGAACCGTTAAGTTTCCGTTTAATACTTCACGCTTATATACGCCCTCAGGTTTCATATACGATTCAAGCATGTCACCCATTGCCAAAGCGGGATCTTACGGTCTTGGAGCTTTCACGTCGGGCGACCAAAAATGTCAACGGGCTGCGCCACTTTTCAGACGAACAGGGTCTCAGAGTTCATGGCATTTTCAGTGGAGGTAATTGCCGTTTGCTTGGTGACCTAATCATGGCTTATCAAATATTAAACAACACTCATCACCCCTTGCTATCGCCTACTAAAGCAGTCACAGCAGCCAAATGAGAGCTCATCATCTCTAATTTTGCAGAGCAATACCATCGGTTGGTGTCGAAGAAACTTCTTCCCAGCTGCATGTTTTCCACGCGTCGAATGCCCTCTCAGAAGCTGCTATTTCATCCCCCAAGTTAGCCTTGTTCATATCACGTGTCGACAGTGAACTGGAAACACTTCACCATTTCGCGTAAACCAAAGGACACATACAAAGAGCAGATAAACAAAAACAAACTAACCTACCTCCATTTTTGCCAGGAAACCACAGACGATTAACTTGGATAGTACATAAAGCGGACAGGAACGCTATAATCGATATGTTCGCAATTTGCAGTTGTTCACCTTTTCCTATTGTCATTTTGCCTTCATTTTACTCAACCCTAATCGATCATCCGGCAGAACATATCAAACTTCGACTTTTAGCGGCAATATACCATGGACCACTGACCGCTGTGATCATTTAGACCACGAGCATCCGTTGCGTTCGTTCTCCTGAAAGATTTCACCGTTAGCCTCCGCCGCCTCCTACCGCTGTCTATGTTGTGGCGACCAGAACGCTGTCAGAAGCAAGTGTCCTGTGCTATATTCCACTGCTTGGAAGGAAGATACAGGACGCCTTTCACATTGCATATGAGGAAGTCATTGATCGCAGGGCTGCACGCTGTCTGTTTTATGCTTGCGTCGCACGGATGAATACACTTTCCTAACTGCTGCTTCATTAGTACGACAATAAAAGCCGCAAAATGCATCTATCTTTGTTGGACTCGTCGTATGTCCCAGGTCTTTGGTGCTGTCCTTAACTAGAAATCCCAGCAGTGAGTCGCATCTAAGCAACCTGCGGGCATCAGCCCAACAATGCAGGCGCAGTACACCAAAGTTCATTTTGTCCGATTTAGCTTTTGGTACCACAGTATCCTTAAATATTTCGTCACTGATTATAGTTTAGAAACCTTCCCTCCATATAAATAAGATCATAGAACATCACGGTTTGGAAGCCATAGCTAAGTAGTGAGTATGAACAGAATCGCATTTCAGTCATTAATGAATTACCTACTGATGCCTCAACATTCTTAATCATCAATGAGCAAGATACTTTATGCATTCAAAATAGTAGAAGCAAGTTTCTGGTATGTGCAAGTTTATGTTTAGATACACAGTGAGCCTAATAGTGGAAATGAAGCCTAATGTAATATATTTGTCAGGGTTTGCTGGCTTTTGCTGGACAGCACCGGAATTCAAAAGAACTATCGTTCAAATATTCACTGGATGTTGCCAGTTTTCAAAGGAGAAAATTCCCAAGTTTGTACGTGAACCACCCATGCACGTCACATTCGCACAGATGCAGAACCGTCCGATTATCACCACCAAGTCTGTGTTTCGTGACACATGGTTGGCGGCATGCAGTTTCGGATTTGCCTGTCACTGTGGCAAGCCACAGGACGCCTGCGCCTACAAAAGGGACCATGGGTGGCTTGCGCTGCACCACCCACAGCTGCAACCACACACCCCATATCCAGTGTAAACCCGAAGGAATAAGACCGGGAGGCCTGTGAATGGGAGCCGCGTTTCATCAATGGAGCCGGCCCACACTCCATCACAGGCAAACACAAGCACGCACGTAGTCCGCTCCGCACTGAGTGCATGGAACCACTCTTCGAGCCTAGCACGGCCACAAGGACCGTGCGCCCCGTCTCCTCCAGCAACGACCGACTGTCTCCTGGAGCCAGTTTGGACGAGGTAGTGGGTAGTAAATAGGTAGACACCTTGTCAACATGCACATAAAGCGCAGCCACACCGGGGATATCGAGCAACAGCCAGTCACTTAGAGAAGGATACAAACAATATAACTCGAGTAATGCATAAGGATACGGTGATATACATCCTAAATTAATGAGCATATGATATAAGTTGTTTACAAACGAATCCTAGATGAGTTCACAACTTCAGAAAGTATATTTTACGGAATTGCCACGAATGCGAAAATGTTATGGAAATCGACTAAAATTGGGTTAAGCGAGGTGGGCAAGTTAATGGAATAGAGTACAGGTAGACATTTATATGAGAAAGAAAAACAATAGGGCAAAATTGAAAATCCACCACCTAAAATAAATAGACTCAGCATACAAGCACGCGGTTAGTAAATCGAATGCAGCGTGCATACAAACGCTGCGCCGGTTCTGCCTACGTTCTTTGTAGGATCGGTCGTCGCTTCGGTAGTGGTCCCGAATTGCCTCGCTCATGGCTCACTAGGCCTGCCTGACTCAGGCGCTCGCGACCGCATTTGCTACAGCACCATACGCTTGATGTCGATGGAGTACAATCCATCGGTGCTTTCTGCTTCCGCACTTGCCGCTTCCTCTCCGCATGCATGAAGTCTTTCTCCCGCATTTCAGCAACTGCCTTCGTGATTAGACCGCGCCATGCACGCCGATCAACGGACTTCGTGACACAAACGTGTTACAATACAACATGCACCTGTTTGCTACAAAGCGTTTTCATTTTGCCACTTGGCCTCATTAATCAGCAGTCTGCCATTCCATGTTATTCTCTTAATAGAGAAGTAGTGGTAGCCAAAATCTAGACTACTGAAAAGCAAGTTAAAAATTTTCATCTTATTTTCCTTTGTTTCCAAATGCGGGATTTTTGATGCCGTGCCCGATTTGGTGATCGCAGTCCGGCAATTCTGATTTACGGATGACATACGGATCCCCCTAATGCAACCCCTTATCACGGGTCGATCAAATTTTATTTTTGCGATTCTCAGCATCTACACAACTAAAGTGGTAAGGATCTCGTTAAATATTATCGGACGCAATTACCGCTGAACTGGGATTTGGCTTCCGTTAGGAACATTTCCAATAGCTTCATTAGTTACAGTATCATTAAATGCGGTTGAAGCTATAGTGCACAGAGTTTGGCTTGAAATACTGCTTCTGTCACAGATATATGCCATCCGTTTTGGTTGGTAAACTCAAAATATCACTCACGTTTGCGCACGCCTTATTCGTCTGGGAGCACCTCACACAACCACAAACTACCCTTTAATGTACCATCATGTTCTAATGAGTTAAGCACACCATATTTCAGGCCTTCGATTAAACACCAGCTGACGTGTACTGCTTCAACTTCACGCCCCTAAGTCTAACTTAGTGAAGGCTGGTAGTTAACGATGTACGCACGCATACTATGCAAGAAGCAGCGTGCCTGTCTGGTTTTTGATCCCATCATGCATAAATAACGGCTCCGCGGTATGTCACGTTTGAGAAACGCCTGTGTCATTGACACATGCGCTGTTATGCAGTGACAATACACGAATTGCGTACTCGTTAGACCGACACACTTCTCGTTTTCGAGTACATAAATCACCGCGAATCTTCATCGTAACACATATCATGCTGTCTGTGCCTCATGCATGCGTGTTTATGTGCTAAGCTGCACTGTATTGTAGCTGACTCGGTCAATCTAGCCAATCAAAACAATTCAAGTGAGGTGTGCAGCAAAGGTTTTGGATCCTAACTTCAGTCACTTTGATATACGCAGAAATCCAAGACCACCTGCGTATAACATCCTCTCACCATGGGGTGGTGGAGTGGACAGCGCTGTTCTCACTATGCTAGAAGCCAGGTCGATCGTGACCGCATCTGTAATGTAAGTAACGCCGTGTGTGGGGCACAATGTGAGTTGATTGTGTTTTTCATGGATTGCATAACCATGTAACATTGGAACCGGGTGTGACGCACATCCGACTTTTCAAATCACCACCACACTCGGAACAGACTGATTGCAGGTCGACACTGGTAATCTTCACTGCATTTATTTGCAGATGAGGGAGAGGTGAATCGCGAATTGCGCGCCAGATAATTCACGATTTTCATGCCTCGGGGTGTTTGCTGCAAGGAAGTGGTGACGTCAGCATAAGCGTTCTTTGTTCGTGCATGATTCAGTCCCAATTGGTCGGCACACATACGCCCATGCTTCTAAGTGAACCAGCTGGTAGTTGTAATACCGTCTGAAGTTAACCGTTATCATTGGCAGCAAGCGCAATTCTTCTGGTTTCCCCAGCGACCACATCCTCATTCAAGTAGGTAAATGGACTTTAAGTGTAAGAATATGTGATAAATGGTAAATTGCGTAATAGAAGCCATGAGGATCAAATATTCTGTGCGTCGTTGAAGGACTCGGTTGCCATCCTACCTTTAAATTTTCATTCGTGAGTGACCATTCTAATTGATATCCATCCCCTTCATTACTTACGGTAAAACGGTAAACGGTAACACCAATTCGAATAATACCCAAATCCGTCTACTCGTTAGTAACGGTAAAAAAGACAAAATATTTATCCCTCATCTTTCATTAAATAGACATTCCTTTAGATTGAGCAGTTGAAAATGTTGAAAATCCACTTCAACAAAGCGAACATTTCCTTAACTGGGCCTGTTGTCCATCGAGAGCATCTTGTGGTAAGAATCACTAGCCAGTTATGTGCACCTCCGAAACACATCTACACGGAATGGACACGTTTTGGTCTAGGCGATTAAATTTACTAGCTCCGCTCATCTCATTCGAACTTCGAAACTCACTACGATTTCCCCGAATCTTCTGCTATGATTACTGCTACTGGTCCAAGTGACAACTGTGATGGAAACCTATTGTTTTATACGGAATTCCGGCTGCACCACTCCAATTGCGGACCCAAGTGGGATTTCGCGAGATATGGATCAAGATACTCAAGTAGAAACTGCCGCGAATTGCTTTATGGCTAAAGTCGTTTGAATGCACTCACGCGCAACAAGCTACTCACTCATATGAAAGAAATTTTTGAAAATAAAATATTTACGTTTCTGTATGTAGAAGTGAGTACATTAGGCATTAAATGCCCATAGGGCTAAACTTTTAACTGTTAAATGAACGGTTAGACTAAGTCAGGAGATAATCTTCCAATGGCTGTTGCCAAAAAAAGCTAACATCAAACACTTATAATTTCTCCATCTTTTCAAAAATATTGGTGCACCCCCGTCTTCATTTAATTCATCGACTCAAACTTGGCATGCAACCACTACCACATACATATGAGCACGCGCCAGAGAGTGAAGCGATAAGTATGTAAGTTACATTCCAGGCTAAATTATAAGTTAATTGTGCGCGACTTTGGAACACACTAGATAAAGCCTATCAACACTAAATGAATACCAAGGTTACGGTGAAATGTAAGGAACCAACAGTTTGTAATTAATGAATTACAATTTGCACAATTTGAATGCTGCCTGGAACTCTGTAAATTTCAGTACTGACAAGCCGTGACGTTGTTGGAAACTGAGGGGTTCCTTCGCCTTGGAAATAGGGGACAGGATAGCCGAACGGAATTTTCATTAGCTGGGCCCGAGCGACCAACACTGGTTTCGGCATCATGGTCATCTCCAGTTAATTCACCCCACTGGTCCAAATCTGTTCATCATCAGTTGGTATGTACGTGGCAATAGATTTATTGTTAAGAAAATGAATAAAACTATTTTTGCTAATAATTGTCTCATACAAATGCACAACTGTAGAATTATTGAGGTCATCCTTCTTGCCTTGGTAAGGGTGGATCCTAATCCAGAACTTGCGAAACTGCCTCAGAATTACATACTTTTTAGGATGAATTTGTCGACAGCAAATAAATCAAGTTCAATGTTTCCAATTGAAAATCACCTATGAGAATCCTAATAAGCACTGCAAGGTCATCCTCACACACGCGTGACGTGCGTGCTACTGGTTCATTTGGATTATTTCCCTCTATCCTCTCTCCATCTTCTCGCAGCGTTGTCACTGTACGCTCATTCGAACCGGATTTACCAACTCTACACAGTGATCCATCATACGTGGAAATATCTTCTACGATTAGAGGCTGTGCCATCACTAAGCGTTTTCACTGGCGTCTGTGATTAAGCGCAAGCGTTTAATTCAATCCTATTGAGCCGATTGCCATTCTGTGTGACACCATTCGATACAGAATTCTCGAGGCAGGCCGAAAAGCCTAAGCTTACTCCGATCCAGTGTTTCTCAACACAGCTGTGAAAGAATCAGTGTTCAGCGCTCTGTTCAGGTTGCAGTCGCTCGCCATTCCTTGTGACCTTGTCAGCCAGTGCGGCTGCATTACCCATCACACGGACCGCGCGACCACGCCGACCGCTCATTTGACCTTGCAACCACCACGCTCGCCTGACCGATGTGCGCCGCTCTCAAAGCTGTAAAAGTACAGAACGCTAATCAACTCACTGGGCCAGGTAACGACAGCAAACTGAATGGCAGAAAGGCAAAACCGAAGAGACTCCCATCGAAAGGCATTTGCGGGTTAGGAGAATGTCATCGGGTAGTAAAAATCGGTCTAGCTTGTTCGCACTGTTTGGAATGGTATCATACGAAATGTGCAAATGTGTCCCAACAACAGTTACGGGAGCGAAATAGCTCCCAAGATGCATTTTGGTTCTGTACTGAGTGTTCCACCATCCCCCTCGTTAAGTGCTTGCTTATCCTAGCTGAGAAATGCGACCGGTTAATCGCAGAAGCAGAGCAGAGGATTAACAATGAGATTACTTCAATGGGAGCGAGTATGGACCAAAGAAGCGTAGCGGCTGCTAAGCAACGGAATGCTGAACAAATCGCTTCGCCTGCACCGCAATCAGCCATGTCTCCATCTCCGTTGTCTTCTCCAACTTTGGTAGAACGCCGGGCGAAAACAGACTGTACCTACGTGAATCAAGCAGTACTCACAGCAAAAAAATCAGGCACCATTCAAAACGTCTGGTTAAGCAAATTCCACTAGACCTGACATCTAGTATTAACAAGGATGGAGCAGCCAAACACCAACCCTTGGTACCTGTAGCTCAAATATCTCTTGTCGAGACTAAGCCTCCCAAGACACCAGTTACTTATGCAGAGATTGCTGCAAGGGTCCACCGAGAGGCCGCCGTTGCGTCCTCTTCCATTGTAAACACCGTTGACGCAAATGGAGAGAAAAACAGCAAACAATCACTTGACAACAAGTCAAGACAAATGAGTACCACACCTTGTAGATCGATTAAAAAGCGATCCAACAACAGCACCCGGACTGTTGTATGCTCAAATGTCCCTGAAGCTACCGCCATCACATTGCGGGATAAGTTATCAAACGACCAAGACCAATGGAACTCATTGTGTATGCAGATGATTATCAAAGCCAAGCCCATAAACTTGTTACGAATTACTCGTCATCCGAACTCGCCACACTATGGTGAACCCAGACTTATTCGAGTAACTCTAGAATCCTCCACCGACGTGGAAAATGTTTTGCTCCCCGCAAGCGCGCTAAAACACGAATCCTGTGCGATACGCATCTATCCTGATGTCCCTTGGAGCGCGCGACAACCAAAACGAAACACCGAAGAGAGGCACAGCAAGCAAGACCGCCTAAACACAGTCTTCATACATGGCGTGCCAGAACATCCTTCTAACCATGTTCAAGTTACCGGAAAGCACGATTTAGAACAGTGGCGGTTCATTCGTGAAACACTTTCTTTGGATGATGTTGTGGCACTATCGCTCACCAGGATACCCCTCTCATCGAATTATAGAGGATGCGGCCCTAGAATACTAAAACTTGTGGTTCAGTCAGAGCAACAAGCAAAGAATGTTTTGGATCGATGGCAGAGAAATCGGAAAAATCTTCCTTCCGAAATTCGGTTAAAGGTCGCAAACAATTCGCACAGCTCAAGTATAAGAGCAACTGAAGCAGTAAGCATCCTGACGAATGTACAGAAGTGTAACTTGACTGCTGCTTTAATTGACTCTGAAGTAGGTCTAAACGAAGGCTGGGACGCACCTTGGCCGAATCAAGTTGCAAACGAGGTATCATTGACCCATCAAGAAAACGAATAACTGCCGACCTCCCATCGGTCGGCATTCTCCCTCACTTGACAGCTTCACCTCTCTGCGGGCTCCTAGAGACCGAGAAACTGGCCTGGTTGTATACAAATGCTCAGGGACTTTCTAACAAACTGGCTGAACTGAAAGATCGCCAAGCTTCCGGCTCGTATGATGTCATTGGTATCACCGAGACATGGTTGCACACGGGAATGACGGACGCTGAAGTGTCGCTACTCGGCATGTCGCTGATCCGGAACGATAGGCTCACAAAAGGAGGAGGGGTAATCCTGTACTACCGAAACGACTTACAGTGCGAAGCCGTGGAGGATTCAGATTCGCAGTTCCCCGACTCTCTTTGGTGCCGGTTGCAGTTAAAAGGCAGGGACGCTTGCATTATTATCCTGGTGTACCGTGCCCCTAACTCAACATCCGAAACCGACTACCACCTAATGGCTGCTTTAAGGTGCAGTTTACAACAAAAGTACACTCACATTCTTATCATGGGTGATTTCAAGGTACATTGTTTAGAAGCCCCTGCCACAACTGGCGAACAATTCAAAACCGATTTACAAGATCTAGTAACTACTGCTCCTCTTTACAACCACATCACTTTGCCCACTCGGTTCAGAACTGGTAACAGGCTATCTGTGTTGGATCTTGTGCTTACCAACGAGGAGAATATGATTGATGCGTTGGTTTTAGACTGCCCGTTGGGTCGCAGTGATCACGCAGTCATCAGTTTCAACTTCGTCTGCTATGCAGAATATCTGAATGATAACGATGATACTGTGCGAACCATCACAAGTTATGACCGATTCGCCCAACTAGTCAGCGCCACAACATGGTCTTTCCTCGAAGAAGAACCCCCGGAAGTCGCCTGGCTCGAGTTCGTCAAAACATTCAGTCAGCTGATTGCACAGGCTTCAGAGACAAAAGCTTGCAATAAGTGCAAATCCGTTTCTTTCGTTAGGAGCAGAACCCGAAAATGGATGACAGTACGCAACGCAGCATGGCGAGTGTACAGAGAAGCTCCAGCACCAGAAACGTGGGACAACTACGTAGCCCAACGTAACCACTGCACTCAACTGTTAAGAGAAGACAAAGCCGCTTATCAGCAGAACATCGCAAAAACCTTCAGTGCTAACCACAAACTGCTGTACAAGCACGTTAATAGCCCACGAAATGTGAGGCAAGGATTTCCTCCACTCAAGACGGCTAAGGGCCCAACAAGAACGTCTATGGAAGCTGCAAACGCGCTGCAGATGCAATATGCCCCCACGTTTCAAAGGGTCTTGCCACCAAGCGATCTACCAAGCTTTGTATTCTGCTCACCAGGACTAACCCACATCAATTTTACCGCAGAGGATGTATTGCAAAAGCTGACTTCTCTACGCAAACACAGCTCGCCGGGTGTCGACGCCATTCGTCCTGAGGCACTGGGAGTAGCAGCAAACCAACTGGCAGGACATTTAGCTCAGTTTTTTCAGCACTGCTTAGACCGGAACTAAGTTCCCGCCAGGTGGAAGCTTGGAATAATAAGCCCGATTCACAAAGGTGGAAGCAGATCTGATCCCTCCAACTACCGCCCAGTAAACCTTCTTCCTATACTCTCCAAGGTCATGGAATCCATAGTTGCCGATGCACTGGTGTGCTATCTGGAAAACTGCAACATCATCACTCTTGAACAGCACGGTTTCCGTCGACAGCGGTCATGTACAACTAATTTACTCATTGCACGCAGTAGTTGGACCGAGGCAGCCGATGCTGGAGAAGGTGTTGATGTGATCTACCTGGATTTTTTCAAAGCTTTCGATCGTCTAGACCATCGGATACTTCTATCCAAGCTGCAGCATTACAGGATCGGCGACCCTCTTTTAAGCTGGATCGCCAACTTTCTATTTCGAAGGCAATTAGTGGTCAGAGTTCGGAGCTCTTTATCGGACCCCATACAAGTGGAGTGTGGTGTGCCGCAAGGCTCAGTTCTAGGTCCACGTTTGTTTCTGGTGTTTATTAATGACCTTGCACAGGGAATCGCTTCAAACTTCCTAATGTTTGCCGACGATATCAAGATCTGGCGCAGGATTTAGGCGAACGCCGACCAACTTTCGCTCCAAATTGACTTAGATACAGTGTATCAATGGTCGATCCAAAACTTATTGCATTTCAATGTCAGTAAATGCAAGGTGCTTTCCATCCGACATCACGGCAGCTACTCATACCGACTCGGAACGGATGTCCTGCAACGATCAACTCTCGAAAGTGACTTGGGTGTCCTGGTTCAAGATGACTTGGGTTGCTCCAGGCAATCCGAGAAGGCCTCGAAAACCGGGAACCAACACGTCGGGCTGTTGAGGCGGGTGTTTGGACAAATAAACAGCTCCATATTTCATCAAATGCTCAGTGCGTATGTTCGCCCCCATGTCGAATACGCAATTCAAGCCTGGCATCCATGGCTGAAACACGAGCTTAATGCACTGGAGCAGCCACAACGCCGGGCATCTAAGAACGTAACTGGAATGCGCAATCTGTCCTACCAGGAGAGGCTGCGACGACTAGGATTGTTCAGTGGAAGCTATCGCAGGCTTGGAGGCGACCTGATTATGACATACTTGATTCTGCGAGACCCACATCATGTGTGCCGCCCTTTACTGCAACTCAGTAACAATACAAACCTGAGGGGCCACACATTAAAACTCGCAGAACACTACTGTCGTCTGGAGTACCGAAGAAATTTCTTTTCCATCCGTGTCTGTCACCCGTGGAATGCTCTCTCAGACTCAGTCGTCTCTGCACCGACACTAACAATATTTAAAAGACGGTCGGACGATGCACTCATCCACTTACACTTTGTTACTTAACACTATGTCTCCATCCTACACCTGGAGTTTACCCTGGAATTATTTGTTGTTAACTGTGGGTGTTGTGAATCTAAGTGGATCGCAGGACTGCAGCGAAGCAAACGATAAGTCCTTATTTTCATATTTAAAGTATTAACTATTTTACTATCCTTTTTATCATAATTATTATGTTGATATCCCCACCAACTATCCAACGGGGCTTGTAAAGCAACGCTTCTTAACCCGTATAAATTCATTGTTCATTGTTCAAATAGGTGGTGAGTGGAACATATAGATATTCACCACGTCTAGACTCAGAAGACAGCCATCACCCGCCCGGGGTCGCGGGTTTCTAGCCACACGAAGGGCAGGTGGACTGCGCAACGTCATCGATATTCCAAAGGATGTAACGATCATCCAATGCTTTTACCAGCTTTTGATGGATGTCTTACTGACCCGAGGTGTGATGAAATGTTATCTATTCCAAATTACTCAGAGTCTCATAGAAAACCTAAGGAAAAGCGAATTCACCGATCGATTTATGTGGGTCTGCTAAGCACCCGGTCGTCAAGCGGCTTGTGGGAATGCTCGAACTGCTGAGTATCAATTGTTCAGTCACAATGTGAATGACAGTTGACTTTATGTAACTAATATAAAATCTAAATGAGAAGAACAACGATGCTCTCAAATAATACAGATTTCTTCCTTGTGAGCATCGCTTGGGCACAACTGTTAGTTTCATTCGTGAGTACCCATAGAAGATCAATATTTTTATCCCTATCCCAATTCGACATGTAACAGAAGCGGATTCTGTGTTGCTCATTCAATGCAAATTTCCTAGTTTATGGAAACTATTGTCGACAAATAAAGGGAGTTGCAATGTGAACGCACTTAATACCGCTGCTTGCAATTTTGTTTCTTGCCCAAGTTGAATACAACCCATCCGACGCGGAATCATATTCCTGGATTATTATGAGCGTTACATGGGGGACATGACCATCAGTTTTGACTCATAAAATTATCATTTATGCCTGTCGAATCAATTTGACAATGCAGACCCGTCGTAGAAATTCACCTGTGAAATTGCGAAGGTGGTTATTCTGCTGGGCTTGGATGTTTTGCTTCGATGATGAAAGGATGGGTAATCTGAATCGAAGATCCTCCGGCAGATTACCTCATATTTGCATCATTGAAGCAGAAGCGAAACCCATTTATTTTTCTGTACTATTGGACCACAAGGACTTGCAGCTCAAATACGATGCAAACTACTTCGTATTCAGGAAAATTGGAAGCAACGGTAACTAACTGCTTTCATCAAAAGCATTCCTAGATCCAGGCTGACACTGAAGCAAAATATGACTGGGAGAATAAGGAAGTTTCCTCTCAGTGCCATTCAGTGGGACCCACCGTTCGTGCTCCTGAGTAGAAAAAAGGGCTACCGCACTAAACCAAACCTACCTGGCGGCAAGACTTCGTGTTCTAACCGAAACGGTTGCACTGATCAACCATCACCGAAATGATAAAACACCGGCCCCATCCGAATCCATTTTCCATATCAGTTCACTTGCACCTATAGTGCGAAGTACGGCATACACACAAGCAGAAGTCTATCAAAGCAGATGACAGTATACTGTCTGACCTCATTATAGCGTAGTACAAACAGGAATGTCCACAGCTCAATTTTGGAACACCTAGTGCAATATGGACATCAAATACAATCGGATAATGGTTTCAAAATGGTGTAGGTTGCAAAATGACCCAAAAAGCGCCTAATGACCACGGCATTGGCCATTGCGATCAATTGTCTAAAGCCGGAATTGTGTTAACTGTGTGTACTTAGGCAAATTTTATCCCTACCGTGGCAATAGACGGCTCAGTTGACTACGGTCATAGTCCTCTATAGCAGTAGGTTCAAAATGACGTTGACTGTCATCAGCAAACCGGTTGAAACCTACACGACAAATTATGGCATCTCACAATTGTAGTTTCCGTAGAAGGTAGACGCCACGATTAAACTTTGTACATAATTGTAATTGCCTAATTCTCTTCATCCTAACGATATTTATTCCTTTTTTTCAGTATGACATCTAAACGCGTTAAATGAAATTATAGAAGTCAAATTAAGTCTTACTGTCAGTTTTATAGATTTTTGCCTTGTCGCAGGAACATTTGCATTTAACGAATCAACAAGGGTGCTGCGTTTGGAAGTTAATAGCTGCTTCTGTATTTGCAGTAAAATCATTCCTAGGATAATGCGATAAAGCGCCCAAGCAGAGCGCAGATTGGTGAACATCAACATTTTGCCACGGGACAACTGATGTTTCATTGTTGATCAAATTAGACGCTATCTGATTTCGAGAGTCAAGCAAATCCGACTTGTACACGAAAAAGAAAATCTTCCGAGTCAGGAATGTTCACGATTTTCGTCGGTAATCTATCTGCTCTTCAGCGACCAACGATTCAAGCCGCCACATGTTTGAACTTTGGGCACAACAAAACCATGACCAGCAAACACTAGAAGAAAAAATATATGGTGCTTGGATGAATGAATTCCCAAAGATCCGTCACTGTTTTTCTCCTAGAGGTAAAGGAATAAAAGAAATTCCCTGCGCTGTACCCATGAACGACCGGAGCTTTACGCACGGACGCCGCGGATGTTTGCTTTGCCTTGCTGGATTCAACTGTGTTTTGGAAGTACTGGGTTATACTTGTTTGCTGTGTGTGATTTTTGCACCAGTACTTTGCTCTCGGTCTATATTTCCATCCGTGCGAATTTGGTGAATATTCTCCGGCTATTGTCGGAGATCTCACCTATTGGTCCAACTGCCCTCTGTGTCCTCCATGTTGGATTGGTCTTACAGCAATCTAACCGGTGTCTGTCAGATCATCAACATGACCGACGGTGTTGGAATTCAGTATACAAGTGCAGAGGAGGCGACGAACAGTTTCCGCAGATCTGACACTCACAATGTCACGTGCAGCTTGCCCAGGGTTAGATAATCCCAAAGCTACCGAAATAAACGTTATTTGTGGCGTAGACAGCCGTGTAAAACTCGTGCGATTTGGAACAGCATGCAGAAACTTATGCAAATACTTCCATTCTCGATGTGCTCTTGTTAATCTCAGCCAGATAAAAAAGCTTAATAGTGCGACTGATTCTTTCTGGTTCTACACTCCGTGTACTTCTCTCCCACCCATCAGATGTTTAACTGTGTTGGCGCGAAAGTGCGATGGGCTGACAAAGATTGTAGGGTAGACAGCTGCCTTGAAAGCTATCTCACATGAACCAGACAAATCAGGGCTCAACATCAAGCGCCAATTCAACGCAGTGTAAGGTTAACGATTTAGAGTTAGCTACATAGACACTAGCAGCTGATACTAAAGCTGCGTTCGCCACACATTCTTCAGCAAAACCACCTGACGCACTAAGCATTGTTAGATGGCCGACAACCTACCCGTCCGTTGTTGCTACCCATATGACAGAGGCACCTCCCATGCAACCCCGCCCGCTGCCAAACAAGTTACTACTGTCAATACCACCACGGGATTCAGGATCCCATCGTTTGTCCAACCAAATAAAGCAGCCACTGGTCCCTCCAAACAAGAGAACATGAACACTTCCATAATTCTCTAACTATTATATGCTCTAATGTGACTGAATCCGGGGTGAAATTTATCAGATAAGATACCAGAGGACAGAAAACAGTGGGACTGCCTGCTTCAACTATTGGGGTTCAAGCTAAGCCAGTCACCATGCTGCGTCTCGTTTGTCACCCAAACTCCGTACACTACGGTGAACAGCGGTTACTCCAGGCAACACTTCAGTCAGGTAATGATGCAGAGGCAGTTCTCTTGTTAGCCATTTGTCGCCGTACCACCACATGCAGTGTTCGAATATTTCCAGATGTTCCTTGGCGCGAACACCAGAAACGCAAAAAAATCCAGATGACTTCCGTAAAAAACAAGAGCTAGATCTATCTTTGTTCACGGTGTCCCCGAGCTCCAGTCACTAAACGAGCTAGAGGTCCAAGAGGATGACTGGGATGCATGGTGTTTTATTCGTGAAGTATTCTCACTCGAAAAGATTTTAGTTAATTCGACATCAAGGTTACCGCTATTACCTAACTATAATAAGTGTGGTCTCCGAGTGATGAAAGTATCATTACACTCCGAACTAATGGCAGAACTTGTGATCAAAATGTGGCAGAAAAAACGTACAATGCTGCCATCGGAAATACTTACAAATGCCATAGACACCGGGCCACCGATGTACCATGTAGCGTTGTGCAAGCAACTTACCAAAACAATTCTGTCACCGTGTAGCTCAGAACGAAAACAATGCTAAAACACACCGACAGCTAATGGAGGACAGCACGGTCACCCTCTTGTTGGTGCTGAGTACTCTATACAACAACCTGAACTAGCCCTAGGGCCTGCGTCATGGGTTTTACAAAAAGCTGACCGGCAGCCCACCCCGCAAGGGTTCGCATAAACCCTCACCGGAAACCTGCATTCACAAAACACGCGTCTGACCACCGATGCCCTTACTTGCTTGTATACCAACACACAAGATCTTCTCAGCAAGATAACCGAATTTTCTTATTCGTCAGGTTTCCACGCCTTGAGACCTATTTATGTTTACCGAAACATCGCTAGACATTGAGAGCACGGATGCTGAGATTGTAAAACCAGGCATGACTTCCATACGAAAAGATCGACCCAGAAGAGGAAGGGGAGTGCTCCCGTATTATCGATCCGACCTGCATGTTGATGTCCTTGAGGACACTGAAACGAAAGTCTTCGATTTTATTTGCTCTCGTATGCACCTAAGACGTGGTTATGTGTGTTTACTAGCAATAATCCACCGCCCTCCAATGCCCACCTTGGAAATGGATCAATGCCTGGCTTCTGCGATGAAATGAGTCCTGGCACGACCATACGGTCACATCCTTCTGATGGGGACTTCAACCTGCACGCAATCGAAGTTCTAGCATGGCACAGCGAACAATTTAAGACGGATTTGAAAGGGGTGATCGCCGACGTACCACTGTATAATAATGACACCTCACCCACGTGACTCCGAACGCGTGACATACCCTCTGTATTGGACCGTGGGCTCTCCAAAGAGGAACTAATGGTCGACAACGTGACCGTAGATGTACCACTTGGCCGTAGCGAGCACGCGGTGTTGCTCATTTATCACATTTGTTACTCGGAGTACAAAGGTAACAACAACGTGAAAACCTGTCGTTATATTTTACGATAAACTTTCCAACTTCGTTCAAAAACCGACTGGTGCTTCCTGCCCCAGAAGCCGCCCCTTTCGCCTGGGCGTTGTTCGTCACCCGATTCACTGAGCTAGTGGCCAATGCGTCAGAAAGCAAGGTCCTTCGCCCGAGGCAAATGAATTCAAACGTAAGGAGTCGTAGAGAATATACATGGCCTTGAGAGATTCAGCCTACGCACTTACAATGTGGACCCAAGTAATCTGACCTGAGAAGCTTACACAACTCAACGAAAGCACTGCTTCAAGTTGATCCGCGAAGACATACACCAGCACCAACAGGACTTGGCAGCCAAATTCAGTACAAAGCCCAGTTAGCTGTTTAGACACGTCAACAAACTCTGCAGAGTGCAGCGTGGGATCCCGGTTTTACGTGCAACAGATGGTGTTGCGCAAACTGCACAAGATGCAGCCAAAGTGCTTCGCCAACACTTTGTCCATACTTGCCGGAGTGAATCATCATTTCACTTGCTTTTGACACAGCTTTCATCGCCACCAGGGTTAAACCACGTACCGTTCACGACAGCCAGTGGGATGAAAACGCTAATGTCGTTGCGCGTGTACAGCTCACCTGGAGTGGATGACATCAAACCGAAGGCCTTGAAGACAGCTGCCATGAAACTTGTCGAACAATTAGCTAGGTTCTTTCAACATTGTCTAGACGAAATACAGGTTCCGACAATGTGGAAACATCGATTAGTCACTCCTGTTTACAAAAATGCTAATTGTTCGGAGCCCTCGAATTACCGTCCAATCATGCTCCTCTCAGTTGTACTGAAAGTAATGAAATGTATAATTGCAGAGGCGTTCATGGGATATCTTGAGAGCAACAACATCCTAGTGTCACATCAACACGGATTCCGCCAAACTCGATCCTGCACTACAAACTTGCTGCTAACCCCAGCAAGGTGGACGGAGTCAGCCGATGCCAGAGTGGGAGTCGACCTTGTCTACCTGGACTTCTCGAAGGCCTTCGATCGTTTGGACCACCAGATTATCCTTCACAAACTTCAATGCTATGGGATGGATGACCCTACACTCGGTTGGATCGACAACTTTCTCGCTCAACGTCAGCTTAATGTGAGAATCCGCAGCTCCATTTCCGATCCAATTGACGTTCAGTGTGGCGTGGCAAAGGATCGGTACTAGGGCCAAGTTTATTCTTAACATTCATTAACCATCTTACCAGTGTACTGCAGTCGAACATTTTACTATTTGCAGACGATGTCAAATTTGGCATGACATCAGGACATCGGATGATCACGTGGCACTGTAGAGCGATCTCGACAGGGATAATGCGTGGTCATCCGACAACCGGCTCCAGCTCAACGCGACAAAGCGCAAAGTCGTAAGCATACATCATCAGCTTATTTATGAATATCAACTTGGGGACCAGCAGTTACAACGTGCTTCCTAAGGAAACGACCTTGGGGTGATCGTGCAGGAACAATGAAACAATGGATTATTACGGGTAAAAAAGCATTGCATAACAATTGCCATAGGATGGAAATTATTGCGAAACGCGAATTGAGGGATAAAGTGAAAAGAGTTTTTGTGGGCTCACCATAGACTTATGTAGAATAGGGGAAAAGTTCGCGAATTAAACGTATAATTCCATAAATCCACTGGTTGGGAGTTTGGCAAGACAACGTTTGCTTGCGTTTTGTAGTCCCTGGCTAACAAGTCATGAAGTGAAATTTAAATGAGACACTGCATCGTCAACTAGTTTTTTAGATATCGCCAGATTTGGAGCAGAGATAATACAACTAGCGAGGGCGTTCCAAGGCTGGCACACGCGGAGAGAAAAGAAATTGCTACTGCATTCAAGCCTGCTATACTGAATTGTCAGTTTCAGTGGGTGACCATTTAGGTTAGTGTTGTGGTTCAATTCCAGCAGCTGACCACAAATGTGGTTTGGGTTCTACAGAATTTTGCAAAACATTATGTGATCCTCCTTCCCGTAAAATCCGATCATGACTGCGGTACATACTTAGAGACTTCAGTCTAAGTTGATAGGGCAGATGAAAGAGGCCCCTGGGGTTCTTGGTTGCCTTTCCTTGAGGAGTCTCGAGAACAACAAGATCCTGTTTCTGCCACGGCTGCCACGCCTGAATAGCATATTCCACCTGCGGTCGCACGTAGGCGTTAAGCATTTGGGGAAATATTGAGGGTTCAAACCGACCGAAGGCTTTGCGAAAAGGCCGAAGTATTGATTCCGGTTCCCGTCACCTTCTTTGCTTGTTTTGATTATCCGAGATCTTCGTTCACCAATACACTGTAGTCACATTCCTGAGAGGCTTTCTACAATATGTGGTCTACAAGCTTGTAAGCGCTCACCGGCTGGTGACGCAGATGTAGCACCTTGCAATTAGCTATGCTCAATTGAAGCTTGTTCCTCTTTGACCATTCGTAAATGCAATCTAAGTCATGTTGGAGCAGATTGCGATCTGGATTGTTGCTAATCACTCGCCATACCTTGACGTCATCGGTGAAAAGCAGGAAATTTGAGGAGATAACTCTTTACAGGTCGTTGATAAACACCAGGAATAAGTGCGGTACTTGGACAGAGCATTGTAGGACACCACAATGCAACTCAATTGTGTTAGAGAGTGAGCCGCAAACACGTAGTTGTAGCTTCCGATGGTGAAGGAAGCTGCCAATCCAAACAAGTACAGGATATCCCATTCCGTAGCCCTGTAGCCGTCGAAGTAGGATGCGGTGATCAAGACTGTCGAAGGCTTTGGGGAAGTCCAGATAAATGACGTCAACTCCGACCCCATCATCAGCCACTTCCGTCCAACTACCTCGTGCAATCAGTAGGTTGGTGGTGCATGACCGGTGTTGACGGAAGCCATGCTGCTCCGGTACCAAGATGTTGCATTTTTCTACATAGTCCATTATAGCCGCAGCGACGACCGCATCCATCAGCTTCGCGAGCACAGGGAGGAGAGTCACTGGGCGATATTTTGCAGGATATGAACGGCTACCGCCTTTAAAAATTGGGCTACTAATGCCACGGTTCCACATACTGGGGGCATGTTGTGCATCAATACATCTTTGGAAGAACTGTAACAGTGGTTCAGCTAGCTTGTTGGCTACAGCCTTCATTGCCTTCGGGCAGATGTTATCTGTTCCCGGAGAACTATGCTCACGCAGTGAGATTAAGTTCCTTAGCACAATTGATGGGTTACTAATCACATGGGTAAACGATGGAGTCGGTAATGTGCATGACATTATGGGACAGGTAGAGGCTGCCAGTTCGAAAATTGTGGCGTATTGTAGCCGCAGGGCATTAGTTACTTCTTCGGCGCTTTGTACTCTACTGCCTGTCGTGAAAAGTGGAGGGATGCTATGCTTCACTTTACGAAGATTATCGACATGCCTACATTGCCGTTTGTAGTGTGCCAAGAATATTTTGGCTAAGCACTGTTGATAACTTACATTGTCCTCACGGACAAGTGCAGTGCAATGGTTGCGATGGGTCAGGAAATTGCCCCAAGTATCTGAGTCGGGGTTAAGCTTGTAGGCACGCCATGCTGCCTCCCTTATAGCCAGGCATTTCCTAGTCCTGCTCCTTAGAATTGAAGGCAATTATACTGGATGAAGGGGCTTGGTCTCTGATGCTCTCTTGACGATGTCGCTGAGTCTATTAACGAACTCTGTCCAAAAGTTTTCAAGCGGAACGTTGTTTGAGAATTCCCAAGCATCTGCGTCGGATCGAACTTTCAATACGTGGTAGCGTGTGATTGTATGAGTTATTGCCGTGTTCAAATGGATGCTCTGCATGACACACATAGTTGAACGTTATCACTACATGGTCACTGTGACCTAATGGACTATCTATCAATAACTTGTCAACCATGAGCTTTTCATTTGTGTGCACAAGGTAAAATATGCACGGTTTGTTTGCTGTCCTGAATCTAGTGGGCTTGGTGACATGATTGTACAAGGGAAAATTGACGATCAATTCAAGCAATTCTGCTTTGACCTGCCCACTGGGCGATGCGGAAACCTCCAAATGGAGTAGATTGAAGTCCCCGGAGATGAGAATGTGGCTGTAGCTAGTGCGTGTTACTCTGTTCAGACCACGGATCAAGCAAGAATCGCTTACAGGAGTGGACCTCGGGAGGCGGTAAACGACAGCTACGAGACATGTGTCGTTGTGTCTTAGTCAGAGACGACACCAGAGTGAGTCGGTAATGTGTGTTTCCAGATCAGCGACAATTTACATTGTAGATCGCTGCGGTAGTAGAGTATTACCCCACTTCCTCTGCTGGGGTGGTCGTTCTGAATTTGTGACATTCCGGCTATCTCAATCTCAGCATCAGTCACCTCTTGGTGTAACCCAGTATCTGTAATAGAAATTAGGTCCCAAGTATTCGCAACCTGACGTGATCTAAGTTCGCTAAGTTTACTGAGGAGCACTTGGGCGTTAGTGTACACACATGAAAGTTTCGCAGAGTTAAGCAATGTTTCGGAGGTTGTTCAACTCATACGTGATTTTTCATCGACCAGTGAGTTGGCGGCGTCTAATCTTTTTTTCGGTGTGTACTTTGAGAAGGGTTTGACGTCTTTTTCATCATCCGTGTAGTTAGTCCCGTGTCTAATCTTTAACGTACAGTTAAGGTGTCTGGTCAATATCATCTTCCACAGGTTGTATGGGCTCATTCGACACGCTACTGGTTCATTGTTCCTTCATAGATCCCATCGTGTTTGGTTCTTTGAGCGACATATCATCTCTAGGAGGCATATCGCTGATTGTCTTCATCCTAACCTTGGTTGCTAGAGACAAACTGAAAACGCGTCAAAAAGAGCCAGTCAACATCTTGGAGTCTTACTGAGGGCTTTCGGAAATTTCGAGCCATCAATCTTTCCGTAATTGCTGAAGGCATACTTGAGGCCTCATGTGGAATATGCGTTCCAGTCCTGGCGTCGTTGGTGCAAGTGCTACGTCGATGCGCTTGAAGCTCCACGAGGTAGAGCGAACAAACTCGTTAGAGGATTGTTACACCTCTCCTACCAACACATACTACAGCCCCTAAGATAGTGGAAGCTTAATATCGAGGTCAGCGAGGAGAACTCTCATTGAGTTACTAAATACTGAATAACCCAACGCACCAACTGGGCCAAAAAACCAAACTGAGAGGCCATCAGCTCAAATTGGCTGCGCACTACAGTCCACTGGATGGTCGACGCAACATTTTCTCCCTCCGTGTGTTCCGTAATGAAATGCCCATCCTACTCACATTATCCTTGCCCCTACATTAAGACTTTTCCAAAAAAGCCTTGATGAAGCGCTTTCAAACTCTCATTACCTGATACAGTCCGTTCCACTTGGAGGAAGAAATGACAAAAACGTAACCATGTGCTTAACTGCTCTCTCCGCAAAATGGCAGTGAGGATACATGCAGAAGTATCCAATTGGTTAGCTTGGATGTAGCTAAACTGAAATAAAATACCATATGTGTCAAATAAAGGATCAAACAAGTGAGCGTTTTCTTTTCCTTTTTTTATTTCTCACGCAGTTACTGAACTATAACAGTCTCCATACTATTTTACTTGTGCACATCCCATTCCCACCAGACTATGGTTATGCTCTGGTTCATTTTACTCGGTGGACGCTTGAAATGACAATTTACTTATTCAATAATCCTAAAATATTAATTTTTACTCCAACCATTTTACGGGACCTGTCAAGCTCATGCAATTTTATCCGTGGTAAATCGCTGATCATTGTTCCTTAGATGTAATTTTGTGAATCGAGAGAGAGCACCTTTCTCTTTTCCTATGAATTAGCCCCATAAACTTTCACACGTTGATGTGGCTACGAGTATGGCTTGCAAAAATTGGAAGTAAAGTTACTTAACTTCTTTCGTTGATTCCGGGCATCTAACTTTGCAACTGTTATTGCATTACCTGCTGCGAATGAGCAAACATCATTACATGTATGAGAATAGCAAATCTTCTCAGCAATTACAATGCCGCTTACTTTTACACAGAGGTAAAGAAACAATCTCGTTACTGCGGTCACATTTTTACTGTCAGCTGCCATACGTTTTGAGTTTCCGTGTACCAAACTTGGATTTGTACGCGCATAAAGTGATATTTATCCTGAGATCTTATCAAAATAAAGGTAAGAATATTTGTGGGTAGTCTACATATGGTGCAGCAGCGGTAGGTAGCAGAATTTTCATGATTTGAGCTAGAAGGGACCTACTTTGGCGATTAACAACTGGAAGTATTATAAGTACTAAAGTTGTCAGAGTGCACCACAATGTATAAAATTATTGGAGACCGAACACTGCCGCTAATGTACCTGAGGAATTGACAGATATTAGGAGCCCGATTGTTTGAAACACAGGAGGAAGGGCTAGGCAAATTCAATGCAGAACACGATGTCAAGAGAAGAAATCGAACTTGATCTTACGCTGCTTCCATACCGCTGATTCGCCTACCTGAAAGATGTTAGCCGAGGTCGCTTAACTACGATTACTCAGTTAACCAATTATTTCAGATAACCGAAAACAGTAGACTACCAATTTTGACAAGAATCATGAAGCTGAAAGAAGCATATGGATTATTATCATCCACTTTCAGATGCCCGAGACAAAACTACAGTCAAAATAAAAACATCGTCCTGGCATTTGCAATCCTAAATAATTACTTGCGTCATTGAATGTTGCGCTTGTTACAGCATGTTTAACCGCCGTAAAAAGTAATTCATAGACGACTGCTTAGAGTTCATCACCTGTTTCTCGTACAGTTATTAATGAGCATATCCAAATATTATGCGGCTGTAGTCAAGCATTCTCCAAATTTCGACTTTTCTATATTGCGAGGTTTGAATAAACCTTCTCCATGTTCATTATCAACCACGCTGCGGTTTTCAGGGCAAAAATGCTGATAAGTGTGGAAAAAAGTCAGTCTCTATGGACATAGCGTTGCCACTTGTGTGACCCTCATTCAGCCGGTCTCTTCTTAATTTCTTTGTGGTTTTGCAGCCATACGGTACGTTAGAAATATACTTGAACTTGAGCGAAGAAACGTTCATGCATGTTACAAATCACTATGCCGTTAGCGTTGAAATGGCTATAAATGAATAACTTCAAAAACTGAGGAGATAGAAAATCCCTCTCTAATCTTTACTGTGCTGAGTCGACAGAACTTATCCTACAGGTATCAGAAGACGCATTTGGCCAGTTTTTAGCTTTCATGGAGTTCTTCATCAGACCTCGGTTGATATTTAGGGGTTATAGCAGGATTTGGTGATTTTTGACCAGAGCTGTGGTTGGATATCCTTTTCTTCTTCTTCTTTCTTAATCACATATCCTTCACCTCCGCAGCTGTACTGAAGAGTCTGATGTCTCTGCGTGAGTTCAGCTCCCTAGGTGAAGAAGACATTTGCCCGAAGGCGTTGAAAGTTGCTGCCATGAGTTCGTCAGTACCACGAGCAATTTTCTCCCAACGATGTCTGAACGAGATGCACGTCCTCACGATGTGGAAGCACGGAATCATCACGCCTATCTACAAAAGTGGTAGCCGTGCTGAACCAACAAATTATCGCCAGGTAACACTCCTTCCATTTATCTCCAATGTTATGGAGTCCTTCGTAGCTGAGATGGGGTACCTGGAGAACAACAAATTTCTCGTTTCGAAACAGCATGGATTTCGCCAAAATCGTTCCTGTACCACTAATCTGTTGATTGCTCGTGCAAGCTGGACGGAAGCTGTGGACGCTGATGTAGGGTCGACGCAGCCTACTTGGATTTCTCATAGGTATTCGACCGTATAGACCATCGCATTCTCCTCCACAGCTCCAGAAATATGGAATCGGCGATCCTATTCTGGGCTGTATAGGAAACTTTCTCTTTCAAAGTTACCTGAATGTCAGGGGTCGAAGCAACCTATCAGAATCAATCGAAGTTCAGTGCGGCGTACCTCAAGGCTCGGTACTTGGACCCCGCCTGTTCCCGGTTTTCATAAATGATCTCGCGAGTGTGCTATCTTCTAACTGTTTGCTATTTGCTGATAATCTAAAGGTATGGCGCACTATAGCTGCAGTGGAGGATCACACAGTGTTACAGGAGGACCTGGACGAAGCGTACACATGGTCCATCGAGAACATGCTGCATTTCAACGCCACCAAGTGCAAAGTTCTCAGTATACGGCACAAGAGTATGCACAACTACCGCCTAGGACCACAAATTCTACAGCGGGCTTCTCACGAGTGCGATCTCGGCGTGATAGTTCAAGACGACCTCGGTTGTTTGAGGCAGACTGAAAAGGCAGCTAAGAAAGCAAACCAGTACCTCGGCCTTCTTCGCGGAGCTTTTGGGAAGTTTGACCCTTTGATCTTTCCAAAAATGCTTGGTGCGTACGTGAGGCCACACGCGGAATATGCTATCAAAGCGTGGCAACCCTGGCATAAGCACCATCTCACCGCGCTCGATACTGCACAACGTAGGGCAACGAAGAGCGTCAGAGGTTTGACCAGCCTCCCCTACCCACTCAGGCTGAAGACCCTCAAAATATACAGTGGACGTTATCGGCGTCTAAAGGGCGATCTCATAATGGAGTACCAGATCCTGTGAAACCCCAACCACCCATCCCATTCCCTTCTAATACTCAGTCAAAACACTTCGCTAAGAGGTCACCAGTTTAAGTTAGTCACGCAGTACAGCCGCCTGGAATGTCGGCGAAACTATTTCTCCCTCCGAGTGGCACAGCCTTGGAACGCCCTCCCGGAACATGTAATTAATGCGCCCACCCTATCCCTTTTCAAAAACGTCTTGACGATACTCTGTCACATTTACACTACGGACTATAGCTCATGATCACTAGATGCTGGCACTAATGCACAACAGACAGTGGATAGTGCCACAACCCTACTCGAGAATGAGTCACTCCAAACGCCTTGCACGAAATTTGATAAACGCTACTACTATAGAAACTGGATTTCTGTATACTGTCGACCCAAGATAGTTGCACGCGAGTAAGCATTATCCTTGCTGTTTTTTTATTTTTCTCTCCTATTGTGTGATTAATAACCCCTCCCCTATTGCTTTTTGTGCGTACATTCGCATTCTCATTTCAAACTCCCTTTATACGACAGTGCAGTTACATATGTAAGCGCCCGAACAGAAGACTCCATTATCCCTTCTCTATCTTTTTGTCACGCTAAACACCCTACGGGCCATGTTAAGCACCTGCTTTTTTGTTTCTCGCAGTCAGCCGACAATTCAGATAAGTCAACTAGCTATCTGGAAAAGCACCAGACGGCCGTTTCGCCCTATTGGGGCTCATCAGCGTTGCGCATCCTTCGGTCCTCTGCGGAGGATCGAACCCATGACTGCTAGTGGCTCTTGCCAACTAGCCCGCAGCTTATGCAACGGTGCCATGGAAGACGGTATCCGACCATCACGAATTGTTATAAATCGTTGTTCATTGTTCAACTTATAATTTAATCAGGAATGCAGCTTACATACTTATCGCTTCACTCTCTGGCGCGTGCTCATATGCAGAACGTAGTAGTTGCAGGCAAAGTTTGAGGCAATGAATTAAATGAAGACGAGGGTGCGCCACTATGTTTAAAACATGGAGAAATTATATGTGATTTATATTAGTTTTCAGTGGTTACAGCCAAGTAATGATTACCTCCTGGATTATCTCCTAACCGATCTACTCGTTCCTTCAACAGTTAAAAGATTTATACTTATAGGCATTTAATTATTAATACATATACTTCCAGATACGAAAATGCAACTATTTAATTCTCAATGCTATCTTTGTCACATGAGTGAGTAGGTTGTTGCGTATGAGCGATTTCAATCGAATTTGTCCGTAACGCAATTCACAGCGGTTCGTACTTGGGACGCTCGATCCATATCTCTCACAGACCCACTAGGATCTGCAATTCGCGTAGTGCGGTCGAATTCCCTATAACACAATACGCTTCCATCGCAGTTGTCACTTGGACCAGTAGCAGTAATCATAGCAGAAGATTCGGGGAAATCTCAGTGGTCCGAGATGTTCGAATGATATGAGCGGTGCTAGTAAATTTTATTCGGTTAGACCAAGACTTGTCCATTCCGTGTGGATGTGTTTCGGAGGTGGACATAACTGGCTTAGTGATTCTTATCACAAGACGCTTTCGATGGGTAACAAGCTCAGCTAAGAAAATGTTTGCTTTGCTGAAGGGGACTTTCAACATCTGCAACTGATGGATCTAAATAGATGTCAATTTAATGAAAGATGAGGGATGAAGATTTTGTCTATTTTACCGTTACTAACGCGCAGACGGATTGGGGTATGAATCGAATTGGTGTAACCGTTTATCGTTTTACCGTTAGTAGCCAAGGGGATCGATATCAATTAGAATAGTCACTCGCGAATGGAAATTTAAAGGTAGGGTGGTAACCGGGTCATACAATGACGCACGAAATATCCGATCCTCATGGCTTCTGTTACGCAATTTACCACTTGCCCCATATACCTATTTGAGTGAGGATGTGGTTGTTGGGACAATCAGAAGAATTGCGGTTGCTGACAAAGATCACGGTAAACTTTGCTCCGGATTGTATTAAAACGACCAGCTAGTTCATTTAAAATTATGGGCTTTTGTGTGAAGACCAATTGGGACTGAATCATGCACGAACAAAGAACGCTTATGCTGACGTCACCACTTCCTTGCGGCAAACACCCGAGGCATGAAAATCGCGAATTATGTGGCGCGCAATTCGCAATTCACCCCTCCCTCACCTGCAAATAAATGCAGTGAACATTGCCAGTGTCGACCTGCAATCAGTCTGTCACGAGTGTGGTGCTGATTTGAAACGTCGGATGTGCCTCATTTCCGGTTCCAACGTTACATGATTATACAATCCATGATTAACACCAACTCGCATTCCGCCCCACACACGGGGTTACGTGCATTACCGATGCGGACACGATCGACCTCACCTCCATCATAATGAGAACAGCGCTGTCCACCCCACCACCCATGGTGAAAGGTTGTTACACGCAGGTGGCCTTGGATTTCTGCGTATGTCAAAGTGACTGAAATTAGGATCCAAAACCTTTGCTGCACACCTCACTTGAATTGTTTTGATTGGCTAGATTGACCGAGTCAGCTACAATACAGTGCAGCTTAGCACACAAACACGCATGCATGAGGCACAGACAGCGTGATTTGTTTTGCGATGAAGCTTCGCGGTGATTTATGAACTCGAAAACGAGAAGTGTGTCGGTCTAACGAGTACGCAATTCGTGTATTGTCACTGCATAACAGCGCATGTGTCAATGACATCGGCATTTCGCAAATGTGGCATACCGCGAAGCCATTATTCACGTTGAATGTGATCAAAAAAAGGCGGACACGCTGCTTCTTACCTAGCATGCGTGCATAGGTCACCAAATGCCACCCTTCTCCAAGTTAGACTTAGAGACGTGAATAGGAAGCAGTACACGCCAGCTGGTGAATAATCGAAGACCTGAAATGTGATGTGCTTAACTCATTAGGTCCCGAAATTACAATAAATAACAGTCTGTGGTTACGTGGAAAGCTCCCCACGAATAAGGCATGCACAGAACGTGAGTGATCTTTTGAATCTACCAATCAAAGCGGATGGCATATATCTATAAGAGAAGCAGTATTTCAAGCCAACCCATGTGCACGATAGCCTCAACCGCATTTACTGAAACTGTAACTAACGAAGCTATTGGAAATGTTTCTAACGGAAGCCAAACGCTGGTTCAGCGGTAATTGCGTCCAATAATATTTAGTTGTGGATGCTGAGAATCGCAAAAATAAAATTCGACCGACCCGTGATAAAGGGTTGCACTAGGGGGATCCGTATGTCATCTGTAAATCAGTATTGCCGGAAGGCGATCATCAAAACGGGCATGGTATCACAAGTCTCGCATTTGCAAACAAAGCAAAATAAGATGACAATTTTCCAATTACCCTGCAGTAGTATAGATTTTTGGTACCACTACTTGCTCTATTAATGAGAACAAGATGGAATGGCGGATTGTTGATGAATGAGGCCAAGTGGAAAAAGGAAACGCTTTGTAGCAAACAGGTGCGTGTTGTTTGGTAACACGTTTGTGTCACGAAGCAGAGGCTTGGTGGTGAAAATCGGACGATTCTGCATCTGTGCGAATGTGACACGCATGGATGTTTCTCGTACAAACCTGTGATTTTTCCCCTGTGAACATTTGAACGACAGTTCTTTTTCATTCCGGTGTGGTCCAGCAAAAGCCAGCGTACACAGCAAAAATATCCTTACAGCATGTTTTATTTCTATCATTCAACTCATGGTGTATCCAAAAATAAGCTTTCACATACCAGAAACTTGCTTCTACCATTTTACATGTTAGAAAATATCTTGCTTATTGATGATTAAGTGAAGAGAATTGTACCTTGAGGCATCAGTCGGCAATCCATTAATGACTGAAATGTTATTCTGTTCATACTCACTACTTAGCCCACGGTACCAATCTATGATGCTCTATGATCTTCTTTATATGGAGGGAAGGTTTCTCAACTGCAATTAGTGACGAAATTTTTAAGCATACTGCGCTACAAAAGCTAAATCGGACAAAATGGCATTTGGAGGACTGCGCTTGCATGGTTGGGCCTAAGCAAGCATTTTGCTTAGGTGCGATTCACTGCTGCGAATTCTAGCTAAGAACAGCACCAAAGACCAGGGATACACGACGAGTACGACAAAGCTAGATGCGTCATGGGGTTTTTATTGTCGTATTAAGGAAGCAGCAGTTAGAAAAGTATATTCATCTGTGCGTCGCAAGCATAAAATAGACAGTGTGCAGCCCTGCGATCAAAGGCTTCCTCATATACAGTGTGAAGGGCGTCCTGTATCTTCTTTCCAAGCGGTGAAATATAGCACAGCAGATCTGCTTCTAACAGTGTTCTAGTCGCCACAACGCCGACAACGGGAGGAGGCGGCGTAAGCTAAAGGTGAAATCTTTCAGGAGAACCAACGCAATGGATACCGGTGGTCTAAGCGATCACAATGGTCAATGGTATATTACGGATAAAATAGCCGAAGCTTGATATGGTCTGCCGGATGATCGGTTAGGGGTGATCAAAATGAAGGCAAAAATGACAATAGGAAAAAGTGAACAACTGCAAATTGCGAACTTGTCGATTACAGCGTTCCTGTCCGCTTTGTATACTATCCAAGGTAATCGTCTGTGATTTCCGGGCAAAAATGTAGGTGGGTTAGTTCGTTTTTGTTTTTCTGCACTTGCATGTGTCGTTTGGATCACGTGATATGACGTAGTGTTTCCAGTCCACTGTCGACACGTGCTATGAACACGGCTTACATGGGGTCTGAAATAACAGCTTCTGAGAGAGCATTCCACGTGTGGCAAACACGCAGCGAGAAGAATTTTCTTCGACACCAACCGATGGTATTGCTCTGCCAATTTGAGATGTTGACCTCTCAGTTTGCTGTTGTGACTCAGCTTTAGTAGGCGATAGCAGGGGGCGATGAGAGTTGTTTAATATTTGATAAACCATGATTAGGTCATCACGCAAACGGCAATAACCTCCACTGAAAATGCTATGAACTCTGAGACCCTGTTCGTCTGAAAATTGGCGCAGCCCGTTGACATTTTTGCTCACCCGACGTTGTGAAAGCGCCAAGACCGTGAGATCCGGATTTGGCCATGAGTGCCACGCTTGAATTGTATGTGCAGCCTGAGGCCGTATAAAAGCGGGAAGTATTACACGGAAAATCGACGGTTCGATTTGCCCGAAATCTCTCTGTTAGTGCCTCACGATTCGTACCCCCTGCTTCAATGCTTTTTGGAGTGCTCCGAGTAGACGATATTTTCTTGAACCAAAACACAAACATCCTTTTCAAAAGAACTGTGTTGTAGATCCTGATCCTCCAGCTTATACTGGTCAAAAGTTTGGTGACTTAATTGAGCACTCGACATTTAGCCACACTGAAGAAAGAGCGATTTTGGACTTGCAATCCAAAATCTTGTCAAGGTCGATTCGAAGCTGGATACTGTCTTCTGGAGCTCTGGTTACTCGCCAACCTTTGATGTCATCGGCGTAGAGTAAACAGTTCCACGCAATTTGACTCATAGGATCATTTATGGAGAAGAATAATAGACGGGGCCTCAATATTGAACCCTGTGGCACACCGCAATCGAAGTTAATTGGGTCTGAAATGAATTCAGTCACCTACAGACGACTGTGTGAGAGAAAATTGCAGATCCAACCGAGGAGAAGGTTTTTAATGCCATATACTTGAAGATTGGCCAGAAAAATACGATGGTACAACCGGTCGAATGCCTTAGAAAAGTCAAGGCAGTGTTGGGACAGCCAAGCCAATTGTTCAACCAAAATAGTAGCCGTCACAGCAAGGATCTTTGGCGGATGTCGTCAATTCCAGGATAGGCGTGCATGAGCATGAATAACATATTTTTCGTCATGATGTCTGCCGCAAAATTTTATCAGTGAGTCTTGGTATGGGCACCATAAATTCCAATGATTCAGGAAATAAAGTGATGCAATGAAACGTTGGTGCATATTGCCGTTGCAGAACATTCGACACTTCTTTATCAGTCCGAATTAGACCATCCGCTGTTTTAAGAGGACAAAATCTACTTTTCATCTTGCAGAGGCTGTTCACGTGTTGTACAGAAGCTTAAGATTTGAAGTTAATCGTTCGGCTAATGTAAGTTGAGGAGCTACTTTTTCTCCGCTCACTAACTGAGTACAGTGATTACGGTTGACAAGTTATGCCTTCCAGATACTCTGACTAGGAACGGTTTCGTAGGCATGCCACGCCGCGTTACGCATCAACATGCGTTTGTTTGTCCTACTCCATATAAACGATGTCAGGTTGCTCGAACTGATAATTTTGGTTTCCGACGCTCCACCGACCAGGGTGTTAAACTTACTGACGACACGTTCCTAGGCACAATCGGGTGCCTCCTCGGTTAGGCAACCCTAGTCGGTCGCTCCAATGAGGGCGCGTGTTTAGGTTTGCGTAGGGGACGGAGCGACCCTCGAAGTATCAGTAGCCCAAGCGCGACTGTTGGTGGTTGCGCTACAGCCAGGCGTCGGTACAGCGAACCAGGCAATTGCTGTTACTGTTGGGACAAGGAACAGAAGAGAAATGCACAATCCAAAATTGATTCAGTAAGTCGAAGAAAATATTGTTAATTAGAGACTGGGTGGATAAATGCACAAACATATGTGAGAAAAAGGATGAAAAGCGGACGAAGATCAGAAGAAGACGCAACGTAATGGCTAGTGCAGACACAAAGGAAGTCAGGAGGCACAATGACATTTATCCTGAGGTCTTAACAAACGAAAGTTAAGAATATTTGTGCGTAGTCAACATATGGTGCAGCAGCGGTAGCTAGCAGCATCTTCATGATTTGAGCTAGTTATGACCTGCTTCGGTGATTAACAAAGGAAAGCATTATAAGTAATAACGATATCATAGCGCACAGCAGTGTATAAACTTACTGAAGGCGGCACATCGCCGCTAATTTACCTGAGGAATTGACAGATATTAGGAGCACGATTGTCTGCAACTAAGGAGGAAGGGATGGACAAATTCACTGCGGAAAAAGATGCCAAGAAAAG
This sequence comes from Dicrocoelium dendriticum, assembly GCA_944474145.2. Classification (NCBI taxonomy): domain Eukaryota; kingdom Metazoa; phylum Platyhelminthes; class Trematoda; order Plagiorchiida; family Dicrocoeliidae; genus Dicrocoelium; species Dicrocoelium dendriticum. Next base: position 62,178,457 of record OX104061.1, read on the forward strand.
AAATTAACTTTGATCTTACGCTGCTTCCATACCGCTGATTCGCCTACCTGAAAGATGTTAGCCGAGGTCGCTTAACTACGATTATTCAGTTAACGGATTATTTCGGATAACCGAAAACCGTTGACTACCAATTTTTACAAAAATCATGAAGCTGAAAGAAGCATATCGATTATTATCATCCACTTTCAGATGCCCGAGACAAAACTACAGTCAAAATAAAAACATCGTCCTGGCATTTGCAATCCTAAATAATTACTTGCGTCATCGAATGTTGCGCTTGTTACAGCATGTTTAACCGCCGTAAAAAGTAATTCATAGACGACCGCTTAGAGTTCATCACCTGTTTCTCGTACAGTTATTAATGAGCATATCTGTATATTATGCGGCCGTAGTCAAGCATTCTCCAAATTTCGACTTTTCTATATTGCGAGGTTTGAATAAACCTTCTCCATGTTCATTATCAACCACGCTGCGGTTTTCAGGGCAAAAATGCTGATAAGTGTGAAAAAAGTCAGTCTCTATGGACATAGCGTTGCCACTTGTGTGACCCTCATTCAGCCGGTCTCTTCTTAATTTCTTTGTGGTTTTGCAGCCATACGGTACGTTAGAAATATACTTGAACTTGAGCGAGGAAACGTTCATGCATGTTACATATCAATATGCCGTTAGTGTTGAAATGGCTATAACTGAATAACTTCAAAAACTGAGGAGATAAAAAATCCCTCTCTAATGTGCTGAGTCGACAGAACTTATCCTACAGGTATCAGAAGACGCATTTAGCCAGTTATTAGCTTTCATGGAGTTCTTCATCAGACCTCGGTTGATATTTAGTGGTTATGGCAGGAGTGGATGATTTTCGACCGGGGCTGTTGTTGGAGATCCTTTCCTTCAGCTGCTGTAGTTGTTCTTATAATCCATTCTTTTTCCACAAGCAATAAACTTTCTACTCAGCCGACCTACTCGCGCATGCAACAGTAGCATTTTGCATAACGGACTGCAGTTCAATTGCAACTCACCAATCCTTAAATAATCACAGAGATGTCACTGGTACATATGACACTCGTTGGAATTCGGCAACAGCATTTGTTATCATACTTTCTTCTTGTGTGAAGAGCATATGCTGCAAGAAGGGCGTACATTATATAACAGCGTTGCTTTAAGACTAATTTTGGAGAAGTCATCAAAAAGCTTACATTTCTGGAGCCATCGAATAATTCCACGACAACCATAAGAACTTCAATATCAGATAAGACTCTCAGATTGCCGCCCTGTCTGAGGGAAAGCTCCAGCTGCTGATGGCGCTGAAACCTCTCATGATTTTCAATTGCTGAAAACAAGGACGAAACAATTTTACGTTTTTCTTTTGTGAACCAGACGCACGAACAAGGTTGTTTTCTAGTACTGATTTTCTTCTCTGCAGATTTGTTGACACACCGTAATGAATATCTGGATCATCGCAAGTTGATGGATTATCAGAAGAGCAGTTCTACTCAATCTGGTCCTTATCAGAGGAATCGGGATAATATTCTACTGCAGTTTATGGAATTGGATGTACCAAGCCATATGAAATTATTCTTGATGCGAAGAGAACAGAGAAATATACTTTACACAATTAAATTAGATTTTAAGATTTTGACATGCCATTGCCGCAAACCGTATCCCAGGAAATTTCAAAGCTTTCAAATGCTCCATATTTCCCACTGGACTTTGTACTGTGAACTTTGGACGTTGGCTTATTTCTTCAGCGACTTGGCATCTCTACTGCAATACGCGAGATTTGCTAACCGCCGGTTGAGATGTCAGCAAGTTGGAAGTCAGCTCCTTATGGTATCCGTCACACAATTTCTTGACTTGGTGAGATTTTGGAACTTCTTTCCCTCTCCAAAGTACCAAGAACGTTAACTTCGTCCAATGCTCACACTACAGTTTGCAGGAAGTGATAGCCGGACTATATCGCGCCCAGAAGAGAAGTTGGTGCAGTTGTATGGTACAGGTGGAAACTCGTCACATCTGGACTCAATCAGGTAAACAGCACACTAAGGAACTACGCTGTACGGCCGTTTCATGTTTTCCGACTATCTGAACCTTGATGCGATTGCGCGATCTATGACGGTCAGATGGAATGCGCAACGTTGACATTCCACGAAATGAAGAAACGGCCGTATGGTGCTGTTGCTAGTAATTGCTGCCTTACTAAGTCTAGAGGTGACGAACTTCTACCACTACCCTGTTCCTTGAATACAACATGCAGGCATGTAGGCTCGTTTGCAGACTTCAAGTGGATGAACGCTTCATGAATGCGTGCTGCTACAACGACCTCCATGTAAATGACCCAAAATTAGACATTCCGCAGTCCTCTCTCCTCCCAGTCAGATGTCGTTCACTGCATAATCTTCTCCATCAGACATTTTCAGTGTCTCTGTTTCCCATCTCCACCGTCCTTAATCTACCTTCTCACCCTTAAATGTTGATGATAATGTAAATCTGATCACCTCATAGTCCCACCGGCGGAATTGCGTGCATTACTTATGCAGTCACGATCGACCTGGCTTCTCTGAGTTGAGAGTGGCGTATACCCAGATGTCCAGTCATTTTTGCATTGCAGCTTTTGTCAAAGTGCTGTTGTCCATTCTTAACCATCACCACCACCACCACTTCCCTTGCATTTGCCACCACGACCGTGTTACAATGTTAGACTGACCCAACGCACCACAAAAGTGCAGACCGGAAAGCACACACATATCACTTCTGCGAACCACGGAGTCCGCTTTGTTCCCTTATGAAGCGCACTGCGATTTATGACACTGGAAACGCAGTGGTCGGTCTCTCAAGCACACAACATGCATTACGTCCATGCTTGCACACACTAGTGCTGATGCAATCAAGTCTGGCAAACGTGAATTACCGCTGAGCAGTTGTGCACGCTTGAGTTACTTACCAATCAGACAAGCGCACAGCCTCTTGTATGGAGTGTGTGGACAAGTCGCCAACTGTCACACTTCAGCAGGTTCGACTGAGGACCGTCAGCGTAGATGTCTACGCAGCGGATAGCGATGAATTAAAAGCAAGTAATACAATGCATTCGACTAGGTAAGCCACGACTAAACTACAAGGCGAAATATAGAGTATAAAATAGCGTTAAACCATTGTAAGGTAACCCCTCAAGGGTTGACCAATGTGGTCAACAGGAAGAGGTAGCTGCACTATGGATTTCCCGTACTAAGGTAATCGTACCTTTCTTTCCGGTTGTGAGTAGTACATGCTAAAACTTATTTTCACTTCCATCCTGTTTCGAATATATTACATGCGCTCCTACATAATTATAATTGGTATATTCTCGACTAGGTGAGGCACGGCCCAACAAAGCTGATTCGATCATAGGTAGAAAGGAAATGCAGAATGGTTTTATAAAATTGCTGTACAAAACACTTGAGGTCCGAATTCGACTGATACTTGCGCCTTTAGTTTCTTTTCACACTTCATCGGAATCCAGGAAACAATTGCAAAACCTTCAAGGACATTTGGATGGTTGGGAAAAGAAAGCAAAATAATAAAGTTTTAGGAGGTGAGTGACAATATGTATATGGAAAATATAATTCAACTATTCATAAAATTGGTATATAATAATAATCATTTATAAATAGCGCAAGTGTGTGAGCAGGCACGATAACACGAGAGACGGTAAAACTGAGAACTGCATCCATGAAACTAATCAATTAGAACTAACGACTTACCTCACACAAGAGGCAAGATATGCTAACGCAGGGCAAGTAGAATTGCTTACGTAGATTTGATGGGTTAGTTGCGGCCATCAAAAATTCACCTTTTCACTGGGTCCATGTCTTGCTGGCACTCATGCCTTTAACCGACAGTGTAATAGAAATGAGGCACTATGTGATAGCTAAGGAAATACTTGCTTATCCAACTCACCAATGCGTGCATGTTTTTCGAAGGCCATCAGTAGGTCTTCAAGATAAGCACAGTAAGAAGCAGTGTAGATGAAGAAAAAAGCAAACATATATCCCAGCCATCCAACTCATCGAGGTACCCATGTTTTCTTAGGTCACCAACTGGCCATCAAACTGAGTAAGACGAAGAATCTAACAATAAAGATGAAGAGAAAATCATAGGTAGATCTCATCTATCCAACCTACCTATGTACCAGTATTTTTACAAGCCACCAGTGGGTGAGTAATACCGAAGGATGTGACAAACTAGGATGCAGGAATGAGAGAAAAGCTGTTATCAAGCAAAAAATGATAATGAAACACTATATTTCATTTTGTGTCCACAAGCCCTTCTCGACATATTTATCTGTATTTTATATTGATAGTTCCGCGAGTATTCAGATGTTATCAGGCACGTCGTCTTATACCCATTCCTCTGTGCAACCGACACGAAACAATTCTTTAACTGTATTAACAGTTGAGCACTTTTAGTTACATCTTAAATATTCCAAGCGAAGATATATTTTTGATGGTCTGTGACGATCCAATGGGCACCGTGGGATATTTGTGTGTAAAGCTGTTGTACCGTATACCTGTGGGGCAAGGAGGAATTTTTGTCACGTGGTCTTTGTTTCTTAGGTATTACGGTGGATTTTTGGAACACCGGCTGAAAGTAACTAACATATGTCAGTCGATGGCCAATCTGGAATAACAGACATCAATTCAGCCTTAATCTTCGAAGCCATAGCGGTTCGACTTTAAACAAATGACATCTCTCTTTATAAGTGAGGTTAGAGGTACAGCCCACGATCCTTTTAGTAATCGACCATTGCGCAGCTTCGACTGCACTCGTGTCGCATCTTCTAATGCTACCAAAAGTGGTAGCACAGTTTTCTAATAATGGTCTGGCGGACAATTGGAATGACAGGAGCTTGACATCGCTTGTTATAAACAAGCGGCCTATAATCCCACTGGTCTGTCATGTATTAGTCACCGTATACACTAATTGTTTTTTGCAACCCAACGAACCTGAGTAACGGCGACCCAAGTCACATATCGATATGCATAAAGGGATTGGGATTCCATACAAAACAAACATTCAGGTGGAACCAAGTATCCATAGCACACAATGCTGCATTTACATTTTGTGAATTTCATGGAAGAGCCGAAACATCAGTCTTCCAGGGAAACTAGATCACTTTGGAACACAGATAGAAAAGATGGAGATTGAGAATCCGTGGCATACAAAATTTTTATATCATCTGTAAAAAATAAGGTCTACCATGGCTTATTGCAGGGAAGAGATCATTTACATATATCAAAACAGAAGAGGACCGAGTACACCGCCTCGTAACATGCCACTAGTAATATCTCTTGTCTCCGTCAGATACTCATCTATCTTGACTGTCTGCTTTCGACCATTGAGGTAAACTTCTAACCAGGATAGTAGTGAATCTACGATACCACGAAGGTGAATTTCATGTATAAGTGTTTTGTGTGAAACTGTCAAAGACTTTTTGAAGGTCAAAGTGTAGTGCGATACAACCTGTACTAGAGTCTATCGACTTTGTTAGTTGATCAAAGAAATCTAGCTGGCAAGTGACATTTGAACGCTTTTGAAGAAATCCGTACTGCAACTGTGACAAAAGGTTGTTTGATGTTAGGAATTCAACGATTTCACTTTTAACTAGGTACTCCATTATTTTGCAAATTATAGAAGTGTGGTTTATGGGCCGATAGTTGTTAACGTTTTGTCTATACCCGGTTTTTTGGCGTGGTGTCACTATCGTCAGTTTCCACTGATCGAAATAAAACCCAGTTGTCATTGACGTAATAAATATTTGCAGAAATCGGCAGGGGACATCATTCCCACCAAACTGTACAATTACTGAAGGGATGCCATCTGGACCAAGATGAAATGTTGAATTTAAAGCAACAATTGGACGCTTGATTGAATCAGTCTCGAAATCTGTTATAAATTCAAGGCCCACAGTACTGTTATCCCATATTATACTGTTTTCAGTAGTAAAAGAATCGGAAAAACAATTGTTAGAAACTTCAGATACAACTGCAGGAGTATCGATAAGGACACGCTCAGGAGTAAAATGATGTTTATAAAGACAGCTTCCAAATCTGGTAGTCATCCACATGGCCGGAAAAGCATTAGACTGCAGTTTCAGCCTGTTGGGCATCATCAGTAGTGCGCATCTATTGGATCCATCAGGATTCGAACCCAAGTCCACCAGCTGCTTGCGCCATCAGACAGCAGCATATGCCACTGCGCCACGGAGGACAGCTTCAGACCGTCATGCTTTACAAGCGAACTGTGATATAGCTCGTCTAATCCTTCATGGTCAGGTGTGTTGCGAATTTCCAAGAGGAAAAGTTTGGCCTCGAAAGACACGACGGCCACTAACAGCAACTATGTGCGACACAGCATTTAGAAACTGTTAGGGCAGATATATTTTGATGTACTCATGAGTAAGGAGAAGACGCGCTCTATCACAGTTGACTTGTAAATCATGATGGTCCGAAACCGCTGTGATGAATCTCAGGGATCTATAACAAAATCCCCTACACATGAGTACATCAAAAGATATCCGCCCTGACAGTTACTAAATGATGTGTCCTACATCGCTAATGTTAGTGGACGGCGTGTTTTCGGGGCCAAGCCTGTCGTCTGCAACTTTCGTAACTTGCATGGCAGTGAAGGATAAGACGCGCTCTATCACAGGTAACTTGTAAATCATGAAGGTCCGAAGCTGTCCTCCTTGGCCCAGTGGCGTAAGCTGCTTACTGATGGTGCAAGCGGCTGGTGGTCATGGGTTGGAATCTGAAAGACGCGCACTACCGATGATTCCCAACAGATTGAAACGGCAGTCTAGTGCATTTCCGGGCATGTGGACGACTATCTGATTCGGAAGCTGGCTGTGATGAACCTCAGTTATCTATATCAAAATCCCCTACTCATGAGTACATCGTAACAATGTGCAGCGTTGGGTTTCGCTGTGTGAGATTCCGCTTTTTTATTACTCGTGTTATCTCAAGTTTGTATTAACATTTTATTATGATTTCACTCTCTTCTTTGTGATACGAATAATACACGGGTATTCATATTTTTATTCAGAATTCTGTGCGGCCTAACAGAACTGTAAGGTCGTTAGTCTGTTGAAACTGTTTGAAAAGAACTCTAATCTTACATTCGTATGGTTTCTCCTGTGGCTGTGATTTATTTCGACTGCAAGCTTGAGCCGGGGACAGATTTGATGCGTCGATTTATATTCTTAAACAGCTCTTGAAAGGACACTTTTAGATTAGACAACAATAAGAAATCAGTACAGTCAGAAGTATTTACAATGGTAGCAAACTTGCTCCAGTTTATTCTACCTAAATTACACGTTTCTAAACGTGGCTTTAGGTTTAGATATAAACTACATTTTTCAACTGACAAGCTTATGGTCATTATCTTGTAGACAGTCCAATAGGTCGATAACAGCGAATATTGGTCCAGCAGTGAAAATGCGGTCAAGTGTATTTTGCAACCGGGTCGGAGATGTCACATGGTGTGTTCAGCCTCCTGAAAGCAGGCAATTCAAGATTATAGCCTGCTTCTCTCTACTCTTGTACTCGATCCATGAAATGTTTGGTTAAGTTTAAATCTCTTCCTATTACCTTGAGGCGAATAGGAAATGTAGAGGCATGCCTCATGGAATTCTGAAGCAACTCGGTTTCAAGGGCACTAGAGAACGGCGGCAAATAAAGAAAACTGAGAAAATTCTATTATTATCAACTGATACTATTATCCAAATGGGCTCATCGAGCGATGAGAATAGTTCATCACTGTATTGTAAAGCATATACGTTGTTCATACGGTAAATGATATAAACACCTCCCTACCACGCTATCGGTCCTTTCGAAAGAAATAATACCCTTGGCTAGCAATAAGATGTTCCGTAGTCTTACTAGTACACCACGATTCGGTAATAAGAAAGATTTGGGGTTGATGAAGGGTGACGAAGCAGCTGTGTAAGTGTATTTTATGTAATAGAGAACGAGCATTGACCAGTACCAGCATGAATCTACAATCTTAAAAGGCATAATCCATGCATTTACATGACATATTGTTTAAGCGAGCTTCTATTCCTCTGGGACTGTCATGTGGTTACGTGGCTACCGCTGATGGAGTATGGGGCGGAAGATCTAAGAAAAACCTTGGTCTGGGTGCGGTCGACTTGAAAAAAAGTCTATTCAACTGGAGAATATGGGAGTAAACTGATAGTATCTGGATGGAGCTGATATATTCGTATGGAGTTTTCACCCACCTGGTTTAATCCGTGCACGGAGTGGCATCTTTTAGAATATGGTGATCAATCCCACATACCTAACGTTCCGCAGAGTGACATGAGTTTTACTATATCTAAAGGTGGCACAGTATCATTGCCTAATGTCCCCTCGAAAGGGGCTCGTCAGGGGTTTGCAGTACTTGACTTTTCTTGGCTGGGTCATGGTCTGTATTTGCAGTGAGCTTAGGTCGTTCACCCATGGTGGGCACACCTGTGATTTGTCTAAAGTAACTATGTTAGCACATTTATTTTGGTGGCACCCTGCATCTCTAGGGTGCTCAACAAATGGCAGAGAGAGTGTATTCCTGTTTACAATGTTTGTGGGTGTAACAGCTGGGGGCGTTAAATGAACAGGGTGATAGAATCGAGATCTGCTAACACTTGCGTGATACTGGTTAAAAGGCTACCCCAAATTTCCAGAAGGAACGTAAGGCAGTGTTTTACATATAAGCGGACGTTAATGTCTGATGTTAGAGGAACTATTTTGCAGTTGGTATATTGATTCTAAAAAAGTATAATCATATAGGATCATAAGTAACGAAAACTGTGTGTTTTCTCAAATTTATATCTTTTGTTGCAACAATTCAAGCTTTGCTGTTTTTCTCTCGGGCAAATGCGAATGATCTGGTTAGCTTAGAATTGGTTAATCAACTGCTAGACAAGCACTAGTTGCGACCTGTGCAATGAGTGGGCACCTGTTCCAATGGATGGCGTACCATTACCTGTGTATGTAGAATGAGAGACTGAAACTTTATTTAAGAACAAGTAGAAAGGTTTCTGTACAACTCTATCGAATTGTGAAAAATCGAAATCATTTGACTGCGAATCTTCAGCAGTAGCGTTTGGTCATTTAATCGTTTATACCGGTTCGGTTAGAAATTCGTATTAGTGTCATTATTTCCGGGTATAGTATGTATCTTTTTCTATTGTATGTGTACCTTTTCACAAAAGCACTGGCTTCCGAAATAGTGGCCAATCCATGTTTTAAAACACTTCACGGAATCGGCCTCTATTAGTCCTGCTGGTAGCGTCTTCCATAAGTTTATTATTCTTCGTTCTATACAAAGCTGATGTGATACCTTGTTCATGCAGTGGACCCTAAGTTTTTAACGGTTTACTCGGGTTTTACAGGGATCCCACAGGTGAAATATTGTCCGCAATATGGGGAAGTTATTCAAGTGTCATCATAAGGACAATTTTCACTCGGCGGTAGGATAGTGTGTAGAGTCCGAGCTTTCACCTTTTTCATACGGAAGCTTCCGTAAACTAGGCATCAATCTAGTTGCGATGTGCTATATTTTCTTTGGCTTTTCAGTTTCTCACATGGTTACCGGATGGTAAGCTGGGGCGCAGTATTCAAGGATTGGTCTATTGAGCGAGGTAAATTGGCGGGGGACGGTTTCTTCGGGGCATGTGGAGAAACTGCGTCGGAATGCCCAGAGCATCCGAAGTCCCGCTCAGTGCAATTTCTCTGCATTTGCTAGCGATCTCATATCATGTCTCGAGAGCACTAACAAAGGTGTTAGGTTGGAGCAACTGGCCATCAAAAGTAGATGATCAAGTGGCTGGAAGTCTGGTTATACCGATGAACTCAGATTTGTTGTGTTAAGAGGGAGTTGCATTTCAGTGGACCATATTGACAGTCGATCTAAGTCATGCTGGAGGCGAGCACAGTCGTCCTGGTTCTCAGTAATCCTCCAGATTTTAAATCATCTGCAAACAAGGAGCGTGGTGGCTGAAGCAGTTGCTGGAGATCGTTGATATGAATAAGAAATAATACTGGCCCAAATAGAGTTCCTTGAGGCAGGCCACTGATCGATAAGAACCAGTCTCTCAGGTAGTATTGGCCTGTACTCTAAACTTTCTTCCCACAATAAACTCGTATAACCACTGAAGTAGCGTGCCACCGATTTCGTAAGTCTTCAGTTAAGGAAGTAGCACCCCGTGGTTCAATCTGCCAAACACCTTACTAAAGTCGACGTACACCACTTCAGCATCCTACCGTTTGAGAGAGCTCGTGCCCACTGGTGGTTTGTGTATGTCACGTTGGTGATGCAGGATCGCCCTTTCGAAAAGCCGTGTTGCGTCGGCGTCTATACGTCCATCGATTCGAAGAACGACAGCAGTTATTTTTCATAACCTCGAGAACTTTGGATAAGATCGAAGTCATAAAGATCGGTCTATAGTTCCCTACTTTACTCAGAACCCCACCTTTGGGAAGCGCTCTCACTATCGAGCATTTCCAGATTCTTCGGAGAATAATTAATTGAATAGGTTCGTCACGGCTGGTGCGATGACTTTCGATAGGGACTTGAGTATTAGTGGGTGAAGTCCGTCTGCTCCTGGGGTTTTTGCACCTTCGAGCTTGACGAGTAGTTGAAACACTTCGTGTGCATCACATCGCAGACTGTCGAGCAAGACTGACGCATTCTGTACCGCTACTGGAACAGCCGCCGGTTTACTGGAAAATACGGTGAGGAAGTGGTTAGCCAAGGCGTCCGCGCGCTTCGCGCTTGTAATGAGCATTTGCCCGTCCAATCTCTCTAAGACCGGTAGGTCGCCCCCAGGTTTGAGTTGACGTTGCAAGTAGGCAAATATTCTTTTGGGTGCAGTTGTGGCCGAGCTTGCTAGCACCTCTTCAAACTGCCGTCGTTTCTTGATCTTTGCTGCATTACATAAGTTTCGATGTCTCTTTTATACCTGTATTCTTCATCACAACCCGAGCTGTTGTATCTATCCCAAAGTTCGCGACGCCGTCGTGCTAACTTACTATATACCCTGACAAACGAATACGGTTTTAATGGTTCGATTTTTGAATACTTCAGGGAAACGAACCTAGTACACAACGAGTTATGCTTCCCCTTCATTAATGACCAACAATTCTCAAGCGACGTATCCTGTGGTATTGTCCAATCAGTCTGATTTGCGGCTTGGATGAGCCAGTTGAAGACCGTCTTTCCATAGTTGAATGTCGCTTTCCCTTGATTGCAATACGGTAACGACGGTACTATGCTTGCCACAATGGAGCAGTGGTCACTGTTTGCCAGAGGTTTGAAGACCCTGATCTCGTTTAGCTTCTGCTCACAGCTCGTAAACATTAGGTCCAGATAAGATGCCGAGTGCGTGGTTACGCGCGTCGGTTGGATGACATGTTGCGTTGCCCCGATTTCAATAATCATTTTAGCGAACTTAACCTCAATGTTGATATGACCGGAAAGAAGTTGTACGTCTGGCCAAAATATCTTAGGTAAATTTAGATCCCCATCATTAAGAACCGAGGGCGGCTCATGTGCTTCTGTACATGTGGTAGCCAGTCGCAATAATGGTTTAATGGGCTACGGTAGGTAACATCCACTATTGGATCCGCGCGTCTGAGGCAGATTGTGCATAACAATTGCTCACATAATTTCCCTCGCTCCGATAAGTGCTTGTACCTTTGCCAGATAGTGATGATTTTATGTACAACAGAAGACCACCGTGAGCCTTTGGTTTTCTGTCGCATCGGAAACAAGAGTATCCTGACAACACAACTTCGTGGGGTGTGGTCGGAGTTCATCCAAGTCTCTGAAAGTCCTAAAACCTCCGGCCGCTCCGAGACAGCGAAGCGGCAGAGCTCGTCACGTTTGTTCATTAGGCTGCACACGTTGGCCAATGCCACACAGAGGTCCTCGGAGGTACCGCGGGACGTGCCTGGAGGTTGAGCAACCGGTTGATACGGGTTCGCACACTCTTCTTGTTCACCCGAAAATTTACAATTTCTAAGTCAGTCTCACCTTCTTCTGTACGGCGTTTGAGCTCACTGACCGCAGTCTTCAAACGATCCCTGACTTCGGGCTCCAAATCTCGGCGGATATGAACCTTTACGCCTTTCAGCCTTGACAGACGAGACAGTATGAGCTACGACATATTGTAATTTACAAAGGTGATTCTCAGAGGTCGAGATGACTGGTTAGTTTTCTGGCCAAGTCGGATTACTTGTTTAATTATCACACTGTCTTCTCCCCACTTCCAAGAGTCTATCAATGATACCCTGGAGGAAATCGGGGCCGTGATCATAGCTTATCTGATGGTTTTCCTCTTTCAACTGGTACGTGGAAGACCATGAGATTACGACGCTTCAGCGAAATCATTGATGAACCTGTGAAAGCAGGACAAGTGGCGCTTATCTTTTTGGGTTGTTGTTTATCAGCAGAGGACTCATGAACTCGATTACTTGTCCCTTTGCGCTTTTGAGTGGTCCATGGATCTTCGGTATTCAAAGGTTCATAGACAGACTCTAAGAAATTCACGGACCGATCAGTGAAGCAGCGTTTCGTAGGTTACAAGTCTGAGTCTTTAATCGGTGGGGGACGTTGAACCTGAGACTCGGTCGGGGTCGAAGACGCTGGTGGTGGTGCAGATCGCAGAGTGCCAAAGGAAGGCGAGGTGACAGAGGAACTTTCACGAAGTGAACGGCTTGCTTCTGCCTGGAAGGGAAGTTTTCACGTAATGGTTGGCGGTCGCTGTGAATTCTGATGTCTTGCACAGCGAGATTTTTTGCATATAACTTGGAAAAACCGACGTCGGATGTACAGAGAACTTCGAAATACGTCAACGGATAAGCCAATGCACACATTATGAAACAAAACATCGCAACCGGAGCACCGAATTACATGAGCCTTATGTCTACTAACTTTCGAACAAGAACCACAAGGAACTTGAAAGGGCATCACATGATAGAGCAAATTCAAGACGGCGGACACAGACAGGAGTTGGGCCAACCAATGGGGTTCCCGGAATTAATCAAATAATATCCACTAAATTTGCACCGCTTGGAAAATACACCGAAAAAAGAATATTGGTGCGCAGTTCACACAGAAAGAATACTTATAACACAGTAATCCGAAGTGAAAATGATATCCAGCGCGCAGTGATTTAAAACGCCGCGGCGTCCGTGAGTACAGGTACTTCACTGTTAGGAAAATAGGGCACACCAACACAGTCGTTAGTCCATGGACTAGAATCTGTGGCGACACAATGTGCAAGGTAAACAACGACGCTTGTGAAAACAGAGGGCCGAGACAAAATCCACACTCACAAACACAGACAAAGAACGTGTTATATCGTCAAACGTCCGCTGAGCAGCAAAGTGTAGTGATTGTAGATCAGGAGAATTTCACACATTGCCATATCCCACTATATAAATACTATTATTATTTGACTAAACTGGTCATTCAGAGACTATTGCACATTTAGCTTCTAGATGTTCAAGTTATGGAGATTAACTTATTAATGAATCTTAAAGCTCAAGTGGTCAACATACATCTGACAGTGTTGATTAACATACAGAGGTCTAACTCCATAGGCTTTACATGGTGAACATTCAAGCCATGGAAAAGTGGCCCACGTAGTGAGGTGGTCAGGATACAGCTGTGGTCCACTGCTGAAGTTTTACTGTATTGTGACAAAATATCTGTGGTTTATGACTGTACAGATTGCCAAACGTTGATACCTTCCAGCACTCCTTGGCGACTGGGGGCAACGCCATTTTGATGTCTTGGAGTAACCGACTCAATACTCCCTGAGGAAAGCACTGGAAGCGCTAAATATGTCATGAGAGCAATGTACGAATGTTTTTACTACTCGATTCAATTTTAATCGATTTGCACAGTAACCATCGTAATAGCTGGAATTTTTCGTTACAACTCGCTGCGCTTGCGATGTACACTCATGTGGATATGCAAACATGCGGGAGAGAAATTCAGAGTATGGAACGGCAGGACCTAAGTGCGTTCCATGTCTCGACAGCTAATTCATCCACACATCATGGCTTATTCCATATATTTAACAAGATAGAGGGTTATGGATGGCTAAGACCTCAAACCAAGAGCCACCACTGTTGCTTACAACCTCGGCTTATTTGTGTTTGTTGGACTATTGATCCGAGTGAACAAACATTCATGTGCCTGAATTGTTGTTCGATTAAGAAGCGACTTATAGCTGGTTAAACAATCGACTCTGGGATTGGGAGATGTGTCCTTTTCTTAAGCAGAATAGTTTGGAGACCAGGTGTTTATTCGGTGTGTTGCCTGATCAAGATCACTTTGTGCCCACATTGATTAACAGTGAAACCAGCCCGTTGTTCGTGGGTAAACAGATGACAGCCATCGAACTTTGCTGTTCTTGAGAGTCGTGTAGCGTAGAAGTAGAAATCTTATGGTATATTCATTCCCAATAAGTGACTTCTGAATGCTTCATAATGGACATGTCGATGAGTTCATGTTATTAAACAGGAAGGCTGAATTGCTGCCGTACATACCATAAGGTCTAGGCTTAGGTAGGGAGTGTTTTTTGTCTCGAGGTTTCGGGGGAGATTTCGGAGTTGAACAATAATATTCAATCGCATTCCTATGGATGACGTTCTTTGGAAACTGTGGACACTATTACTTCTTATGCATACTGTATTTCTGCTGAAAAATGTATTTTTCGCACAGTCACGCACCCTCATATGACCGGCATGAAGATTTCTATGAAGCCATCGAATGACCTATGTCATGCGGGGATAATAAGAAGTAATCAAATTCCTCTATGTCAACATTAACATTGCAGACCGATGTATAACAGGTGATATTGATGGTAAGATTTGGGGTGCAAAATGGAGGGCAATTGTAATTATAAACTCAGTACGTTGAAAAAGCGTCAACTGTGCACGCTATGCGAATGAGTTCACCACATTCCAGACAATTCCACCAAGTTGTCTTTTTTATAGAATTTTCAAGTTTCATGCAATCCATAGACAGACGGCAATTCAACGGAACATCGACAGCGATCCGGCGTGTCATTTCCGATCTTTGCGGGACCTTAACCAGCGTTTGGTGTAGGTAGAACGCGATTCGGTACTTGTATCTGATTGGCTGTAATCATTTCCTGAGTCCTAATTAGCGACATCCCGTCATTCGGGACAGTGTGTAACACCTCCCCGTCTTGCTTTCAAACTAGTGCGTAAAATAGCTTGCTTGCTTATACCTTCACACTGGTGTCTTCTAATACCTAAAAGAACGCAAACTCCAGGAAGACGCTTGGCAAAATGATCCATCCCGCAACCGCCTAGCAAAAAAATACGTTCTGGAAGATTTGTGGGTCATTTTGAATTGCACGAAGTCCATGGATTGCGACACGCAATCTCAATACTGACCGTGATTTCCAATGCCGAACCTAACGACCCATTCCTACCTTACTCGATATACAATGAAACTCATTACCTTGATTAATCCGACTCCCAACAACACCCCCCCCTATCCCACTATAATGATAACTTTATACTAAACTCATACTAATCTCCTTCCTATCACCCCCCCGCATCCATCTCACAACTCATTTCCCTCCCCTTACTCAACATCCATTTACACTCCCCTTTAAAAATCACCCTTAACCATCAATCTCAATACTTACCTAAAACTCCTACCCCCCCCTATATAACCATTCCATATACCAACACACCTAATCCCTCCTACAACAATTCCCCCCAATACCCTATATAAGCTCTACCATAACATTTACACTCTCTTGAACAACAAACCCACACCACCCCATCTCAATATACCACAACCACCCCCACCTCATACCTCATCCTCACAACCTACGTACACACCCCACAACTTCCTTTCTTCCACACCAATTCTATAACTAACCCCATCCCCTCCATACACTCTCCCATGAACCCAACCTCTCATCCCCCAACCAACCCCTCTTCCCGTCTGTGCGCAATCCCGGGGTGGGTGGTGGGGGGGCCCCCCCTGCTCGGGCTGGATGCTTATCCAGCCCAACCCGTGACTCCTCGATGTATTCCATACCATACCCGCTTCATCAAACTCATACCCCACCATCCCTCACCTATCCCGGGTGTTGGTAAGGTGGTGTGTCGCTGGGGTGAGAGCGTTGGAAAACCTAAAATATGTATATGTGTGATCGTATGTTGGCTATGGTGATATATATATCCTACATACCCCAACGTATGAGCTGTTCTCTCACTAGCGACGAGCCTCTCGCTCGAATGAGTAGGCATCGCCCCGAGAATGCATAACCCGAGATGGTGGTCGACTGCCAGTGTTGTTGTGTTGTGATTGATGACGGCATCACTAGCTG